>HG995242.1:1250000-2500000 GCA_905332985.1 Mimas tiliae | reverse complement strand
ATCCAGGACCGAGTCACGAAGTAACATTCTATACCTACGAAACTCGTTTCTACCACGTCGCCATAATAGTAAAATAGACCACAATAATAGGTTTAAATAATATTAGGAATACTTCTATTGGTCTTTTTATTCATGATAGGTAGTCGTGTGACATTTGTTAAAGATTTCCTGACTCTTTTGTGGGACAATTTTGCTATTATAAAGCCAGATTAAAGCTTTGTATATGTTACGTTTGTTTGTTTGATTGTCCTATAATCGTTCCTATATTATTCATCGAATTAAGAAGAAACTTTGATGAGTTGTTGTGCGCTCTTGTGACAAAAAAGTTATAATTAGAATAAGTAAATGTGTTCCTATTTAAAAAGAAAACAAGCATTGCAACGCATATCGGGTTCAACTAGTTTCATATTTTAAATTATTTATAAATAGACTACATTCAATGCAAATACAAGCTATAGATTTCGCGCGCATTCCATTATATTTTTTCTTTTTAATTTAATAATGGTTTATCGTATTAACACAATAGTATCTGCCCTTCGCCCGGTGCGAGAGCAACTTAAATCCTTTTCTTTTTGCATAGTCACATGACTGTTTTAAAAACGAAGAAAGTAAGATAGGTATCATGAGTAGTGCCTATGCAGGCTGTATATTTCACGATGCCCACGCCTACACAACAAAAAAGTTTTTAAACAAACTATGTACATAACGACAATATATTATTATTATATAAGTACTTAATAAGTTATTAAGAGATTTTTTGGCGGGAAGTCTAATAGTGCGTTTGATCTCCTATTTTAATTAATACCTAGACTAGTTTAAAGTTGTGTTTGTTGTATAAAAGTGTTTGTTTGTGTGGAGTTATGCGAATCAACATTGACTGTATTGTAAAGTGTATGGATTTTTCACAAGGTGAATTAATCCGACATTGTACGTTAGATCCGCTTGGAGGAAAACGTCTCAGAAGCATTGTATTGGAAGGATTGCCACCAAAACTCCGATAAAACCTTTGAAATTGAAATCATTTTATCAAAAGGAAATAAGTTTGTATTTCTCAAAGACACTGTGAAAAACAAAATAAGTTTTATTGTTTAACCGAAAATATTCCATACTCGCAAGGAATGACTTGTATAAATTTAACAACGTCTTTATTATATTTATTTATTTACAGGACCTATCCCATGGTGCTACCCATGCCTATGTGCAATAGAAAACAAAATCATCCCTACATAATAAATGTTACCAAAATTTAAACGACTCTAACATACACTACTCACTTCACTTGTTTCATGTAGGTACGGGAGTTATTAAACTGTATCAATTCTTATAAGACATTACAATACCTATTTGTTACTGCATCTACTTCTAAAACACAATTAATATTACCTATAATCAACAAATTCGGTCTGAAATATAATTTTCATTGTCACAAAGCCACGTTCATGGAAGCTGTGCTACCAACGATTATCACCTTATGAGATCGGACAATCGACGAGAGATAAACTGAAAAGAAGCTGCGCAGTCATCCACCGATTCGCTTATCAGATATACAACTAATTACAAATCTACCGCAATGTGATTTTAAATATTTTATAGTTGCGCGTTTTTTTGTTTGTGTTTTTGGCTGTATAATTTCATTTCCTTTGCGTTATGCGATACTTCAAAGTCAAACCATTAAAAGTTATACTGTATACCTACAAAGTTAAACACCTCCAATGACTTTTATTGTGTAGTGGATTTAAGTTATAACTTAAATATCTTTGCATATAATATTTTTACGTGATAATTACTTCTAAATATTATGAGAATTTTAAATTATGTACATGGACAAGTTAGAACTTATCGCACCATTTACCTATTTTATATTAAACATGTTAATAAATATTATACAAATACTGCCTCTTTATTTTGTACAGACAATATGAAACCTATTGGTCGGACACGATGGAGAAGAAAAAGGCCTTATCATAAAAAAAACTTTCCATACACGGGATTTCGAATAAACACACTCGCTTTAAAAACATAAATTAATATTAGGTAATAACGAAAATTGAAAAATAATGTGAATTAAGTTTTTACGCTGTAGGTACTTAATAAAGTATAAATATTGATAACAGATATTTTTAACAGTTGTAATACGTACACAGTACGACTGCTGTGCTGGGGTCTCGATCGGAAGGGGATTCGATCCCCGGGTCGGTTAGTAATATTGGTTTTTCTATCATGAAATGCTTAGTATCAACCCGGAGTCTGTAATTATGCCTGATATGGCGATAGACTCGCCCCCTATCACATCATGGGACGGAAATAAGCTCGGCGAAATGTGGGGGTACTAGTTACATCTCTGCCTAGTGCCTGAGTGCGTATGTATAATAACAATCCATCTTAAAGGGAAACACGTTTACAGCCTCTATAAAATTTATCCAGACATCAATATTTCTAAAATTATGTAACAACGAAGAGCAAAGTCTGCTCTAACAAGCTATTTAGCATAAAACAATTGCAATTACTTATCTAAAACATATAAAATACATTGTTGGATAGTAGCAATGGCTCGCGCCATTGAATCATGACACAGTATGACGTCACCATCGCAAATGCCAACCGGCCAAGCAAGGCTGCGACAACTCCGTATACGATTAATAGCGAATCTATGAAATTGGCATGAGAATACTGTGGCCAGTTATTTTTTGTCCTTATTGTTCATGGTATACGTTTGTTTCGCTCGCTTTAGTGGGGATATTTTTTTAATGAGTTTGATTTATGGTTCATATAAACTTTTAATAGGAATGTGTTATTTTTATTTAAATGTGGTTGAAAAGTCATTATTTAAAGGTGATAAATGATCGCTAAACGGGAATAATATAGCTTGAACGTTAATTTTGTCACAAGCATATAAAATCGATTTACTTAACTAACTTTTAAATATAAATTCAGTACCTAATATAGATACTCGGGTCCGTCTTTATTCGCATTCCAGACACTAGCCCAGGAAGTGGTCTGGTCTGGCCTGATGAGGAGGCCCAATATACCAAAACGCAGTAACTTTATATAAGTATATAGTTCTAAATTTAAATCGCCATAACCGTTTGATAGAAATTTCTATGGTGACATAATATTTTTAAAAGAAAAGCATTTTTTTATTTCGAAAAAAGACTTAGTACACTTTGCATTTTCATAATCAAAATTACATACTAAATAAACTTACATGACTAAGTACTATACTTTTATTCCGAATCAAACTTTATGGTAGAAATTTTTCCAATATGATGACACTCTATCATGATTTATAATATTATGAGCCACACGCTAACCACTCGGATGTGACTAAGTTCTTGAATGTGTTATTTATGCACTTGTTATTCATTGTAGGTACTGACTGGCAAGGCCCGTGGCATAGACAAGCACATATTTGTTTATTTACATCATATCGACTTACAAGTACATTTTTAACGACAATAATGGAATTGCAATTTCAAAAACAGTCTTAAGTATATCAGCCAATAGAGAATACATTTTCAATACTACTAAGATAGATAAAATATTTATTGTATAATAATACTAGTCCTGTATTTTATACATCCCACTGCTGGGCACGGGCCATCTCTACTGAATTAGAGGGTCTTAGTCTTAGTCCACCATGCGGGTTGGCAGAGTTCACATACCTTCGAAATTCTTATGAAGAACTTCTCAGGCATGCAGGTTTCCTCACGATGTTTCCTTGACCGTTAAAGCAAGTGATAATTAACAATTAATATACAATCAATACATTTACTTATTAGTAATAACTAATACAAACTAAAGCCCTATTTATATGAAGATAGAACTTCGCACGACCGACGCAAGAATTTAAGAAAAAACTGACATTCACGAGGACGTGTCATGTAATTTAAAAATGAGAATCTCATGAGTTATGACGCGTTCTTATAAATTACATTTTCCTGTGATAGTCTCGCCTATGTCGTACGAGAAAATCTTTTCATTGAAATATTTTTTTACATTATCATCATCATTAAATTATCAAATAATTAAATTCGTAAATATTTAAGTTCTCAAGACAAAACGTATATACATCTCAGTCTTAAGATTGTTGCCTCAGACGCATATTCACGATATCAACCAGTGCATTCAGTATTTTTTCGGACATTCCACATCTTTGCAAACCTTACAAAGAGCACATATGACGTTCCATTTTACACAATAAAAAACAGAAGTAGTTTTACAACGCGACGTCTCCATTCCGCCTCTGAATACTAAAATGATTTTATCGACACGAAACACAAATAAAACCGCGACTTTACAGCTTACGACGTACGTAAAACGGAACGGCACAATAATTCGCGCTCTGCGATATTGCCGCTAACATTTAAATAAAATGGAGGTTGAAAGTGGGCGCCACGGCTTACTCGCCCACAAAACGCTAAAACCTTGCTTCGTCGCTTGCGTAATGCAGGTGTTCCGTTTGTAGGTGTGTTTGTTCTGTTCATTTAGCAGTTTAATACTTTGTAATGTTTTGTTTGTTAGGTAATCAAGTTTTGGTCAATCAATCAAGTTAAAATGAACATTGAAAGTAATACTTACACATATTATCAGTATAATAGCTTCAAACTAGCTTGATAAAAACACTAGTTGATTCAAATCTCTCATGGGAATGTCTATTATATTTTATTAGCATTAATATAAAAATATTTTATAACTACCACTCTACAGTGAAGTCAGTGCAAAATCTCTGTCCGATGATAATAATACCTCTGATAAAACCAATCCCGGGAAAATCGAGTAATATCCCGGATACATTTTAAGCTGTAGGTAGAGCCACGTTTTTAGACGGCAACACGGGTGGTGAAGGTCACTTACCATCAGGTGACCCGCTTGTTCGTTTGTCGACCTATGCAATAAAACAACTAACAAAAACTGGCCTTTTACCTACACCTACACGACGTGACAATACTTATTTTTCTTTTTATTTAAATACAGGTCGCTCGCCTCATAATAAGCGCCACGCCTGACTATAAATAATAGCAACACTACTCATAACTTTGAATTACAAAATACTGCATAGCACTGCATTTCGCTCGTCATGCCGAGACATAAGATGTTAAGTCTCATAATATCCATTAATTTCACTGACTTCCATGTCATTCAGACCGGAACACAACAGCGTGTACACAGTACACTGCTGTTTGGCTCGGTCTGAGAATCCAAAAATCTTCTTCTATCACCTGCCTTTATCCCACTCGCAATGGGATCGGCGTACCTAACACTAAGCGTGTTACGTTAACACATGTTGTGGAAAGATTTCTCAGTGCGGAAATCGAACGAGTATCGGCGAGTAGCCACCTCTCGTTTCACAGCCGGCTACTCGCCCACTCGACCCCCAACACGATGGACGGACCAGATCAGAGACTCATCAGCCGCCGGGTTCCATAAATTTGTGAGAGATGCTATGAACAGAAGCCGATGGAGAGATATCATCCGATCGAAATGCGGGCCATCCGATGATGACCACGATCCTCAGTCATGAGGGGCCGACTACAGAGAGAGAGACTCGCCCACTGCGTCACGGAGGCCGTCTACGGAGAATCCAAGAATAAAAAATCATAAAGAAGCAATTTCTTATCATCAATATCGGGATCGTTATTCAAGTAACAGTGCGATGAAGTAGCCGGAGTGTTCATAAATAAGTCACGTCGCAACATCCTGCGATACGTGGAGGCGCTCAACAGTCGCCAGTCGCGTACAAAAACGGTGCGGCTAATCGCTCGGTCATCGCTCCCCATAGCTGTTCCTACGAATATATTTTATTCACCAAAAAACAACGCAACTTTATGACAAACGAGATTTTATCCACGAGACGTTGTCTTTTTTGGACGCGCCCGTTTAGTCAAAGATGCTTGTTCTCGTAATAAAAGTCCATGTAATATAGAATGTAATGTATATAATAAACTGTCGCACTCAAAGCTGTCAATTTACTTTTTTATAGTAAAGGCAGGCAAACGAGCAAGTGAGTCACCTGATGGTAAGACCTGACATGAGGATACACCATACCTGAAGGATCATGGATGCGTTACCGATCTTAAAGGAAAAGGATGATTAAGGGATTGGGAAGGGGACGGGGATTTGAGCCTCTGGATATGGTCTTCATCTTTTTCAACCAACTTAAAAAAAGGAGGAGGTTCTCAACAACGAAGAAAAGCTAGTTAAGAATATTTCTGAGCATAAAACCATTAACTGGCTCTTAATATGGGAATAATAAAATTCTAAAAATAATCTCATTGACAATTACCGTTGAAGTCTTGGAGTGCGATAGAAGAGTTTTTTTTACATGATATGCATGTGACATTGTCAAAATTAATAGAATCAATAGCTTAAAATAACGATTTATTTAACTAAAAACAGTAGGTATCTTTTCTTTTCTATCTTTTCTCACCGCGCCTTTGGCGTTACATGTTTTAACCTTTATTAGAGTTTTTAGTTTACGACCTATCTGCTTGAAGTCAATCCCGCTCAGGAATACATACTCAATAATCAAATCAGTCTTCTATTATAACACTTTCTCACGCCTGTATTCACCAAAAAGTAGGCAGAGATGTGACTATTGCACCCACGGTTCACCGGCCTTATTTCCATCCCATGATATGATAGGAAACTATCCTATTGCCATCCCGGGCAAAAAATCCACTTCTGGGCAACTAGAATGTGATTTTTTTATCGAAAATTTAATCTTATCGTGATTGCCCAATCTGGGATTTGAACCCGGTTTCTTAGCCAAGTACACTGCTACTGAGCAATGAGGCGACCTTCTGTTAATAATGTTGACAATGTTATTTAACTTCACTTAACTTCTTTCAACATAATCCGTAACCGAATGGACCAATAAGATCTTATCATGTTTAATATCTTCAATCTTAATATCTAGTGCAAACGTATCCAGCGAGACGAATTGTGATACGCAACCTTGTATTTTCGACAGCAGTTTTTTATGTTTGCCAATAAATAATTCATCGGTTCTTCGTAATTACATGTTATGTGAGTAATTTAGCAGTGAATAGACTTCAAAGAGTCAATGGGATTAGACTTTTTATAATATCAGCGCCGTGGGTATTGTGTTTTGGAAAGAAAGTTTAGTTTACATTTCTAACATTTCTAGTAAAACTACGCTACTTACTCTACTTCTAATAACTGTTAAATGCGTACGTTTTAGCCTTTTAATTGAAGAGGCCGTCAAACAAGTGAGTCACTTGATAGTGAATGCTCTTCACCGCCCATAAAGATCCACAATACAAGAAAAGTGCTTTGCTGATCTTCATTCAGCGTGCGAAACGTAACAGCATAGCTACTAACTACCCTGGACGCTAGTACCCTGGACAACCCGGCCCATTCATGCTACAAAACTATCTACAGAGTGGCTCTACTGGTTTAACTTCGGCTTTGTAAACTTAAGCTAAAACAACCCTTCGAGGTTTATGGCATGGTAAAAAAAAACTAGAAATAGTATTTCTACATCAAAGAGCTACAATTTTCAAAAGATACAGAACAAAAACATAAAAATCTGATTATAACATTTCACAACGCAAAAAGATGTAGAGTTTTTATAACGATGCTACCTAACCATAGACTACGCTTAATCGAGCATAGATTAACAGCTTTATTGAGGTCGTATATCATAGTCACATACTCAATAATAGTCCATTAATAATCGATTTTTGCTATAACACGTTTCTTTCTATTCTCTACAATAAAATTACAAGAATATGTCTGTGTTGTTTCACTGTGTACACAAGTGGCTAACACGTTACCTAATTTAGCCTGTTCTACATTCGACCGGTGCTTGCATTCATTTCAACGCATTACATACATCACATGTGTTTTAAAAGGATTTAACTTCTGTGAAATATGGTTTTAAATTTACAAATCTTACAATAATAACTTATACTGCCTCTTGGACTGCCTCGGTGGCGCGGTTGTAATGCGTACGCGTTACGATTGAGGCTAACGCCGAGGTTTGGGTTCGATCCCCGAGTCGGGTAAAGTGGTATTGGGTTTTTCTATTACGAAATGCTCAGTATCAGCCCGGAGTCTGGAATTTGTGCCCGGTATGGCGATAGGCTCGCCCCCTATCACATAAGGGACGGAAATACGGTCGGCGAAATGTGGGTGTACTGGTTACACCCCTGCCTACCTCTTCGGGGATTACAGGCGTGAGTGCGTGCGTACAATTACTTATAGAAACTGAGTATCTACACGCACGAAATTTAAGCTGTTCAATTGGAGCCATATGTATAACTACGGTCACCATACTAATAACTACGCACCATATATGTATGATCCACACCTATAAACCACATGAATGTATGAAACACATTTTTCCTATCTACAAATTTTTAGGAAATACATTGTAGCTAAAATTTTTTGCGTTTGTGAGCGTGACGTTGCAAGTAAAAACATTACACTTAGCGTATTTTCAGCTTACAATTGTGAGTATGCGTTGTTTGTACATTTACCTTCTGTAAGTAGTTATTTTAATACCTAATAAACGTAAAATTGCAATTCATAAATATGAAATTTCAGACATTTATGTCATTCATTTTTAAAATAGAGTAAACGGAGTCTAGACTTATCTTGGCATTCTAGCATAAAATAATTATGAATTATACCAATGTGCGGCTGTAATCACAAGGCGCAAAAATAAAGCAATTGCATGCAGATTTCCTCGCGTTTTCACTGAGTGCAAGTCGCGATGCGTGAGAGCGCAAACTCTCCAAGAAATTCCGTTTAAGCGGCGCGAGCGCATCGCTACACTCTTTATTCCAAGGATTGTAAACCGTTTTACTCCTAACGTTTTAAGGAACTCCAGGATTGCTGTTTTTTTCAGATAAAAATCATACGAAAATAATTTGATTGCTAAAATTAGTTAAGTTACTGATTCGAATTGGTTGTGACCACTGACTCACAGAAAAATGACGTAAAGTAGCGGCTTGCTGCTGCGTTTCGTACGGTGAATCAAATATCCGGAGGTCCAAATCCCTCTCCCCTTCCACTTAAGTAGCCCTCGCAACGCTTCCACGATTCTTCTGGTATTCTAAACGTTCATAGGTGGTGATCACGTACCATCAGGTGACTCACTTGCTCGTTTGCGGGCTTATGCTATAAAAGAGTAAACACGTGTTGGTAAATATTACCATCTAATTAATAAGTATAAAATCTCACCTAGTCATATCATGAGCATTCTGTTTCTAAGTCATCAGAAATGTGGCGGGCATGCACAAACAATAGTATTCTTATGGAAAATTGACGTCAACCATGCGTAAGTAAAATCATAAACCAAAACTTTATGCAGGGTCTATAAAAATATAGACGTCAAGCAATTAGAACGAGGTATTAAAAGATTTATCCAGCATATTCAGCAACAAGAAATAGTTTTTAATTTAATTGATATTTCTATCAGCCATTAATCTAATTCCTGCATTATTTTGTTGCCAAATGTTGACAATACCTGCCTTTACAAAACAAAAGCTCTAGCCAGCCACACAAACCACTAAACACATCGCCGTCCATTACCCCACAACATCATGTTATTTGCCTAAGTGGTTCGATGCGAGGTAATAAGTTAGAAAGAATGACCTGCAAGGGCGCGGACTCAGACGTTTTTAGAGGGGGCAATGGTTAAAAGCAATTTTAAAAGTATTCCAACTGCCATCCCCATCGACTGCAATTTACTTTAATTGACAAATAGTAATTTCTATGAATTCTATTATTTCCACACCAAGAGCCAGATAATGCTGATTGCTCTGTTAATGGATACAGAAAATTAAAATAAATAAAATGGCTGATTTTAGTTCCCGCTGTGTCGCTACGGAATCTACCTTCAAATCATGATGGAGGAAGGCGGACCCTGGCATTAAGCCGGTAAAACGCCGGGAAGAAAGAAAAACAGTCTCTGGGTGCGGCAGCACGTATTTTATAAAAAAAAAACAACTTTCAAGTTTGTGTGTGACATCATCTGTAAAATCTATTGCACTTCCAACAAGTCCTAAAATGAATAACAATCATAGAAACTACAACTTCAGTCCTCCATGAAACTGAAGAAGAACGTAAAGTAAATCCAAACTTGGCTGGCACACTACCGTGTATCTACATATTTTTATACTTTCACTGTTTTCATCACCCACTGCAATAAGTTATCGTTATGATTTCTAGCTTAATAGAATAGATTTCAACGCGTCTTCTTACTTAAAAAAAACTATTTTTATGAACTAATGTGGTTTCCTAGCTACATAATACATTTTACATAATAAACTAAAACACCTTCCTCTACTATCATCTTTGGGCCCCGTGGAGTTCTCTCAATCCATCCCTGGTAGAATTAGGAACAATAGCCGTAGGTTACGGGCTGTCGGTCCGCCACGACACCTCGGGGCTAAGCGAAAACGTGGTCTAATCTCAGTCTCGAATTGCCATCGGCTCGGGCCACAGGCCATCGTACCACAGTCATTCTGGGATTCCATTATAATTATATACTTCTATTTAAATAGTTACTTAGAATAGCTTGAGTCAACAAAAAAAATATAATTAAAGTCTGCTATGTTTCTATTTTCTAAATGACTTTTTGAGGCGGGAATTATTGCGATGAATTTCACAATTTTGTTCGCTGTTGCTCAAAAACCACACTGTTTGGTTTAAAGTTATTGTTATTAAATTATTTGGATCTAGGATATATAAAGTTATAGTAATGAGGCTGTAGACGCTTGTCTACAGCACGAATAGGCCGGGTCGACTGGGTTACTACCACTGTCTCACAGAAAACGGACGAAACGTCCGATAGACATCACTTCATTCTCAATCCTCATTTCTTTCCTTAAAGATTGGCAACGGATTCATGATTCTCTATTCTTGTGGATGTACTACATAGGCAGTGAACATCACTTACAATCAGGTGACTCGCTTACACGTTGGCCGGCCTCTCCTATTAACAAAAAAAAATATGGAAAATGGGCCCATACATACATTCGCACTCACGCCTGTAATCCCCGAAGGGGTAGGCAGAGGTGTAACCAGTACACCCACATTTCGCCGAGCGTATTTCCGTCCCTTATGTGATAGGGGGCGAGCCTATCGCCATACCGGGCACAAATTCCAAACTCCGGGCTGATACTGAGGATTTCGTAATAGAAAAACCCAATACCACTTTACCCGACCCGGGGATCGAACCCGAGACCTCAGCGCTTACCTCAATCGTAACGCGTACTCATTACAACTGCGCCACCGAGGCAGTCCATGGCAGGCAAAATGGGCCCATACTAATATCAATGAAATTTGACGTGGGAATGTTCTCGCATGACGTTGGTGATCGAAAGAATGTAGGACAGCCCGTCATTACAATCCATTCGCTGTAACACAAAACGAATCGAAAACAATGATAGCTGTACTAATGCATTCCTCAAATACTAGCCTGAAGGTAAATTGATACAAAAGGTCACTCCTATAACTCCGAAGGGTAGGCAGAGGTATAACTAGTAAACTAGGTTTCCCGAGCTCATTTCCGCTCTATTCCAGGTCCGAGCAATTTTTGTGTGATATAACGAATTCAAAAACTCGTAAGACTGCGCAGTTACGCACGCATTAGCATACGTGGTACGACTGCTGAGCTGAGATCTCGGGTTCGACCCCCAGGTCGAGTAAAGAGATATAGGGTTTTTCTATCATGAAATGCTTAGTATCAGCACGGAGTCTGGAAGTGCGCCTGATATGGCGATAGACTTGCTTGCTATCACATCATAGGACGGAGATAAACTCAGCGAAATGTGTGAGTACTGGTTACACCTCTGCCTATCCCTTTAGTCTATTGTACGACAGGGTGGACCCTGGCATTAACCCGGAATGACACCAGGTGGGAAGAAAGAAAGTCATGGATTTGTCACCTCGACCACCAGATAAAATGTTAAGTCTCATAATCCCTAGTAATTTCGCTGGTTTCAAAGACATTGAAACTGGAACCCAACCGGCTTTACACTGCTACTTGGCGATAGAAATAGCCAAAACGATGATATCTACCCAGATGGACACTCGCATAGAAGATATCATCTCGCCTTTTATTGTGTATAATAAAATAACCGCTTTCTAATACATGCATATGAATGTATATACGGTACATTTTTTTTTTTTTTTACTAGCCCTTTATTATATACGTCCCACTGCTGGGCACGGGCCTCCTCTACTGAATGAGAGGGGTTAGGCCTTAGTCTACCACACTGGCCTAATGTGGGTTGGCAGACTTCACATACCTTCGAAATTCTTATGAAGAACTTCTCAGGTATGCAGGTTTCCTCACGATGTTTTTCCTTCACCGTTAAAGCAAGTGATAATTAACAATTAATATACACATAACTTAGAAAAGTCAGAGGTGTATGCACTTGGAGCTGGTTTCGAACCTGCGACTTTCGTCTCGACAGTCCGTACCACTCCCCGCTGAGCTATCACTGCTACGGTACATATACCAAAATAAGTTTATTTTTGTCTATCTGTTTGTTCTGGCTAATCTCTGGAACGGCTGGACCGATTTTGACGGAACTTCACTGGCAGATAGCTGATGTAATAAGAAGTAACTTAAGATACTTAGGTGCTTTTTTATCCCGGAAAATGACATTCACGCGGTCGGAGCCGCGAGCAAAAGCAAATAAATAATAAAATGATGTAGTAAAAAAATATTCTATTATTTAAAAATGCATTCTATTTAATAACAAATCGATTTTAATCGCGTCCAAATGTTTCATTAACAAGATCATACGATTGTTTGTTATTATACATTTCGAGACTGCCTCGGTGGCGCAGTTGTAATGTGTACACGCATGTACGCGTTACGATTGAGGCCAACGCTGAGGTCTCGGGTTCGATCCCCGGGTCGGATAAAATGCTATTGGGTTTTTCTATTACGAAATGCTCAGTATCAGCCCGGAGTCTGGAATTTGTGCCCGGTATGGCGATAGGCCCGCCTCCTATCACATCGTGGAACTGAGATACGCTCTGCGAAATGTAGGTGTACTGGCCTACCCCTTCAGGAATTACAGGCGTGAGTGCGTATGTATGTATGTATACATTTCTTACAGCAATATATTTCTTTATCATAGCCTTTACACAACGCGTTTTAAACCTCGATGCGGGCGCCCTTCACCAGCCTACATAGCTGACATAGTGTTATATCACCGGTCAGTTATTTGTTATGCAATACTGCGCCATGTGCTAATAAGCTGGCAATGTATTCTCGTGAGGTTCTCAACTGTTCATCCACCGTTACTGTAAAACATAGAAGGGCGACCATTCTTCTAAGTGACGTGGCAAGGATTAATAACTTTACCCGAGATTGTGGCGTACTGAGAAATGTCAATTAAGTTGAAATATTAATTATAGTTAATCATTTATTTTTAAGTATAGACCGGCTAACGAGCAACTGGGTCACGTGATAGTAAGTGATCTCCACCGGCCAAGTACTCCCACAATATCAAAGGAATCATGGGTGCATTGCCGACCTTAAAGGAAAGGGATAATTAAGGGATTGGGAAGGGGTTTAGGCCTCCGGATATCTCACTCACCGTACGAAACGTAGCAGCAATCTGCTACTTTACGCCGATTTTCTGTGACACAGTGGTAATGACCCGGACGAGCCGGTCCATACATGCTGTAGACACGTGTCTACAGCGTGGCTGTACCATACAAAAAATTAAAAAATTTAATTGGCCTCTCAGAGAAGTAATCAAATTCTAAGGCTAATAATTAGCTTTCTTCTGTACTCAGTAACTGAGCGTAAATCCTTTTTTATACCTAACTCAGTAGCGGAGTATAGAGCATTAACAAACTCTTGGTGTGGAATAATCGAATTCTTAGAAATTACTTAATTATAATTAAACTTAATTGATGTTTCTGAATGCCGCAGAGTGACAATTAAATTCAATAATTTACTTAACTAATGTGTGCCGTGTGTTTTATATTTGTATCTATTTAGTATCTATTCAATATTTTAAAAGTAACCAATTGTACAATAACTAAAGTATTATTAAATTTATATGAAATGTTACTTTGTTAGTGAACTGGAGCAAAAGCACATAATTCATCATCATTAATTTGTAAAATTACATGCAAAGATTTATTCACAGTTTAAGAACAAAAATACTCTCCTATTTATTGCAGTGCACTCTTTACAAAGTAAATATCAAAGCGTTTTTTTCGTACAAAAATAAAACGTAAATATTCTGTGATAATAACCAAACATAATCCGCAATTAAATACATATCTTTGGGCATGACATTGAAAAAGGCGGGAAGTGAGGTGTGCGGCACTCGGTTTTTTTGTTGTTATAGCAATGAATTCGGCGACACGGTCCGCTGGCCACCCTGCTATTAAGTTTTGAAAATGACGTTATAACAATTTAACCCACACGTTCCTTGTGCTTGGAGTATATAAGCGCTCTACCATCTGTCGAGAAACTTTAAAAACTCTTTGAAGTAGCTAATTTCAAACCAAAACATCCCACAAGTATAATTATCCATTCTATGAAAGTATTCTTAAATATATAAACAATATTTTATATCGAAGCTATATTTTTAAACAAGTTCAGTGATTTTACTACTATCTTGAATTACCCTAATAGTAGAGTAGAGCAGAGAGTAAAATACCTATTCGAAAGTGTTGAATGTAATTTCATTTAATTCAGCATCATAAAAATGTAATATAAAATTTAAAAAGCATTATAAAGCTTAATGCGGATATATTTCCTTGTACATTTCATGATACGGTAATCTTTAAATTCAGATAACTCCTTATTGCAACTTTCTAATTCGATGCAAAAAGGTATAAAAAGAAATGTAAAAAAATACACCTACCAAATGAAAATTTGGTGACATATTTTTTACAAACCAAATCAAAGCTTTGAGTGAGATGTCTAAACTAAAAAAACATGGCGGCCTAAAAAAAGGTGACAAAAAAGATATCGATGGATCCCAGCGGGGCGCCTGCACGATAATTCTTGAGCGCTTAATGATGCATCAACTATCATATTCGCAGGGATAATAAATATGCTTTTCTTGGCTCCAATGACGGCTTGTTCCATTTTGTTTACGCTTTTATGTGAGAACGCACTCGCTTTGGAAAATTAGAGCGGACAGCCATTTTGCTCTATTATTTATGGACCCTATTAATGTTATTGACAGTGTGAATATATGACGCTATACTCGTAATTGTGAAAGACGTAAAAAAATGGCTCGATAATTTAATGCCGATGCAAATTCTCTTCAGGCTATCTACTTGGTATATGAAAGGTGTTGATATTCAAAATATGTAGATATTCAGGGCCAAATATTATTAAGTAATTATCTAATAATTCTATGTTATTGGCTACATTGTAAATCATTTATGGTATCGTATTTTATGTGACATATTTGATGCTTTTAACAATATTATGTTTTTTATAAATGTCGCTTAAAAATACAATCTTCATATTATCTACCATAAATGATCAATTAATAAAGAAAAAAAAATATCTGCGACCTTAACATATCTAACGCACGAAAGGGAAATCTATCGACGACAAAATTAATATCTAAGATAAAAGTGTCAACATTCGAAAGAATTCCGTCGTCATGCTAGGGTTCGTAGACAAAATTCCACAAAGAAGCTCAAAGTACTATTTTCTCTACTTTGTATCTACTTAGACATAATGATGTGGTCACGACTCACGACAAAACGAATCGACAGAATTATCTCGTGCTGCATATGTTAAACTGTCAGAATTAAAACAAATATGTATACCTTTATTAGTTAAAAAAAACAGCATCTTCTCGCGTTCCGTTTAACATAGACATAATAAAATTACAAAAGTTATTTGTGCGTTGACTTAAAAAATAAAAGAGGTTTGACATCAGCCTGAAAGGCTATAAAAACCACGGGCTACTGTAAGTAATTTCACGTTAAAAAGAGGACCGAAAAATCTCATTACCATCACTGGTTAACGGCTCACTCCTCTTGGAATTAGTTTGGTTAATAACGAGGGAATAGTGAGGCTTTTATGCTTTTACCTTTTAACGCAAGTTTAGAGCGGTCAGCGTTCATTGCCAGTAAAAATTTAATGGTATTGTTGCTGGGAAATACTTAGAATACGTACGGTCTGTGGTGTAAAGTAAACGTTACTGTTTTTTCTGTTTGCGTGTCCGTCTGAGTCACATACAGACTTTTCTAATCCTTTTCAAATTTAATTCGCTTTAGGGTTTAAATTTTGATAAATACCGAAATATATGTTTCGGTTGGTGTTGTCTCGAATTTCATCAATACCGAAATATATTTTATTCACCTGATTGAAGAGATAAGCAGGTTGTTCGTCTGATAGTAAGCGCCACGCCTGCTCATAAACAATATCAACATCACTTAGAACTTTGAATTACTAAGCACTGTATGCCACTGCACTGCGTTGCGCTCGTGGATCCGAGACATTAGATATTACCTAAGTTTCACTTGATGGTAAGTCCCGAGAGGTGACAAGCGCAGTCCAGTGCCATGCAGTACTTCATAATTCGTAGTTAGGCGAGCGATTTTTTGTTCAGAAGTACTTGTGATGATCTAAACGGAGCTGTTACACAATATTTTTCTAAGCGACATATTATAAGAACTCTTCTAGGTGCATGAATAATTTACTTAAGAACATGTTTCATAAATGAGAATTGGTAAAAAATTTACAGTATCAGCCCGGAGTCTGGAATTTGTGCCCGGTATGGCGATAGGTTCGCCCCCTATCACATCGTAGGACGGAGATACGCTCGGCCAAATGTGGGTGTTCTAGTTACACCTCTGCCTACGCCTTTGGAGATTACAGGCGTGTGTGCGTATGTATGTATGTAAAAAATGTCTAAATGCCAATTGGCAAATCTTTTTATTTTGTTTTTTAATTATGGCTTGGCTTTTCCATGCATATAGCCAATAAAAAGTATATATTTTCATGAATGATAAAACACCAGTGTGGCCGATTTCAATTATGTCTTGTCAGAGTTATAGTGTCAATTTCTTTTAGTACGATACTTCATAGACAGTTTTCTCCAAGCGGATCGAACAACCAAGGTTCCTCAATACTCCTGGGGGGCAAACACGAACCACATACGAATACGTATTCGAATCGAGAACGCTAGCATTTGTATCAATGTTTAAACAAATTTTTGACATTTCGATACGAATACGTTTTCGCAAGTTATTTGTGCCAGCTCCTCTGGTCATAACCACCTAAATTCACTTATTTCAATATTTCCATAAACTATTCATCAATACACTTGATCAAAAATCACCTAAATTCACCAATTTAAATGATTCCATACACTGTTCATCACCGTCAATGTTTATTCCACACCACTTTTATACAACAAACACAACTTTAAACTAGTTTAGGAATTCATTAAAATCATCAACCGCACTGTCAGAATTCCCGCCAAAAATCCTTTACACTTATCAGCTTCTTTATAATTTTGTCTCTCACTACACAACAATGTCCCCGCCTCGTCCTATGCCTCGCGTCCAATGATTCCCGTCTTACAGCCATCGTATCCGGAACCCAAGTAATAGGCGCATACCGTGGCCCCTGTGAACACAGCGTCAAACGTGCAACATACTCGTCTGGCCATTAACGGCCTCTCGTGTTGATGCACATCGGTGAAATACGGCTTTGTTTATTGCTACGAACGCGATTAGCTTCTACGCGGTGTTTCATTATTTTCTTGTGATGTTGAGATGGCATCACGGGGTAGAGAACCGTAAGGCTCTGGGTTCAAATCTGAGGTCAGGAATTTACAATTTGTATTTAAAGTTTTCGATTCGGAATATTACACGAGTCGTCCGTGTGAGGTGTAGTGGCATTTATACCCGGAATGGAATCGCCCACATCACATCATGGGACGGAAATAAGCTCGGCGAACTGCGTTCGTGAACGCACGCGTGATTTTATGTAATGCGAAAATAAAACCCATCGTAGAAAACCATTTTTGCATGAACACAAACACAAGAAGAACCGCAAAAGTGAATTGAAAGTCAAGTGGAACATAAGAATCCGATTCATATTACCCACATCGGAAGCTGTTACTGACTACATGAAGGATGTTATGCAATGATATCCGTGCGACATACATTAATATAGTTCTTTATCCCAGTACGGAAATGAAAATTAAATAAATTGGTTTTACTTTGGACTGTCTCGGTGGCGCAGTTGTAATGCGTACGCGTTACGATTGAGTCCAACGCTGAGGTCTCGGTTTCGATCCACGGCTCGGGTAAAGTGGTATTGGGTTTTTCTATTACGAAATGCTCAGTATCAGCCCGGAGTCTGGAATTTGTGGCCGGTATAGCGATAGGCTGGCTATCACATCGTGGGACGGAGATACGCTCAGCGAAATATGGGTGTACTGGTTACACCTCTGCCTACCCCTTCGGGGATTACCGGAGTGAGTGCGTATGTATGTAAATTGGTTTAAATTTATTTTTACGATTCCGTATCCAAAAGGGTTTTCTTATATTAGTCTGAATGACGAAACGAGCAGGTCGCTCACGTGATTATGAGCGCCACACGCCTGCCCATAAACAGAAGCAACATTATACAATAACCTTCAATTAGAAATCACTACATGGCATTGGACTAGCTGGATAGCTATCATGAGATCATGAATACTGGACATTATGAGACTTAACACCTATGTCTCAAGATGACGAGCGCAGTTCAGTGTTATGCCAGTCTCGTCATATAGAGTTTAAAATATTCAGAGAGAAATGGCTACAGCGGTCCTATTGTGCGCAGCTGAATTTGATAGATTTAATACCGCACTCAGAAACACCTACCCCCAACACCCCCCCCAACACTCAACAGTCATACACATAGTTCCGATGCCACAATAGGTAAACCTGTATCGTGGGTATCAAGAACTACGAGGGACTTGCCAACCCACAACACCCCGACCCGAAACAAATTTTTGTGGATCACACAAACATTTGTCTCGGTGCGGTAATCGAACCCACGCCCTCTCGATTCGCAGCCGGCTACTCGCCCACTAAAACGTCGAATAACTTTAAATTTCGAGTAGAATAAAAGTGCGGAATTTGTGCCCGGTATGGTGATAGGCTCGCCCCCTATCACATAAGGGACGGAGATACGCTCGGCGAAATATGGGTGTACTGGTTACATCTCTGCCTACCCCTTCGGGGATTACAGGCGTGAGTGCGTATATGGTAATCACGAATGGGCTGGCTCGACCGGGATGTTTCCTCTGTCTCAAGAAACGTAAAGTAGCGGTTTGCTGCTGCGTTGCATACGGTGAGTGAGGCGCAAATCCCCCACACCTTCCCATTCCTTTAATTATTATTATACCTTTCCGGCAACGAGTCCATGATTCTTCTGATTTTTTGGACGTTCATGAGCGGTGGCGTACCATCAGGTGACACATTTGTTCGTTTGCCGCCCTATGCTATAAAAATATATCACATTTAGTCGTTTCTTAGATTTTTGCTGAAATGCTTTATGCTTAGTTACTGAGTACAGATATCTTGATTGACGTTTTGGAGAAATAATTGAACTCTAAAAAATGGTTAATGAATACTTAAACTAACTTTTAATTGTCATATCTGACTACGATAGATAAAGCCTTTAAGGCACGCTACATGATTCCGTTATAAAATCGTATTTTTCTGATACTCCAAAAAATATTGTTATAAAAATATTTACAGGCAGAAAAAACATTGTGGCATTTGTATAATAAATTCACAAAACCTTGATGATCTCATTCTCAAGTGACCAAACATGACAAATAAACTAAGGTCAAACTACAATCCAAAGACGAACGCGTATAAATTTATATATTTTTATATCTTCAACGAGAAAACAGTAAAAATAAATTGTAATAGACTTGATGTGATCGCTCATTAAAGCGATGCAACATATTTATTCACTACAATAACTTTAAATATGTTTGTTAACATAATAAAACAGTGAGGGAACTCGTGCGGCTGCCAAGTTTCATAAAAATAAACGCATTTGAATTTCGAACTTGCACGCGATTTGTAACGTCATCTAATCCTAGAGTAAATTAATTTATACCAATATTTGTTTAGTCATCTTATTTCGATGGTTTAGTCCCATAAAATTATTAATTGTCCTGTGCAATTAATTAACGTTCGTTTATTTTTTGTAAACCTGTTTTTATTAGTCAATCTGTTTATTGCCATTAAAAATAATTTTATTACTTTAGCATGCTAATTAACCAGGTTTCGAATATTTTTTTAAATTTAATTAATGGCAAAGGAAAAATAGTATACATTAAAAATCACACAAATAAATGTAATCAGGTAACACATTGCGAGGTCGCATTAAGTAATCCTTGCAACCGGCCGTAACAACTAATCAATGGTTGTACAAAACGATGCAAATGAAAGGCAAGTGGGTCCGGCCAATACTATCTATGATAGATGCTAGACCACAACAAAATATGTCAACATAAAAAACAAACAAACCTCTGTTCAGAGTCGTTGGCCGTGTGCGTCCGAAATGGTGGAAATTAGAAAAATAAACAATCACAGTTATGGAACACAGTTCGAAACGGGCACGTAATACGACGCGGGTGATCGTCGCATCGACGGCTTCGAAACGTGCGCGTGCACAGGCCGTTCCGCGCGGACTGTCTACTTGCGGGTGAACGTCGTTTGACCTTCCTGCCCACGGAGCCTAGCGATAGAACCTCTTTTTCCTTTTACACACTTGTCCCAAAATACGACCTTCCAAGAACATAGGATTTAGCAAGCATCACGTTATGCGACTACGACGATCTTCACAATTCAAAGATAGAGGAGAAGCGCAGACATATGCGCAGAGGAACAACATCTTTGTATGATACTTCTTCTTTGTATGATCTACATCTTGGTATCTAGGAATTTCAGTTTACGTAGGTAACCTAAGAATGCAAGAAATGCACTTGTTAGTAGATCTCTCGTATGCGATAGGCCGTCTGGGTTGGTACCTCCGCTTTGTCTATTTCTGGCGCCAAGCCACAGTGCGTAAGCACTGTGGTATTCCGGTTTGACGGGCATTGAAGCCAGTGAAATTACTGGGCATTATGAGACTTTTGTGGCGGTAACGAGGGCACTCCAATGCCTGCAGTGCTTTGTAATGCAAAGTTCTGTGTGGCGTTGCTTCTGTTTATGTGAAGACGTAGCGCTTACCATCAGAAAAGTGACCTGCTCGTCTCGTCATTCAAGCTAATAAAAAAACACACGAATTTGATAATCTATGGCAAGCGTAGCGTCAGGCTCTAATGAAGAGTTGCCCTATCAAAAATTCTAACTTGTTTTACATTCATCAAACCTACAATATGCTTCGAATTGCGATCCAACGATGCAATCCAAAAAAATTACAGCCTCCGTGGCGCAGTGGGCAAATAGTCGGCTGTGAAACAAGAGGCCGCGGGTTCGATCCCCTCACCGAGACAAATGTTTGTGTGATCCACAAAAGAAGAAGAAGATTGACTAACAGTCTAATGTTACACTCATTTTGCCAGAGTCCACACTCCCAAAAATCATGATGCGCGGACTATTCGTACTCACAGTTTAGTGTAGAATGTAGAGCATGAGCACGCAGGTGACTGATCTGCAGGCTAACCATGAGTTTGACTCGGTAAAATCGCTAGCGACGATGTAAGATATTTATATGAACAACTCAGTGGCGCCTCTAGCGGATACGTGAGAAACTAAATTTTGTCATACAAATATTTTACGTCGTCGCTAGCGATTTTACCGAGATAAACTCATGGTTGAGGCTCTGGTTCTGAGTCGTGTTGCTTCTCTTTATGGGCAGACGTGAAGCTTCCATTCAAGTGAAGTGAGAGACCTGCTAGGCGCACCAATCAGGCTAATTAACATAATAACATAAGCGCCTTAATCCCCGAAGGGGTAGACAGAGGTGCAACTACTACTGCATCCACGTTTCGCTGAACTTATTGCCGTCCCTTGATGTGCAAATCCCTTGCAATTGATGTGTGATTTTTTGAATCGAAAACTAGAATAGAAATTGCGATTGCCTGACCTGGGAATTGAAATCGGGACCTCACGTTTCACAGCCTTAGTACGCTGCTAATAAACCAATGACGCTAACTTAAAAAAATATTATTTATAAAAATAACAGGACATATTGTATTTTGCTGACCATACAAATAATTTGAAATTAAAATTTCCTTCGACATCTTTACTAAACAAATCTTTAATAAGGCTAATATTGACACAATATTTAATTGACTTTGTTTGCCAAAAGTCTTTCCATCAACAACTCGTATTGTTCTTTATAATAAACATAAAACTCTAACATAAAGCTAAATAAAGAAGACATCGATCAATCGTCATGCGTGGTCATTCACGAACGCTATAATTATACACTTGATTGCCTCTTCACGCTTAATTAATACGACCAAATATTGTGAAATTACACGCGCACCGGCCGGCCAATTATGTAAAATCAGCAGACAGCTAGCGATCAGCAATCAGCGAGCAGACACCTAGCAATTAATTGCTATCTGTCAAAAAAAATCGAATTACGCATAGCGATCGCTTGCTTGTCGCTCGCTAGCTGCTGCATGCACTTTCAGCGATAGTTACAGCGCCACAGCAATGAGGTAGCAATCGATGGAACTAAAGACTACAGAGCTTATATTTTTAGATTATCTGTGGAATAAAGGTTCAAGTATAATAAGAGAATTTGGTGGGAAAAATAAACAGTTCAAATAAGTCTGTGATTGGGAAGACTGTGTTTTAACTTTAAATATTTTTTTTTGTTCAACTCGTAAGTATATAAGTTTTTACAAGTGAATACATGCTAATGATGTTTGTGTCGTTTATGTGCTCCATGTGATTAAAAGTTTAAAATATTTTAGAAAATGGAAAGCAGAGCTGCTGACAAAGTATCCGAAGCACAATTGGAGGAATTGCTGGATTACTTGGCACAACATCCGCTTCTCGCTAAAGGTGTGGGTATGGGTGGACGGTCCAAAGAAGCAATGGATCGTGCCTGGAATGAAATATCAAATAGACTGAACGCTCACGGCTTGGGTGCATCGAAAAGTGGCCTCAGATGGAAACGCGTAAGCAAAATTTTAGCCTCCATGGCGCAGTGAGCGAGAGGGCGTGGGTTCGATTCCCGCACCGAAACAAATGTTTGCGTGAATCACAAAAAAATGTTTCGGGTCTGGGTGTTGTAGGCCCATAAGACTTTCGTAGTTGCAGATACCCACGATACTGGTTCACCTAGTGCGAGCTCAGAAATATGTGTCTGACTGTTGGGTGTATTTATTATTTAGGGTAGTCTCACTAACAGACTCCTTGTGGCTTCTAGTTAGAAGTGTGCATTGACTTAAGACTACTTACTTCTTATTGCAGTACTGGTCTGACCTTAAACATAAAGCAAAAGCCAGGGCTTCAGCTTTGAGGCAGGAAGCTAGTGGGACTGGTGGTGGGCCATCAAAAGTCGACAGTTTGACTGGCACTCACCAGAAAATCCTTAATATAATTGGTGATGCAGCTGTATTTGGAGATACTCAACACAAAATACCAGTGTTTGTAAGTAATAAAAAATTTAATAATAAAGATAGGTATTCATACTAAAGATACTCCTGAAGCTGGAGAAGTGAGTACATGCGTTAATATTTATTTATTTCATTTATTTTACAGGACACCAAACAAATAATAAATCCCAATGAAGTGAACTTCTCTGAAGAGGTTATTATAGGAGCAGGTAAAATATTGTTACTAATTTAAAACATTCCTCAAACCATAAACTTGCAAAAAATGGTTCTTAAGTACAGAGTTAAACAAGTTTTTTATACGCTTCACACGGTTTCGATCCTGCAAAGCACTTGAACACTCACATCACACATGGTTTAAGTGGGCGTAGGTTGAAAACCCTTAGCTGGGCTGACAAAACATTAATGTTATCCTGTTTACGAGTGTTATTGAAAAACTATGTTTAGGCTGCTTAGATAAACATGTACTCCAAGAAACCGTACCTTATCCTTGAAGGATTTTACAGATTGGGTATAAACAAATAAAATCATTAAGGTTTCAAATTCATCGTTTATTTTAGTTAACAGCAATTACCTAGTATTGAAATTAACATACTATGTTTTCATATATTCCAGTTATAGACAAAAATATACCAGGTGTAAAATCACCTTCAACAAGAGGCCACACTGATATAATTCGTAAGTCTTTTCTGAAAACACCATTTATTTATTTTCCAAAGCATTATTCAACCATTTGCGTTTGTAACACCATAATACGTAAACACCAAAATCAAGAAAATGCCACATTAAGAGTGACATATTTTTACAGATTGCTATGCATTACCACCTAGAGCTACTACAGATACCAGTGTTCAGCCAGTTCCGCACGCTAATACCAGTACATCTAGTCCTTTTGATCAGTCGGTGATCGGACTTGGTCCCAACAGGATAATTGGTGATATGGGTTCGAGCAGGCTTCCGGGCAAGAGAGATCACCCAATCGTCCAAAGACACACCTACAGTAAGAACGAAATTTATATCGCCAATTAAAAATAACTAAAAAACTTTTTCTATAATCATGGTAGCATTATAATTGACAGCCTCCGTGGCGCAACGGGCCAGTGGCCGGCTGTGAAACGAGAAATCGCAGGTTCGATACCCGCACCGAGAAAAATGTTTCTGTGATCCACAAATATCGGTTTCGGGTTTGGGCGTTGTGGTACCGTAAGTCCCTCGTAGTTCCTGATACTCACGAGTTAACCTAGTGTGGGATCAGGACTATGTTGGTGACTGTTGGGTGTATTTAATAATATAAAATAATAATAATATATATACATACTAGTAAATAAACAGTAGTATCGTATTTTAATACAACATTGATATTTAATGTGTGTCTGTAGGTACATATGTTAAAAGTAACAATCTATTTACCTATTTCTAGATACATATTAAATTTACATTTTATTTTAGGTTCACCATGTCGTTCACCTGCAGCCAAACGCAGATTATTTTCGCAGACTAAGTCCAGTACATCAAGTGAGTAATAATACTGCAATAAAAATATAACTCAATTTTATTTCAATTATGATAAATAAAATCGGTAACTTATTTCCTGTGCTTTAAGGTCAGCAATGCGCCCATGATTTTGGTATTGTTGGCATACATGATGGAAATCACTTACCAGGTGACCCACTTGCTTGTATGCCGGCCTATGCTACAAAAATAAATTAAGTACATATATCAGTACGCATAATTAAAAAGAGCACCAATTATGTTAACTTTATATGAATAAAAATAAAATCTTTCCCTCTGTTATCAAATGTATTATGCTTAATTAAAATAATTGCGCTATGTCCGATTACTTTATTTAGTATTAATTTTACACTTTGTTTTATAGAAAATCAAAAAAAAGTTGAACCTGCTTGGCTGGTAGATTTAGAAAATCGTCGGGTACGAGCCGAGGAGAAGATAGCAGACGCAGTATATATGATGGCAGAGGCTGCAAAAATACAAGCAGAAGCGTCTAAAATACATGTTGAAACAATGGCGTCTATGGTTACTGTTTTAAAAGAAACAATCCGAAAATAAACGTGTTTAATCTTTAAATGTAATTTGTGTCATTCTCAAAATCTAAGACGAAATTGCTATGTACGTATAGGTACTGAAAGTTATTACCGATATGATGTTACAGTCCATAAAGTTGTTATATGGGTTGCTCTAATTACCTTGTGATCATGCTCGTTATTATTTCTAGAATTAATATTTACATGACATTAATAACAATAATTTTAATCCAAGTCCACTTAAATAAAATTATAGCACCTGAAAGTGCATGGATGGAATACTGTAGGTAATATTTAAGATGCTAAATTCAAAATATTATATCGATTTACAATTATTAGTTACCAAAAAATATATACATAGATATCCATTGCTTTAGGTAAGTGATCTGACAACACTTTATTCAATATTTTATATAAAATTGCAAATATTTTATCATTTTGATACTTAATAAAAGTAGCATTTTTTCTATCCTGGCACGGCAGTGATTGTACTTAATCTGATGTTAAGTACAGTGCAGTCCAAACATAATATCGACCGTCAAGAGACATTGGGTCCCCCGAAATTCGGCAGAATTATACCGGCCTGAAGTTACTGGATATACATTGGCTGATCCCGGAACGCGAATCGCTTAAACACTACAGCGGGAATTTCACCGTGTGTATGGTGGTAGCTATCCAGTCGAGTACAAAAATATTAGGTGTTAGGTACCCTCCCACCAGCAATTCATCAGTATAAACAAACCGGCTTACTAGTTAGTTACTATTACGTAATACATAATAATAATACATAAAAAAGAGCACGACTTTTTGCAGACATTTCTCTTAAAAATAACTGATATAGAGAAACTAAAACTACTTACTTGGCATGTATCTACATCTAACTAAATCTATTACGTTTATATAAATAAAATATTATTTTATTACAAAAAAGTCATAGATCGTTTATATTTACACCTAAAAACTAAATAATTACGAAATGCTAAGTATACATAGTTTGTATCTACAGCTATTAAATCTATTATAACTGAAACGGGACTTATTCGTGATTATCATCCACCCGTGGTTGATGTTATTCAGCCGAAACCAAGGGGAAAGTATACGTGTTTCAATTATAATATGTCTAAGTGAGAAAGTTTAAAAATAATTAAATCGATTTAATTAGAAGTATTACATCATATTAATCCTATAAATGTGAATGTAAGTTTGTTTGTTACGCTTTCACGCGAAAACTACTTAACCGATCATCATGAAACTTTGTACACATATTCATGGAGGTATAAGAAGTAACATAGGATACTTCTTAGGAAAAAAATCTATTTGTTTGTTACGCTTTCACGCCTTAATCACTGAACCGATTTTGATGAATTTTGATGTAGAGATAGATGGGACCCTGGAGACGGTTATAGGCTAGGTTTTATTTCGGAAAAGTCTATTCACGCGGGCGGAGCCGCGAGCAAAAGCTAGTATATATATATTATTAACTATTAGACCTATTTCTCCATAAGCGTTGTACTATAACATCTCGATGACGGCGACCTCTTTCTAAATGCTCGTTTTCATTTATTCTATCTACAGGTAATAAACGAGGAACTTGTAAGATAGAGTCCTGATGCACTTCTTCAACGGATAATTCCGGTGGTGGTATTCGATGGTGATTCGCAATATTGTGTAACACTGAACACGCATTAATTATTTTGGCTACTGTGTGATGATCGTAATGGAGCACTCTGTGAGTCAGAAGGCAACGCCAACGTGCCTTCAACACCCCAATACATCTTTCCACAGTATTCCTCACCCTACAGTGTAAATTTGTGTAGTGCTCATGTGGACTATTTAGTTCAGCGTTAACAATTGGTGTCAAAAGCCATGGTCTAAGTGGGTATCCTGAATCACCTGAAAAAGAAAATATTGATATTTTAATCAAGTGCATCTTATCAGCTATTTGAAAATTTCAAGTAAGGTGGTTGGACCTGCCCAAGAAGGCATAAACATCTACAAACAAAATTACTTGATACAAAATTATTTGTTTTCAGTTTTATTTAAATAAAAATAAAGAGCAACATGATTTAGAATACAATAAATTACTAAATGATATTTTATTGTACCCACCAAGGAACCAAACTACTTCTCCATTGCGGTGGAGTTGTTGCATGTGCATGTTAATTTCACTTGTTTTCCAAATGTGTGCATCATGTGTTGCTCCACCAAAAGTGGCATCAATATTCAAAATATTTAAATCACTATCACAAATCTGAAATAAATTTATATTATAAGATATTGCAAAATGTACATTAGATTAATTAGATATATATTTTAGGTATCAAAAAGTGGCATCTATTTTCTTTATAACATAGGCCGGTGAACGAGCAAGTGGGTCACCTGATAGTAAGTGATCTCCACCACCCATAATACCAAAAGAAACATGGGCGCGTTGCCGACCTTAAAGGAAAGGTATAATTAAGGGATTGGAAAGGGGAGGGGGATATCTCACTCACCGTATGAAACTGAGCTGGTGGCCGCTACTTTACTTTATGATTACATTTACATAAACTTACGATCTGAACATTTCTAGAATGGTAGTGTTTTCTGTTGAAGAATCTTTCCTCATGCTCTGTGGGTCGTACTAATGCAATATGTGTTCCATCAATACAGCCAAGAATACCAGGAAAACCAAACTTGTCTGAAAATCTGGAAGCGATATATTTTAAAATGAATTAAAAGGCCACTCTCATATTACACTACCTAAAATACTTCAAACTTTTATTTGCCAACTAAGTGTAGGGAAGGAAAAGTTCAAAGGTCATTGTGAAAGTACAAGAGAATGTCACAAAGTTTAATATCCAAAATAATCACATAATTTATATGAAATCTGCTGTGCATAGCTTCCAGTATGTTAGTATTTATCTTAGATATTTAAAAAAAAGTGTGCTGATAGTTACCCATTGATAATCAATTGCCTCTCATGACTAGTTTTAGGAAATTTTATATATTTTCTGAGTATATTGTGGTCGTTTAGAGCTGCAGTCACTTCTTTTATAGCATTTGACACACTACTTTGACTGAGCCCATGTAGAAAACTCATTCCAACTGGCTTTTGGTATGAACCCGAGGCAAAGAATGATAGTGCTGTTAAAATCTGTAAATTATAATAGTCTTCTTTACTATTCATACTAGTTAACCATGTGCTGAATTGTCAGTGGGTACCGAACTTCCATTGTATGTAATTGAAAAATGAGCCATCGCGGGATAACTGGCAGATATGACCCATCAAAACTGTTTTGTATAGAAAATATGCTTGAAAGGATGGTTTAGTTAAAAGAAATAAATATGGCATAACGAAAAACAAAATATTCAGATATTATTATAATAATAATACTAGCCCTGTATTATACTCGTCCCACTGCTGGGCACGGGCCTCCTCTACTGAATGAGAGGGGTTTAGGCCTAGGCCAGATATTATTAAAAGAAAAAATATATTATAAAATACGTATGTAACGTAGCTATTGATTTAATACCAAAATTATATTATATAATACGTATTGAGAACCTCCTTCATTTTAAAGACGTTTAATAATTACGTTCAGTAAGTCATAGTGAAGACAGCACAAAATTGGCATAGGAAGATATAAACAATTTTAATTAAATCTCGCTTTAAATTTATCAAAATACAAACTAAGTCTCCAAACCTACCGCATTAGATGTGTCACATCAAAATGTAACTGAAATAGGTACTTATTAATGTTTTAATTAATCAAATTTCACTCACTTTTGTTTCAGCGGCAACTTTAGTTCTTCTTCGAGGTCGTGATAAAAGAGGTGCAAGCTCCGAGCACAGATCTAAGAATACTTCCTTAGAGAGCCTGTAGTGAGCCCGGAATTCTTCATCGGAAAGCTCCAAAGCTTTGGCTCTAAGTCGAAGGCTGCGTCTCAGGCGAGCGGTGTCTAGATTCGCGGAACTTCTATCTTGCATTTCTAGAGCTTCGATGATCAACGCAGCACGAGCCATCTGCATTAATATAATTGTTACGTTATGTTGTATATATGGCTAGGTTATGTTATCCACTTCATTTAAACTGTACTTTTAACTGCAGATATGAAATAAATTACCTAAGTTATTGATCAAAATCAACTTACCTATTCAAAATGTAGAGTACTTTAGTCACAATTACTGCACAAGAATCAAACAAATAATGTATTACTAGCAGCAGACAGTCAGCAGATGCTCAGCGAACGCTAAAATGGCTGTTGCTGGATAATATAAACAACACGCGATAAATTGCTATCCGATCGCTGTCAAATAAAGTACATAATACGAAACAAAGCGATTGCCCATACAAAGAATGCACATATAGTTTATGATTGCTACACGTGGAGGCAGCACTGTCGCTTTTTGCTGATTGCTAACTTGTTGTGAGTTATGAAATACGAAATTCAATTTTGACAGCAGATTTCCAGCAATTGTTGCTGTTGCTAATCGTCTGCTACATACATAATCAGCCTGCGGGAGTTCGTTTTATTTCTTCTAAACAAATTTTTTATACATAATATAACTTACATAATATATTTTCCTTCGGATTTAATAAATAGAGACGCCACAAAAGTACAATGCATAATTTTAGGAAACTACTAGCGAATATAGGTAAGGTTATAGCAAAACCAATCTCTGTCATCAAGATAAAGTACAAAGTCGATTTCCTTTTATTTGTTTTTATTTGTTTATACAAAGACTATGAACAATACATGTTTTTTTACAAACTCACAAACCAAGTTAACTTCCACTTATTCTGATGTCCCTTTCGGTCGAGTTTCATTGCAGATATAAATAAATCGCATCGGCTCCGGCCCGGCCCGCGTGAACTGCCCTTTCCGGGATAAAAAGTAGTTTATAACTGTCTCGAATATAACTTATGTTACTCAGTGATAATGTAACTTTCTAACGGCAATTTTTTTAATTTGGTCCAATAGTTTTGAAGTTTATTTGTTACATACAAAAATACAAATCTTTGCTCATTATAATATTAGTGTACATTAACAATGGATAAATGGAAAATCTACATACATAAGCTCGCACCTTTATACCCAAAGGCACAGATGCAACTAGTGCTTGCGCATTTGCTTGTGCTTCTCAGAAATATTATAACCTTAATTTGTTATCCTTATTATAGGCACTAAGGAAAGAAAAATTCTTCGCCCTCTCCTGCTCAAGGCACGGTCCTCATCATCCATGGACCAGCCTCCTGGAGAGGTCCAGCAGCCACTATTCACAATACCAAAGGGTATATTCGGCCAGGCAACTTGCCATACACATCCTCATCTTATACAGCAAGATTACTTAACTTGTGGGATAACTCAGATGGAGTTTAGAGACAGAAGAGAGACGTTGGTCAGCAGGCTGGCGGCCGAAGTGGAGAATATGCACAAAAGTCATATTGTAAGGATAATAGTTATTTTATTGATAGAAGAAAGTTTTTGTAGTCTTTGTATAGACTAGATTACCAACTCTATTTCCAAAAACATATCACATGGATATCAAAAGTAATGTAACATTAATGTCTTGGCAATACAAAGTTGTTTTTACAGCCACACCAAGCTCACAATTAGGCATGGATGTGTTATTACTGAATGTTTAAAGTGCAAATGAATTTATAATCAATATTAAATTCATTTAAAATGGAGTTTAATTAATTATTGAGAACATCCTTCTTTTTGATGTTGGTAAAAAAGCTATATATTTTTTGTTTCAGATAGTAATACCAGCAGCTTGTAAACAATACATGTCAGACAAAATACCATATGTGTTCAGGCAGAACTCGGACTTCTTTTACTTAACTGGATGTTTAGAGCCCTCTGCTATTTTAGTCATGGTGAAACCAGCACAAACTGATAGTTTTAAGGTAAAAATCTCTACAACGCATCCATGATTCCTTTGGCATTGTATTCATGGGCAGTGGAAATCATTTACTATCAGGGGCCTTATTGTCTATGATGTATAAACTAGTAACAAAACTGCTTTACGGTAACTTTGTAAATTAACATTGCTATTTAAGCTAATGTCAAATCTTCAGAACATGTAATACAACATCATCAGGATATAATACACCTCATTATGTTTATAAAATTTGGCATTGACCTATAGAATACCATACCAGTACAATACCAATACTAGTACTACTACTACTAATACCTTCAAGAAAAGAGCCTACTCTTTCCTTAAAGGCAACACACTGACGCTTGCACTCCGTTGGCCCCTCTTTCATATAAAAACTAATACCAGTACTTATTTCATGAAATCACCATAATGTGGGCGCAGTAAGAGTTTATATGGTCTAAACTAGTGTAGAGAATAAATCCCCAGGTGTCTCTGTCATAAAAAAATATATGTTAAATCTTAGTACTGTTCTACAGAGCATATTATTTGTGCACGATAAAGACAGCCACGCAGAGCTGTGGGAAGGTCCCCGCACGGGCTGCGCAGCCGCCGCGAGATTGTTCGCAGTCGACGAGGCGCGACCGGTCGACAACTTTGCCAGTTATATTCACAAGTATGTAGTATTCAGTATAAAGACAACAATAAAGACAGTGGAATTCCTCTACTTTCCTCATCCAACGGTTTCCCGCAACGTCTAGCAGGGCGACGATACAGCCCAGAGGGCCAACTTTACTGCTCTCCACTGTAGCATCATTCGGGCCCAATATAGTGGCGGATAATATGATCAGCCCACACCCTCTTCAACGTTATAATTTGGGGAGTTATATTCGTAATTTTATTTCGACGGATCACCGCGTTCCGTTAATGGGTGAACCATTAAAATGTCATCAAGCATAGCCTAGCCATAATACAATTTACTAATTATTATTCTCAGGATAACAACGTCTTCCAAACCTTCGGTACTGTGGTACCATAACGATTCGCCGGTCAATCTGGAGATCCATCCCACTATTCGGTCAGTGCTCCGCCAAGACGGGCAGGTGTCGTTGGCGGATCCACAACGGACCATCCACTTCATGAGGGTCATTAAGTCGCCTGCAGAGGTCGAGCTCATGAAGGAAACGTGCTATATTGGATCCCAGAGTATGAACATGGCGATGGCTTGTACTAAACCTGGTGAGCATTAACAGTTACTATAGATATAGATATATATAGAGCGGCTAATCTGATAATCCGAAGACACAAACAAATACCCAAACCCATTATTAATCTCTAGGTACAGTCAATATCACAAGTTGATGAACACCAAGTCAGGATCGACAGTGACACATATCTTGACACCGAACAATGAAACTGGGCGAGTTTTCTGGAATGCGAATCTGTATTTATTCCGAATGAAATTAATGAAATAAAAAGATAGTGAGGAGTTGTAAATATACATTTTCCATTTGAACACTATAGCTAAAACTTTTTACAAAATCTTAGCAATAAATGCTCTCTTACTACAAAACCACATTTTCACAGTACAAGTGTACTTAACAACTGATGTCTCGAGGTGACGAGCGCAGTCCAGTGCCATGCAGTGTTTTGTAATTCAAAGTTCTGTGTGGCGTTGCGTCTGAATATGGACAGGCGTGGCACTTACCATCAGGCGAGCGACCTACTCCGTCTCATAATTCAAGCTTATAAAAAAACTCACTTTACGTGCCGTCAGTAAGTGCAACGTGCTAACGCGAATTATAAAATCTATACACACTGCGACACGCTTGCATCACACGTATTCCTAGTAAAATTTTACTCACTTGGTTTCTATACAGATTGATGACTGACTAGGGGCATATTCTATTTTGATAGACTGACATCCGATTTCTGTAAATATTCGATTTAATGAAACATTTTATTTTGTTATTCAGGTGTATCAGAACACATCCTGAACGCAGTGCTAGAGTACAGCTGCAAGCAGGCGGGGGCGGAGCACCTGGCGTTCCCGCCCGTCGTGGCGGGGGGAGCGAGAGCTACGCACATACACTACGTCACCAACAACCAGCTGCTACATGACACGGAGATGGTGCTTATTGACTCAGGTTAAGTGTCGACAATAATTCTGAAAACCATCGAAACAATATAAAAATTTGTTTCTCCTGCTGAGCACGATATAAAAATTTGTTTCTACTGCTGAGCACGAAATAAAAATTTGTTTCTCCTGCTGAGCACGATATAAAAATTCGTTTCTCCTGCTGAGCACGATATAAAAATTCGTTTCTCCTGCTGAGCACGATATAAAAATTTGTTCCTCCTGCTGATTATCGGAAGGCTATGGAGAAACTGGGTCCCTGTAGCGGGTTGTGGGGGTCAGACGGCGGGTCGCCGTGATACGAGAAAGCGAACCCAGGAAGCCAAGATAACGCCAGTCAGAAAGAATGATATACGTAACAATGTCTCAGTTAAAATAGGTTTTTTTTTGTGGTAAATCCCTTTCATTTGCTTTCTTTTTAGAATCAGTATAATATAATTTAACCAGCAATAATACATACTCTAAAAATACCTCTACATATAATAAATAAATACACCCAGCAGTCACACACATCGTCCCGACCCCTATGGCTATAATATCTATGGTTCAAATTACTTCCAAGTGTTTAATTTTGAAATCGATTTATTATTTATTTTAGTTATTTTACCATTATTTACAGGCAGTCAGCGATGGTTGTACAATTCGGATATATCGCGGACGTGGCCCGTCTCGGGTCAGTTCTCCAAATATCACAAGATATTGTATGAATTAGTGTTGAATGTACAGGTTAGTAAACATATAAATCTGTATCACATTTTTCAAAAACACTCAGACGAATCAGACCTCAATTTAATATTAAACGCGTAAAATAAATAAATACAGTTATTCAACAAGCCTATAAAACAACTATTGCGACAACCCGATAGTTTTTACAAATAAGTGTTATTCGCCTCTCCTGTAAAGAGTGCGCCAAAATTTACATGAAACGTATTGCAATATGAACGACGTTATTTCCTTTATCCCTTTATTGTTGTAGAAACGCCTAATAGAATTACTAGGGTCACACCGTCCACCGCTGGACCAGTTGTTCGACAACATGTGTCGGCTCCTCGGCACTCACCTGCAACAAGAGGGAATCCTGCCCAAAAACATCGACTCGCACCAACTGATCGAGGTAACATAACATATTGTTAGTCATAGTTATTATAATAAAACTACTAGGCTCACGGCGCCCGTCGCTAAACCAATTGTTCGATAATTGTCGCAACTAAGCTTACAGATTTTGATTCTATTTTCACAAATTGTTCGAATGATTTTCTATTTCGTATAAAATAATATTAAAATTCAAGTAGTAGCACCCAGTCTGTTGTTTCGATAAAATCAGAGATATATTTCGCCTCTACATCTAACTTCACACCACTATATCTTTATGCTAACAGAATCTTAGATATGCTAATAAATAATAATAACTTGCAGAAAGCATACCGTCTGTGCCCTCACCACGTGTCACATTACCTCGGTCTGGACGTGCACGACTCACCGCTCGTGCGACGTAACGTGCCCGTCGCTACCAACATGGTGGTCACCGTCGAGCCAGGTAACATACACAATTATACAACGTGCTACAGAAACCACATGTACTATAAACGGCACCTAGTAACGGCTTCATTCGTATCAGCTGTTCATCATTTAGTGTTGTTCAAAGTTGGAAGTCGAATATCCATATGTTTCTCATTCAATCCAAAAGAATATGATTTATTTATGGCCTAGTAATGCAATCGGATTTGATACTACAGAGGGTAAAATACTTTTATTGGACACTATATGTTGCATAAATTGGACAACACCTTTCTGTAACATGTTATATATGTTTTTTATATTATCTAAACACGTACAAATTAGACTAGCAATAGATATTTTTCGCCATATAGATAGAGCTACGATAGGCTAGATAAATTTGCCCACGAGTAGGGTTTCTACTATAGTATCGATATTTTGGCCGTCGATAGTCGAATGCTTTTATGTCGTATACAACATATCGATAATACACTACCGTAAGAGATTAGCGTAGTTTCTTAATTCGGATGTGTCGCGATTGTCAATCTTGGAAAATCTAAAAATAATGTGTAACTCGTCCAAACAAGCCCGTCTGGGGATACTATTGCTTTGTATGTTTCTATCGCCAAAAACCAGTGTGGGTTTTGGTCTTGGGGTGTCCAGCGCAGTAATTGTAACTTTTGCGTAGTATGTTTATAGACAAGTGTTCTGCTTACCAAGTGGCTGCTGACTTTCTCGTCTCATCAAGTAGAATAAAAAATCTTATGGCTTAATTAACACAATCATTACATAATATAAAACTATTCCAAACTCTAGGTATCTACATCCGCCCTGACGATACAACAGTACCAGCGGAGTTCCGCGGCGTCGGTATCAGAGTTGAAGACGATGTTCTAATCACGGACGGCGATCCTCTCGTACTGACAGAGGCTTGTGCCAAAGAAGTCAGAGACATAGAGGCTATTGTCGGCAAGCAGGCTATATGAAACTTCCTGTTACTGGGTAATGTGTAGTTATGAAAATCAGAGGATGGGAAACACCCTGTAGCTGGATAACGCGTAGTAGTGCAGTAATTCCACTTGTGAAACACCTGTGAGCGAAATTAGGCCTGTTAGTTTGTAGTTTAAGTCCATTATCCACGCAAGCATAACTTCATAGACGTTTCAAATTATTATATCGTTTTACCTTTACAGCCAGGCTTCCAACAGCACATTTTCGAAGCGTATTTGTAACGTACACTTTCAATAAAAATCAATATCAATATTGTCCGCCAGCGTTTTTTGCACAATGTATAACATACAAATTGGTTCAAGAATTATACATCAACTTCAGAGGTATCGTATCGCAGCGCGTGCGACCGCGCCGTGTATTTGCACAAGCCCTAATATCCGTTCACACGGTTCTATTTTAGTTGATCAAATTAGTTGAATCAACAAAAGCTACTTGGGTTTTGTTGAACAATTCGAATTAATGTCTGTTCGATTCAAATCGCATGCGATTTAACAATCCATGAACTGAAATTTGAAACAATTCCTGATTGGACTTTGGTCCTTCAAGCCGGATTACATAAAATTGTAATGATTTATTGGCAATAAAATACACTTTTACACAAAAAAAAATAGTTCTAACAAGGTGGCGAGTTTGTAAATAAGTATTCTGTGGAATTAACTAATGTACATTCTTATATTTGTTGTTTTAAAATGTTTCAGGAGTAGGACCACGGATTATATAATAATATGTATGTATTTGTTATGTTGTATATTCGTATGTCTTACGAGCTTCGATTAAGCGCAATATTCAATCCATCGCGCATTATAAAATCTATGCGTATCGCGATGATCTCAGTACACGTAGTAAAAATTGGCACGCTTGGGTTCTATACAAATCGACGTATATGTTGTATCTAATATATTATCCGTGATCTGAAGGTACAACAGAAAGTGCTATCCCAATACCTACACATTGCGATGGCTTGAGAGCTTCTAATTTTGCCAGTTTTACCCAAATTGATTTAACATATATTTAAATCAATTTGGGTAAAATTAATTGAATGTTGAAAATGCTAGGCCACCAGTGAACGCAATGTATTGTGATATTTATGTACTATAATCAATGTTATGTACCGAATTGTTATTGTTCCTTTATACATAAGTGTAACAAGTTCTAAAATATATGTTTTAAATCTATGTGATTTTTATTTATCTGTTGTTTTCTGCCGAGACGGAAGACTGAAGCCGAGATGGGCCATGGGGTGCATGAAAATAAAATAAAAAACAAACATAATAAAGTATTATATTGATTAGGAGTCAAAACAGTAGTCGCCAGCACTACTGGAGTAGTCTTACAAATAACCTTATAGCAATATTAGTCATGACATGAGTTGTACCTACCGTCGCCTCAGAGTGAAAACCTCGTGTCTACAAGAGATAATTTTACAGGAGGAAGAAAAACTTGCAATATTGTAACACCACAGCGTATTCAAATAGGTTTTTATGAAGTTGTAACAGTCATAAATGGTGTTACGGTTTATTAATATTCATCCGTAAGACGTGCGTCGCGAGGATTTCTTTCCGTAAATTTAATAAAACAAAAAATGAAAAAATTGCATTCCCGAGTTTTTCACTGTAAGGCGATGCGGACGCTAACTACACAGCGTCCTAGTTAGCATTCAAAAACCATCTGCAACTACTCTCGATCGATTTCTTGGTCGACTGGTTAACATAAAGTATTCATCTTATAACAAGTTACAGAGGAAGTCCGACAGAACACTGTAATGGTGCAATTAAACGACGGGTGAATGCAAGCTGAGCCGGCTCAATCACGCGTGCGTCAGTTTACTGCACCATAACACTACAGGACATTAAATTAATCCATTTCTTTAATATAATTTATACATCGAATTAAAATCGCTTGGAATGTACTATTGGCCAATTTTGTTACAGCATTAACGACGTCATTTCCAGGCAACTTGGAACTGCCTTGCAGTTTGGCAGCTAGTCAGCGGTCATGTGATACTATTGAAATAATAATAATGGAAAAATAGTTCCACATGACGGAAAATAATTTGTAATATACCATTGCAATGCAGTTCAGTTCTTAACTGGAAATAATACTCCTAACAACCATAATATGTCAGAACAGGTAGTACAATTTTAATGTCTTCACTTCAAATATTCAATTGACATTTAGTAAAATATACCTATACAAGAAATATGCAGCTTATATTTTATTAAAATATTTGTGTTAGGCTTCACCAAAAACTACCTAAGTAAAATCACTGGTACACCGGCTCGAGTTATGACCACGGACGCAGTAGTTCGTTAAAGGTCTGATTATCGGAATGAAGGAAAGCGGGGCGCTGACGCCTCTCGTTATTGGTTCGTCTGTCAATGCTCGTCATCTATTAAGACTCAATTGTCCCCACTACTGTCGATCTGTGCTCACAACTCGTGCCGGTAGTTATATCCAATCAACAGTCCCTTATTTTATTAAAACAAATTAATGTCGACACACGTATATAAAACATTAAGATCGTCTGTCAATATAGAAACCCGTCTTGGCATAAATTGCAAAAAATAGTCACTTAAAAATACAGTCGTATTATAGAACTTAATGTTATTACAAAAACCACTATTCGTGTACCGATAATATTTTTTTACTGTTATTATTTTACATGTTAAAATATCGACTACAATACACATTATGATTTCAGCCGACTAACTATTACAATTCAGGATATCATAGAGCCCTTAAAGTTAGTATAAACCATAGGCGTAGTCTTAGTAACAGTGTTCCGTGTTGGGTACAGAACACTAAAAAATGCTTTCTAAGTTTTGGAAATTTGTATGTACAAGGTGTAAGGGGACCGCTTCCGAAGCCGAAACGGTCATAAACCACTACCTTAAAATAAAGGGAAAACGCTATTCCTTTGTTGTTTACTTGTCATCTTGGAAGTGTAAGCCCGCAATGTATAACGTACAAATGTTGAAGTCGGGGTCAGTGATACGCGCACATTACCGCGCTCCAATAGGTATATCGCGCCGTGCATCGACCCGCGCAGCTGATTTGGAGCATCGATATTTTTTCTTGTCTTTACATAACGTTATTAAGAAAGATACTATTTTAATTATAATTTTAATAGTAATTCCCAATCATTTGGAGAACTTTGCGAAACATTTTAAGTGTCACATGTGCCCAACGAATACATGGCATGTACACTGTATTTTTTTCACATAATTATAGACGTAACACATGACTTTTTATTATTACCTAACAGAATAGGCATGCTGAAAAATATCGATATTTTTCCTTGGATATGTCGATAATTTTTAGCAAAATATTTTTCATCAATGTTTTTTTTACTCAAGTGTTTTTATCAAAAACTACATGTTCATAGTGGCCTTATGAAAAAGGTTGGCAAGTGTATACGTTTCTTTTCGTTTTTTTTTTATATAGTGATAATTTATTGCGCTTCCGACATGTCTATAACAGACCACTATAGCTTATTTAATCTAAAATGCTGCCGTCATTTTAGATGGTTCAAAATGAAGTGCTGGCCCGTATCATTATGCACTGAAAAATCTCTACCCATTTTTCACATAAATACACATTTGACAATAGCACTATGATATTTAGTAGATTTGTTATTTTCAAACATTATTAGACGGTGTAAAGGTCGCCTAAAGCTTACAATCAAGTACATTTATGTATATTTAAAATTGTAAAAATAAAGATAGCATTCGAGCACTCTTACACTAGTATTAACTTATATCTAATAGTAGGAAAAAACTTAGCACTATTTTATAGGACTTATCGACGTCTACACGTGAAATTGAAAATAAATTAGGCTACATTTTGGTATTTTGTCCAAATACTTAAAATTAGTGTATTATTGTGAAGAAAACTTTACCAAAAATGTTGCTTTACCATTCACTTGTCGATGTATTGAATAACAACAATTAAATATAATAATAATTGATCTGGCACAACAATCTTAATAATCATTTTATTAACGTCATGTAGACGAAAAAATCTTTAAAAAAGAATATTAAAATTTATTAAAATATGTAACAAAAACCCTGTTGTTCCTTTTAACTGTGTTATCAAAATTGATTTTCAAACGTAAGGATTATCTTAATGGAGAAAACTCGACCATAAAAGTAGAGACTGTCGTTCGCTAAATTAGCTAAATCGCGAAATTTAACTAATTCATGGCTGTATTAGTAAAGCGGCGCGGCGTTTCACCACAATAGTCAAAATGATCCGCCGCACGCATCACAGATTACTACGACTGTTGCTCAGACAGCGGCCACTGATAATTTTTATTATAGAGGTTTCTCAATTGAGACATTTCCTTAGGTATGAATATCTATTCACATAACGCAGTTAAAACGAACTGGGTTTTTGTTATATATTGTATATACAGCAATATTTAACAAATAGTTTTAATTTTCTTAATGCAAATACATATTTTACAATAAAATATTGTACTGGAATAGGGTACATATTTTGGAATATCGTGTAGCTTAGTCTAATCTCATTGTAAATCGTTTGTAATAACTATATTCTGTTGTGTAGTTACAATAAATAAATAAATTTTGTTTACTTTGAGCAATAGAAGAAAAAAATTACAAGAGAGGTAGTGAAAGACGAATCTTATACGTTACTTTTATTTGATGCTACACTCCCAGATCTAATTCTACCCTATCAATTTAATTATTCGGTAGCATGATTGATCGGTAGCTTATCTGAATGTCAAACACTAAATATAAATGGCATTCATAATTTATTCATATTATTTTGGACGTCTTTTAAAACCCTGGTAAATCATAATACAAATTAAAATCAAGTGCGAGCAAAAATATTCAAACATTCATATATAACCTTACAGATAATTCAATATCGAATGTGGTTTGGAAAGCATAATTTAAAAAAATCGAGTAAGCCATAATTACAATTTAACGAATATTGGACTTTAAGCGGAACATATACAGGAATTCGAGTAAGTTAATATCAATAAGTAAGTTTTACAGCTAAAGTGATATACTAAGGACTTTGGAGGGTATATTAAAAAAAAAGAGTAAACTTATGAGTCTATTCTCGACATATTTTAGTTGAGATTCTATGATGAAAGGTTTCGAGGTATATAAGTAACGTATACACTAAAGTAAACAGCTATACAATGTAGGACATCTACTATATATAAAGAGTCGATTGTGTAAGTGTTCATAAACACAGAACAATCTGATCGTTAACTTGTATATTATATGCAAATATTGTACAATATCTAGGTTATAAGCAAATGATTATCTTCGCTCATTTAGTTACACCATTATTCTTTTTCAGCGAAGCGCTTTCGCTCGATACGGCCGGAGGCTACCTCATAAAGTACTTGTGAATGTAATATGGTATATTATTTCATTGTTTCTAATACAAAAATATTTTATAAATCCATTCACAAATATAAACGTTATCTGGTGTAAAGATTCACACTGCAGGAGTGACGTCATCGCCATTACGCTATGTGAGTGCGAGAGAGATTTCGTGATATTCTACGATCTCATTCTTCCTTACTATATTTTACTCATATTAAAAAATAAGTATACATATTACGTTAACCCAACTATACAACAAATTTTAACGCTGTTTTCATGCTTATATGTATAGAATAATATATAAATCTGATATAAGTATACCTGAAACAATAATATTTATACTTGACTGAATAGCGACCGTGGTGGAAATTTTATAGCGGCTATTTCTGGCGAGTCGCGGTCCAATGTCATATGTCCAATGTGTATATCCAGTTACCCACTTCAGACCTACATAATTCTAACAACCGTCGAGTGACAGTTTCTTGACGGTCGACATTACATTTGGACAGAACTGTTTTTAGCATCAGGTGAAGTGTCACTTTGCCGAGCCACGATAAAAAAATCAAACATGTGAAAATGTGCTATTATAAATTGTTTTATATCGAATAGTACCGTAGTTCAGTCTAATGAAATATGAAAAGGGACCATATCCGACACATAACATACAGATAAATATAAATTTAGCTTATTTACTAATAAAAATATTAAATATCACACAAACTATATTTACATTAAAATTAATGTTCTAAGTAAATGCGTAACTTGCGGGCGCTTGAGACAACCTTAATTAATAGTTCTCACATAGCTGAAATCTAGATGTTTCTTGATTTTTTTAGGTTGTCGATGGTGACGCTAATGGGTTGATTTTTGAAGGTCGACAGCTAGAGCAGTAAGGGATGATCGGCCGCCGTAGATTAAGTCCGAAATATTATGGAGTTTTTATTCTTGCATAGCACCGATTTAAAAGTCGAACAAACAAGTCATCTCACTACTCCGGTGAAGATATATCGACCTAAAATATCGACTTGCTTGATCGAAGATAGAGGACGATGTTGATAATCGGACACTCACTCCTTGAGTTCTAAAGTCGACGTTGACGTCGCCTCATGCTATGCCGGTAAAGACACTCACTTAGCGTTGAGAAAACGTCGACGTACCAGATGATGATACTTGACACTGACTCAGTCGACCAAAAGACTTTTTAGAGTAGACTTTTTGTCCCAGGTCGACAGAGTTCGGGCTGGTTTGTGATTTTAAATATTTTGTATACATGATTGTGAATACATTCCCCACGGTGATTCTAAAGTCAAATAAATAGTCAGCCACCTCGCTCTGCTTCAATAAAGGTCGGTGTTGAGAATCGTTGAAAGTTCAAATTTCTTCCAAAGTCAACCAAAAGGTAAATCACTTTAGATGATGATACTTGGCTCGAAACGGCCGTCCAAAGGTCACTTCGCTCTGTTCTTTTGCACAAACAAGATGGTGGATAGACTCCTGGTGTCGGTTTTAAAGTCGACCAATGAGGATATGCAGAATGGTAGATAGATTCCTCGCTGGGTTCTGTGCGTATCATCATTCACCAGTCAGCCTCGGGCAGTCCGCCGGGGTAGTCCCCGGTGAGGCACGCTGTACAATGTCCCCCGACTCCGTCCGAGGGAGTCGTCTTCATGTTGTAGTGCACCGCACTGACTAGACCCTCCACGGATAAATACTCCAGACTGTCCGATCCTGGGGACAACATAACATTATATTAGGCCCTAATTATACTTTTAGACTGCCTCGGTCTCGGGTTCGATCCCCTGGTCGGGTAAAGTGATATTAGGTTTTTCTATTATGACACGCTCAGTGTCAGCCCGGAGTCTGGAATTTGTGCCCGGGATGGCGATAGGCTCGCGCCCTATCACATAAGGGACGGAGATACGCTCGGCGCAATGTGGGTGTACTGGTTACACCTCTGCCTACCCCTTCGGGAATTACAGGCGTAAGTGCGTATTATACTTTTTTGGGATGGTTGAGGCTCACTTGGGGAGGCTTACGTCCAACAGCAGATGGCAACAGGCTGAGATAGAAACTTTTTTTGGCATAAGCAAGCAAATGAGCAAGTGGATCACCTGATGGTATGTGATCTCCGCTGCCCATGTACACCTATATAAGAAGAATCATGGACGCTTTGTCGACCTTACAGGAAAGGGATAATTAAGGACTTGGGAAGGGGAGGGGCATTTGGGCCTCCGGACTACTACTTTACGTCGGTATTCTGAGAAAACCCGATTGAGCCGGCTCATTCGCCACCATCGCTCTTGAAGAATTCAAAGAAAAACTAAATTAGTCGAACCCCATAACAAATATAGTACTGTGAAATATGTTTAATATCTGAATATTTTCAGAAATTCGTGGGTGCACTAATTACACCTCTGTCTAACCCTTCGGGGATATAGGTGTAACTTTATTTATGTATGTACTCACCAACATGCGCGGCCAATTGAAATGAGTCCATCTTGTTGGCGATTAACTCTTCTCTAGTGGGTATGTTGATGCCCATATAGCATGGGTACTTGAGTGGTGGCGACGCTATCCTTATATGAACCTAGACAAAGAAACACCTTGTTATAGCCCGTACGCAACTGCTAGTCACCTCGTGCGGTATTTTTAAAGTACAGTAAAACTAGTTTATACGGATTTTATCGCGGTTTAATTTTTATTTTAGTCCCGACGTAACTTTTCGAGACGACCTACACCTCAGTCTCTCCCGTGACCACGAAGGCTGAAAAGCTCTCGAAACGTCGGAATTAAAATAAAAATTAAACCGCGATAAAATCCGTATAATCTAGTGTTAGGTTACTACCTATTTATAGATTGTTAATGAAGGTGTCCGAGAATACAATGCCGGGTAGATTGCAATAATAACCGTGCAAGTAGTAAACAAGTTGTAGGCCTGGTGGGGGACAGTTGCTTTGTAAGAGAGCGTTCCGTCATTGGGAGCGCAGGACTGTAAGTGCTGGGAGTACTGCGAGTGCTCTCAGTTCTCTGTGGTCCCAGGTTCTGTCTGGTCAGTCGGTAGTTCAAGAGTTCATTACGCGGTAGCTCTGCCGTTTTACTATTCGGTCCTAGTTCGGTCTCAGTTATAATTAAATAGAGAGTGGTCTCTAAAGTGTCCTGACATGTGGTTGTGGTCTGTAAAGCAGTGACATTGTAAAAGTGACCAATAAACCACTAGTAGAATTGATAACCATCGTTTTGTGTTTTTATAATTAATACGTGAGAGGATCACGTGAATTCTAACACTATTTTTATTTCAATGTGTAATATTCGCGTAAACCTAAGAAATCACTGTGTGACAGTAAATCATTGCTGAATCGATACAATGCGACCGATCACACCGTTACAATAATAACTATCGTAGATTAAATGAATTAAAATCTGTGCACATTTGGTGGAAATATTACGTAAAATATATGAAAAAAATACTATATGAAGTCGGTGGAAATATTATATACACTCAACAGTCACACACATAGTCCTGACCCCACACTAGGTAAGCCTGTATCGTGGGTATCAGGAACTACGAGGGACTTGCCAACCCACAACACCCAGACCCGAAACAAATATTTGTGAATCAGACAAACATTTGACTGCCTCGGTGGCGCAGTTGTAATGCGTACGCGTTACGATTGAAGTCAAAGCTGAGGTCTCTGGTTTGATCCCCAGGTCGGGTAAAGTGGTATTGGGTTTTTCTATTACGAAATGCTCAGTATCAGCCCGGAGTCTGGAATGTGTACCCGGTATGGCGATAAGCTCTCCCTCTATCACATAAGGGACGGAGATACGCTCGGCGAAATGTGGGTGTAGTACGGTTACACCTCTGCCTACCCCTTCGGGGATTACAGGCGTGAGTGCGTGCGTACAAACATTTGTCTAGGTGCGGGAATCGAACCCACGGCCTCACACTCCGCAACCGGCTACCCGTCCGCTGCGCCACGGAGGCAGTCAAAATATGTTGGAACTTTAAGTTTTTTTTTTACCTCAGCCGCACCAGCGTCCCTGAGCAGCTTGATGATGGGTCCGATGGTGTTGCCGCGCACGATGGAGTCGTCGATCAGAACGATCCGCTTTCCCTTCACGTTCTCCGACAATGCGCCGAATTTCTTCGCAACGCCGAGTTGTCGCAGACGTGTCGACGGCTGTATGAACGTGCGTCCTACATATCTGTTCTTGCATAAAACCTCCATGAACGGGATGCCCGACTGTGGACAAAAATTGCTGATAATTTTTCATTCGCCTCTTTAAAATATCAAATGGTATGCCCTGTGGTTTTGATAAAAAGCAACCACCTTACAAGTACGAGCACTAGCGGATCCAGGGGGGTGCTAAGGGGCTCAAGAAAAGCATTTGGGTCCACTGACAAATCTCAAATTAATCTTGATACTATCCTACTTTCTAAGCACTACCTACAGTATAATTTTGATCGCTTATCCTTACTTATTCCATTTTAAGTAGGTATAGTATATTTTTATTCTCATTTTGGGTCATGTTCCTCCCCCCAAACCAAAATTCTGGACCCGCTACTGGGTACGAGATAATGCATAAATAGCCGCATAGATTTTCATTCGGTTCTTTACTCTTTCAAGAGTATTTGGTGTGATATAGGTGAGAATACACCAGAAAACTATCATCTACGAGGTCGAATTTATGATTTTCGTTTTCGACGTTTCGGCTATGGAGATTGGGTCTATGGTACAAAAATTAAGAAATGAATAGTAAATAGATGTAAACAATACATCCAAAGTCACTAGTCAGTTCTATTTATTTATTTATTAAGAAACCAACGGCGTTACAAATGTAAGATTCCTTAAAGTACATAATACATAATAAGGCTAATAATAGGTTTCTATCTATAACAACTAGTATGTTGATAAGCGCAATAAAAAGAACATTAACAATTTAATAAAGTAGTAAGTGTGGAAGGGTTCAATAGAATATATTTACTGTAGGTAGTAAGAGGTGGTCTTTGACCCCTTTGACTGTATGTGCATGTATATGTGTGTATCTTTGAGTGTATGTGTATATGCATGAGCATGTGTATGTGTATTTGCAAGTGTAAGTGCATGTGCAAGCACATGCGTATGTGCATATGTGTGTGGGTGTGCGTATATGTGTAAATTTGTAATTAGTTTAAGTTACTATAAGGTACAAAAGTTATTATTCATTTCGGATTAGTTTTATGATATGTTTTTTAAATGTAGATTTAGAGTTACAGAAAAATAAATCAGCGTCAGCAAATTCAGAGTTATATATACGAGGCATTCTAGTTAGCGGGGAATTGGCAGCGTACTTTGTCGTACGACCGGGCACATTTAGTAAAGGCGTGTGGCGAGTGCGCCGCGACGGTGCTCGAAGCGCCACACGCGCCACCAGCTCTTCACAATCAATTTTGCTGTTTACAATATCGTAAAGAAAACACATGTCCATTAATTTACGCCTTTCCTCTAAGGTCAGAAGACCGTGCCGACGACAATCCTCTATGTAGGATGCTGTAGGTATATGTAGACGGTAATTGAGATGGTTAATAAACTTTTTTTGTATGCGCTCAATACGATCTATGTAAACGGCGTATTGCGGTGACCACACCTGACTAGCGTATTCCAAAATACTGCGTACGTACGCATAGTATACCGATTTAACAGCTGCAACGTCTTTAAATGGTTTGCAACATCGAATCACAAAACCTAGACTTTTAAATGCTTTAACTCCTATATTATCTACATGATCTCTAAGCAGCATTTTTTTATCAAAGTAGACACCTAGATCTCTTACAATAGTGGTCCTATCAATTATAATTTCATTGAAATTATAATTATAAAGTACAGGGTTTCTTTTACGCGTGAAACTAATACATTGGCATTTTTGAACGTTAACTGTTATTTGGTTGTCGGCATAGTAATTACCCAAATTATTAAGATCTGATTGTAAATTAACGCAATCTAATTCGGAATTTATTCTACAATAAACTTTTTTATCATCTGCATACATGAGATATTGAGAAAATTTAATGCTATTTGATATGTCATAAAGGTACGCATTATATAATAATGGACCTAAATGAGATCCTTGTGGAACTCCGGTAGGAATCTCAACAAAATCAGATCGATATCCCCCAATTACAACAGCTTGCGATCGATTTGTGAGATAGGATTTTATCCATCTTAACAAATCGCCATGAATCCCTAACTCATAAAGTTTCTTTAGCAGAATGCTGTGGTCCACCCGATCGAAAGCTTTTTCGAAATCCGTGTAGACCACATCAACCTGTCCTCCATTACACATATGTGTCAACACAAAGTCAGAAAAGTTAATTAAATTAGTTGTAGTTGACCGGTTTCTCAGAAACCCATGCTGGTGAGTAGTGATACCTTTAGTAATTGTAGGATAAATGGAATTATAAACTATTTTCTCGAAGACCTTGCCAATTGTGTTTAAAATTGAAATACCTCTATAGTTTTCAATTTTCATTCTGGATCCTTTTTTGTGGATAGGCATTATATGTGCTTCTTTCCAGATGGATGGAAATAAACCATAATTTAAGGATTTATTAAAAATATAAGCGATTGGAAATGCTAAAGAAGAAGCACACGAAGACCAGAATAAAGATGGAATACCATCACTACCGGGGCCTTTAGATGTATCAAGTGCCTTTAAAAATCTTGCCACCGTGGCTTCCGTGACGAATAACTTTGAAATACACTCATTACTATATGTTAAATTCTGGGGGGTATGTGCTATGGTGGAGGGTGTTCCAAATACACTTTGGAAAAATACGTTAAAAGTTTCACAGATTTGTTTGCCATCCGTGTATTTAGAGCCTCCATGAGTAAACACTTTTGGGTAATTAGAGCCACCGCGCATTTTTTTTACAAACGACCAAAAACAATTGGGGTTACTTTTTATATTTTTTTGGACGTTTGTAGTATATTTATGAAAACAGCTAGCTTGAATGGTTCGTTGTCTGTTACGCAATAATGAAAATTCGTCATAGTCGCGTTTGTTACCACTTTTTTTCCATTTACTGTGTACTTTTAACTTTTCTTTGATTATTTTAATGAGAGCTCGGCTATACCAAAATGGATATGAATAATGACTACATTTTTTCAATGGAATATATTTTTTGATCGCATCATAAATAACTTCATACATAGCAGTTCTAGGTACATAACCTGTATCGTGGGTATCAAAAACTACGAGTTTATTATGGTCCCACAACACCCGACCAGAAACAAAAATTTCTGTAGATAACACAAACATTTGTCTCGTTGCGGGAATCGAACCCGTGGCCTTTTACCTATTCTGGCGCGGCAGTTTACCGGTAACCTGATTTGGCAAGCAGAATTCAACCTTATTGACACTCAATCAACCTTATTGACACTCGACCTGCCCTTCAAATTTGAGACTTAATGAATGATTAATAAGAGCTATTATGCCATAAACATACACTGACGTTTACATAATTCTACCATAGAATTACCGGCAAACCACCCGGCCAGACTGGTTATTTGTCAGGGGGATACTCGGGGGCTCACCTGTCGTGCGTATCCGTGCGCAGCGGCGGTGCCCGACTCCGGCACTGACGACACGATGTCCGCGTCCACCGGAGACTCGCGCGCCAACATGCGCCCGCACTGCATGCGCGCTGAATATACCATTTGACCTGAAACCGTACTCACTTAGTATTTTTTTACAGTAGGATTTTTCCATTATTTAACTTTGCATAGCTACAAATGTATAAATGCGACGCACCTGTAGCCGCAACACGCAACGTACCTTCGAACATGCTGTCCGCTCGTGCGAAGTACACGTACTCGAAAATGCAGAACGCCTGATGCTTGCCGTGTGGTCGCTCCACCACGTCCACGGTACGGATGCCGTGTCGCGACATCTCCACGATCTCACCCGGCAGCACCTCGCGCACGTAACGCGCGCCTGTAGCCGCAACATGCAACACGTAACACGTAACGTTACATAACTGAACAACGTCTCCCACGACCTTCATACCCAACAATGACCGGTACAAAAGATCGGTAGCTTCGATAAACATAAAAAGATAACTAAATAGCTAACTAGATAGCTTTATCTGGTTATTTCATGGCAAAAAGAGTCTACAGAATTTTCTCAAGGGGCATGTTAAACCCGCAAGGCGTGCCATTTCGCTTTAAAGTACGTGTTCACGTGTTAATTTAACCTACAATTTCTTATATGCTCCCCATCGACACTCGACGGTGATGGTTAGTGCAAAAGTAGCTCTTGTGTGTAGGGACTCTATACATTCTAGAATGCGCGTGCGCGGCAATTATACTGTAGTTAAATAAAACTTATCAGTATGGATCACCGGGCGAGTCAAATAGCACTTTATTGCGTTGTTGTGAAAGTCGCCATTTGTTAAGTCTCTACAGAGTCCACCCATCTCTATGTGTACTATTACGATATTTATATCATCCTACTAATGGATATGATTGTACATATACTCGCACTCACGCCTGTAACCCCCGAAGGGGTAGACAGGGGTGCAACAACTATATCCATATTTCACCGAACTTATTTCCGTCTCATAATGTGGTAGGAGGCAAGCCTATCGCAACCCGACACAATTCCAGACTCCGAGCTCATACTAAGCATAACGTGATAGATAGGTATATCACTTTTAGTCGACCCGAGAATCGAACCCAAGACCTCAACACAGCATTTGTACCGCGTACGCATTACAACTGCGACACTGAGGCAGTCTGAATATAATTGTGATTGAAAATAAAAACTCACCAATAGAGAGAAAACCGCATGATTCAGACGACACTACCCATCCTTCGGGCTTGTCGTCTATTCCATTTTTCGCACAGCCGTTCATCAAAACTGCAATATACAAACTAAGGTTAAACAATATGCGAGTATTACAAAACGATGAAGAATAGAAGCCAAACGAAAAATCAATAATAGAACAAGATTCAGAACTGGCTACTAGATACAAAACATGTTAATACTGGTCATTTTTTCCCGAAAAACTACTTTATTAATTATAATTATTTAGTAAGTACTACATTCGATTTATAACCAACTAGTCCCATAAAATACACAAAAAGCGTGTAAGTTTTTTTTATCATACTATTATTATGTTAAATCCTAACATGCAAAATATTATTAATTTAATATTGTTAAGTCATTTAACACACAAAGTTATTCATTATTGTTTATTAAGATCAGTTATTTCACGTAAAACTGACAGTCTAAACCGATAGTTAATATTAGAAATGTTGTCCCACTTTAAATCATGCAATAGTTTAAACTTCTTTTACCCTTCGTTCATAAACTTTCGGAAAAGTTATTTTCCATTAAACATAGTTAACATACATCAATCTCAATGAAGACTTATGACAGTTAATAGTTAGTATCAGTAATCGAACATGGTGGAGCGATTTTATGTAATTGGCAAATACGATATCAAACTGCAATAATTTTAAAAATATGTTGTGTTCCTAAAGTATCGACCTGTATTTGTTTTCATAAATACTTTAGATAACAACCACTATTGTTTTCAAATTATATTTCGCGTTTCAAATATTTTCAAATTCCTAAATAGATTAAATAAAAAAATAGATCCATTTTTTTGTGATTTTTCGGATGTTCCACAAAATCGAAGTTAATAATTAATATCGATATATGATCAATTGCAATAATAACATAACATCGCTCCACGCAAAGCGATTACCGAATCGATATGAAAGGCGAGTTACCGGCGGCATGCTGCGAGGACGACTGTTTGTAGACATCTGAAACATTGTCACATAATAGTGTGCTTAACACAGTATTTGGAATCATAAATACAGTGTGTATATCGGTTATCAAAGAGACCATACGTAGAACCACAAAGTTTAAAAGGCAGACAAAACATAAGCGTGCCAATTACGCATTGGTACGGTCAACACCGAAAGTTGTTACGTTAATCGCTTAAAAAGACTAGTGTATAAATAGTCGATGATCATCATAAAAAGTCAATATTTACTGAACACAAGACTGTCAAATGTACCTCAACACTATTGTAATGCATTGAATTTTACATTCAAATTCAATTTTATTACAACGCACTATATTTTATACTAGCTTTTGCTCGCGGATCCGCCCACGTTAACGGACTATTCCGGGAAAAAAGTCTTATATAGCCTTCCTCAATAAATGGGCTATCTAACACCGAGAGAATTTTTCAAATCGGACCAGTAGTTCCTGAGATTAGCGCGGTCAACCAAACAAACTCTTCAGCTTTATAATATTAGTATAGATTAAAATATATGTATGTATATGCGTATATTTTTCAAAATATGTTTGTTACTTACATGCATCCTAGTGAGACATAAAAGAGTGAGGCAGAACATAAGTTCAATGGTATATGTATTGTTAGAATATACATTTATCAACGAATATGGATCGTTTAGTTAGAAAGACCATCATATCTTGCTCGAAGGACCAAAATCCCTCGACTATAATATCAGTCACTAACGGTCTATTTCAATTTATCATCTTAGTTTAATTCTCTTGATACATCCAGACTTTAGTGTATTATGTATACTACTAGACGGGCTGTTTAAAAGTAAAACTGCGTCATATAGCGCGGGAGTTTGTTTGAATACAGACAGGGAGCGCGATAGGGGTTCCAGTTAAGAGTAAGCGAGATGGTAATATTGAGTTACGGTGTAACTTAGTGGTGCAAGTCTTTAGATACATCCCACAAATGAGCCAAAAAGAACACAGTTTGGTGGTCACGCGTACAAGTTAATTGATCAGTGGTTTTCCAGGATCTGTCTGATAATTAAACTAAGATCGTTTATTAAAATTGGCTATTGATAAGCTACAAGCTACATAACTCGACATAAAGTGTGTGCATAAATGAAGTTATTGACAGTGAAGGTTCGCCATCTTTCTTTAACCGACTTCAAAAAAGAACGACGTCCGATATTCGGCGCGTTTTTTTGCTTTTTTATGTATGTACATCGATTTCTCCGCCAATTATGGACCGATTTTGTAGGAAAAATTTCACTCGATAGAGTTTAGCTGCGATGTGGTCCCATATAAATTTGGTTTAGATCTGTTAAATAAAACTCCTCAACAGACAACAGTACACTCATCGCGATTGTGTTATTGTAATGGAATTTACATGCTATTGCTGTACATTGAAGTCTGTTTCTAAGTTTGTTAAACGTTATGTAAATATGTTTTACATTGAATATTTATATGCATACAATTTGCTACATAATTTCCATTAGAACTAATACCCAACATGCTTAAAGATGCATAGTAAAATTATCGATAAAACCATCTTATATTCACTTATTGTCTTGATTCTTTTTATATGTAACCAATAATTATTATCCCAATATGTTATTAATTAATACTTACATGATGATCCTAGCGGTAGAATCTTGCCGAGACACAGCGGCCGGTTGCCGTACGGATCTCTCACTGCATATATCTTGTCTTTTAACATAATCACTAGTGAGTAACTCAGAGGAGCCAGCCTGTGGGGAAATTTTACTTACATTACGAACAACTTATTACAATTTTACTTGTTTGCTAATCAGGCGCGAAATTTCGGTTGTTTTAACCCGGTTTGGTGCCTTGGGGACATTGCTTTGATACTCATACGCACTCACGCTTGTAATCCCCGAAGGGGTAGGCAAAGGTGTAACTTGTACACCCACATTTTGCCGAGCGTATCTCCGTCCCACGATGTGATAGGGGGCGAGCCTATCGCCATACCGGGCACAAATTCCAGACTCCGGGATGATACTGAGCATTTCGTAATAGAAAAACCCAATACCACTTTACCCGACCCGGGGATCGAACCCGAGACCTCAGCGTTAGCCCCAATCGTAACGCGTTTCATCACAACTGCGCCACCGAGGCAGTCTTTGATAGTGATAGTGAGATTATTTGGTTCGGGATAAACTGTAACCGGAGAACCTTAGGCGGTCGCCACGCGGTGGTCCCGTTGGTGCTGGCTCCGCTAGACAGGACGATTTTCCAATTTTAAGATTTAGTAGCAGTAGATCGTAATGAGATTGAATGTAGAATAAAAGTTGACTGAAGCCAAAACGGTATAATGCTACTGCTAATGCTAGGTGCATTTGACGTTGATTATTGGTTTAAGAGAATGCCATTTGCAACTTTCTTGACGCTGAGACTAGATCGGAATGATATTTTGAACATTTAAAATTATGAGAATTGGCCTCCTGTTCGTATGGTACAATATGTAGTGGTAAAAAACTGCATTAGCTCTAGAATCACTATTACACAAGAGTACTAGTACTATTTAAAGACAATAATGTTAAACAGTTCCGGCGATGAAATTAGGTTTTTTATAGCAGAGGCCGGCAAGCGAGCAAGTGGGTCACCTGATGGTAAGTGATCTCCACCGCCCATGGACATCCTCAATATCTGAAGAATGATGGTCGCGTTGGCGACCTTAAAAGAAGGGGATGATTAAAAACTATTGGTAATCGTATTCTTTTGGCGAGTAGCAGGCTACGAAGCGAGAGGCCGTGGGTTCGATTCCCGCACTGAGAAAAATGATTGTGTGATCCACACAAATTTGTTTAGGGTCTGGGTGTTGTGGGTTGGCAAGTCCCTCGTAGTTCTTGATACCCACGACACAGGTTTACCTAGTGTGGGATCAGGACTATGTGTGTGACTGTTGGGTGTATTTATTTATTTAATTACAACTTTTTAGCAGTTACCTCATGAGATTGTTGATCCTGGCAGGCCAGTCTGGCCCGTTGGTCTCGCCCTCCGGCGGGTTCAGACACAACGCTTGTGTTATCAGCTCCGAATCTGAATGTGTGGACAGACCTACACCCCTGCCAAGTACCTGAGAAATAATACGAAATTGCCATATCATAAAACTGAACTTTTGCTCACGGTGTTACACGAAATTAATTTATATACATACGCACTCACGCCTGTAATCCCCAAAGGGGTAGTGTTACCATTAGGCAAAGGTGTTACCAGTACACCCACATTTCGCTGAGCGTATCTCCGTCCCACGATGCGATAGGGGGCGAGCCTATCGCCATATCGGGCACAAATTCCAGGCTCCGGGCTGATACTGAGCATTTCATTATAGAAAAACCCAATACCACTTTACCCGACGCGGGGTTCGAACCCGAGACCTCAGCGTTACTCTCCTTCGTAACGCGTACGCATTATAATCGCCATACATAAAACTAAACTTTTGCTGGCGGCTTTAAACGAAATTAATTTATATATTTTTTATTGCCTAGATAGGCAGACGAGCAGACGGTCCACCTGATGGTAAGTGGTAACCGCCGCTCATGGCCCTCAGCAATGCCAGAGCACAGCCAAGCCGCTGCCAACCGTTGAAGCTGATTAGCATTTATGGGATACTAGCTTTTGCTCGCGGCTCCGCCCAGGTGAATAGACTTTTCCGAAATAAAACGTAGCCTATAACCGTCCCCAGGGTCCCATCTATCTTTCTCTACATCAAAATTCATCAAAATCGGTTCAGTGATTTAGGCGTGAAAGCGTAACATACAGATACATTTTTTTTCATAAAAGGTATCCTATGTTACTTCTTATACCTCCAAGAAGATGTGTACAAAGTTTCATGATGATCGGTTAAGTAGTTTTCGCGTGAAAGCGTAACAAACAAACTTACATTCAAATTTATAATATTAGTATGATAATATACTAAGTAGTTAGTTAATCATAATATATTATCCATCGGATCGATCGAACCCGAGACCTCAGCACAGCAGTCGTAACGCGTACATTACAACTGCGCTATCGAGGCAGTCAATAATAATAATGGGATTTTTATAAGAAAATATAGTTAGTTACCATCTTCCTAAGGCTGCTGCAGTTGACGAGCTCCCCGTTGTGTGCTACAGCCAAAGCTCCGTGTGCTGTGTGGACTACGAAGGGCTGACAGTTCACCTCCTCCGAAGCCGCTGACGTCGAGTACCTGCCAGAGACAACATATAATATATAAAATTCTCGTGTCACAATGTTCGTTCCCATACTCCTCCGAAACGGCTGCACCGATTTGTACGAAATTTTGTGTGCATATCGGGTAAGTCTGAGAATCGGCCAACATCTATTTCTCATCCCCCTAAATGTTAAGGGGGGTCCACCCCTTAATTATTTTTTTTGTTTTTATTTTTTTATGATACAGCATTAAAAAATACATACAACCCTAAATTTTCACCCCTCTACGATCAACCCCTATTTTTTAATAGCGACATTAGTATTTTTGTCAAGCGCGTTTCTCACTAGGCTACTTTAATCCTGGAAATAGGCATTCACGCGGGCGGAGCCGCGGGCAACAACTAGTAATACGTAGAATAAATTAAATAGACCATGAGCATCGGTACCTTTTGTTTCTCAACCAAATCAAATGTCAGTGAGCCGACCGAATACCTAAACTAATTGATAATCCTGGTCAATTGCGTCTGGTCTTAAAGGGGGCCTCCAAATCTCGAACTCTCAATGTCAAGCCTATGTCCAAAAAATAGCTCACCGGGGCACCCGGGTCCTAGGCCTTAGTCCACAATGCTGGCATACAGCGGGCTGGCAGACTTCACATACCTTCGAAATTATTTTGTAGAACTTCTCAAGTATGCAGGTTTCCTCACGATGTTTCCTTCACCGTTAAGCAAACGGTAATTAATAATTAATACACACATAACTTAGAAAAGTCCTAGATGCATGCTCTTGGCGTTGGTTTCGAACCTGCGACTTTCGTCTCGACAGTCCGTACCACTCCCCGCTGAGACATCGCTACATGTTCAATGGCAGTTCATGAAATAATGGCTTTGTTATATAATATGCCGTATGTAATGAAATATAATATCGATTTCAAACAAAAATCGAATTACATTTAATATCGATTTTTGTTTTTGTAGGTGGTAAGTAAATTGGGTCTTTAAATATTGTTAATATTGTTAATTTAATAATAAATAAATACACCCAACAGTCACACACATAGTCCTGACCCCACACTAGGTAAAACCTGTATCGTGGGTATCAGGAACTACGAGGGACTTCCGGTTCCACAACACCCAGACCCGAAACAAATTTTTGTGGATCACACAAACATTTGTCTCAGTGTGGGAATCGAACCCACGGCCTCTCGCTTCGTAGCCGGCTACTCGCCCGCTGCGCCACGGAGGCTGTCAATCTGAAGACTGCATACCTTGTGTGTCCAATGCCGAGGTTGCCTTTGAGTTTCTTCATTGCGTCATCGTTGAATATATTGTTGATCAGTCCCATGCCCTTGTGAGTGTTGAATGTGCGGGCACTTTTGCCCTCTGACGTCACTATGCCCGCCGATTCTTGCCCTCTGCGAACAAATTATTTTTCACCTTTTTAAACAATATGTGATATAATTATAAAACTTATACGCCTCGAATAGTGAAACTATTCAACTGACGGTCTTCCTACTTATTTTCAATTCTGTAATGGGCCGCCCGTATAAAAGAATAAGAGTATCTTAAATGTTTAACACGGTCTCAAATACAAAAATGATAAAGTAGCGTAGTATTCGGGCAATAGTGATTAGAAAATCGAACATAATTGATTTTGAAATAAAACTAGTTTATACGGATTTTATTTACGGACTGGGCAGTCTCTCCCGTGACCACGAAGGCTGAAAAGCTTTCGAAACGTCGGGACTAAAATAAAAATTAAACCGCGATAAAATCCGTATAAACTAGTTTTATTTCAATAGGCCGGCAAACGAGCAAGTGGGTCACCTGATGGTAAGTGATCTCCACCGCCCATATACGTCCACAATACTAAAATAATCATGGGCGCGTAGCCGTCCTTAAAGGAAAGGGATTAGTAAGGGATTGGGAAGGGGAGGGGAATTTGGGCCTCCGGATATCTCACTCACCGCACGAAACGCAGCAGCAAGCTGCTACTTTCCGCCGGTTTTCTGTGAGATAATGGTAACGAACCGGACGAGCCGGCCCATTCATGCTGTAGACGAAACTGTCTACAGCGTGGCTCTACCACTTGTAAAATATTATTCGCGTTAACATAAGAAATCACTATAATTGATTTTATATGATAAGAAACAAACGGACTAGTGGGTTACCTGTCATGGCTCATCGTCATCTATAAACACCAAATACAGAGAATCGTAGATGCGTTACCGACTTCAGAGGAAAGGGAACAGGGTTTGCTTTCTAATATCTGAATAAAGAGACGAGCAGGTCGCTCGTCTACCCATAAACAGTCCATACCCACTACTCGTAACATTAAAAACAACTGAATAAAACTAGTTTATACGGATTTTATCGCGGTTTAATTTTTATTTTAGTCCCGACGTTTCTAACTAGTTTTATTCAATGTGTAATATTCGCGTAAACCTAAGAATTCACTATTAAAAACAATTTTCTTTATTAGCTTGAACAACGAAACTAGGTCGCAGTTTGAAAGCGCCACGCGTGGCATACAGAAACACTACACCACACAGAACTATGAATTACCAAGCACCGCCCTCGTCACACCGAGACGTAAAATCACATAGTCTCATAATGCCTAGTAATTTCATTCGCTTCAATGTCATTTAAACCGAAACAGAACAGTGCTTTTACATTGCTGCTTGGTAGAAATAGACAAAGCCACTGCTTTACCACTGTACCAACCCAGACGGCCTCGCACATGAGGGACCTACCATCTAGATATACATTGCATTATACTCATCACCTCGAGACATAAGATATTAACGCCCGGTTTCTGAATGGCTGATCAAATCAACATTCAACTAACAGAACTTTGATTTGACATCGCTGTCTAATCAAGTTGCTGAAACGTTATTAAGTGAAAAAAATTATAATATTTGATCTCTCTTTAGTACCGTTTGACATACGATTGTTCATATTAATTTGAATGTTATGTTAGCTAACATGTGTGTCAAATCAAGTGTTGATCACGCTTCTAGCAACTCAATTTCGACTTGACATGAGATTTGACATTCGATTAGTTAATTTTACATTGATCAGCCTTTTAGAAACCGGGCGTAAGTCTCTTCCCAGTATACATACATACGCACTCACGCCTGTATTCACCGAAGGGGTAGGCAGAGGTGTAACTAGTACACCCACATTTAGCCGAGCGTATCTCCGTCCCACGATGTGATAGGGGGCGAGCCTATCGCCATACCGGGCACAAATTCCAGACTCCGGGCTAATACTGAGTATTTCGTAATAGAAAAACTCAATTCCACTTTACCCGACCCGGGGATCGAACCCGAGACCTCAGAGTTAGCTTAATCGTAACGCGTACGCATTACAACTGCGCCACCGAGGCAGTCGTCAGGCAGGCAGTCTCTTCCCAGTATATTTTTTCTTATTCCGCCTCTAATGATCAAACACAAATGGACCAGACGAACGATCCAAACAACCATTTCCGAATATATCAAACGTGTCTATAAAACACAACACAAAACAAAAAATAGCTGATAGGAAAAAAAATAAGCGGACGTAAGCAACAAAGATTACAAAGCAGTTTCATAAACAAAGTAAATACAATGGATTTCATACAAACAAAACGCGTTTGTTCTAAATAATGTAACAACAATCTTATTATAACATTCTCATAATTTGATTATAAAGCATTTTAGAATGATGCCTATGCTGATAATGCTGAGTTTCGTTTTATGCGTTTGTTATACACTACTATTAAAGCATTGGTTCTCAACAGGCGAGCCCCCTAGAGGGAGGGGAGTGTTAGTACATTAAGGTGGGCGTGGTTACCCATCTTTATAGTGAGTGAAATATAAAAAGCAACGCTAGCACTAAACTGCAATCTGTATGAATCGCAAGTTAAAAGATTTTAACGATTAAAATTAAATTAATGTTACAGTTACTGTTAATTAACCACCACGATTGTGGCGAGTGCCGAGACAGTGGTAACGACCCAGTCGCGCCGACCCATTAGGGCTGTAGACAAAAGTGTCTATACGTGGCTCTACCATCCAAAAATTCTTATAACTAATTTGCTCTTGAGATATTATCAATATTGTGCCGATTTCTGTCATTGGTTAGTTTTTGGTGCTAAATAAAAAGACCAATCATGTACACCGAAATCGACACTTAGCAAAATGCTCACATAAGGGTTGTTTTAAGGTTTAAGAATTGACAGTGCTTTAAGGGTTGAGAGTGCCTAAAGCACTCACCCGAAAGTCCGGTGACGCTGACTAAAGCCGACTCTCATGGGTGTATCAGCAAGCGACCACACATCAAAATAAAAAAAGAAATAAGGGTCGTTTGTGTATACGGGCCTTATACTTTGTACAAATGGGATGTCAGATATCGATATAAATAGTGAATTAGACCATATTTGATAGATATAACTGTTTAACGATATAACTATTATTGATTAATATAACTATTACCTATAATGACGCGACCGATTAACAACAGCACCACTTTACTGTGTATGCAATAAGGTTCAAAATCGCGTTACAAAATGCGATATTTTAATTTAAGCGAACTTAACACTTGACAATTAATGTGTTTATAAAAAAAAACTCCTAAGGAAAATCATAAAGAGAAATACGAATAAATAATAATAAAAACTTGATTAATCTAGGGGTAACAATTTTTTTTTTATTGCTCAGATATACAGACGAGCAGGCAGCCCACCTGATGGTAAGTGGTTACAGCCGCCCATGGACCTCAGCAATGCCAGAGGACAGCCAAGCCGCTGCCTACCGTGAAAATAATTAATGATACGAATGATTTTCCCATACCTCAACTGAAACACACCTGTAAACGTTAAGCTCCCATACTGCGGACGAAGAAATAAAATAGCAGACCCACCTGTGCTGTAACGCGACCAATCCTAATGTTAAGACTTGCGGTATGTCGACTGGTGTTGGCCATTCTCCCGTACCTATGGCGCCAAATACACCACATTCGTGTGTCAAACCTGTAACAAAACATACACCAATTAAATACACACCTTCCTCCCTTCCACCTGCCCTTATCCCACTCGCAGTGGGGTCGGAGCAACATTGTAACACATGTTACAGAAACAGTTGGCTTGTAGTTTTTACGACCGGCCGTCTGCCTGACGCCAACCCCTCTGGGGAGAGCCAATTAAATACACCTTTTAAAATACCAGAATCTTGAAAACCTTTTTTTTATACCAGTTAAGACTATTTTTGACTGTCACTCAAAACGCCTTTATCAAAAAGATTAATTTTGGCACATTGACCTCATTAAATTTAGTATTAGGTTAACGGCAACAATAGATGCGCAGGCGCAGTACTCGTGATATTTATCTTCATCTTGTGACCTCTGAGAATCTTATCGTATTATATAAATCCATTAAGAACTAACCCATTTAATCGCCGACTTTTTATAGATAGATATATTTATAATTTGTATAAAGTGTGGACTGGGCGGGAAATAATAATGCTTCGATTGCATCCAGATCGTTAGGCCTATGAACTCGGTCCCAGCAAATACCCATAGACAACGTGGACGACTAAAATCAAGAGAGAGATCCAACAATGGGGTACCTTTAAGGCGAGTCAAAAATGTTGTGGAATTTATAGCTTTAATGTTTCGTAGTAAGTACTCGGATGGAAAGTGACCTCTTAAGTGACGGATTTTTTAATTTTTAATAGCATAGGCCGGCAAACGTGCAAGTGTATCACCTAATGGTAAGTGATCTCCACCGCCCATGTACGCCCACAATACCAGAAGAATTATGGGCGCGTTGCCGACATTAAACGAAAGGGATATATAATTAAGGGATTGCACCTTTGCATGGAAGGATGGGGATTTCTCTGGATATCTGACTCACTGTACGAAACTCAACAGCACGCTGCTATTTTACGTCGGTTTTCTGTGAGATAGTGGTAACGACCTGATCGAGCCCATTCATGTTGCAGACAAAACTGTCTTGACTGCCTCGGTGGCGCAGTTGTAATGCGTAAGCGTTACGATTGAGGTCAACGCTGAGGTATCGGGTTCGATCCCCGTGTCGGGTAAAGTGGTATTGGGTTTTTCTATTACGATATGCTCAGTATCAGCCCGGAGTCTGGAATTTGTGCCCAGTATGGCGATAGGCTCGCCCCCTATCACATAAGGGACGGAAATACGCTCGGCGAAATGTAGGTGTACTGGTTACACCTCTGCCTACCCCTCCGGGGATTACAGGCGTGAGTGCGTATGTAAAACTGCCTATAGCGTGGCTCTACCACTCAATTAATATCACACTCGGAATAGAATGTGTTCAGTAACTCATTGACAGTTATAGACTTATCAGACTGGGTTTTTCAAAAGTAATAGCAATAATAATAAATGGTTGTATTTTTCCTCTGTGATAAATTTTATTATTCCTAACTTATTTATTTTGGAATTAAATACGCACTCACGCCTGTAATTCGGGTAGGTAAAGGTGTAACTAGTGCACCCACATTTCGCCGAGCGTATTTCTGTCCCATAATGTGATAGGGGGCGAGCCTACCGCCATGCCGGGCTCAATTCCAGGCTCCGGGCTGATACTGAGCATTTCGTAATAGAAAAACCCAATATAACTTTTATCCGACCCAGGGATCGAACCTGAGACCTCAGCGTCAGCCTGAATCGTAACGCGTGCGCATTACAACAGGCAGTTAGAGAGTTTATTTTGAAATAGTAATTATTATTATTTATTTTTCCTACAATTATTCTCAATGCATGCTTTAGCGGAAGGTAATGCATTTATCGTATAATCAAGTTACAGTATAATTAAGTACCTACCACTAATTGGCCTAATCTAAAACAATTCTTTTGAACATTATTTGCAGACTTTTTCTGGTGATTTGCAATTATTATTATTTTAGCTTGAATGATGATACGAGCAGGTCGCTCGCCTGATGATAAATGCCTGCCCATAAATAGGATGAACACCACACAGAGCTTTGAATTAATAAGCACTGCACGGCACTGGACTGCGCTCGCCACGTCGAGACATAAATTGTTTCATAATGCCCAGTAATTTCACTGGCTCCAACATTTGTGGAAATTTAGAGATTATGGCATAGCGTTACATACATAATGTCGCAGAAAGGTGGTAATTATTACTTAACTCTATGATTATATATATTTACTCGCGCACAGTATTTATACTACTCAGTACTCACAATATTACATACATAGATACGCACTCACTCCTGTAATCCCTGAAGGGGTAGGTAGAGGTGTAACGAGTACACCTACATTTCGCCGAGCGTATCTCCGTCCATAATGTGATAGAGGCGAGCCTATTGCCACATCAATTCCAGACTCCGGGCTGACACTGAGCATTTTGTAATAGAAAAACCCAATATCACTTTTACCCGACCCGGGGATCGAACCCGAGACGTCAGCACAGCAGTCGTACCACGTATGCTAATGCGTGCGTAACTGCGCAGTCTTTCAATTCGTTATATCACACAAAGCTGCTCGGGACTGGAATAGAAATGAGCTCGGTAAACCATGGGTTCGTCGTAACGCATACGCATTACAACTGCGCCACCGAGGCAGTCACAATATTATAATACAAATATTAAACTTCGGAAGACGATTTACAGGAAAACTTTGCCAAATCACGTTTATTAAATTGTAGGTATTTGCCATAAGGCTATCGGCATGTGCGTGTATTTATGGGCATAACAAATCAACTGAGGGGCTAGCACGGAAAACTATCGAAATCGTAATGTAAAGGTATCGAGGGCTCGATAGATAATTCCTTAAATATAATTGGTCCATATTCCATATAAATTAGTTTCTTTTACGTACGATAGAGGCGCTGTACTAAAATCTCATAGGAATTGTTGTCGATGACAGCTCGAATAACTTTTCGCAAGTTTCCGTGCTAGCCCCTCTGATTGTAATACTAAAACGTATTTAGTTCCAAATAATTAATGTTTACAACAAACAACGTGAACATTATTGATTGTTCGAGTGGTAGAGCCACGCTGTAGACACTTTTGTCTACAGCATGTATGGGCCGGCTCGTCCGGGTCATTACCACTGTCTCACAGAAAACCCGCGTAAAGCTGCTGCGTTTCGCACTGTGAGAGAGATATCCGGAGGCCTAAACCCCACTCCCCTTCCCAATTCCTTAATTATCCCTTTCCTTTAAGGTCGGCAACGCACCCATGACTCTTTTGGTATTGTGGGCGTAACATGGGCGGTGGAGATCACTTACCATCAGGCGACCCACTTGCTCGTTTGCCGGCCTATGCCATAAAATAAATATATTCAACAGACACATATAATCTTGATCCCACACTAGGTTAAACCTGTATCGTGGATATAAGGAACTACGATGGAATCACGCCACCCAGACCAGAAACAAATATTTGTGGAATATACAAACATTTGTCTCGGTCCGAGAATAGAACCCGCGGCCTCTCGCTTCACAGCCGGCTGTCCGCCCACTGCGTCACGGAGCTGTCGTTAAAGAATAGGTACTGCCGTTATTAAAATTATGTCATAGATGAAGCACGATCTAAGTTTTTATAAAAGTTTTATCACTATACACGTGATAACAATGAGGCGGGTGCCAAAAGGTTCTTATTGGCCGAGTATATCTTAAGTCGCGACCGTGACCGTTGTACATTTCAGTGATTATACTGACAATTGTCAGGCAGAGATGAACAATGATCTGATAGCAGTGGAACGATATTGCACCACAAACCGGCATATTTTTGACCAGGAGTTGAAAATCTATCCTAAGTCAAAATTTATTTTTGACTGCACCGTATTCATAGTATGTTCACATTGCAGTGCAGCATAAAAATATTGCATCGTCAATAGCTTTTTGTCGATAGGTTTTCATCCCAGCTTCGTTAAAAAACCACTCCTTTAGATCATTCTAGCAAGTTCATCAAGATGCATAAAGTACGTAGCGTCAAGATTAGGAATTTACGCACTCACTCACGCCTGTAATCCCCGAAGGGGTAGGCAGAGGTGTAACCAGTACTCCCACATTTCGCCGAGCGTATCTCCGTCCCACGATGTGATAGGGGGCGAGCCTATCGCCATACCGGGCACAAATTCCAGACTCCGGGCTGATACTGAGCATTCCGTAATAGATAGACCCAATACCATTTTACCCGACCCGGGGATCGAACCCGAGACCTCAGCGTTAGCGTCAATCGTAACACGTACGCATTACAACTGCGCCACCGAGGCAATCAAAATTTATTTTTGACTGCAACGTATTCATAGTATGGTCAGTGATCACATTGCGGTGCAGTTTAAAAATATTGCATCGTCAATAGCTTTTTGTCTATAGACGAATTTCATTCGGAAACGGCTACATGGCCAGTAGCTTCGTTCAAAACCCACTATTTTAGATCATCTAGCAAGTTCCTCAAGATGCATAAAGTATGTAGTGTCAAGATTAGGAATTTGGAACACATACCTGACTCCACGGCGCCTCTGCCGTATCTCTTACTCCTTACTTTGACTTCGGTTCTACTCTGACAACTCTCGTGTATTTGTAGCCTTTCCATAGATTGTGTGTTGTTACTCTCGCCCCCATCATACACCTGACTTGAAGATGGTCCTGCGGGACCATCCATATTAGATCTGGAAACAAACCAATCAACCTTTGAAACTCATTCTATACAAATCAAGGCTAAGGAACTTTTTTTTATTATTATTAGCTTGAGTGGTGAAACGTGCAGTCCGCTCGCCTGAAAGTAAGCGCCTGCCCATAAACAGAAGTTACACCACATAGAACTTTGAATTACACAACACTGCATGGCATTGGACTGCACTCGTCACCCCGAGACATAAGATGTTAAGTCCATAATGCCCAGTAATCTCACTGGCTTCAATGCCCTTCAAACCGAAACACAACAGTGCTTACACACTTCTGCTTGGCGGCAGGAATAGATAAAGCGATGGTTCCAACCCAGACGGCCCCTCGCATACGAGGGACCTACCACCTTGGTCCTTGCGAAAACTTTCTGTCAAGAGATTTCCCTAAAAGCAGTATTTACACAATAAATCACTCTACACTAGGCTAGGCCTGTCTCGTGGAGGGTTTTTTACTGGAGTCGCTTGGTTAGGAGTACGGTCTTATATTACAAAAAAGATATGTATAAGTAAATGTTGTTTTCGCATAATACCTAATACTAAATCTATAATTTTTATTTTGTTGAATCATACATTTAAAAAAAAAAATTGTAAAGTTTATTTTGATTGAAGGCTTATTTAATATAATCCAAACAAAGTATAACGTATCTATCACATTAAAATATAATAAAATATGTTGTACTGTTTTACCTATGCACCTTCACAAGTTGATAACTAAGATTACACTATCACTACAATATATTGAGACTAAAATTTTAACTTTATTTTCATTTCTCTTAATGACCTAATAGATAACAGAAGGGCATACCTTGATAGAAACTGTTATAAAGCTAAAATTAGTTCATTCGGATTTCGGGATTCGGATTGGGCAGGGAAAGTGCTGCTTCGACAGCGACTGTGATGGAGTCGTTGGGATCTGCTAAAACATGTTTGGGACGACGACGGAGGAGCAAAGATATGCTGTATTACCAGGCGAACCTCTTTTTTATAAAGGAGAGTAAAGGCTTAGCTTGCTAATCTCACTAGGAGGGTTGATGGGTGAATCTTGTCTGTAATTACTAAGATTATCTTCAATGAATTAATGAAAGGACACCTCTGTGGTGCAGTGGGCGAGTAGCCTACTGTGATGCGACGGGCCGCGGGTTCGATCCCGCACCGAGATGTATGTTTGTGTGATCCAAAGATATTTATTTCGGATCTGGGTGTTTTCTCCCCAAAGAGGTTGACGTCAAGTAGGCGGCCAGTCGTCAACTACAAGCCAAATCTTTCTGTAACTTGTGTTAATAACATGTTGCGCCGACCCTACTGCAAGTGGGATAAGGGCAAGATCTTCAATGAATTAATGAAAGAACCAATTTACAAGGTGGTAGGTCCCTCGTTTGCGAGAGACCGGCTGGGTTGGTACCACCGCTTTGTCTATTTCTGCCGCCAAGCAACAGTGTGTAAGCACTGTTGTGTTCCGGTGTGAAGGACATTGAAGCCAGTGTAATTACTGGGCATTATGAGACTTAACACCTTATGTCTCGGGGTGACGAGCGCAGTCCAGTGTCATACAGTGCTTTATTTAAAGTTCTGTGTGGCGTTGCTTCTGTTTATGAGCAGGCGTGGCGCTTGCCATCAGGCGAGCGACATGCTCGTCTCGTCATACAATCTAAAAAAAAAAAAGAACCCCATGACCATGAAGGCTGAAAAGCTTTCGAAACGTCGGACTAAAATTAAACCGCGATAAAATCCGTATAATCTAGTTTTACTTCAATATGTAATATTCGCGTAAACGTAAGAAATCACTATAGAAAGAAAGAAATGTATTTATTACGGTATCTCACACTAATACCTAAGACTAATACATCGCTTAATGAAGGAAGTATGACATCACATCTGATCGTGCATACATTTAGGGCCTTACATAAAGGTAAGTTTATAATTATAAGTAAGACTCCATGTGTGTACGGACGGACAGTACGGACGGATGTGTACGGACGTATATCCAATTAGTTCGGTTCTTCAAAGTCCTACTAACTTTGAGGCTTATTCATCTTCATCCCAATAGAATAGTCTTACTCCCGTATTCACAAATCACAACCCCCGTACTATGAAATCATATAGTGTCCGGGAATGCACAGACGCTATTATGGTATACCGACTGCAGTATATTGGTCCGTTTTTGGCGGTAAACAATAACTGATAAATCACGTATGCAGAAATTTACTCATAGTAGATAACTCATTTGAGTATTGTTCTTGAATACGGGCGTAAGATGAAGTCCCTACATGTAGTTGTAACTGTTTGATATAGCTATATTTTATTTATTTTACTTTAGGATTATAACTAAAGCCAAATCTTAAAAAATATGCTGGATTACAAGTCCGAGAAACCTGTTGGACTAATCGTTGTGCATAAAAAATAATGCGTAATATATTTTGGTTTTTATATGGCGCAAATAGTCAAGGCCATGGGCGTAGTGTATTCTAAACCCACAATTGCATCACGAATGATAACGCCTAATTCATTCACATATTTTAATGGCCTAATAATTAATTTACCGTTGGATATACAAAATTTACAAACAAATGAGTCATTAAGAAATTACACAATAATAAAATAAGTGCGGCTAGACAAATTGTGTGAAATGAAATAGTTTTATTTATCATGTAGGCAATTAAAATAGCTCTTATGACAAGTCAGTACAAAATAAAGAATATTATGTATAGAAATCATATCAACTAATTTATACATAACATACATAGCATCAAAATACATTTTTGGCGCCAAACAAAAACGAACCAATCACGTGTACTGAAATGGACACTTAGCACAGAGCTCACATGAGTATTGTTTTATAATACGGGCTTAAGTCCGCCACTGCCACCGACCTGCATTAGGCCTGCGTGGTAGAAGAAAGGTTCTAACATTTCTCATCATGGAAGCCCGTGGATAGCTGTAGTAAGTGGAACAGCAGGCCTACGTAACACAAGACTCATATAATAATATTCAATGATTGTTATTATTTTTGTCAGTACCTACTAATATTTCCAACTCCTCCTTAACTTTCTATTTGATTAATTTCGTTGCGAGACAAAGGCATTTCCAGAGACTCGATCCACTGCAACTGGTGTCACAGGAGTTACAGTGGCAGGTGTGTGGGTGGGATAGTCTCTGTAGTACTTATTAATTTCATCATAACGAAATATTTAAGATTTTCCGTAAAACAATCTAATTCTGTTAAAGTTTCTTGTAAGTTGTGAATAATGATGTAAAATAATAACATTGTTAGTTATTACACGATGTGATTGACATCATATGACGTCGCAAATACTCGCAATATTTGGGCCAACGTGTTGACAGCCTCTGTGGCGTAGTAGCCGGCTGTGAAACGAGAGGCCGCGGGTTCGATGCCCGCACCGAGGTAAATGATAGTGTGATCCACAAATATTGGTTCGGGCCTGGGTGTTGTGGGGCCATAAGTCCCTCGTACCTCCCGATACGCACGATACAGGTTTTCCTAGTGTGGGTGGAGTCAGGACTTTGTGTGTGACTATTTTGGTGAGATAGTGTAGGTTAAACACAACAAAAATAACGATTGTATTTGTACTAAAGATAACTTCGTGGCTTTTGTAGATACTAAGTAGTATAAATCCCTATATTTTACCTCTATGGACGTAGTACATATGTTGACCATGTTGACACTTACGCACGTTCCTTCACTATATATATAGTTATATACATACATACACACTCACGCCTAAGTCCCATAAGGGTAGACGGAGACGATTGAAAGCCACAAGCTACGATCCTGACACACCTCCATTATCGTTGGTTGAGGGTACTCGTGAAGGGCACTTCACTATGTTTCGCGATATTAATCCCTAAAATTCACAAGTATGTTCATTGCCTACTCGTTCAAATATACCTACTAGAAAGTCAAAACATTCTCAAATGTAGGTACGTCGAGACAGCAGCGTCACCATTTAACTACATTCCTTAATCAGCAATTATTTCATCATTACCTACTTATTTTTATTTACATTAATATTATAAAGAGGAAAGATTTGTATTTTTGTATGTAACGAATAAACTTAAAAACTACTGAACCGACTTCAAAAATTCTTTTGCCGTTAGAAAGCTACATTATCACTGAGTAACTTAAGTTATATTTATTACTAGAAAAATTAGAAATCCTTAGAAATAATCCCTAGTAAAACAAACCCAAGGTGTATAAAAATATATTATAAAGGCGAAACTAACTCTATCTGTGTTACGTTTTCACGGCTAAATGGCTGTAAAGATTTTAATGAAATTTGGTAAGGAGATAGGTATATCGTGGGGAAGGACATAAGGTATTTCCGTCCCGGGAAAAAGGCAATCACGCGGGCGGAGCCGCGAGCAAAAGCTAGTATAATATAAACTCGAGCGACGTAAATTCGAATGACAAATAATGTTGGACAGCATATTAACGACGAGACGAAATGTGCTAACTTAAATTATAATCATATTTTGTCAAATTATAGAACACATAAATCTTAGCAAAATTGATATAAGAGTTCGGGTGAACGGCGTTTTTATCACATTTCTTTATGTATAAAATAAAACAAAATTAAAGTGATTTATTGTTTAACATGATATATATCTGTTTATAACTATTCAAGAAAAAATCTCCACAACAGCTGCATAATGTTGCTAGCAGTGTTCAACTGCTAAGTTAATCAAGACTTGTCATCTGATACTAAGTTTCTGCAGTTAAAAGTAAATCTAACTAATATTTTCCCAAAAAATAACAACCACAAAGAACAGCTTCGCTTATCATACTCCTACAATATTTACATCGTTTGAATAGAAATGGGTAAATGCAAAATATTGCCCTTAATAAGTCACAGATAATTATTCATACAAAAACTATTGTCTGTATTGTCATCTTACGTCATAATATAATTTAAGAATAACAGAGACAAAATACGCAATAGTCAACATGTTGTCTATAATAACAATAAGGCCCAATAATTTAGCTAACTCGACTGATCTTCCGGCTCGAAGGACTACTACACAAAAACTCCTTGATCCATTTCTTGCTCACTTATAGTATATTTCATAGATTAGATCTTATATATTGATAAATCTCGCAACTCACAAACCATCCCAATGTAGCACAACAAGGGGGCTTATCACAGGGGTCTCGATATCGTGCTATCACAACAAAGTGGGGACCAATGACGAAACGATCAAGAAAAATGTATAATCATAAAGTTTGGCACGCACGATAGTGAAAATGTAAACACAGCAATAATCCGCTAGCATGTCGTCATACAGAGCCATAGGGGGTCAGTTATCAGCTGACACCACTTGTTAGTACATTTCCACAAAGGGTCGTGCATAAACAACTGACCGATAACTTTATTGGATATTAAACAGATATAAATAATAGTTATTGTAGAATGTAGGATATTGACAGCAACGTTATAGATATAAACTCTGCGGTGTACATTTTAATATGTTTATTCGCTTAATTTCTATTGCGTTTTGTCTATTTGTGACGTAGTATGTAATGAAGTATATTATTGAATTGCGTTACTCAATGCCCCTTGTATTTTTCTATCGAAATGAATATGTATCGATTTCGACAGCTGGCATAATATTCAATAACTTATATTGGATATATGTTGATGGAAAAGGTTTTTTTTTATATACCCTGGCTCGGCAAAGTGACTACGCTACACCTGATGGTAAGTATAGCGCAATCCATGAATACTGTCGACCAACGATAGACATTTATAGTACTACTTCTACATAGGTACTAAATAGTACTTATACATAATATGTTAAGTGCATTTTAGGTAGGCAAGATTTGCACGTACCTAGTACCTAGCCCACATAACACTTTCTCGAACCTAAATTCCAAGCCGAGACAAAAACTTGTAATTGGCATTCCTCAATGGATTCTATAGTACCTACAACTCATTATGGATGCTAGGCGCTTGTTGTTTTTCAAACACGTCATGAATTAATGCCACCCACGGCAGTTTCGAGGTAGCCAAGATAATTTGACACAAGATCTGGGACTGCCCAAACTAGTATTCTATCACTCTATAACACCAGGTAAATATGATTTAGAAGATTTAACCATAGATATTTGTAGAAACCAGCAACGTTCCAGGAATAAAATCTAATTAACGTTGTTGACATGACTCAACGTTTGACTGTGCGAATGGCAACCGTGACCAAACATAATCTGTATCAAATTATAAGGTTTCCATTTCAAAACAGTGTGGCAATAATTTACATCATTCAATCTTATTAGTGTGACGAAACTCAGCGAAACTACGATATCACCGAACTATCGTGTAACTAAATCATTTAGTGTGGAAATAGCTCTTTTTCAGAAGTCTGCAACCGGACCGGGACTACTATGACATCCGGTTGAAGACGCTACAGCGCCAGGCACCGTCAGATGTCACTTGAGACAACTTACAATTGTGTTGCACACTGTAGTTCCGATATTTTATAGCTCCAGCATTGTCATTATTGCCTACAACAATACAGTACGTCTATTGTCATCCCACACATAGTCATATTCTTCTTCTTCCACCTGCCCTTATCCTACTCGCAGTGGGGTCGGCGGAATATGCTTTTTAACACATGTTACAGAAAGATTTGTCTTGTAGTTTTTACGACCGGCTGCCTGTCTGACGTCAACCCCTCTGGAGAGACACACACAGTCATATAAATATTATAAATGATAGAATTTGGGTGTATACTAGTCTGAATTTGGATGTTTCTTAACCAATCACCCCTTAACAGCTAAACGGATTTGAATAATATTTGGCACGCAGATAAATAATAACCTGGCTAAGGACATATGTTACTTTTTACCAGATAAAGATAATCACGCCGGTGGAGCCGCGAGAAAAATCTAGTTGGCAAACTTCATGACGGTGCAGTCGTCCTAAGTGGCATCGTACGGTGCCGCTACAATATTACTTTTGGAACGGACTGTACTTACCAAATACCATCAGACCCATAATAAAAGTCAGTCAGTCAAAGAAAGAACAAGAAGAAAAGAACCCAACCCAAAAGGCAGTCTTAATTTTTTATATTTTTTTGTTGACGAAACAGCATATGTAGTACTTAATTTTAGTATAATATCTTCATTATTAGTGTGGCTATCACTTCTATTTTCAGAATAGGACAACTTGGTTCGTAGGACCAAAGGGCCGTCCCGCATGATATCAACACGTCGTCACAGCAGAGTGATAACAATATGTTTTCTATTTATCGAACAATATCTGTTGTATCCGAGACCTATTGACTGCCAGGCCAAATGTAACTGGGCCAATAACGAACACAGTTAGCTATTGTTGTTTACTTTTAAAAGGATTATACAACACATGCGGGTGCTTTAATTTCTCTATGCGCCTTTTAGAAAAATTTAAACAATATTTAGCAGGAAGCATATTTCTATTCTTTTTTCATATAATCCATTGAAACTTAGAGGTCAATAGAAAATATAGCAATTTCAGGTCCCATTATTTGATTAGATTGTATTGTCTTTTATAAGAAACTTCACATGCCGCTTAGCATAAGCCCATGAGATATCAGTGAAAACTTTATCGATATCGATTAATGTCGCGTATTAACGACATAGCGAGTGGTAAGAAATAAAGATATAGCAAGATAAAATAAGAAATGGCAATTGAAATAAAACTAGTAAGCGTTAATGGCGCGATAAAATCCGTATAAACTTTTTTTTCAATGTGTAATACTCGCGTCAACCTAAGAAATCACTAAGAAATGGCAATATTTTCTCGTGGCGTAAATACTGGGCCGGCTATTAGTTTCGAATTCGGTAGAGATATTGCGATAACCACATACAACTGGTTTTTCACGACAAAATTATGTCGAGTTGCTTATGTTAAGGGTAATGTGTTTTAAAGGAAACTCAACCATGAAAGATTGGTAGTGCAGTCACTCTAAAAATTACGACAATCATACTCGTTATTTCTGATCGCGATAGTAAGGTGTCTCCAAAACTTTTTTTGGGCCCTAAGTTACGAAAAGTTAGTGAAAACCGGAGATTTTTGCCGTAATTATGATGATCGCTATCCAGAAGCTGCTTCCTAGATCCTAATCCTAGAGAAAAAGTAGGTACAGCTGTTCGAATACTCTCAGCGGACGCTCGTAAGCAGTGCGCTAGCGTCCAAGGCCAATTTGTTTTTTTTGTAATTTTTTATAGTAACATGGCATTCTATTTGGAGCTGATATGTACATAAAAAATATTTACTTTGCATGTGCGCAAAAAATATTACATGTTTTTTTTATAGCAAATTTGGTTTTACATGCCCATTAGCAATATTATGTTGAAACCTTACAATAATAACATTGGTTTGAATGTCATGTTGGATATTTTAGTAAGAAAGGATAGAGTTTGATTCATGGTTTGTGTGCAATGATGTAAAAGAAACAATGTCACCTTCAAATACAATTATTTAGACGGGCAAAATAAGCATGGCAACAACTTTGTTTCCACAAAATATAATATTTTATAGATATTACTCTGTAATAAAGTTTGCAATGGGAAATATGAACAAAAAAATAGAAGTAAATATGCAGAATTAAAAAAATATTTTATCTCGCTATTATTGCCATTGAATCCTCTCTGTTGAACGGATAATTGAGATAGCCTGTTTGGAGTTAGAGCGGCTTGTTGTATTGAGTGTATACAGACCACCAACGGCATTATATGATTGTTTTGAAAATGTCATGGATGAAGTATTGGCAAAGATTTGTAAACTAAATAAAAGTGTAATTATATGTGGTGACTTTAATGTTAATTTGTTAGAAGAGTCTTCATTAAGTCTTAGGATTAAAAATTTGTTCAATTCCTATAATCTTGTGAATGTTTTCATGGAGCCAACTAGGATAACTGCCACTTCAGCAACATGTCTAGACAATATATTTACACACATAATTCCAAAAACTAAACAGGTTATTAATCAACTAGACTCTGATCATTGTGGACAGTTAATTACTTTTCAGAGGGAAAGCAAAAATATGCCAAAAAGAGTTATTACTGTGGTGCCTAAAACTGTAGGTCGCTTGGAGATCTTTAAAAATAAACTTTTAAATAAACTGCCCTTATTATTATACAGTGATAATCCTAACCAGCTGTACAATTCTTTTTTTGAAATATATTGTACAGAGTTTAATTCTACTTTTATCCCCAAAAAGATCTCAGTTACAGGAACTGCAACCTTCAGTGAATGGGCTACTATTGGTATATGTAAAAGTAGAAAAAGGCTTTATGAATTGTATGAGGAAAGACATTATAATAAGAGTGATACTTTTTGTCAGTATGTAAAAAAATACTCCAAATTATTTAAAAAGATTTGTCATGTAGCAAAGTGTATTTATATAAGTTCTAAAATAAAAAGTAGTAGTAACAAAATAAAAACTACTTGGGACTTAATCAACAAGGAGACTGGAAAAATAAAACAAAAATCTAATGACTATAACCTTGCTTTTGAAAATAAGATTGTCACATCAGATATTGAAGTAGCTACTGCTTTTGAAAAATTCTTCACTGACATTCCAATCTCTACCACAAAATCATTGAACTCGTCCCCTTCTGTTGCTGAATCATTATTGAAAAAAAATATAAAATGTTGTAATAATGATTTTAGATTCCATTATATAAGTGACATAGATATTATAAAAACTTTTAATACCCTTCATGTTAAAAGAACAGCCGATCTTTGGGGTAACTCTGTTGAGATTACCAAATCTATAATTAATGTGGTAGCACCTGAACTAGCCATAGTTTTCAATCAATGTATCGACTGTGGCGTATTTCCTGATTTAATGAAAAATAGTAAAATTATACCATTGTTTAAATCAGGGAGCACATCTGACCCCAGTAATTTTAGACCAATTTCTGTGCTACCCACATTTAGTAAGATATTTGAAAAATTAATTTTTGATCAAATGCAGACTCACTTTAGCACTAATAATTTGTTACATAAAAAACAATTTGGTTTTACAAGGGGTCGTTCAACCACTGATGCTGGGGTTGAACTTGTAGAAAATATTTTTAACGCCTGGGATGATTTCCACGACGCGTTAGGCATTTTTTGTGACCTATCAAAGGCATTCGATTGCGTTTCTCACGATACATTAGTCAGGAAGTTACGCCACTACGGCATTAGGAATACTGCACTGAATCTTCTTATTTCTTATTTGGATAATAGGATTCAGAAAGTTGACATAAATGGCCAGAGATCCTTGGGATCTGTAGTCACAATGGGTGTTCCACAGGGTTCCATACTCGGTCCATTTCTATTTCTCGTTTATATAAATGACTTGCCTCATGTTATTAAAGACAATCAACAGATAGTGTTATTTGCAGATGATACCTCACTTCTATTTAAACTCAAACGACAGCAACCTGTTACTGACGATGTAAATAATACTATTTTTAAAGTAGTGAACTGGTTTAATGTTAATAACCTACTTTTAAACGAGAATAAAACTAAGTGCGTTAGATTTGTAACACCAAATGTTAAACCCACTAAGACTAGCGTAATGATAAATGGAGAGGAGGTGAGCCTTGTGAACACCACCAAGTTCTTGGGTATAACTTTAGACTCTAAGCTTCAATGGGGACCACATATAAACCAGTTGTCGAAAAGGCTTACCTCTGCAGCTTACGCGGTCTACAAAATTCGCCAGTTAACTGATGTAGACACAGCAAGACTAGTATATTTTAGTTATTTTCATAGTGTAATGTCGTATGGCATTTTATTGTGGGGGAATGCTGCCGACATTCAAACTATCTTTGTGCTGCAGAAAAGAGCCATTCGATCAATTTACAAACTAAATCGTGGGCACTCGTTAAAGGATTTATTTAAAGAAATAAATATATTGACTGTCGCCTCTCAGTATATATATGAGAATCTAATGTATGTAAAAAAGAATATTAATACTTTTACAACAAACAGCGACATTCATAAGATAAATACTAGAAATAAGAATAAACTGATATTGCCCATGACCAGACTTAAAAAAATTAGTAACTCTTTCAAGTGTCAAAGTATACGTTTCTACAACAAAATTCCAAGCCATATTCAACTGTTAGGCCTTAATAAATTTAAATTATGTATTAAACTCAGGCTTTGCCAAAAAGGTTATTATAATGTGAAAGATTACCTGGAAGACAAAACAGCTTGGAATTAAGCCGCTCACTCCTTACAAAATTGGATGTACATAGTTCTCTTTTTTTTTTTTATATTATATTATTTAATATTGACTGCTCTATTGGCGCAATATTAGTATGTAAGGGAATATTGACATTTTGATTTTTTTTGTTATAAATTATTTCATTTATTTTTTTAATGTGAGTGCGAGTGCTACGTATGTCTGATATACTTTTGGCTATCTCTTGAAAGGGCCAATCCAGGAATTTCTGTACATTACACTCGCATAATTTCTGTAAAACAATGTCTGGACATTAAAAGAGGCCATAACCCATGAGTTTGTTTCGGCATTTCTTCTCATGGCTAGCCCTGAAATGCCGTCGTAAATGTAATATAGCTTAAAAAATGATTGACATGTAAAAGTGATATTTATGATCCAATTTACAGAATAAATGATTTGAATTTGAATTTGAATTTGAATTAAAAAAAGTGCAATGAGTTTTTTTTTACTTATTATGCATTAATGTTATAATGAATACTTTTTTACCATTTTCAAACAAAATATGCCTAATAACGTACAGTCAGTTTTTGTGGTAATTTAGAGGAAAATAAAGATCTAAGGAATAAATTACAAATAAAATTTGTTCTAATGGTACTTAACAATATTATTAATATCAAGTTTTGAAAATGAAACTTGGCAGGTAACCACCTCATTTTTTCTTAATCAAACGAGTTAGAATAAAAAACAGCAACATCTGTGTATATGTATTGAGTAGTCAAACTGGTTTGCCAAAATATGGTACCATCGCTTAAGCATGTAGAAAAAATATTTTGTATTTATTGTTTGTTGCAGGTTTTGTTCAATCATTTAACACCTTTAAAAACAAAGAACCTACATAAGTAAACTGTAACTATAAAAATCATGATCAGAATAATAACCATGTTATATATAGAAGGAAAAACAAGTTAAATAGATATATTAAGGGAACCTACATAAATGTCTGTAATTTATATTCAAAACTGAATAATTAATTACAAAGCAAGAGTAAAATTGTAGAATATTACAACTAAATTAAAAACGCCCAATTATGATGGGAAAAAGTTAAAAGATTTACAAGTTACAGTAGACAAAAATCAAATTAAACTTTATAAAATTAAATAAAACAAACAAAATACAACATAGCGCAATTTAAAAATAGAACTTGTCTATGTACTTTGACAATGCAAAAATAAACAAGGTTTTTTTATGAAATGTTTACTAATTCTAAAACCACATGACATAACCTATTCAAGCACTTACTAAGTGTTTGGTAATATAATATGTACCTATCATGTGGCAGGAACTTCCCAAAAACTGTTACTAATATTACCAAAGAATTCTAAAATAATATAGAAGTATAAAACCCACGAACGATAGGAAACATGACAAACACGCGGGGCTCATAGTAAATAAAACGGGTGACAACTTTTGCCGTAAATGTATCGAACATTTCTCAATTTATTTATTATACTTACGTAAATGCTGAGCAATAATTACATACAAAAGAAATAAAAATTCACTCACCTGTTTTGTGGGTCTAGTATTGCTTAAAAAATAAATTCACAAAAAATAAACACAATCCAAAAGTTATTTCAGTACGGAGGCAAGTCGTAGCGAACGTCGCGAGGCAACCAACGAGCCCGAAGTCAATTGTAATCAAGTAATCATTGAATTATTTTAAATTGAAGCCGAAGGTCTGCTATAGATGTTCCATTTTAGGTTCCGATTTTTATGCGCAAGGACAAACTAGAACAAAATTTATTTATCATTTTCAATTTATTTTACAAACAACTAGTCTCTCAATATGTCAATGTCAAAACTCAAAAGTAAGTGTTTTTGGAGACGAAAATATCGACTATTTAGAAAGATATTTTTTATTGTATTTATTAAAATTTATATATAATATATAACCTAATTACCAAATTATTATATCTTATTACATTACTTGTGAAGAAGAACGCTTAGAATCGGTTCAGTAGTTCCAGAGATTACTTACTCCCTAAATTGACTAAAAATCGATATCTGAGAAGGCATCGTGGTCACAAAATAATAAATTATGTTAGATCCTATGTTACAAATTACAATCCGACAAAAAACTAAGTTTCAATGCGTCAGTACTACAATGATGATTGATGAACCTAAAATGGAATCTAGACAAATTTCCAAGTGAAGTGGTATGGCATGAGTGGCAAGTGAAATGAAGAAGCAAGAAACAGAATGATAGCCGAGAAAATGGGAATCAATTCCCAGGTCCGATAAATCCAGAATCTCGGTCGCTGCCACTAGACTAATGAGATAATAATTAGTACAAAATAATCTCATTTAAATAGTTGTTTCCGAGTGTAAATGGGCCACCAACATCTTAAGCCCAAAGCCAACCCCATCTGCATGTGGTACATTCTGCAGATTAATGGACGAGGCACTGGCGAAACTTGGTTCCCGTTGCGGGTTGTGAGGAGTCGGACAGCGGATCGCCCCACATAATACTAAATCCACCGTCAAATCATACTGGAAAGACGGTCCCAAACCGATATAACGTCAGGCAGAAAAACATAGTTTTTATGACTTTTACTTATTGATTTGTTTAAAAAATTATGAAATGAGACGCCATCATACTTATATTTCATCCTGAGGGTATTTCAGCACGGCCTTACAGTCCATGTTAGCATTTGTTTTTTAATTTGCGATGAATCTTGAAGAACGACCTTTCGAACTGAGCATTAGCGATGACCTGAGTAACTTGCGACTAGTGTGTTGCAACCGCTTGGGGCACTAGTTTTGTTCGGCGTAGCTCATATAAATATGTAACATTTAAAGACCGATGGGTAGCGTTTCGTTGCTGAATATTTTAAATGGCAACACGGTTTGTTCGTTCTTGTATAAAAATGACGAAATGCCATCAAATATATTCCAATAACCTTTTTGTGCGTGTAAAACTGAAAAGTAAAAACGCGCGTCAGAAATCCGTGCAGTGTGTCGCACGCCTTATTCAGAGTTTATCAACCAAACTTTATGTTGACAGACCGCTGCGACAGTATACGATAGAGTTGTTCGTCGAGTAGCATGTGAAGTTAACGTTACATTATTCTTACAATTCTCAACTAATTATTCACGTTTATAAAGTTTCAAGTATGTCGGCCCCGAAAGAAGGTAATTGTTTTATTGTTTACTTACAATGATACTTTCCAGTGTTTTAAGTTGTTGTTTACCTAACCATAATTTTGACGATTCTGAATAGGAACGCATGTATTACCTACCTATAATGTAACCTTGTTCTTGTAATCGTCATGGTATTTTTGTTTGTGTAATATTATTATCGTATTGTACGGTGTACTTATTGCCACTTTGTTTTCATAAGAACATAAAAATAAATATATACTTCTAACCGTGTTTCATTAAGAGTAATTTTTATTTATTGCGTATAACAGCAGTACAGCATAGAGTGTTCACTTTGGCCGTTGGCGTAGAGAATACAAAATATCGTCTATTCTAAAATGTGGCTGTCCGGAACTCAATTTTGAATCTTATTGTAGTATACATTAAAGTCTTTGCTTATTGTACACAATATGACCATTGCACACGACCGGTGCGTGAATGTGTCCTTTCTACCTTCGTTCAAATATTATTTAATTATAAATAAAAAAATGAGTGTATTTGAATACTGAGATTTAATAATTTAATAGAATAAGAATAAGGTCTGCATTAATAAAGAATAATTGGCCTACACCTGGAAACCATCTCACAAAACCGTCGTTTTATTTTAATTTTGACCTAGGAACTTTAAACTATCTACTCCTAACACTTTAATAAAAATAGTTAAATTAAAATAATAATAAACAGAAGCAAGATATTATGTAAGCAAGAGATCCATAAACAGGTAGCTTAGATTTTTTTTAAATACGATGCGTTTGCCGATGGGGTTGCAATACATGAAAGTTTTCCCCAAATCTAATTCCATTTATATCTACCAATACCGTAAGTAGCAACCTCGTAATCAGTAGAGACGAAAATATAATGAACGTATTCATATCATCTAGCGAACGGATTGGGAAGGGGAAGTAGGATATAGGCACTAGGTATGCGTGAGGCCGCCTGCGTTGGCATACTACGCCTTGACTATTTCTGCCGAAAGTAGCAATGTGTTACCACTGTCGATTTTCGGTTTGAAGGCTATTGAAGCCAGTAAACTGGGCATTATGATACTTAACATATTATGTCTCGGGGTAACTAGCGTAGTCCAGCGCCATGCAGTGCTTCGTAATTCAAAGTTCTGTATGGTGTTGTTTCTGTTTGTGGGCAGGGATTGCGCTTTTTTTTTTTCTTTTCATCAGGCGAGTGACCTGTACGTTTCGTCATTCCAATTGATGTTTTTTTCTGGTACTGGCACTATCTCGGCCTAGTGTCAGGGTCTATCTTCCTACTAAGATGCCGCCACTTCGCCCAATCTTGAGCATCCTCCATAGTGATACCATTGGCTCTTATATCTATATATATCTTTATTTCTTTAACTTATTCGTCAAGCCAGCGTTTTTTGAGCCATCCGCGGGATCCGCGATTCGATCTGGTACAAACATTGCGAATGACATACTTCTGTGGTTTCCGCAAAATATGACCACGAACCAACTTAAAAGACTTTCCTGAAGTTTATCTCCCACGTCGCGAACACCAAGGCTGCCGCGGATGTACTTATTACGTTTACGATGTAGTCGTGTAACATACATACTCGTATTCACAGCAGCATCTTTATTTCCACAACGTGGAATTCCCTAATATGACGCTAAAGTGCAGGCCACGTATCACACCCCTACAGGAGTACAAACCGAATAATGGCTTTGTTTAAGAGACCTTTAGGTTTCATCACCATCCTTCGGCCGCAATAACGCCTGTGACCTCCCGCCACTTATCCCAAAGGGTGCCAATGTCGGCCCTGATGTCGAGATCATTTCACCGGACTCGTGCAGTACAGACCGTAGGTATTTAAACCTGTCCGTTTTCATGGTCAGTTCGTTCCCAATTCGGATACTATCCGAGTCTGTACTCCAGCAGTCCAAGTACTCAGTCTTCGCCACATTTAGTTTAAAACCAGCGTGCCGTTTTCAAGCGTTCCTTTCCACAGGTTCACCCTTTGCTCTAGGCGCTGTTTGTCCGTGTCTACTAGTGCTATAATGTCATCGGCATACATGAGCACCCATGGTGGCTGCTCTTGTATATATGCCGTCGTGACATCAAGAATAACACTAATTAGAAAAATCCTCATCGCCGAAACCTGGTGAACACATAATTGGGAGGGGATTAATTGGGAGGGTGCCAAAAGTAGTCCGTACCAGAGACTCGGGTCAGAGGTGCATGTGCAGATGATGTCAACCTCAGAATTCAGAAAGAACATGTCAACATAGGCTTCTGGTACACCCTTGACTCACAGTACGAAACGCAACAGCAATCTGCTATATTTCACGTCGGTTTTCTGTGACTGGTCCCAGTCGAGCTAGCCCGTTTGCTTTTTTTTATAGCATGGGGTGGCAAACGAGCAAGTGGGCCATCTAATAGTAAGTGATCTCAACCGCATGAACGCCCACAATACCAGAAACATTATGGACGCGTTGCCGACCACCCCTCAACTGGCGCCCGCCATTTTGTGTAATTGGCATATCCAGCTCAGCGTCTAATCTGGCATATTAACACAACATCCGTGGGGCTTTACATCAGGCTTATTCAGTTGTAAACACTTGAGGTTATTAGTTCATTATTTTGTCTCCTGCTTTGTTACGGAGAAAAATAGAAAAAAATATATTTCCAACTCCTCCCTATCTTTCTATTTAATTAATTTTGGTGCGGTATAAAGACAGCTTCGCATTTCCAGAAACTCACCGAGCTTTAATGTAGGTCATGTACACACTGGAGACTAAAAACCCTCCAGTGGGGTTGAGGTAAGGCAGGTGTCCGGTCGTAAAAACTACAAGCCAAATCTTTCTGTAACATGTGCCCACTGAAGACTAGAGACTAAAAATAAACTCCTTACAGTTGCCGGTTACAAGCTCGGTGCCCTCATCATCGAGGGCAAGACGAAGCAAGTGTTCGATCTGCCGGACGTGCCGAACCAATGTATGCTGATCAACAAAGACAGGATCACAGCCGGAGATGGAGTCAAAGCACACGACATGGAGGGCAAAGCTGCCATCTCCAACCAGACCAATGCTAAGGTCTTTAATATCTTAAACACAGCTGGTAAGTTAATGCGCTGCGTTATTTTATTAATACTTAAAACCTTCATCTAATATAAACATTTTGTTGTTTGTATTGTAGTAAACTATTTACGGAAGCTTCTACAAGTATTTGTTAATAGAGTGTTGTTTATTCATCCCAATGTCACTTAATCTTATCGTCGACCAAATCCCTTCAACGTGGTACGTATTTACATCGCCGATGATCTTTGACACTAACACCCAGTTTCTCAAAGGCTGATCAAATCAACATTAAACTAACAGGACTTTAATTTTGACAGCGCTGTCAAATCAATTCGACTTTCTGAAACGTTATTTAATAAAAAATTAATAATCTCTGATCTCTCTATACGAGTATTAGCGTTTAACACACGTGTTTTCATATTAATTTTAAATTTCATGTTTAAATTATTTTTTTAAAAATTTAAATCTATGCTATCGACCATTTGTGTCAATCAAAGGTGTTGACTACGCTTCTAGCCGATGCTCCTAGCAACCCAATTTCAACTTGATATGAGAATTGACAATTGATTAGTTAATTTCTAGATTCATTAGCCTTTCAGAAATCGGGCGTAAAGCTACTTTATTAATTGACAACCATGATTGCGTTGATCTGAGAATAGGTATAAGATGGCTGTACATTCAAATGTAAAAGATATTGCGCCATTGGATTTAATTTTTTTGTAACATAGGCTAACGAAAAAGTTGGTCACCTGATAAGTGATGTCCACCGCCCATGAACGCTCACAATACCAGAAAAATCGTGGATGCGTTGCCGACTTTAAAGGAAAGAGATAATTAAGGGATTGGGAAGGTGAGGGGCTTAAGGTCTCGTAGAAGCAGTTTGATATTTCCAATATTTCGTGATCCATCCCGCGTGTATATAACTTATGTTGCTTTTCATAAAATTTCATATTGTTCAAAGATATCTGGTTGTTTTCTTGATCCCATCTTGACCTCCGCGTAACAAGACAAACAGATAATAGTAATTATTATGAAATATCTTATGATTATAACGTTATTTTATTGATGCATTATGTATGTATTATTAATAACATAATCGATACTTTATTTATAAATGATAAAAACTATTTTATTCGATAGATATGCCTATGACCTCGCGATTGACTTCGTTCACTTGGTACTGGGGACACTCAATATGTTCTTATTATCTCATTTAGACTCTATATTCGAAGAATGAATGATGGATATGTTATGCCATATGTCCGCCAGATGTAGACTGATTTCAATAATTCCTTTTCCTTTTTTAATTTAGTTACGATTCTGTGGACGGGGTAGAAGGAATATTTGGGAACTCTTCCGCATCGCGATTTGAGTTATGAAATCTGTTTTAATTTTTAGTTAACTTATGTACCCAATATAATAATAATAAATACACCCAACAGTCACACACATATACCTGACCCCACACTAGGTAAGCCTGTATCGTGGGTATCAAGAACTACGAGGGAATTGCGGTCCCACAACACCCAGACCCATATATGATTTTTCGTTTCGCGTAGGTACAGAAGTACATTTCTTAAGATTGCACTTTGCTAAATGAATTAAAAAATCGTAAAGCCATATCAAGTACCTAATCGGGATTGGTGCTGGTTTTAGAAATACAATAATTACCTATTCTAAGACAATAATATGTTTTCCAGTAAAACCTTAATGATATGGCGTTATCGTCTTTTGAAGTCGATGCAAGTTTATTAGGAATCTAGGTAAATTATTGCTTTGCACAGTAAATGTAATCGTAACTGTATCAAATCTCAATAATTATTATTTCAACATATTATTTCAAACTAAATATGAACACATTCATTATATACGTATAGGACAAGGGAAGGAAGGAAGGCTCCCGATAGTTGCATCATGCCTAGCACACCATAGTATAGTAGTGCTGATCTGTCCACAGATACTTCCTGCTCACTCATCCCCGGAGTAGATTTCGACCTTTTCGCATCCTCAATTATCCAAGTGTTCCGCCCATCTCCACTTTAGGCTGACTTTCTCTGACATCGCGACGGCGACGTTATTCCGATAGAAATTACAAAAGTTTTGCTGACAAGCAGTAGTATGTAAGCATTGTTGTGTTTCGGATTGATGGACATAGAAGCCAGTGAAGCTATTGAGCATTTTGACACTTAACATCATATGTCTCTGATTAGGAGCGCTTTCCAATGCAGGCGCGGCGCTTACCATCAGGCCAGCGACCTGCTTTTTTCGTCATTCAAGCTTAAAAAATAATTACCCAATATTGTATTACAGGTATTAAAACGGCCTTCGTGAAAATGGTGTCTTCCACTGCTTTCATATCAAAGAAGTGCGACATGGTACCGATAGAGTGGGTGACCAGGCGCCTGGCGACTGGCTCATTCCTGAAGCGGAACCCTGGCGTTCCCGAGGGATTCCGTTTCACACCACCCAAACAGGAGACGTTCTTCAAAGACGATGCCAACCATGATCCTCAGTGGTCCGAGGAGCAGATCGTGTCGGCTAAATTTAAGTTCAACGGACTTGTTATTGGTAAGTATATACCGTGAATCACGCTGCCAACATTATAAATAATCAATGTATAATTTTATGGACAGACTCTGTGAGACACAAATGTGTTTGTGTGGTCCACAAATTATCGTTCAAGTCTGCGTGTTGTGGGACCATAAGTCCCACGTAGTTCCTGATACCCACTATACAGGTTCATCTCGTGCGGGGTCAAGACTATGTGTGTGACTATTCGACTGCTTTGCGACAAAGATTGGTAAAATCTATTACTTTTGAACAGACTGCCTCGGTGGCGCCGTTGTAATACGTACGCGGCACGACTGCTATGCTGAGGTCTGGGGTTATAAAGTGATATTGGGTTTTTCTATCACGAAATGCTTTGTATCAGCCCGGAGTCTGGAATTGTGCCCGGTATGGCGATACGATCGTCCCTTATCATATCGGCGAAATGTGGGTGTACCTACTGGTTAGGGGTTATACTCTGCCTACCCCGTCGGGGAATACCGGCTTGAGTGCGTATGTTTTTGAACAGGTCAAGATGAAGTGGACTACATGAGAAAGGTGACAATTCTCGTGTTCGAAGTATTGGAGAAGGCGTGGGGTCTACGCGACTGCGCTCTTATTGATATGAAGATCGAGTTCGGTGTCGACACTGAAGGTAAGAATTCCGTAGCCACAATTTCTAATGTGTTTTTCATTTTGTTATTATATCAAATAATAAGTAACTTACTTATTTAGTTAAATTTTAATGTAAGTGAAAACTATAAATAAATAAATTTGTAAGTGATAGAGCTATGCTGTAGACAGTTTAGTCTGAATGACGAGACTAGCAAATCATTCGTCTGCTGGTAAGCGCCACGCGTGGGCATAAATAGAAGCAACACCACTCATAAACTTGATTTACAAAGTACTGTACTGTAGGCCTAGTACGAGTTACAAATACGTTCACAGTTTTCGAATTCGTATAAAATTATTACCGTCGAAGTGTCAAACTAGTAATTCATCCGGTAATAAAGGATATCGCTTGAAAACAAATTTCATATTCGACTAATATGAAATAAAATTAACCATATTATTAATTTTAATTTATCATAGTTCCCACTAGTGGCTACTAATACTTGACGCATGGAGAGAAAACGAAAACTTTCATCGTTTAGGAAAACTACTAAAACTTGTACTAGGCCTACTGAAGTGATCACTGAACTGGACTACCTTCGTAACCCCCAGACATATTACGATAAGTTTATAATGCCCAGTAGTCTTACTGGTATGTTCTAACCAGAACACAACAGTGCTTATAAACTGTTGTTTGATGGCGGAAAAGAAAACGCAGTAGTACATACCCAAACAGCTTCTCGCATTCGAGGAACCTATCTAGCAAACTAACTGTGTACAGAATGCTTTTTCGTTTCCGTTTGAAATAAATATTTATCCTGTGTCAGGAAACATTCTGTTGGCTGATGTAATCGACTCTGATTCATGGAGACTGTGGCCCTCTGGCGACAAGCGGTTGATGGTTGATAAACAGGTAACTGGTTGATATTACATTATTACAGTATTCATGCTACATATCCATTTATAGTCCAACCAAGGTTTCCGTAGAGTGAGATCAAAATATGGTGTGCATGCTCATTACCATAGTTATTATGCTTACGTTCTCAAAGAAGACTATCATCATAAGTTTTGATAGGTGTACAGGAACCTCACGAATGTGACTGCTGCTGACCTGGATACAGTAAAGCGTAACTTCGCATGGGTGAAGGACCAGCTTGATCATCTGCTTCCTACCGTCCATCACAAGGTGGTCGTCTTCATGGGATCGCCTGCCGATACGGAGCATTGTCAAAAAATCGCTAAAGGTAATGAAGATTTTGATTTGATAAGATCAAGAGAGTCTCCGTGGCGCAGTGGGTGAGTAGCCGACTGTGAAACGTGAGGCCGTGGGTTCGATTTCCGCACCAAAAGAAATATTTGTTTCAGGTTTGAGTGTTGTGAAACCATCAGTCTCCCGTAGTTCCTGATACCCACGAGTGCCACAAGACTCTTATGTTACTGTGGAGTGAGGGATAACCCTGACAGTTAAACACATAAGTGTGTGACTGTTGGGTGTTATTTATTATTACAAACCGGTTATGTGAATCATCGTACTTCGGTGCATTGTCGTTCGTCAAATATTGTTGCTGAAAATCAAATGAACATGTATTTGATTAGACCTTCGGGATAAATGGATTCGTAAAACGCAAATTTATTTTATCGTTTGCCGGCCTCTGCTATAAAAAAAGTTTATCGATATATTTTAACATCAGTTAACTCATAATCTCCCCACTCTACAGCTACTCGTGATCTGGGTTTGGACGTGGACCTGCGCATCACGTCAGCGCACAAGGCGACTGAGGAGACTCTGCGCATCATGAGGCAGTACGAGGACACCAACAATGCGCTGGTGTTCATCGCCGTGGCTGGCAGGTCTAACGGACTCGGTCCGGTTTTGTCTGGCAACACCTCCTACCCGGTCATCAACTGCCCGCCGCCGTCTGATAAACTAGTACAGGTGCCGTATCAATACCGATAAATGCAGTAGGTATAATGGTAGTAGTAATTCAATACTCAGTAGAAGTGTACTTACTAATGAGGCGCTCATACTTATCAGTAAAAAGAAAAATCTTTTTAAAATCTTTTTTTATCTTTAAAGTTTTTATTGGATCGATTTTGTAAAGAAATTTTTATTTTGCTACCAATTTTTTTGTGAAAAAATGATTAAAATCTGTGTATAAATAAATGTTTGGAAGTTTGTCTTTCACCCCGATTTCAGCCCCATAGGCGTGGAATTATTTCTTCAAATTTAAAAACCTATTGGCATCAACACTGCTGGATACTACTATGCATGCCTTCTAAAAAGAAGGCGTTAGCCTGAATTTAAATATTGATTATCCATGGGAGATGAACGTCACGAGATTTATTTTTTTATAGCATAGGTCGGCAAACAAACTAGTGGGTCACCTGATGGTAAGTGATCTCCACTGCATATGTACACTCACAAAAAGAATCATGGGCGCGTTGCCGACCTTAAAGTAAAGGAATAATTAACAGATTGTGAAAGGTAGGGGAATTTGGGCCTCCGGATATCTCATTTAGGTACCTTGCAAAACGCTGCAGCAAGCCGCTACTTTACATCTGTTTTCTGTGAGACAGCGGTAACGGCCTGGTCGAGACGGCCCATTGGTACTGTAGACAAAACTGTCTACAGCGTGGCTCTGCCGCTCAAATCAAATAGTAATTTGGATATTTTTCCTTCCAGGATATTTGGTCATCACTATCCGTCCCATCTGGTTTGGGGTGTGCGACAGTGATCTACCCAGACAGTGCAGCGCTCATGGCGGCGCAGATCATCGGCTTGAAAGACTACATCGTGTGGGCTCGCATCAGAGCCAAGCAGCTCGAGATGGCCACCGCACTCAGAAAGGCCGATAACAAGCTGCAAAACTTAACTGTTTAAATATGTATTCGAATGAAGTCTGTTTTGATATTTTTGGTTTTATTTCATGCGTTTTTCTACTGATACTCCGTTTCCACCTGCCCTATATGGATATTCCACCCCTAGTAATATACTACTCTCTAGGGAAAGAATAGAAAGGATGTGAGTCTGGATGTGTTCATCGACTTTTGGAGTTGACTGTACCACGTACGTAATTTGATAAATATTATACAAATAAATAAAATTGAAGTGTCTGTTTTTAATGTTAAAATAACCGCTTTTTACTACATGAATATATATATATATATATATATATATATATATATATGTGTGTGTATATACGGTACAAATTAAACCAAAATATCATTTTTTACAATTGTTGGCTGTTTGTTCCGGCTAATCTCTGGAACGGTTGGACCGATTTTGACGGGACTTTCACTGGCAGATAGCTGATGTAATAAGCAGTAACATAAGCTGCTTAGGTACTTTTTATCCCGGAAAATGAAATTCACGCTGGCGGAGTCGCGAGCAAAAGCTTGTTACCAAATATGGTTGAAATATTTTTTTACGCAGCAACACTGCTTTCTAAATGTCAATGTCAGCTGTCTTGCGGAGTCGTGGTTTTGTGCGAAGTGGTTTGTTATTTGTGAAAAAATCTTTTAGATTTATTCATACACAAAAGATGGCAGAGAAATCTGCTGAATATACGTCTACCAACGGCTTCGAGAGCAAAACGCCGTTTTTGATCGGCGTAGCTGGCGGCACGGCCAGTGGAAAGGTGAGTGACGAACCTCGTGCTTGCATTATTGATTTTTAGATTTCACTCTAAAATTACATAATAAAAATGCTGGAAAACCACTCCATTTACGCACTCTGATTTTACAGAATATTATTAACAACCTTTGGCTGCATTTATCTGCACTATCCTTTAAATAACTAGGTTATATGAACGTCATGATTGTTTTTAATAAATTATGTTGACGATAACAGTAATTTACTATGAGCGTAAGTAATTCAAAATAATTGCTTACTAATGAAACTCAACGGCTGTAAATTGCAATGTATATTAATGGTAAGCAGTTTTGATGCACTAACTAAGCAATTGTCTGAATCCGTTCTTCATGCATAGTAATAGGAAGTTCAGCGTGACATTGGAAATGACATTGAAAGTAAAATTCCAGATAAATAATGGATGTGAATTGTTTGCAAATTCTAAATAACAGAAGGTTGATTTAGGGAAAAAGTATGTTTCATAGTTTTGTAAACTCTCCAATAGTGCGAAATCCTGTTGCAGTAATTTTTTTAGGGTGCAATGTATCTCGACAGGCAACTTTATATTTTGACTGCAACTTACTAAGGATGATATAGATTGCCTTCAATTCTGAAAGGTTGGAACTTCTGATACATTTTACACCTTCAACAATTTTAATTCAGAGGTTATAAAGAAGATTGAAACTAAACAGCGTACAAGATTTGACTTGCGTCTCCCATTTAGTTGTTTTTTGTTTTGTTATTTCTATGTTAGACATACTTTGAGCTTTTATCTAGAACTTATGATGTGTGAATTGAAGTTAGTAGTAATGTATTTGTATTTAGAGTCACTTAAATTGCTTAAATTATTTAATATTATTATTTATATGTGTATCATCATTATATATATTTACTATATTATATATATTTGACTGATTACTGAATTATGTCTCTATTATTTCATTAGTTAGTTGTATACCTTAACAATAATATTGTTTGACCATTGTAGACTCAATATGGAACCCTCAAATAAATAAATTAGTTTAACAATGCCCATAACAGTGTATATGCTTAATATGGTACCTCCGTAACATACCTAGTATTTAGCATCAGGTTCGGTGTAGTGACTGCCTATCATCTTCTTGTGGAGATGGTTTAAGGCTTAGCTCATTGTTGGAGAATGGATAAAAAATTAAATCATTCAAGTCCTTCAATGTTTCACATGTGTATGTTGCTGTTTCACTTCCACAGGAACCTAAAATATTTCTCAAATAAAAGGTAAACTAAACTGCTTCTGTATTAGCAGGTTTGAGTTTTAAAACATACAAATAACCAAAACAGCTTAAGAAATGTTTAAGCTTTATTTTAAAATCACAATCAGACACTTTTTATAGAACCTATATGGATTCTTCATGATCTTATGTCAACTTTTTAATTAAGACAATGGTGTTGACGAAACTGTTTACAGAGTAACTGAACAAAAAATGGATTAACTGGATAGTCCAGTTAAGAAATGCTTGATGATGTATGTGACCACATGTCTACCTAAATTACAAATATTATTTAGTGACTAGCCAATGTCAAAAGTGTATTTAACTATGTCTAATTTTACACATTGTTTTATATGCCACTGACAATAATATAATTAAATGATAGTTAAAATAAACGAAAAAACACGCTTTTATAGAAAATCCGACTAAAAATTTAAATTAAATAATAGTATTAAATCAATGATAGCTCAGCGGGGAGTGGTATGGACTGTCGAGACGAAAGTCGCAGGTTCGAAACCAGCCCTAAGTGCATACACCTCTGACTTTTCTAAGTTATGTGTGTATTAATTGTTAATTATCACTTGCTTTAACGGTGAAGGAAACATCGTGAGGAAACCTGCATACCTGAGAAGTTCTTCATAAGAATTTCGAAGGTATGTGAAGTCTGCCAACCCGCATTATGCCCGCGTGGTGGACTAAGGCCTAACCCCTCTCATTCAGTAGAGGAGGCCCAGCCAGCATGCCCAGCAGTAGGACGTATATAATACAGGGCTTTTATTATATATATATATATTTTATTGTAAAAAAAAGCGTGGGGTGCATGATGTCAAGAATTTATTTTTAATTTTTTTGTTGGATTTTCTATTAAAGCGTGTTTTTTAGTTTTTTAAAACTATTATTTATTTTCGATTATTTTCAATAAAATTTAAATTAATTAATTAATTTATAATTAAAATAATTTAATTTTTTGAATTGTCCTTGGTCCTTGATAAGTATGCCAAACTTCGAGTTAATCCGAAGTTTTGAAGGGGGTCAAAATCATGTTCAAAGTTCCGTTTCATACATACATACATATGTAATAAAAGCGTATTAAAAAAGAAACTGTTTTGCAAAAACATAATTAATATTGCTTGAAATGTGTGGCCTACCCTTCATGTTTTAAATAAGTATATTTAGTGGAAAAACTCACTATCACTCTCGCACGCGCGCATTGTAATGACGTGACCTATCTTGTGACGTAACATGATATGTGCATCTTTTTTCGGTTATTCGATAACTAACCCTTCAGCAGATTTAATGGCTTCTAAGTTATTTACTTTTGACTTTATTTATATATTTCTTTTGAAAATAGAGTTTGGGTAATGTGACTATTGGTCTACAAAACGGTCTTCCTCTTTTTCTTGAACCTTGCCTAGGATACCACTCTGTAACACCTCTCAACTGCATGTAGAGTGTACCCTGCTAATTAACGGACGAGGAAATAGCGAAACTTAGTTCTTGTTGCGGGTTGTGGGGGTCAGACGGCGTGGCGGGTCGCTCCACGTAATACCAAATCCACCGTTAAATCATGATGGGAAGGCAGACCCTGGTATTAGACCGGGATAACGCCAGGCAGAAAGAAAGGTGAATATTATAAAAAATATTTTTTACAGTCAACAGTATGCCAACGCATAGTGGAAAAGCTCGGCCAACAGCACAAAGAACAGACGGAGCGTCGTGTGGTGTGCATCAGTCAGGACTCTTTCTATAGAACACTAACGCCTTCCGAGCGTATGCGCGCCGAGCGCGGGCAGTTCAACTTCGACCATCCCGACGCGTTCGATGACAAAAAACTGTTGGCAACACTGAAAGACATACTGGCTGGAAAGAAGGTTGAAGTTCCTGAATATGACTACATTACAAACTCTATTAGGTTAGTTCTTATTTTAAATTAATTGTATTGCACCTGGTAAAGAATAACTTAAAACGGGGTGAATATGAATAGAATGTAAGGGTGAATCAATGTAATATAAGTATAGTAGAAGTTTGACAGAATCTAAATAATGTGTAACATCTTGAGTTTTTTCTGTAGCAAAATGTCCAAAGTATTTTGAACAATATGGTATTATAACATATATTTTGTAATCATGCAACATACTATGCAAAATAGTGAGAAATAAACTAAATTCATGTACAACCTATAAATGATTTGGCAGCAAATTTATAATTTTTTTTAATGCTACATAATAATAATAATAATATTTAATATGTTCCGAGTTCTACAATTATCTAAGGTAATTTTTACGACAGTCCACACCGGTCGCACACGATCTACCCCGCGGACGTGGTACTCATTGAAGGTATCCTGGTGTTCTACTTCCCCGAGGTGCGCGAGCTGTTCCACATGAAGCTGTTTGTTGACACCGACTCCGACACGAGGCTCGCCAGGCGCGGTATGTGGTAGAACATTTTTAAATTTCTTTTTAGTGTTCCGTACCAAAAATGTAACTATGGAACCTTATTACACAGCCTATGCGTCTGACTGTCTGTATGACTGTCCTACTATCTTTTTTTGCACCGTAATAGGTGGTTGTATGAAATTTTTACAGAATATGTTTTATTATGGTGGATATCCTAACAAATTATCTTCCACCTACCCTTATCCCATTCGCAGTGGGGACGACACAACACGCTTTTTAACATATGTTACAGAATGATTTGGCTTGTAGTTTTTACGATCGGCCGCCTGCCTGACGTCAACCCCTCTGGGGAGCACCAAATAGTATAAGAACAAAAAGTAGCAATTAAGGGGAGTGGTAAGGATTTCTTGGCGCGCAAAAACATTTCGCACTCCGCCGGTTTCTTCCTTATTGTCTACGAAGGAAGATGGTATTTACTTCGTACGTGGTTACAGTACATTATGGACATCGGCGTAAACATGCGTCCTGACACATTATAATTCTATCCGTAATCAAAAACAGATTATGAGGCGAAAGTAATTTAAAGCGTAAGTGGGCAACCAATAGGAGTGTAAGTGTGCTATTAATATCTTAGGCTCAAAGCCAACCTTACCTGCACGTGGTACACTCCTAAGTCCTAATTGACCGACGTGGGAATGGCGAACCTTGGTTTCCGTTAGGGGTTGTGGGTGTCAGACGGCGCGGCGGGTCGCCCTGTATAATACTAAATGCTGTTAAATCTATGGTATATATCTATCTATAAATATATGGGATCTATGGTATGAGAAGGCGGACTCTGACATGAAGCTGGGATAACGTCCGCACCAGGCAGAAAAAAGACGAAGAGAAAGTAATCCTACTTCCTGCTATGGGTGTTATAACTTATTATAATTCCCACTACTATTATAAATGTGAAAATTTGGATGTTTGTGATTTTGTGAATTTGGATGTTTGTTAGTCAATCACGCCTTAACGACTGAACAGTTTTGGATGAAATTTGGCACACAGGTAGACCATCACCGGGATTAGGACATAGGCATACTTTTTATCCCGGAAAAGACCTTTCACAAGCCGCGAGCAAAAGCTAGTAGAGTAAAAAGTGGTAGAACCACGCTGCAGACAGTCTTGTCTACAACATTTATTGGTCGGCTCAACTGGGTTGTTACCACTGTCTCACAGAAAACTGACGTAAAGTGGCAACTTGCATTCGTACAAGTGAGTGAGAGTGAGATATCCAGAGACTTAGATCCCCCACCCCTTCCCAATTCTTTAATTATCCTTTGCATTTAAGGTCGGTACCGTGTCCATGGTTTTTCTGATATTGTGGGCGTTCATGGGCGGTAGAGGTGACTTACCATCAGGTGGCCCACTGTGGTTTGCCGGACTATGCTATGAAAGGACCCCCTCCCACCAGCTGAGATGATCCACGCTAATAATCTCTGGCCAACCTCTTATAAACGTTCTGAATAAATAATTTTCAGTTCCATTCCACAATATACAAATGTGAAACATGTGACTGGATATTTTCAGTGCCTCGTGACATAATGGAGCGTGGAAGGGATCTTGAGCAGGTTCTCAATCAGTACATGAACTTCGTCAAGCCGGCGTTTGAAGAATTCTGTCTGCCTGTAAGTATCATCACTTAGACAAAGTCTACTTGACAGCCTCCGTGGCGCAGCGGGCGAGTAGCCGGTTACGAAGCGTGAGGCCGTGGGTTCGATTGCCGCACCTAGACAAATGTATGTCTGATTCACAAATATTTGTCTCGGGTCTGGGTGTGGGACCGCAAGTCCCTCGTAGTTCCTGATACCCACGATACAGATTTTTGTTGGGTGTATTTATTTAAAAAAATATATATAGGATATTACATACACAACTGTATGTGTAGCCGGCAAGCTACAAAAAAAAAAACTCAACTGGCCGTGCACAGTGGAGTGTTAGTGCCAACTTTAATGTATGGAAGTGAAAGTTGGGTGTGGCAGAAAAAGAATGAAAGTCATATAAATGCTGTAGAAATGAGAGCTCTTAGAAGTATGTGTGGTGTAACTATGAGAGATAGAGTAGGAAATAGTGAGGTAAGAGAGAGGTGTGGTGTGAGAGAGGATTTAGTGATGAAGATTGAGAAAGGAATATTAAGATGGTTTGGGCACGTAGAGGATGGATGAAAGAAGATTGACAAAACAAATATACATGGCAAGTGTGAATGGTACAGTTGGGAGGGGAAGGCCTCGGCGAACCTTCATAGATCAAGTTGGAGATATTCTCGACAAAGGCCAGGTCAGGAGTACCCTAATCCGACGTGCATGTATGAAAAATTTTATGAGAGTGAATGAGGCCAAAGAGGTATGCACGGATCGTAGCAAGTGGAAATACGTTGTCTGTGCCTACACATATGGGAAACCGGCGTGATTCTATGTATGTAACTGGATCATGTGAGCACCTATACATAGAACATATATTTTAGTAAAATAATAATAATAAGTTTTTTGGCCAAAAACCCGCAACTTTGGCGTAATACCCCAGAATTGGGAGAAGATTAAAACCTGAAAATATAAAAATAATAATAATAACTTTATTCATCTTTGTCCGTATTACAAATAATACAAATAGCTAATTATAAAATATATTGTGTGTTATTTTATTGTGAACGAAATGACATTAGCAATAAAATCAAATAGCTAGCATTATTCTTGTTAGTTTTACTCAGTTTCAAAATTTGCGTTTTTTTTGCAGACCAAGAAATTTGCCGACGTCATCATACCCAGAGGAGCGGATAATTTGGGTGAGTTCAATATCTTTACCAATCATGTTTACTACAGTTCATTTTTTTTTCGAAGGAATAGTGATGTTTCACCTAGAAAAAAAATAAGGTGACAATTTATAGATATAATATTTTTGGTGCTTTCTGGCAATATATATTACTCTGCCTCTGTGGGGCAGTTATAATGCGTACGCGTTACTACTGAGGCTGACTCTTAGGTCTCTGGTTCCATCCCCGGGTCGGGTAAAAGTGATATTGGGTTTTTCTATCACGAAATTCTCAGTATCAGCCCGGAGTCTGGAATTGTACCCGTAATATAATTGTATAACGATAGGATAGGAACGATATCACATCATGGGACGGAGATAAGCTCGGCTAAATGTGTGTGTACTGATTACACCTCTGCATACCCCTTCGGGGATTACAGGCGTAAGTGCGTATTTATGTATGTATATTATTATTGAGGTATTTATTATAAACTTTTTGGCCTATTGGAGCTTTACAAAATCCTCATCGGCGCGCCCTTTGTCTTTTCATTTACATTACATTTGAGTCTGTCAAATAAGTCTACACACCATATGACATCAGACAAATGTCATGCCTCAATGTCTCTATCATTTCATTCTATATTTTGTTACTAGCCTTTGCTCGCAGCTCCCCCCGCGCACGTGTGAAAGTCCTATTAAAATAAAGCGTCTGTATATCGTTATTTTTACGAATCGATTACAAACCATCGTCTCTTCTCCGATATTTATAAATTCATTTCGATTGTATTATACATGTAAGCATTCCGGAAGAAATTATTTAAATGATAGTGAAAACCTGATTCTAATCTGCTGCATAGTTTATAAGAACTGATCGGTCAAACAGACACGCGAATAGCGACTTTGTTTTATACTATTTATTAAGATCATCTGTCTTAATAATAATATTATATTCAAGGGCACCTGTTGGTGCCATTATTTCCCTAGTAATGGTTTTCACAAAAAAAAAAATTTTTTTTTTTTTTATTCTGGCTCGGCAAAGTGACTAAATCGAATACAAGGTAATCAAGATATCTATATTATCGTAGAAGAAAGATCTATGTTTTGAGCGTTTCAAATACCTAATTGTTATCATAATATTACGTTATATAAGTATTTCTATAAATCCACGATAATAGTTACAATATATTTAATTAAAGTACCTAACATAAAGAATATGTTGAAAGAAAAATAAAACAAATTATAACACCCAAGTCACACATATAGTCCCGTCACCAGAGTAGGTTAAGATCTATCCACCCACAACATCCAGACCCGAAAAAAAATTGTAAAAGACAAACATTTGTCTCGACAGCCGACTACTCGTCCACTGCGTCGCGACGCGAATTGTTAGAACACTCTTCTGAAAAGTAAATATTTTCGGCGACTTTATTCTACGATAGATGTAGTCTATCGTAAGCCATTGGAACATACCTTTGACCTAAGCCTAAGTACTAAGTCGATTTTTACTATGTCCTAGTATCTTTGTAAGTCGTGTGATGAATAAAGATTGCCCTCTTCACCCCAGTCTTTAGCATCCATTAAAGACCATTGGCTCGAGGCCAAGTTGGCGGTCCGCCCAATGGAGACATACTAAAATGAGTTTTAAAATCTTTAAAAACAATCCTTAAAGACCATTCAATTTATCTTTGAGTCGCATTAGTGTTCTTTTTGTAAAATGTGTAAGGGAAATGCTTTCGAAAACTGAGACAGGTGGTAGTGCTGGTGATTACGGACATGATACCGCTAATCGCGAAATTAATTACCATTTTTTTCACGCTTCATCATGTTTCGATAGATCATGATGTTTTACAATGGTTATAAATAAATGAATAAATAAATACACCCAATAGTCACACACATCGTCCTAACCCCAAACTCGGTAAACCTCTATCGTGGGTATCAGGAACTACGAGGGACTTGCGGTCCCACCACACCCAGACCCGAAACAAATGTTTGTGGATCACACAAACATTTGTAATGGAATCGAAGCCACGAACTCACGCTTCGCAACCGGCTACTCGCCCATCGCGTCACAAAGGCTAACAAAACGGAGGCGGATCATCATATCATGATTAATTATTTACATTGTTTATTAACAGAGAAATGTATCGCTAGTAAAAAATCAGCTGACGCTTGGGGTTAACAGTCCTTAGACATGTTTAAAAAAATGTGTAGATTTATTTCACGGTTATTTCAGCGATATCATGTCCGTAATTAGCAGTTATGTTTTCGTTTAAAGGACACTGAAGCCAGTGAAATCATTAGGCATTATGAGACTGAACATCTTAAGTCTACAGGTAACGAGTACATTCCAATTCCATGCAATACTTTGTAATTCAAGGTTCTGAGTGGTGGTGTATGGTGGCCATCAGACGACCTGTTCATTTCGTTAAATCAAATCAATTCATTTATTTGGTAAATTAGATCATAAATATCATTCAGGCTAATAAAAAAATACAAATTGCGAACTTATGTTCGTTACTTGTTCTAGTTTTTAAGTCGGCACTACGTATTTATCGACTAACGTAATTGCGGACAATGTCTTTTTTATAAGGGTAATTGTCCAATTAATCTATCCGAGTGATAAAGAAAGTACACGCGTATCGAAGGTAAGTGTAAGGTCATAGCCACTGCAACGAGTTTCAAATGTTATAGCGGTTTCACACGGTTCGATTTTAATTGATCAACTTCTAAATCGCATGCGATTTGAACCGTCTGAATAGACTTTCAATCGAATACATCAACAAATACCATTCATTTTGTGTTGATCCAGACTAGTTGCTCAACTAAAATCGAACTGTACGAACCCGCTATTATTGCAACGACCGGACAGTCTCCCCTCTTGCAGCGGCTATGCTCTTACGTAGCTGCCAAAATGAACTTTATGTCGCACGTACGAAGATCCGTTTTCCGTTGTTGCAGTGGCTATTGACCTTATCGTGCATCACATATGGGATATCTTGTACAAGAAGCGATCTCCGGTAAAGACGGTGAACGGTACGTGCAACGGGCACCACGATGTGGAAGAGGGCAACGGGCGCAGGATGTCCGGCAGTTCCGAAGATACTCTCAGTCGATAGTGGCGGCTGTAATGTGCCAGATAGTTTTGTGATCGAGACGGACTTGCAGAATCTTATCTCTTGTAGGGTAAGAATATGTACTTTTAATTTTATGTATTTAGTATTTTTTTTGTCGACGGTACTGTGGGATGATACGTGTTTTTTTTTTCTGACGCGTACAATATATAAATATTATATAACAGCATTAAAAAGTATTAAATATATATTTAAGTAAACACAGTTTAATAAGTAAGTGTATATGTTGACAAGTCGACGTGCAATTTTATATTGTACCAAAATTGGTATACTTATACCAATTTTTATTATAATAATATATAACATCCTCACTGACCTCCGTATGTTTTTTTTTGTACTGAATTTATAGTTTGTTTTATATCATATTTGTTTAAGTTACAATTTTTATTATAAATTGCTAGGTCTCGATCACAAAAGTGACAGAGTGGGACTCTGTGACGACTGGTGGGTATAAATGTCCCAATACCTCAACTTACTTCTATGTTGCGGACTCGTATTTGCCCAGTGTACGCGATGCGCACTTTGGACTTTGTTTTAATAGTCAAAACAGGTTATTAACAGAAACTATTATTTTATATATTTTTCCGTATTTCTAAACCCAGTACAGAACAATATTAACAGATTTCTTAGACATTTATTTAAGTTTAAAAATGCAAACAAAGAAATTATTTTGTCTACTGATAAGTGCGCTCGCTATATATTCTCCAATAATATTCAAATATTTCCTATTTAGTTAAGTTCAAATACTTATTGTAATAAGGCTGACGCTTCAAAAAGCAAGTAGTTTAAGTGAGAATTCATAAACCAGTTATCTGTTTGAAAAACAAAAAATAAAAATACATAATGGCAAAATGATAACAATAGTCCAAAAATATAATTTTAGTTATCTACCACTTGGATCTCAACTAGTTATCTACAGCAACTGTTCGTTTGTGAATACAAAAATGAGTGATATTCATTACTAATAGAATATAATAATTAAAGATAAAAAATCTTATAATAATATATATATTACTTTGCCTATGTCCTATACCTATATAAATCTATAGCAATAGATCAAATTCCAAAATTCACTAGACCATTGTGTTTAAAAAAAGCCATATTGTATTTTTATTTTTTGCGTTCGTTTCCTGCACCGAAATATTCACAAATTTTCAAGGGAACCAGTTGCTATAATAATTCAATCACATATAATATTGTATTCTTCAGTATTGTATAATTCATATTTCTGTACTATAGCATTATATCAAAAATTTGTCTTTAAAATATATGGGAATATTTTCGCGTTTCGGTTCATCGCGTTATATATATTTTCAGTATATTAACTTCCAGTAACGGACTTGGAAATGATGGGTACCGTGACCCCCAATGATAGAGTTTTAAACAAATGTATAATGTTTTTAAATCCAATTAATGTTGTAATTTGTTGTCTCGAACGTATAAAAATGTTTCCACTATGTTCTTCCTATATTTTTTATAATATCTCAAAATCATGTTCTTATTCAAAGTTTTATAAAGTACTGTTTAATTTCCCAGTATTGAAGATTGTCGGTACAACATTTTATTTAATAACAGCTTGATTGCATAATATAACAAGTCACAAATAAAATGTAAATTGCGTGTGTAGATGGGTAATGATTGGTTTGTATTCAGATAAAAATATAAAAATAAAAAAATATTCAATCAAATGAATAATAATACAAACTAAATATTGTACCACTTCTGTGAATTACCATCTCTAGAAAATAGGAATTAAATTGTTCATATCTTCCATATATTAATAACAATGAGACAGTTAAATTTAGCGTATTCGATCGTCCAGACATGCTCATTTCTCATGTTCTTAAAACAGCAATTTATTAAAACTAGGAGATACAAACCTATTATTACCCAAAAAGTAAGAAAAAAAAGTCGATGGAGTCTGTGTTTCGGATTATTTTCGACATACAAGTCATCAACCTGGTGGAATATGATTTTGTTTACAACGCACAAACAAACTAACTTTATCCAGTGGTTCTCAGAGTTTTGATTTTTGTCAAAGAGGTTATTATGGCTCAAGTTTGCAATGGGGCAATTAAAGCAGAAAATCGAATGTTAGCTAATAAAACTAGAGGGAGTCTAATGGCCAACCCGTTATGCAGCTGAATTCACACTAGCTGTACTACGGATATTAATAAATTAACTCATTTTGAGGTGCGCTCATGAGACAAGAGGCTACGGCGCGCGAACGAGTCCAGCGACACGACACGCCCGCTTTGTTTGCAATTTAATGGGAACACGCGTAACTCGGTCATCTGTCTTAATTAGTTTCTTAAAACGTACCTAAATAATTGTATACAAAGTAGATACACGTGGTGCTATCTATGCATGTCGCGCTTCTGTCTCGGTCGCGCACCTTAAATTCTACCTTAAGTCTTGATAAGATTTACTTCCGCACTCAGAGACGTAACTTAACTTTAATTATCATTTCTTGAAATTCAATTATTCCTCAGAGGCGTTAGTTAGGATTATACTTGTACTAAGTAACAAGCATAAAGCATTTTCTGTTTCAGTAACGAAGCGTAAAGCATTAGCTGGCTCGGAGTTTCGAAATAGTTGAATTCTAAGGTGGTAGAAACAAATGACTTAGTGACAATTAAAGTTAAGTGGCTTCTCTGGGTACCTTTGAACGTAGAATGGTTAAATATGATTTTAGAAAAGCGTCGAAACATTTGAGAATCACCTGTACTAGGTCAATTGCTACTGCCTCGATATGTTCCATAATGAAGGAATATTATACATTGAATGTAATCATAAGGTTAACTGATAACAGAGCAGACGCGTATCCAGGATAATGTTAAGGGGTTAAATTTTCGAGAGCAAATTTTCTTTTAATGTTTCTCGCCACGGCAAAAACATTTAATTTTCAATAAAAAGAATTTGTCTATTTCAAGGGTTTATAATGTTTTGGACGTTATAATGAATAATAGGTTCAATAGGGTAATTGCCACATTATTTAACGGTAAACAATACAATAAAAAAACAATTGTGAAATCAGATTTTTTTTAAGCAATTAGGTCGCTTTTTTTGTTAAAAACATAAAAATGTCGAGTCACCTTCCCTATTGTAAGATTAAATATGTCTGTTCAGACCCTGAAATTCCTCATTTAAATCTCGTGTTTCCTTAATTTTAGCACTGGATTTGCGTCTGTACCTCAGACTGATAAAAAGAGAAGACTAAAATATTTTCGCGCATAACAGTGATACTGAACGTAGTTAAAATTAGAAGTTACCAAATATGTATAAAAAACGTTTTCTGTTTCACTGCCTGAATTGATGAAAGTAAAATTAATTATACTTAAAAAAAGAATAATATTATAGTATATAGTTAATTGTTAAATGTGTAAAAAAGAAAAGCATTACCTCCCCAATGGTTAACATATTATTATGTGTAACTTCATCTATTGCCCCAATATTCTGTTTAATAAATATTTAAATAATTGAGAAGTGTATACGTTGAATATGTTTTAACAAATTTTTATCACCCTGTGATGCTAATTGAAACAGATTACGTGATAAATTCCATTGATCGTATGTGATAAAAATTATTAAGGAAATTATTGAAAATCAATTTTTTTTAGATATAATAATATTTGCTTGTATTGTAATAATTGATCGGTGATAAGTACAAGCGATGCTCCGTGCGATATATTCATGCAATTGTTTATATCAAGATGTGTATGTAGATTTTAGTAATTCTGATTAATTCCGTTTTTGTACACCATGTATAACATTTATTTTATTTTTAAAATGCACAATTGTCTTCGTTCAGCTTTCGCATTTCTCAAAGCATTTATATAAATTGAAAAAACGTAAAAAATACGAATTTATTATTATCGATATAAGTTTTACAATTTGTGTATGACCTGCACAAACTTGGTTTACATATAAGTAAATGTATTATTCGTTTTGTGTCATTTATTCTTCATGTGTAATAGGAATTATGTATTCTTCATAGACGTGTATTATGGAAACAGACGTAACTTGCATTTCACAATTTAGGTACATGTTTTCTTAATTTTAGGACCATGCTGTATTCCCCTTTTATAAAAGAACTTTTAAATAAAAAGGACACGTAATATTCCATTTTTTTTTGTATATGTCACTGAAAATTATTTATTTTTTAATCTAAGTCGTAAGTACACTTATCGAGGATGTTTATATACCGTGCTTACGACAACGAATACAATAATTTTAAAAAAATACACTCAAGAGTCGAAATGTCAATTCTGTTCAGGGCTGCCAGATTTTATCATTTGATACAAATACTGTATAATTGGGTTGTCCATTGTATCCTTTTTGCATTGTGCAATTTCATGTATAATCGTTCATTACTTAAGCAAAAACAAAATCAAAGTAAATTTAAGTTAAAACATAATAGTCATTGTTATAATATTTCACATTTTTACCAAATGTCTGTTTTCTGAAAATGAATGTAGTATAATTTCAGGAACTCAATGGCTTAACATTAGTTGGCTTTACTGGCAGCCCTGCCTGCCGAGTTTAACATGCCATTTTACACTTCACTATGAGAGTTTTTTTTTGGTTCCCGACAAACATGACGAGCATATTCAGTCTCACTCCGGGAATTTTGAAGTAAAATCCAAGTATTTCTTTAGATATCAAATGAATAATAATTAAATGGCTTTCGTTTTAAGTTACCGTGTAAAAAACGGTGACATTTCAGTTACATAGATGAGAATAAAATTAAATAACATATACCCGTTTCTTTCTCCCCGACCAATAATTAATGATCCTATCTCTTTCCACTTTGTTGTTGCATACTTACACACACATACATAAAATTAAAGTAAACGTGAGGCATAATTATGGTAGCGACAAGCTATAAATAAGCTCGTTGTGACGCGATAAATGACATGAACAAACTAAGAAAATTGTGTTTTTCTTTTATTTTTGACGCCGAGTTCTCGGGTTCGATCCCCGAGTCGGGTAAAAGTGATATTGGGTTTTTCTATTACGAAATGCTCAGTATCGGCCCGGAGTCTGGAATTGTGCCCGGTATTGCGATAGGCTCACCCCTATCACATCATGGGACCGAGATACGCTCGGTGAAATGTGTGTGTACTGGTTACATCTCTGCCTAGCGCTTCGGGGATTACAGGCGTGAGTGTGTATGTATTCTTTTATTTTTGCATTTTACTCGTGTTAAATGTGCCGGAGACGAAAATTTAATGAAGTATGACCATGAGCTACAACTCTTACTATAGGAAAACATGTGAAATTAATAGAATAGGGTAGTTGACTAGATTTTTTTTATTATTTAAATCAATAAGTTACGTTACTCAAAATCTATTGCAGAAATAATTTTATAAAGCAGACCAAGAATAAATAACTTGGAAGCCATTCAAATCCTGTAGAAGGGGTAATTGTCAAATGACAGACGACGCAACCTTTGACGTCACTGTGTAAAGTGTTAATTATGGTGCACATTTCTGAACCAATTTTGATTGTGTTTTAATAAAAGGGTTTCTTTTGCGTATTATTTTCTGTTGCTTATAAAATTCAATATAGGAAACTACCCTATTGTCAATTTATGTATGCATGAGTGTTGCATGTAGGCGAAATTGGCACGATTTTTGTTGTAATAGGTCTGCTTCCTATTATAAGTCTGTGGTATTCCTAAACTTAGTTATATTGTAAATGTAATAAAGTGTTTGCAAAGTGTTTTTATTGTTTGTTTTATTCATTATTTGTGGATTAAATATTATGTGCTGACTTTAAAACGAAAATAACGACATAAATAAAAGTGGACACCACAAGTGATATAGTCTGTCACTAATATTTTATAGTTGGCAACACTTCTAATTTAATCTATAGAAATTATCTATAGAAATGTTCTTTTCCAAAGAGAATAAATAAATGCGGTACCTAAGTCTTGCCCATCAAAATCCGTATGCTATAAAACGAAACGAAGTTCGGAGACAAACCTAGTATGTCACAGAACACACATCACAATGATATCTAATAATTCGACACCCTATGTGACGCATTGGACGAGTAGCCGGATGTGAAGCGAGAAGCCGAGGGTTCGATTCCCGCACTGAGACGATAAGATGAGTGCTGAGATGTGTGTGTGATCCATAAATATTTTTTTTCGAGTCTGGATGTTGTGGGACTAAGTTAATTTTTCTGAGAAACAATATTTATATCCATACGCTTTCACTTACCTACATACTTACTCTATGTACGTTTCCAAACTTAGTTTTATCATTTGTGTCATAGATTGCGTAGAGGGCTCGAAAGAAGTGTGAATTACATAGTCCCGATTTGAGTTTCGAACCGGCGAGGTCTTTCATTCCAAGAAGTTGCTCGTCTACATCCGCACGCAGCTCTACATGAACCGTCAAAATAACAGGCATAAAGATTCAAAAACCGCCACATTAATTATAATGGAAATAAGCAATTCAAATGATGTTAAGTCATAAGGACATCAAACCTGTGGATTTGTTTTAGCTAGGCTGTGACAATATTTTTACTAGAAATACTTTAACCTTAACTTTTTCTATCAAAACGCCGTCTTCGCATTACTTATCGCAGACAGTCTCCGTGACGCAGCGGGCGAGCCGTTAGCCGGCTATGATAAAAAGAGATCGCGGGTTCGATCTCCACACCCAGATAAAATACTTTTATTCTTTTATTCTTCAATAATCTAAAATACTTTTATTCTTCACAAATATTTGTTTCTACTTTGGTAGTTGTGGTGGGTCTGTAAGTCCCATGTAGCTCCTGATATGTACCTGCGATACTGGTTATCTTATGGCCATTCCCGTTATGCTGTCTATCGACAGATTTGGGTACTATCGAAAGTGTTTTGACAGATCTTCCATACAAAATGTGTCAAAATTTTACTACCGGTAAGCAAATCTGTTGATAGACAGATTATTGGGAATGCCCATTAGTATGTACCTATTTTGTTATTGACCACTATCTAAGATAGATCAATTTAATCTCGCGATTGGCTCATGTTTCATCATCTTTATTAGGTAGCATGTTTCATTACATTGTTGACGCAGGGGAGCTGACTTTAACGTGGATATTTCTGTTCCAGTGGCTATCGACCTTATTGTGCAGCACATATCGGATTATCTGAAGAGGAGTCCTGTTGAAAAGGCGGAATTCGCCAGCGTTCCCTCAGTGTCAGACAGTCCACACCGGAGCGGCAAAGGTGGTCGGCCACACTAGACAATTTAGGTAATTTAGGTAATTACTATATTATGTAAGATTCTAAAGCCAATCTTACCTTCACGTGATACACCCTGCTCATTACGGACGAGGCAATGGTGAAACTTTGTTCTCTTTGCGGGTTGTGGGGGTCAGACAGCGGGTCGACACACGTAATACTAAATACCGTCAGATTAATGGTACAAGAAGGCGGACCCTGGCATTAAGCTGGGATAACTCCAGGTAGAAATAAAGAAAGATGATAATATTAAAATATATTAGACGAACTAATCGCGTGAAGTGTCGGTGTCCCGCGCACCTTGGTTCCGCCAATCAAAACTTTGTAGTTTGGGTCACGACTCGTGCCAGTACCTATACCTAAGACCCGACTGTTTACACGCCCTCATTACTTGATTTACTCTGTCAAGGCTTGTTTTTAATCACATTATAATTGTTTTCATATAAAACTTAGTTTACCTTTGAGATATCATCGGGCTGTAGTTTATGCTTCAATATAATTTCTAACAATTTGTGCTTTATATATTACAGGTTATATAACATAATGACGGGGAGAAGACGGCAATAAAATGACGGGAATTAATATTGTAACACCCGTGGAAGATGCTACGACGTTTTATATTAATATATCATAGTGGACACATTAGATGCGACACGGAGGAAGCGTGGCTTTAAACTCACTCTAGGTTAAGTGTAGCAACACTGAAATATCTGTGGCGACGAAGAAAGGGGTGTTATGTTTACAAAATTCGATAGATGAATTGTCAAACGTTATTAGCTATTATTAAATTTTTAACTAAATAATGTTTCAGCAACTCGAATTGATTTGACAGCGGTGTCAAAATGGAAGATGAATGTTGATTTGATGAGCTCTTGAGAAACCAGAAGCGTTGAGCACGCTTCTAACAACAAAGTTTTTACTTGACATGAGATTTAACAGATGATTAGTTAATTTTTACATTGATCAGATTACTTTCAGAAACCGGGCGTATATCTTCTATTGACTTAGGTCCCCTTCTCGGCAACACTTAATGTTGTTGCTGGGTAGGAGGGTACATATTTGTACGGCATAGCGGCCACTGTAGGTATGGTGAAAAACCAAACGTAGTTCATTCCGGGGTCAGACAGTGTACGTGGCGGGCATGATTCTGGCGACCGTTAAGGGACGGAATGATTCAGGAGCCAAGACGTTCGATATTATATTTATACTTTGGCATGGCAAAGTAAAAAAATTACAAAATAAAAACACATCAATGTTTATATATTTGTATATACCTACACAAACAATTAACCTATCGAATTTTGAATTATCGACTTGTTTGGCGCCACAGATTTTATCTTTTACATCTTACAATCTCTGCGTAGTTTAACATAGCTTAGGCAATATATTCCTATGGTAAAATTATTCTTAGCTCTAAGTCTAGACCGCCTAAACTATGGCACAAAGTAAATGCAATTTAAAATAACTACCTACCCACGTTTCCGTCATTCATCATTACAAATGATTTTTTATATTATAGAATAAATGAAAGTGTCTATGTATGCTAAGTATTGAGGCAATTGGCGTATGCCATAGAGTCAGGATGATGCAAAAGGATGAAGTGGCGCTAAAGAAACTGAATAATGAATCTATACTCAACCTTATGTCCTTACGTATACGGTGTAGTTTAACGATAATAACTAAGTGGCGTCTCGTGTCGGTGTGTATTGTTTTCGTTATAATATTATCAGCTGTATGCATCAAGACATAAGATTGCGTTTGCCATAGAATCTAGCTTCTTAAATGGGCCATTCACAGTCCTGTAGCGATTGTTATGCTGAATGTCCCGAGCATTTTGCAATGTCTTGCCGCACGCCACAACTTGGCGGCTGGCGATGCGTCTCGTATGCAGAACTGTGAATAACCCACTTTAGCGTCCACTCCGTCTGCACTGATTCTTAGAACGATCCTAGATTTACTTACCCTAGGGTGTATTAAGATTCTAGGAAACAAGCAAAAACTAGAGCGTAGTTAATCTCGGAACATTATCGCATATCCAATAAGGTACCTATATGTTGAAATTTTAACAAATTTAACTAGTCATTCAAGATTATAGAATGTGTAAATAATATGCTCAAAGGCATACGTACTTATCTCGTTGTAAGTAGATAAAATGATTTCACGTCACTAATATATTTGGTGATTTTTTTTTGAATATTTTCAAAGTAACTGACATGACCTAGTCTGATTTATTGGATTGTTATAAGATGTAAACTTAGAGGCTGTTTTTATTCAATTATCGTATTAAATACGAGACATCTTTTGTATTAAATGTAAGGCTTGCGTGCTATGGAAAATTCTTGTAAAACAATTTTTATTAAGTAAGATGTTTTTGCCAATGGCGGTCGTTATTGTTTATAGTTAGGTATAACTTTGCAAATAAGTACCTACGACTAATGAGTCGTAGATAAGAATATCGCATTGCTTCTGCACATTATTTTCAGTGGAAATAGCTGATATATGGAATGGGCTCCGCATATATTTATTTTATTTAATCACGTTTTCCAGCAGCCTTAGTTCTTTTTCTATACCTGTCACGTCATTTGTATACGAGAATTATGTATAGATTTAATAAACTTCCATTACAATCCGCTAGGGGCGCTGTATGGGTCTGCATACTTACTACAGGTTAACCTGGTCAGGACTACGTGTAACTAATGTGTGTTTATTTATTTTTTCGTGATTATGCGTGACGTGGCAGCTATCGAAAAACTCTCACTAACTGCACTGGTCTGTGAAGAACAATGCTACCAAATTTGGGGTGTAACTAGTTTAGTCCGGGTATCATAATGAAAACTCGTACTAGGTGCACTGGTCTGTGAAAAGTTCTATTTTTGAAATTATTGAGTAAAATGCATAAACAGTTAACGCAATGGATTTACATTTCGATGTTTAATGATTGGCGAGAGTTAATGGTTTACACGATAAAAGTTACCATGTTTGTCGGTTTTGTCTATATATATATTTATATATATTGTATTTTGTCGTTAATTGTTTAAACTTTACCCCCATATTTGTAAATACTTTTAAACGGTGTTGTAATTAATCATTGTTGTAACTTTTTACCTAAAATATCAAATGTTATCTTCTTCCACATGTCCTTACCCCTCTCGCGGTGGCGTCGGCGCAACATGTTTATTCTCACATGTTCAGAATGATTTGGTTTGTAGTTTTTACGACCGGCCGCCTGTCTGACGTCAACCCCTCTGGAGAAAAAACACTCAGCCCGAAACAAAATTTGTTTCGGTCAGAGAATCGAACCCGCGGCCTCTCGCTTCACAGCCGGCTTCTCGCCAATTTCATCACGCAGGCTGTGAATGTTATAAATGAATATCAAATGCTATAAAATATAAATATCGCCATATTGATCTGGTGGCAGCGTACTAAGGCTGAGAGGCCGATGGGGTCCTGGGTTCAAATCCCAGACAAGGCATTCACAATTGATTGCAATTTATTTTATTTATCAATTTGCGCGTTGAATTTTAGAATTTCTAAATCACATATGAGTTGCATGAGATTTAAAGGTGTATGTGCGATACGCACGCTTTCATATCATGGGATGGGACGGAAATAATCTCGGCGAACTATAAGTTCCATCACATCTGACAGTTCACATCTGACTACACTTCGTTGTAAAAGAAAAAAAAAACAATGATTATTTAAAACAACGATTAAAAAGTAAAGGTGTACCTACACAACTGTTGTTTAGCGAGCGCTTACTATAGATTGTGGCTGATGCTTCATTCGCACAAATTGTGATATGGCATTTCCACAATTTACGTCTTAATTCACTAAAAGTGTAGATATAAGAAGTATTTTAAGGCGACGGTAATTTTAAACTATTTTATCAAAGCTACTAAAATGACCAAAGACTAATATCGTTTGACCAAATATGTTATGTTCCAAATTATATGATTATAGCTTATAGGTATAAATTATACCTACCATTTTTGATTATCAACACAATTTTTGTTTAGATTTTGATTATTTTTATTAGTATATTATAATATTCGATGATTAGAATAGTTTATTTACAATGCGAGTTGTAAGTACCTATGGAAAAAAGTTTTAACAAAAGTTGAATGAAGCTAATCCACGAAGCCGTGTATTATTTATGTTCATTAAAAATCTTGCCTCGTCTCCTCTGAAATTATTTAGAATTTTATGTGAAACTGATTTAAGTATACCAAAGAAGAATACATTATAGGTACCTACAATACGCCGACATAAATTGTGCGCTTTGGCCGTGTAAGGTTAGAGATAGCTCATCGGAGAGTGGTATGGACTGCCAAGACGAAAGTCGCAGGTTCGAAACCAGCCCCAAGGGCATGCACCTCTGACTTTTCTAAGTTACGTGGGCATTCATTGTTAGTTATCGCTTGCTTTAACGGTGAAGGAAACATCGTGAGGAAACCTGCATACCTGAGAAATTCTTCATAAGAATTTCGCAGGTATGTGAAGTTTGCCAAATTGTATTAGGCCAGCGTGATGGACTAAGGCCTTACCCCTCTCATTCAGTAGAGGAGGCCCGTGCCCAGCAGTGGGTCGTGTATAATACAGGGCTAGTATTATTATATAATCCGATCACCCACACAAAAGAACAATAAGTAAGTCTTTACATAATCTAATTTTATAACAAGTTCTTATTTAGTTCGTCACCATCACGTCTGTATTTTCAAAATGACCGATGATTACCAAAGCGCATAATTGAATTCGTAGTACTGTAGGTACATGCTATAGTTTAATATAGTCTACATATTTATGTTTGTTTGTTTCCTCGCTTTTTATTTATTAATTTATTATCCTATTTATTGTATGCCTCATAATTTGTTTTTAATATTTAAATTGATAAATGTAAATGAGGTTGAAGATATTAACATGTGTCTACCTAATTTATTAAATTATTAGCCGATATATTACATAAATATTATTTTTATATGTTTATTGAATAATAAATACAAACATTATAATTACTGGCAATAGAAGTGTTTATATTTTAAGAAGGACCTTATACTACATTATTATTTAAATACCGTACTCAGAAACTTCAATTAAGTTTAAGTAGGTATTAGCCATTTCTCAGATTTCATTTATTTCTCAAGATCAGTAACGGAGCATAAATCAAACTGTCTCGTGAGTGTGGAAATAATCGAATACTAAGAAATGAGAATGAGAATTAGTTAATTGACGTTTCTGAGTGCAGTCGTTTTGTGTGTGTTTTCAGTCCGTTTAGAGTGGTATAAGTGCAGAAATATGATGAAGATTTTATAGGATACATATTCTTGTTATTTGTTAGACGCAGACTTCCGAGAGGCGCGTCAAGTTCCAAGGGTCACGCTGGCGTGTGACGTCAATACCCAATTAAATTTCCACTTGACAGTCGGTGACGCTGTGTGTTAGTGAGGCTACCGTCAAATGATCTCTCACAGATTTATATAGTGCGTAGTACTAACGCGCAGCTGTGGCCATACTAACACCCAACCCGATCTTTGGAAGTCTGCCGTTAGATTAACTTCTTGTAAATCGATAAAGATTGCCTCAGATGGAAGTATCACCCTTCGTAGACCCTAGCTGCCAATAGACTCGCCTTTAAATTTATCGAACTTCATTTAGTCGATAATTTTTCTAGACAGATTTCTAATATAAAGGCTGCTTTAGTATTTGGTCCTTCAGTGCTATGTAGATGAATTCTAAATGCACTGCTCATCTGCACAGCATCTGGTTGTTGCTCGGAAATAGATCGTTCAGCCTACACAAATATATTGTACAAATATAATTTTTTAAATAAATGCAATTTTATTTTATCAGTTTAATCTTTGTTTTATTTAAGTATTTTTAAGTTACTGACAATCTGGTAGTGGTAGAGCCACGCTGTAGACAGTTTTGTCTACAGCATGAATTGGCCGGTTTGACAGAGTTGTTACAGTAATCAGGAAACCGACGTAAAACCTTGTTGTTGCATTTCGTACGGTGAGTGGAATATTCGGAGCCCATAATCCCCCTTTCCTCCCCAATCCCTTACCTAATTATCCCTTTATTTTAAGGTCGGCAATGCATTCATGAGTCCTTAGTATTTTGGATGTTCATTGGCGGTGAAGCACACTTTCCACCAAGTGACCCACTTGCTCGATTGCCGGCCTCGGATATAAAAAAAAAACTTTTTGCTCATATTGTGATCCTAACTTGCTGGCTTTAATTTTTAAAGACGGTAGAATAGTCTGATACAAAAGAAACTTGTACCTATGTAATGTGAAAGTCAGTCGAAGATTTACCAACTTATGGGGACTTGGTAATGAGAGGAACAAAATAAAAGTATTTTCAAATAAAACGCAATTTATTTTATTACACGTATTTTTGTACATTACAAGCGAACATCCGATCGTATCTATACATTTGGTCGATGAAACTATTATGCAAATATAAATAATATATCGAGTTTTAAAGTTTTACATACAATAAGGGTAAATGTTGCGTCACATATATAATACATAATATTTACAAATTAGTTAGTTATTATTCAATTTTTCTGGCCAGTGTTATCTAGGCTTTGTCCAGGTACCACCTTCCTATATAACACTTCGACTTCGCTCGTTCTTGAGCATCCTCGGTCGTGAGACCTTTGGTTTTCATGTGTCCCTCTAATACATTAGTACAGTATAAGGCTGCAGTGAGAGCACAAGACTGAAGTCCTTGTTATGTGTTAGGAAAGGTCTACAGGAGTGGACTGACAGGTTGATAATAATATTAGTAATGATTATTCGCTAATGACCTGGCCCTCTATGCTATAAAACGATACGAAGCGACGAAGTTCGGAAACGTAGATATAGTGTAACATCATCGAAATAAGACCGCACCTTGCACCGCCCAAAAAAATCGACGTATTGAAGTGTCAACTAGAGATCATGAATCAATTTTTATGAATTGATGAATGAATAGCTGCACATGATTTTATAGCCCCGCCCCTTGCTTGAGTTTTGCTCGGTTCATTTTTTTGCTTGAGTTACGTTTCTTGTCATCTTATTTCGATGTGTAACATAGAATATCCAGCACAATGGTAATATTTCTAATATACACTATTATGATTAAATTATAAGGTAAAGGCGTGTATAAAAAGGGGTACTATTATTTTATATTTTTGTTTTAGAATTTTTATCTACTTTACATAGTTTTATATTATTTTAAAATAAATATTATTTATGTTAAATAAATAATATATTTTCCATATACCTAATGCTTTTACCTACGAAATCATCTTTCTTGAACTAATTTTAATCAAAAATATTATTATTGTCATATTTATTCTACACCTATTTTACTCTATGTATGTTCCAAACTTCGTTGCTTCATTACGGATGTATAGTGTGCTTACTGTAGGCACTGATCATCATCTTGCCCTAATCTCATTCAAACGTAGAGTCGATACGCTTATGTATACCTACATCCAACACGTATTGCAGAGAGTTTGGCCAATTTTTACTCATCTGGGAATTCAGTCCTGGGCAAATCAAATTAGCAAAGCCAACACAAACGCCTGTATTTATTACTGTAACGATGAGGTCTCGTAGTGCCTATTTCCGTATACATGATTATTGTTCTTGAATAAGGGCGAAATTCAGTAACAGAGGTTATAGTAAGGCGCTGTTTGTCGTAGATGCCGGTTGTGAAGCCGTGGATTCCATTCCAAAATGTTTGTATGATCACATTTGTTCCGGGTCTAGGTGATGTGAGAACAAAAGTCTCTCGTAGTTCCTTATACCCACGGAACAAGATTCCTATCTAATTGTGGGATGCAGGCTTATCTGTGTCACTGGTGGGTGTATTTATTTAAATAAGTTTAGATTTCTATAAAAGTATTTTGCTTGTTCAATAATCATAATAAAAGAAGGTTCATTAAACAATATGCTTTAATTGGTATCCTAGCATTAAACATAAAATAAAACCATCAACTATCATATAATTTCGAAACTGACTTCAATATACAATAGATCACGATTACTGCAGACAATATTTGACGTCATATCCTTTGTTACTATAATATTATGAAACGAATCTCAGTAAGCGTCAATGTGTTGATGGCGACAAGCGACAAGCGACCAGCCGAGTGTACGGTGTACTTGGACTAGGCGACATCTGTCGTACGCGTACGCGTCACAGTTCAATGGACCGGTGCGATGGTGACGCGGACGCGAGCACGCGGCGTGCAGGTGGCGCGCAGACGCGGCGGCTGGCGCTAGTCGGCGGGGCGCGGCGGCGGGGCGCGGGGGGGCAGCGGAGACGCCGGCATACTCCAGCTTTCACTGTTACCCCACCTATGAAGTTTAACGAAGCGTATCAAAGCAGATATGATGTTTCAACATCCGATATAGAGTTAACTGAGGTTAAAAACATTGGATTAATCACAAAAATATTACATAATAAGCATATACTATTATCGATTTTATCCAAAGATTCGAGATTTATCCAGCCCTGATCTTTCAATCACGTAAAGACACTATTTATAAAACCCTATGCTTTAACCATATCCCATGAAGTTTTATGCGATGTCGATACTTTGGTCGATATTATCGATATCACGATCATCGATCCCACATAATAAGTTAAGCCACAACGCAAAAGGAGTAGTTTAATAAAACCTGTTCACCCTTTATAATGACATCGTGAGCGCAAGAACGACCTAAGCATACAATTATTAATAAAATAATTAATACTTTATCCAGGAAAAAAGTCTTATTTAAAAACTATACCATAAAACAAAACTTTAGACCTTTAGTTTAACTTTTAATTTTATTAGATTAAGTTGGCACAGATCGTACAAATTTATTTACTTCACATAATAAAATCTAATCCTAAGCAAAATCGTAAGCACGTATACTCTCGATTCAGTTCACTATCGCCATCGATACGACGCGACGTCAGGCGAACACAGGAAGAGGACTGAATTATTTACGGCGTCTACTTACATTTATGTATGACTTTGTACATAGGTCATTCTTGTAATCACGACACCAAATTATTTGACGTCCGATGCTTTGAACATTTAGTATATCTCACCTGTGATGCAAGTGGTGCGGATGGTGATGATTGTCGCGGCGCGCTGCAACGTGATGCCACTTGACGTACCCGCTGAGCCGGCGCTTCACCAGCCCCGCGAGCGAGTGCAGCCAGCCTGCGACGCCACAACCAGCTCGCGACACCACGACACCGCGACACCGCGACACCGCGACACCACGACACCGCGACACCGCGACGCCACGACACCGCGACACCGCGACACCACGACACCACGCGCGCCACACCGACCCACCCGCCCGACCGCCCGACCGCACGCGGTACACGTATAGAGGACCTCTTTGGTTCATTCGTTAATTGTGGAGTGGTGTGTTTATTCCTTTGTAATTCTTTATCTCGAACGAATACTGGCGGAAGTTTTGGATGTGACTTACGCCTGTATGGTTTTACGGTGAAAATTAATAAAGCTCTTTTAAAATAAGACTATATTATGTTTTATAAATATTGACGAAAACATCGATGTGAAGCTTGGTGCTTTAGGTCTTTATTTCGAGTTGGTCTTAGTGTTAAACTGATGATGACTTTCCAAACTATATCAATAATTTATAAGAAAACGAAACGACTTCATTAAAGAAAAGTCATTATCTGTATTGAAATCAGAATCATGACAATTTGAGTTAGAAATCAATAATGGGTAGCGGGATCTTTTGATGACTACATTCCAAAATATCTAACTCTGTATATCACAATCGTCGCCGACCGAAAGGTTGGGTTAAATTTGAATTAAACATGTCGGAAGTGCAAAAAGTATAGATATATAGCGTATCGACATTTTAAAAGTATCGATAATCGATATACTAAAAGAATACATCTATAGTAGGTATATCGGATTAACATTTCGACGAACTTTTTGGCATGCTATAAAATGATCTCTTTTATCTATATGATTTCAATATATGAAAAATAAAACATCAATATATCGTTCAGGTTAATTGGGTTGAACGTCCATTGTAGCCCTGGTGTTTACCCTGGCAACAAATTACGTCAATAACAACATATCGATCGAGATATTTCATTTGACTATTACAAACACACTTTCCACTCGTAGCTATTAAACTACTATTCAAAACTCTTATACAGCAATTTAACACCTGTAAACTCTTTAATTCGAACCAAAGAGCTCCCGTTACCATATGCCTGGCTATCGTGAAGCTACGAGTGATGATGGAATGATGGTCATGTCCACACACCTTGCTACTAAAAGCCAATATAGTTCGTGTATATCACGAAGACGCCCGCACTCCGAGCCGCTTCGCTTACTGTGCATATTATTATGTGTGTGTTCTTATGTGCATATTTTTCGTATTGCTATGGAGGACATAGCTAGTAGTGCTTAGTACAATTGTAGTATATAGCAATAGAAACAACATCCAACGCAAAATCCACTCAGGATTTCGGTACTCGGAGTACGTGCATATTTGTGAAATGCACAAACTATGACACCTAGGCCATCCGCTATCCCTCATTAACTGATCACCCAAGCGAAGCAAGAGGCCAGCTTCCATACATGATTTACCTGTATATAATTTAACTATTTGCTGCTCTTTATCATGACATCCGTTCCGTGTATTCAGCTGTAAAAACCCCCACAGATATGAATAATATTATCGAACCTTAGGTAATAACATTATATAATAACGTCTCCAAAGGTATATATGTTATATTATATTCGGATACTGACAAAACGAGGTGGAATGAGCTCTTATACACAATTTATACATATTGAAAGTGCATTTTATACAAAACATATAAATACAATGTATCTGACATAGTATCGGTCGGGTGAAGCGATTTGTCTCCGCAGACTCTTAGGTTCCGTCGCAAGCGATACCATAGCATACAGATATAGCCCTTATTAGCTAGGTGTTAAGTTCGTGTTTAGTGTAGCGAGGCATGTGACAGAGCAACATATGGGCAGGCGATGTGTAGGGCGCGTAGGGACAGCGGCGAAGCGAATATACACTTTACGTCGATAGAATTGGAATTGAATCAAACTATGGAATATTTTGATCAAACATTTAGTAGAAATCATCAAATCTGAAACGACTCGCGCCTCCACTCCATTTTGAATCTTACCGGACACAAAATTGATTGCTGCGAGGATTGATTTCGTATGGAATTTCAGATTAGATGAGCTATATTAGACGTAATTCTATCAACGTAGAGCGTTATACAGAAATTAAAATTATACACCAACAATATCAAACTTCAAGAAGAATTCAATATTTGTGAAAGCGATAATAAATGAGTAGGTTAGGATTTACTGTAACATTTTACTTTAGACATTCTGTTTAGTTTTATCGGCTCGATTAATCTACCAGGAGATATTTATCGCTTCGATAAAGTTTACAGAATAATAGACCTTGTGTGTATCGGCGTCGATAAATAAGGAAATTGTATCAAACATTAACAACTTTTTTCAATCTCTTTCTTATCTACCGACATCGATAAATAGACTGTACAATAGAATATCGCTAGTTGAAGGCTTCAGAAAATGGTCTGTGTCGATATTTTGAGCAGAAGCAACCGCAAAGCACGTAGATACGCCTCTAAGCTTAATATTCTCCGGTAAGTGCATGGACCCGCAGTATCAATATTTACACAATGATAGGGAGGTCTAATAGAGACAAAATGTGAGTGATGGAAGACGCGAACTGATTGCATTTCACACTTTAATTCTATTGATTATTAACGATTTAAAGTTTACTTTGTAATGATGATCTATTTAGTAACATTTAATATTGTTTTTATTTTATCCACTTGGTCAAAGTTAGGAAAAAAGTAAATTAACCCAAAGTTAACCCAAACAAGTACAACAGTGTTTATTGTAAAATAATACGAGACGAAAGTGCCCTGAAAAATGACTACAGAAGATAATAAGAAATAAGCACCCAAGTGTGGGTTCTTTGGAACTAACTTTAGAAGGTAATATTGCTGATGATTTTCTGTATGGGATTTTAATACAAAACCAACTAAAGTATTTTGTCGATAATTCTTACTAGACTAACCAATAGAAATGTCATATTAGTAACAATATTTTTTATTGGTTCGTGGAATAATATATTTTTCCGGTGGATATAAGACAATGCAATCACTTCACACAATAAATGTATCTATATGCATAATATGAGAGGACAGTATGGCGAGCGCAGCTTCTTTTGTTTGATTTCGATTTTATCACATTGATACTGTCATAGGCTGGCTGCCCTCCTTTTGTACAAAACAGTAATACATCGCTATAAATATAATTATTATATTTATTTGTGTATATATAACATTGATATTCATGACACTTAATATTATTTATGGAGTTAGCAAAATTACAACTTATACAAATTCGAGCGCAATTTGTAATTTTATTAATTAATTTTATTAAGTAATAATCTTGCTAGTACTATGCTTTATAAATCACGATATTCATATATTAATAATATTGTATTGGTTTAAATGCCCTCCGTTTGGCCTCACTGGACATACTGTCATTAACTTTTATATTTATTTTACATATTATAAAGCACTTATAATTGCCTCGTGTTTATACTATTAGGATACATCACAAAACCTTTTAGTTTTTAAAGCTATTTTGACTAGACATTCCTATAACATCTATGTATTTAAACCTATTCAAAAATATAAAACTTTCATAATAAAATTGTCCTAAAGAGTTTCGATTTGATAACACTAAAATTTGTCTTACAGTACCAAATGAAGTAAATGTTTATAAAAGAATTTAAATAATATTGAGAATATTTAATGGAATAACGATGTCTCTTTTCACTAACTTATGCTTATCTTTAGTTGACCGTTAGCGCCCAACATACGACAAAGCAGTACGACGTTGTCGGCCTGTTTTTACACTGCATCGTTGCGTTGATGTATGTTAGGTATTAAGGGTCAACTAAAGTTAAACATAAGTCGATCAGAGCGCGCAAAACACTTCGATATCAACACCCTTTTTTATAAACAAAATTATTAATATATATTTAGCTACATACTTGCTATCGATATCGATAAATCCAAAAAATTATGAATAGGCACTAATACATCCAACAGTATTTTTAAAATATCTTGTACAACCTATCTATCGTATTCTAAACATCACTACATATCAACACATCGACTATAATACCTACATAAGGCATATCGATGGTTTGACTAACGAACAATTACATCACATATTAAAAGTTTCGTATCGTGAGCGTATTTGATTTGTAGAAAAATCGAGTGGAACTGTTATATCACGCATTTTGAATTGATAGTGTATTCGAATTGTAGAAGTATCGTCGTAGCGAACGCGTCAAGGGGAAGGAGATATTCCGTGGTTGGAACTCACCCTGGTCGTCGTGGTGGTGGTGGTTGGTGGCGGGGTGCGGTTGTGGCGTCGCGTTGTGTTCGCTTCGGAAACCGTTGCGAAGCTCCGCACGCGTCAGGCTTTGGCTACGTCCTTCTGATAACCTGTTTGTAATTTCAAATCGAATATAATTTAATTGATCCCGGTTGATGAGAGAACAATTAAGACCTATAATGAGATGTGTAGACTAGCCTTTGTTTTGTTTTTTTGACTGTTTAATTGAAATATATATTATTCACTTTAGTAATTGCACAGTAGATACTAGATATAATTGAACTTCAGGTCGGGGAATCACAAATTGTGTTTAAGTTTTCGATTCCGAAAATCACACATGATAATATAGAGATGACCAGATAATACGGTTTTTACGACAAAACAACAAAATCATCTCCTGTTGCATATGCTAAGCCTGCTGGCCTAAAAATGACGTTGTGAGCACAAGTAGACAGTAAAGAGCATCAGCTGACAATCAATATTGTGAAGCGTTGACGCCCCACGTTTCTCCATTTTGCCAATCAGACCTATAAATGAAATACATCATGTGGTACTAGTGCCGGTACATGTACCGAGTACTGACCTATCGTGTAACAGTAGAGGCGACGGTGGGTGCGGGTGAAGTCGCTCGTGCAGTGTCGGCGCGTCTAGCTCTGCGCTGCCGTTCGCTACAACAACAATACCCATCTATAGGACATATAGATTCATTCATACCGAGAGTATACAAACATTTATAATATAGGCCCCACAGATCACGGATAATATCATCATCATCATCAGCCTGAATTCGTCCACTGCTGGACATATGCCTTTTCAAGTTGGTGCAAGACAAAATGCTAAATAAAATATTGTAAATTGTGGGTATTTTTTTTTATAGTGTTTGAAGGATGGTGCCCATGATGGTAAATGATTATTGTCAGTAACAGATATGGCTCTGCCTACCGTAGGTTATTTTTTAAAGCTTCTTTAAAAATACATATGTAATTGTGTTGGCAAAAATTAGTTTATTTTACGTTTAAAGCTTGCCACTGAGACGGTTTTTTGCTTAATGTTACATTAGATGAATGTTACCTGGGTAACCAGTAAATGTAAATTTATAGCAATATTAATAATGTTACTCACCCTCATTTCCTAACATTTGGTGGTGTCTGCTAGTCCTTGGTGGAGGTTCAGGCGACCTTCCCGTACTGTGTTCTCTACTTAAACTAAAAAAGAAGAGAGACGTTAATGTATTATATAAAAAACTAGTGTCGATTTATTTTATGACTAATTTAAAAATATTTTTATGGAATTCGATATCGATAATGTAAAATATTATCGAAAATAGGTTTTGTGTATAAATTAATTTGTTCAAGTCAAATAAGTATTAATTATAACAATTCAAGACAATCTGTAAGTGCTAGAGCCACGCTGTAGACAATTATGTCGATATCATGAATTGGACCGACTTGACCGGGGCGGTACCAGTCTTACTAAAAACCGGCATGTATTAGCAGCTTGCTCTTGCGTATCGGTGAGTGAGATAACCGGAGGTCCGAATCTACCTCCACTTCCCAATCCCTATTTCTTTCTTTTAAGGTCGCCAACGCATCCATGACACTTCTGGTATTGTGAATATCCATGTGTGATGGAGACACTTATCAGACGACCTATTTGCTCATAAGTCGGGATGATTTGCTATAAACAAAATTGAGATTGACTTCTTATTATGATAATTCCCGTATGGTCGGGATTTGGAGCGAGTATAGTCACAAGTAGTCACAAGCTAGTAATAGACAGTGTGTTACAGAAAGGTGTGGTCATATTTAAGGGTCATTACATACACCTGACAATGAGTGTTTATGTACCGGATCTTATCAAAATATAGACTTTATAGCATAAGCCGACAAACAAGCAAGTGGGTCACCTGATGGTAAGTGACCTCCACCGCCCATTTACACCCATAAAACCAAAAAAATTATGGGTGCGTTGCCGACCCTAAGGGAAAGGGATAATTAAGGGATTGGGAAGGGGAGGGGGTTTGGGCCTCCGGATATCTCACTCACCGTACGAAACGCAGCAGCAAGCTGCTACTTTACGCCGATTTTCTGTAAGACAGTGGTAACGACCCGGCCCATTCATGCTGTAGACAAAAGTGTCTAGTGTGGCTCTACCACTCAAAACAAATTCAAGCTTATGTTTAATCACTCATTTATAACGATTGATAAGATCGATCAGATATATGAAGTAAAGTGCGTGAGCGAGAGTAACAGCTGGTGTGAAACAAAAGCTCAGCTGTTTATAGACATATTACTCTTGGAATAAAAAAATCAAATGCTTCATTTATGTCCTAGCGATGCAATCGGTTTTGGTAATAGGGGGTCCGAAATACTCATACACTACATATCGAACACTACACATCTGACCACACCTTTCTGTAAAACGTTGTATACCTTCTATGCCTAGGTGTGGAGTGTAAGTCGACCCGTGATCTCCTCTGTTGGTTTTGATGGTAAAACCTCTGCAATACTATGGGACTCGTGTTTCCGGAACTCTGTGGAAAAAGAAATCAAATGTGGTTTATGGCACATACATATATCCTACAATCGCCCGACACCAATATTATATGGACGCCATTTTTTTCTTCTAAAGTTAAAGGTTTTCTAAAGTGTGTACTATATTTAAATCAACTTTAATGATGGTAATTTGTAGGTAGTTTTGGTTTTATCAAATGTAAAAAACTTAACAAGAATAGTTTATTTTTATACGTAATAGGCTCACGTTTGACCACTATCACGCCTGATGGTAAGCGATGATGTGGCCCAATATGAAGCACGCTTGCCTAGCAAAAAACGATTCACTCGCGACTTGTAGACACCCAGATTATATTTATCGGGGAACAAAGACTCCGGCAACATGTTCCACAACTTGGTAGTCCGTATGATGAAGGTGGAATAGTTAGTCAATAGTTACTGCGTAATCGACTTTGAAATGAATTAACTCGCTCTGTGTTTCGGCACTTCGTTTTTTTACTTTCTGTAATAACTTTCGTTTTTCTCCATTTCCTTACCATCAGCCATCAAGTCTTTTATCAAATTTGACGATACTTCGATTTCAAGAAGTTTGATCTCTTGTGACGTACATCTTCCATGAATAACCAATATTTAAATGGACACTAACGCCCGTCCTCAGTTGGAATACATAGTTGTATCCAGCAGTGTTGATCCCAATAGGTTTTTATGACACTCAAATCCTTTTTTGTTTTTTTTTTATTCTAGCTCGGCAAAGTGACTACGCTACACCTGATGTTAAGTGCAGCGCAATCCAAGAATACTGTCGATCAACGACAGACGATGTGTCTATCGTAGGTTCGCAAAATTATGACGGCCTGCCTAATTGCTTTTTCACACACCGTTTACTCTGTCTTATTTGTTAGCCTCTACAAGAACTTTCTATTTCTCATTTGATGGTCGGAATTTGCATGCACTTATGGACCTACGTCTGTGTTGATAAACGATGGTGAACAACTCAAGTGTTTTAGGGTTTTATTCTGGAAACATTGCAGTATTTCAATGTCCTGTGATAATCTGTACAAAACAAATATAAACTGACCGCGGGCGACGCTTTCCACCGGTTGTCTGCGGAGACGCGCCGCACCGGCACCGGCGGCGGCGGCGGCGCCAGCGGCGGCGGAGACGCGCACGCGTCTATCGTCCTGAAAACAAACATCATCACCTTGTATACACACTGACGACTTTAAGACTCCGCTCTTTTGTAACTAATCTTTGGTTTTTAATGAAAGAGGGGGCAACAGAGCAAGTGAGTCAACTGATGATTATTCAGATTTATTCCTATAGTTCCAACTCCTTCTTAACTTTCTATTTGATTAATTTCGTTGCGGGACAAAGACAATTTAGCATTTCCAGAGATTCGCCGCACTTCACTGCTCGGTGTCAACAAAAATGCGTGCCATTGTCAATCCTGGTGCACAGGAGTTACAGTGGCGGGTGTGTGGGCGGGATAGTCTACAAAAGAGTACGTTCAGAGCCGATATTCTCTCGACCATGCTAATATACTACTTAGTTACACTGTATCTAGTAGGGGATACACTGTATCTACCAAAAATATTTTTATATTCGATTGCTACATCAGTAGCTTTTTGTATTAAGACAGTCATAAGTAGTATGACAGAGTTTTCATTGAACACCACTGTTAGTAGTGTTACTAAAGTAAATGTGGTGAATAATTTAAACATTTAAGTGCGACAACAGAGAAGTGTATAAATGACTTAGTTCTATCTCATCAGAATATAAATCACTTCTCTGGCAAAATTTTAGAAATAGAACTTTTTATTGATTTATTTAAAATTGACATTTTGTGTTTCACAGAAACCTGGTTGAAGGCGCATCATATGAATTTCAATGTTACTGGCTTCAGGGTCGCCAGCTCGTACAATAGGGTATCTGCAGAGGGTGGGGGAGCCTTAATTTTAGTACGTGAATATATTAAATTCAAGGAAAGGAAGGACATCTCTCACCTTTCTGTTGAGCGAGTATGTGAGGTCGCATGTGCAGAAACCGATCTTTACATTATTTTATGCGTATATAGGCCTCCTTCATCTAACCTATTAAGATTTATTTCGATAATGGAGGAAATTCTTAAGAAATTTAAAAATAATAAAAAAATTATAGTGTGCGGAGACTTTAATGTTAATATTCTGGTTGATTCTCCGGACAAATGTAAGTTTCTATCATTATTTAGCTCATTTAATTACACATGTTTGTTTACTGAGCCAACTAGGATTACATATGCGTCTGCAACATGTATTGATAATATCTTTACTAATTTTAACATACTAGATAAGTGTGTAACAACAGGTGTTCGGTCAGATCACAAGTGTCAGATGGTCAAACTTAACAATAATGTATGTAATAAACAAAAACATATTACACTAAGATCTCTGACAAAAAATAACTTGCTAAAATTTAGTAATAATTTAAATTCATTATTGTATTCTTTTACCCCAAACTCTGCCAGTCCAAATTATATTTATGATGCTTTATTTAGTACAATTTGCAATGAGTTTAATAAATGTTGTAAACCAAAATCACTCAAAACTAGCTCTAAAATTAACTTTGCAGCCTGGGCTACTAAAGGCATACGACGTAGTAGAGATATTTTATATGACTTATATGACAGAAGGTCCTATACACCTGGTGTCGAATTTTCAAACTACGTTAAGAATTATTCTAAAATATTTAAAAAAGTATGCAGGCATGCTAAAGCCGCTCATATTAGTGAAAAGTTGAGACAATCTAGTAATAAAATAAAAACTACCTGGCAAATAATTAATTCTGAAACTGGTAGAAATAGAATAAGTGACAAATCGATAGCTTTATTTGTAAATGACGAACTAGTTTCAGATAAGCTCTCTGTTGCCAATTACTTTGAGAATTTTTTTAGTAACATACCTATAGATACAACTAAATGTCTGCAGTCATCAGCGACTTTAGCAGAATCATTGTTAATAGAAAATGTTAAAGTAGATATGCTTAATTTTAACTTTGATATGGTGTCTCATTGTGAAATAATCAAAGCATTTAAAAAACTTAAAATAAAAGGTACTGAAGATTTGTGGGGGCTATCTGTTAAAGCTATAGAAGCTATTATAGTAAATATTGCTCCCATTTTAGCAGATATTTTTAACTGTTGTGTAAATGACGGTATTTTTCCCGATTTAATGAAAATAAGTAAAATTGTCCCAATTTTTAAGACGGGCTGTGTAAATAGCGCCTCTAATTATAGGCCTATATCTATATTACCAGCTCTTAGTAAGGTTTTTGAAAAAATCATGCTGGATCAAATGCTGGCGCATTTTGATAGGAATAGGATATTACATAATAAACAATTTGGGTTTACAAAGAGTCGGTCTACTCAAGATGCTGGATCAGCCTTAATGACATCTGTGTTGGAGGCCTGGGAGGAGTCGCAGGATGCTCTGGGTGTGTTCTGTGATCTCTCCAAGGCATTTGACTGCGTCGACCACCAAACCCTCATTGCTAAACTCAAGTATTACGGTATTTGTGGTACATCTCTTGATCTTGTGATATCCTATTTATCTGGTCGGGAACAAAGAGTATGTATAAATGGCGTCACTTCAGTAGGATCTACAGTCAAAATAGGGGTCCCACAGGGTTCCATTCTGGGCCCTTTTCTATTCTTAGTTTACATTAATGATCTTCCTTATATGGTTGATAAGATGGCAGACATAGTTTTATTTGCTGACGACACCTCTTTAATATTTAAAGTGAAGCGTAAGGATGAAGATCTAGTTACACCTAACAAAATTCTGAATTTAATTTCAAACTGGTTCTCTGCAAATAACCTTTTATTAAATGCAGGGAAGACTAAATGTATCCGTTTTACATTATCAAATGTTGTAAAGGTGAATTCACGTATAGAATTAAACAATGAAACATTAGATCTAGTCTCTTCAACAGTTTTCCTAGGAATAACTCTAGATAGTAAATTGCATTGGGATCCTCAAATAGAAAGATTATCTGGTAAATTAAGTGCTGCAGCTTTTGCTGTCCGGAAAATAAGACGCTTAACTGATGTTTCAACGGCTAGGTTAGTATATTTCGCATATTTCCACAGTATTGTGTCCTATGGCATTCTATTGTGGGGATCAGCTGCTGATATAGACACTATATTTATATTACAAAAAAGAGCAGTTCGTGCTATATATGACCTGAGGAGCCGCGATTCCCTACGATCTGTATTCAGGGATAGTAATATACTGACTGTGCCGTCTGAATACATCTATCAAAATATTATGTATGTTCGTAAAAACTTAAGTAAATTTCACAAAAATAGTGACATTCATAATATAAATACTAGAAACAAAAATAAACTCTCAGTACCCTCTTTTAGAATTGTTAAGACTAAAAAGTCATTTATGGGTAATAGCGTTAAATTTTATAACAAGCTCCCCAACAATGTTATTGATATGCCCGAAAATTTGTTCAAGACACACATTAAACGTGAGCTTATGACCAGGGGCTACTATAATGTTAAACAATATCTAGAGGATAGAGACGTTTGGCGTTCGGTTCCTCCTTGCATACTGTGACCTCCTGGGGCCCTGTAGCTTAGGTTAATTATGAGATAATTAAACAATTATAAATAGAATGTATGTTTTAGTAACCAAGATCTAAATAAATTGACCAATGATTTGTATTATTCTACGAGCAAGCTAAAATGGAATGCTTCCTAACATAAAATACCTACCTAAACCAAAAAAATAAAACGATATCAAATAAACAAAAGACGACCGATCGCGAATAAATAATACCTAACGGAAAATTGGCAATTTTTTAAAAGACAAGTCATGCTCTTCAAGAATATAGTAAGCGGACAAAAAACAAGCCCACTGAGTTTGTTTCGCCGGGTCTTCTCAAGCTAGGTCGCGTTTGGATCCGGTGGTAGTTTTAAAACAAGACTTCGGAGATACACATGGTCTGCATTCAATCTCCCTAAAGTTAACTATAGGACTTTGTATTTCTTAATATAAATTATTGAAAATCCGGACCTAAAACAAGCCCCCTGAGTTCAAGTAGCTGGATCTTCTCAGAGTTTGGGTCGCGCCGCGTTGAATCTAGTGGTAAATTAAGCCCACTGAGTTTGTTTCGCCGGGTCTTCTCAAGCTGGGTCGTTTTGGATCCGGTGGTAGTTTTAAAACTCGTGCCGTTTCGGTAAATGCAGTGGTCCATACCGACTCAAAATATTTAATAATTAATAATGGGACGTTTCCATATTACAAATACTGTTAATAATGTAAAATAAAAAGACAACAAATAAACAATTTAGTATAATTGCCTAGTGTATTTGACGATGCTATGTATGTTATGTATACATTAGTTGATATGATTTTTATACATAAGTTTCTTTATTTTGTACTGACTTGTCATAAGCGCTATTTTAATTGCCTACATGATTAATAAAACTATTTCATTTCATTTCATTTCATTTCAGTTTACAAATACTGGTTGTAAGGGAAACGCTTCCGAAAACAAAGAAAGTGGTAGTGATGATGATTACAGACATGATACCACTAATGGCCGTTCCCAATAATCTGTTTATCGGCAGATTTGCTTACTGGCAGTAAAATTTTGACACATTTTGTATGAAAGATGAGTCAAAACACTATTGATAGTAAACAAATATATCTTTAAATAGAATATAACGAATGGCCTTTAATACATCGCCAAATAAATCTACCCATTCTTTTTACTAACATGCGTACGCGCCGCTCGGACATGTCTAACGGCCGTTTACCCCAAGCATCAGCTGATTTTTTTTACTAGCGTTACACTATTAAAAAAAAAAATATTTTAACTATATGATATGAATAACCGTTGTATTTGTCTACCCAAACATGATGCGTGAAAAAAAATAGGTTACTTTGCGATTTATTTAGTGGTATCATGTACATAATCATCAGTAACCAACATGGCAACAACACCACCTTTTCAGTTGCATCAGATTTCGAAAGCGTTTCCTGAACTCCCTATGTATTAATTTTAGATGTCATCTTTTTGAGTCAAAACTTTTATAGGAAATAATACTGCTAATCTCCTCTTCTTCCACCTACCCTTATCCCACTCGCAGTAGGGTCGGCGCAACATGATTTGTTTAACACATGTTACATAAGATTTGGCTTGTAGTTTTTACGACCGGCCGCTGGACTGACGTCAATCCCTCTGGGGAGAAAACACACAGACCAGAAACAAATATTTGTGGATCTCACAAACATTTGTCTCCGTTCGGAAATCGAACCCGCTGCTTCTCGTTTCACAGCTGTCTATATGACCACTGCACCACGGAGGCTGTCAAAATTATACTGCCTATACTTATCTTCTAATATATAAAATTCTCGTGTCACAATGTTCGTTCCCATACTCCTCCGAAACGGCTGGAACGATTTGTATGAAATTTTGTGTGCATATCGGGTAGGTCTGAGAATCGGCCAACATCTATTTTTCATCCCCCTAAATGCTAAGGGTGGTCCACCCCTAAATTTTTATTTTAGACTATTTTTTTTGTTTTTATTTTTTATTTATGATACAGCATTAAAAAATACATACAACCCTAAATTTTCACCCTTCTACATCAACCCCTATTTTTTAATAGTGACATTAGAATTTTTGATAAGCGCGTTTCTCACCGGGGGCGCCCACTAGGCTACTTTAATCCTGGAAATTGGCATTCACGCGGGCAACAGCTAGTAACTATATCTCATTATTATTATGTTCGCCATACCATAATCTCGAAACTACAGAGTCCCGGACCTTTGGATGCTGTGCGTGAGCTCAAATTATTATCGATTCAGAAACAAAAGCCATCGAAATAAGATAACTAGAACGATAACTCTCTTATGAATCTGCCAAAAATACGGCTCCACTTACACATGCAAATTTAAAATCACATGTAAATACACGCAACAAAAATTTATCGTTCAAAATCAACTATATTTCATAAAAGTTAATGTCTAAATATTAAATTACTAGATCGAGGTACGACGTTCTGCACCGCGTAAAAACTAGACGTATTAAGTGTCAACTAGAGATTATTATACAGACTTTTATAGCCGCGCCCCCTTGCACAGAGTTTTGGTGGGGTAATTTTTTTCTTGAGTTACGTTCCTTGTTATTCATCTCATTTCGATGGCAAAAGCTGCTTCAATTGATAAAATCTTATATATAAAATTCTCGTGTCACAATGTTCGTTTCCATACTCCTCCGAAACGGCTGGACCGAAATTTTTTGTTTTTTTTTTATGATACAGTATTAAAAATACATACAACCCTAAATTTTCAACCCTCTACGATCATCCCCTATTTTTTTATTAGCGACATTAGTATTTTTGTCAAGCGCGTTTCTCACCGGGGGCGCCCACTAGGTTACTTTAATCCTGGAAATAGGCATTCACGCGGGCGGAGCCGCGGGCAACAGCCAGTTATGATATATAATTGTGCTTACCTGCGTCTAGGGTATGGTGAGTGGTTGGAGAAGTCCATCTCTAAGCTGGCGGGTTGTGAACTGCTGCCCCCTGCGTTCACACCGGTCGGTGTCGCCCACCACGCCCTGTAGAAACCGACCATATATTTTGTCTTTACAGGGGAAAACGATTTATCGCTACCACCCTAGCGGGGTAATGGTTCTGTTGGACCTATACACTATACTTTTTATAGCATAGGCCGGCAAACGAGCAAGTAGATCACATGATGGTAAGTGATCTCCACCGCCTATGAAAAACCACAATATTTGTTTTATTAGTTTAAATGACGAGACGAGCAGGTCGCTCGCCTGATGGTAAGCACCACGCCTGCCCATCTACCCTAATATGACGACGTAATTTTATCGAAAATTCTGGCACTTCCCAGATATTTATCGTCAATAGTTATATCTTTCGTGCGCGAGATATGTCGTATTGCAAATCACGGGGCTTATGGTTTACAATTCTCTCTTTCTCTTTTTTTTAATATGTTATTAATTATGAATTTTTTAATGTGGGTGCGAGTGCCAAGTATATCTGTATCCAGGAATTTCTGTACATTACACTCGCATAATTCTGTAAAACAATGTCTGGACATTAAAAGAGGCCATAACCCATGAGTTTGTTTCGGCATTTCTTCTCATGGCTAGCCCCGAAATGCCGTCGTAAATGTAATATAGCTTAAAAAATGATTGACATGTAAAAGTGATATTTATGATCCAATTTACAGAATAAATTATTTGAATTTGAATCAATACCTGGAAGGCGTCGGCGTGACCTGCTCCGGCAACCAGTGCTGCGAGCTGGTGACGAAGTTCCGCACCGGCAGCGGCGTCGGCTGCGGCGTCGGCTGCGGCGTCAGCTGCGGCGTCAGCTGAAGCGGCGTCTCCTGTCCGTTGCTGGGCGGCGACTTGCTGCCAAATCCAGCCACCGCTACTCCGCCGCCGATGGATAGTGACGCGTACCATGCGCCCACTGACACAGAGCTGCGCGATGATTTCACCACGAACGGGTGTTCGAGCAGCTTCGCGTATTTCGGACGTTGTCTGTAGTTCTTTGTGAGGCTGGCGCATATTTTTTTAAAATTATTCACTAAGATTCTTCGATAAAATATACAAAGATACACAATTCCTTGAAATAATCATTTAAAAAGTGTTGTCAAAAGAATAATTAAAAAAATAGGAATATAGATCACAACACACAAACTGAATATTATGCACGCGTCATAAAGTAGCTTTTTAAATGAAATCATCAAACGAACATGACACCCCTAATTAAATTGCGGCGAAATAAGTATACACATTCTCTTTAAGACCATGCGGAAACGCCCCTCGAGCATGGCTAAAGGCCGCTAACCCCGAGCGTCAGATCATTATTTTACTAATGTTAACATTCTAGATTTAAAAAAGATCGTTATATTTATCTATCTGAACGTAACACTGCGTGAAACAAATAGGTAGTTTTATTTCGAGATTTATTTAGTGTTATCAAGTCCGTAATCACTAGCACTGTTACTTGTCTTTGTTTTCGGAAGCGTTTCCCTTACACCCATTATACCCCCCCCCCCCCCCCCCCCTCACCAGTTTAATTAATATCTAAACTGCCACTTATCTGCCTGCTTTGACATTTAAATCTATACAAATAAATAAAATTGAAGTGTCTGTTTGTAATATTAAAATCCCTTTTTACTACATGCATATGAATGTATATACGCGGTACATATACCAAAATATATTTATTTTTTATTTTTGTCTGTATGTCTGTTTGTTCCGGCTAATCTTTGGAACGGCTGGACCGATTTTGACGGGGCTTCCCTGGCAGATAGCTGATGTATTAAGGAGTAACTTAGGCTACTTAGGTACTTTTTATCCCGGAAAATGACATTCACGCGGGTGGAGCCGCGAGCAAAAGCTTGTGATATAATATGTACTTACCACTGTGAAACGAACAACTTAAACTCCGGTGTGAAGTCAGTACTGTCCGGTAACTGAGGTGGGTCGTCCGCTATTACCTACAATAAAATATTAATGTCACGGAGATTACGGAAAATATTTACATGCCACTATCGTCATGAATCATCCGCGTCATATAGTATACATAAAATAGTTAATCAACACACAGAAAACTAAAGATGTGCAACGCATCGTCACCTACGCCCAAGTATTTGCGACTTGGCTATACTTGGTTATATTTATAAATAAGAAAACATGCAAGATTGCCTCGGTGGCGCAGTTATAATGCGTACGCGTTACGATCGAGGCCGACGCTGAGGTCTCGGGTTCGATCCCCGGGTCGGGTAAAGTGGCATTGGGTTTTTCTATTACGAAATGCTCAGTATCAGTCCGGAGTCTGGAATTTGTGCCCGGGATGGCGATAGGCTCGCCCCCTGTCACATAAGGGACGGAGATACGCTCGGCGAAATGTGGGTGTACTGGTTACACCTCTACCTACCCCTTCGGGGATTACAGGCGTGATGTATGTAAGAAAACATTTTGAAAGGACGCCGAGTACTCGCCCCTCCTTAGCTCTAGATATCTAATAAAGGCATCCTCAGATCGAGACACCGCCGCTAGTAGAGTAAGTAATTGCAGTGAAGACGCTGCCTCAATTTGAGACATGACACAAATTCGTCGCCTCGGGGTGAGGAGCAGTATTTTTAAGGTTTTTAATCTCGCTCAAAGATGCCCGTTCCAAGTTGTGCTTTAGTATTAACGGGCGTTTTTACTCAAATGGATTAGCGGCTAAAAACTTTGCGTAGTCTGAGAGTAAGCAGTATCGACTTGAGGCAATTTGAAGCTGCTCATCCGGAGGCAGAGATCGAGGCACGTTGTCGCTCAATGGTAAGGCGACGCGAGCCAGTGTTCCCTAAAAACGCGATTCCTCATCTTTTTTATGGTTTCTACAGAAATACCTAATTTTTAAACTGATATTGTTTATCATACGGCTTTATATACATTCCTGTCATTACCTTTTATTTATCTGGTTCCGGAAAAAAGATGATTTTCATATACTCTTATTATTTAATTGAGGTCTCATTGTCGATCTCCCATCATACCATGACCTCAAGAGCGACACGTCTGTCGCCACTAAACGCACGGTTTTGAAGTCTATAAAATATGGCTTGGTGCAAGGCAACGAAATTTGCCTCATAGTGTGGCGTGCCTCTGGTTGAGGCAACATCTCCATTTGACTACAGCGGGTCAGCGCTCGATAGGTATATCGCTAGCTTGCGTATAAAGGTTGGTACAGACCCTGGTGAGCACCTCGAAGTCGTTTTGGCAGTCTCGGTATGGGAACACTCCTGTGGCGAGCTCCACGAGCGAGATGCCCAGCGACCATACATCCGCGCGTATGTCGTAGTCCGGCCGCGTCGGATCCGGCGGGTCGATACGTTCCGGCTGGGGACAAACAATCATTTATATACTTACTTGTATCACGGAAAAACTGTCAGTCGTAAATCAACAAAACAAAAATTTTTTAACAACATAGTGGATAGTGAACAATGATACAGATGTTTGTGATACGGCTCTCAAAGGCTGGATATTTGCAGCACTTAAATTGCAATATTTTTTCTGTTCTTTAGAGTATAGCAGTACAATGTACATAAATGAAGGTGCAGTGGTGTTTTCTAATGCGACTATTAATTTCTACACCTCCACCTTATAATATGCTGCAGGAAATCTAACCTGAATCCTAAGGTGGTGATAAGTAAATAATACCACAGTGGTATGGACAAATTTAATATAAGAGAATCTGTTACAAACAGAATTTTATTATTAGAATGGTTACTAGGATTTCTTGACAATCAACTTAATATATTCTAAATTTTATACAGTACACACTCACAGGCATATACTAATGCCTCGACCTCTGCCTCAAGGTGAGCAACCTGAGTTTGCCTCAAGTCGAGGAAATGGGTACCCAGCTTAAGAAGATACGAGGACTCGGTCCCTTTCAAAGTATTTTTCTACAATGAGTAAATTTTGGCACTGCCTTGGTGGCGCAGTTGTAATGCGTACGCGTTACGACCGTTCGATCCGCAGCTCGGATAAAAGAGATATTGGATTTGTCTATTATGAAATGCTCAGTATCAGCCCAGAAACTGGAATTGTGCCCCTATCACATCATGGAACGGAGACGGACGCTCGGCGAAATGTGGGTGTACTGGTTACACCTCTGCCAACCGCTTCGGGGATTACAGGCGTGAGTGCGTATGTATGTATGGGTAAATTTTAACAACACCTCAGTAACACTCACCGCCATATACGCTGCACAGCCTGCGCTCCTGGTCTTCGCCTTGGAGTCGACGAGCCGGCCGCTGATGCCGAAGTCGCATAACTTCACGTTGCCGCGCTCGTCTAGTAGTATGTTGCTCGGCTTCACGTCGCGGTGGATCACGCCGTGAGTGTCTTTCAGGTACGACAGCGCGTTTACCGTCTGAGAACAAACAATAAAAATAATATAATAATGAAAATTATAATAAAAAAACACTACTGTACGATAATAGTAATTAATTGATACAAGTAATAGGTGACGGTTGACCACAATGATATCAAATATCTAGTTTACCGTAAAATATACTGTTCCCACACGAAAAACTGAAAATCATAACATTAATGACCAAAATATAAAATAGTTAAATCTCTTAGATTACATCCCAATTTCGGTTTTGCAAAAGAATTAAAGTAAAATAATGCTAGGAATTCGAATATTGCAAAATATGAATGTCGAGTATTAAAAAATTATAGGTTAAAGAAAATTCTATAATTTTTACATTGAAAATCAAAAATGGCGATAGGCTCGCCCGCCTATCACATCATGGATCGGAGATACGCTCGGCGAAATGTGGGTGTACTGGTTACACCTCTGCCTACCTTTTCGGGGATTATAGGCATGAGTGCGTATGAATATCAAATAACAAAAACCACTGACCGCCACGGTGACTTTCCCGAGTATAGCCTCGGGTATGGGCGCGGCGAGTCTCTTGAGCAGTTTGTCGAAGCACGACGCCATCAGCTCCATGCAGATCCACACGTCCGCATCGGTCACGAAGCACCCGAGGCACCGCACTATGTAGGGACAATCGTGCGAACGTACCACCACGTCCAAGTCCATTAGAATGCGTTTTGTCTCTTCAGAGTTGCCGGAGCGACGCATTTGCTGATAATATAATAATAATAAATACACCCAACAGTCACACACATAGTCCTGACCCCACACTAGGTTAACCTGTATCGTGGGTAGCATGAAGTACGAGGGACTTGCGGTCCCACAACACCCAGCCCCGATACAAATATTTGTGGATCACACAAACATTTGTCAACATTTTGATAGATTGAAAGGTGAGATTTAGCTACAGAGTACCTCAGATATATTTCTACTTAACTAGATAGCGGCCACAGTACACACAGTACAGTCTTGAGTGGTATAGCCACGCTGTGGACAGTTCTGTCTACAGCATGAATGGGCTCGTCCGGGTCGTTACCGCTGTCTCACAGAAAACCGGCGTAAAGTAGCAGGTTTCGTACGGTGAGTGAGATATCCGGAGGCCCAAATTCCCCTCCCCTTCCCAATCCCTAACGTATCCCTTTCCTTTAAGGTCGGCAACGCGCCCATGATTATTTTAGTATTGTGGGCGTACATGGGCGGTGGAGATCACTTACCATCAGATGACCCACTTGCTCGTTTGCCGGCCTATGCCATAAAAAAAAGTATCAAAATATTCTCCCATCAGATTGACAGCATGTATGTAAAAATCTAGAAGGGCGGCTATCTATAAACGCGATATATATTTATTTATCGAATTTAATTACCTCGTAATTTGAATAACTATCAACGTATCTTAGAATACACCAAATCTAAAATATCCATTAGATCTATAGAATAAAATAATTAAAGTACATATACATATACGCACTCACGCCTGTAATCCCCGAAGGGGTAGGCAGAGGTGTAACCAGTACACCCACATTTCGCCGAGCGTATTTCCGTTCCTTATGTGATAGGGGGCGAGCCTATCGCCATGCCGGGCACAAATTCCAGACTCCGGGCTGATACTGAGCATTTCGTAATGGAAAAACCCAATACCACTTTACCCGACCCGGGGATCGAACCCGAGACCTCCGCGTTGGCCTCAATCGTAACGCGTACGCATTACAACTGCGCCACCGAGGCAGTCGGTGGCGCAGTTGTTACAATAATTAAAGTTTAAAAATTAAATATGATATTTTTATTGTCCCATTTTCGTATGCGAGTTATTTCATTACGTTTGAATATCGATTTTGATACCGAGGTTAAAACGCCCAACAGGGTTTTTGTTACATATTTTATATGTATGTAATTTTCCCAACTCTTGAATAATATGAGATTTACCCTATATTGTTTGTGATAGAAAATGTATTCCGTAATTACGTAATTTAATTAATCTGTAATCATCAACTTTTGCTGTTTTATATTAAATTGACTATTGAATTGACTGCCTCGGTGGCGCAGTTGTAATGCGTTACGATTGAGGCTAACGCTGAGGTCTCGGGTTCGATCCCCGGGTCGGGTAAAGTGGTATTGGGTTTTTCTATTACGAAATGCTCAGTATCAGCCCGGAGTCTGGAATTTGTGCCCGGTATGGCGATAGGCTCGCCCCCTATCACATTGTGGGACGGAGATACGCTCGGCGAAATGTGGGTGTACTGGTTACACCTCTGCCTACCCCTTCGGGGATTACAGGCGTGAGTGCGTATGTATGTATATTAAATAATTAATGGAAAAATGGTACTAACTTTGACAGCTATGACTGCGGCGGATGGTTTGTGCAGCATTTTGACCACGTGACCGCACGTGCCGCTGCCCAGCTCGCCCAGGTGTTGTAAGTCATCAATGCCGGACCGGTACTCTGTGCCATCCACATTCAGTTTGCCGCTCACCTACAATGTATATAAATATTTTGCACATTGTTCGGTTATAGTACCCAATATTAAAATGATGATTATATTATATACTCGTATCTCCCTCTCACTCTCTAATCCAGCGATTCCTAAAGTGGGTTCTGCAGAACCCAAGGGTTTCGTGGAAAAGTCACTAGGGTTCCGTGAATTTGTTACATTTGTCACTGACTTGCGGCGAATGTCGGATCGGATTCGCAAAATAAATTGAGGATTGACGTAAGTGAAGATGAACTCATACACGGATTATATGCTTCTGATATTATATTTGATCATTTCATGTAAGGTAATGTAAAGGCATTTCTTGGGTGAACAGCTAATCTAATCAGGAGCGTGATAATACAATATTTCTATCATCATTTCTATAGCCATTAGATAATGTATTAGACAACATGAGCATTTTTTCCAATTGAAAAACTCAAACATAAATTGTGATTGTCCCGATCTGGGATTTGAATCCAGGACCTCACGGTTTCGCAGCCTATTTACGCTGCCAAAAGTGTACCCAGAGTCCGTGTGCCTGATACGGCGATAGCCATATAACATCATGGGATAGAAATAACCTAGGCGAAATGGTGGTGTACAACTTACACCTCTGCCTACCCCTTCCGAGGAGTACTGGCGTGACTGCGTATGTATATATGTAACTTTATTCATGATAAATCAATACGCCTACCCCAATCAATTTGTCGTGTAGTTGATACTTCCATTGAAGTTTCCAACCATGCCTTATGTAATCATTTATTTACATAATTACCTTATAGACTTCCCGCATTCTGTATTCAGTCTCTGTAGCCTGCGGTGACCTTGGTGGAAATGCTGGTATTTCTCTATTTGAAAACATCGGTGCTGAAAAGATCATTGACAATGTTACAAATCAACCATACTAATGAATTTTATCATGAATTTCAGTCAATCTTAAAGGGAGATTCCTAAACATGCTTTAAGGGTATATATAATTCATATATGCATGGAAGTTTGCCGGCACACGTGTTCCATCCTTCCTATAATATGGAGTACTTTAAACGGAGTGTGAGAAGCAATTAGGCAGGCAGGCATAATTTTGCCGACTTACGATAGACACGTCGTCTGTCGTAGTTTTTGTAGTGTAGTCACTTTGCCGAGCTAGGATAAAAGAAAAAAAGACACATTGCAACAACAAACTAGATTATCAACTAGGACCTAGGAAATTCATAAATGACTAACATACAAATACAGAAATGCACTTCAGCCTTAGAGATTGTGTTAAACATGACATTAAGGCTCTTTTATCTATCCAAATTGAATGAGAATATGTCGTCGGACAGTTAGTTGTTGATTAGAGTTTCAGTGTTGGGTTTGGTGGTAGGTCTCTCATATGCGAGGCCGTCTGGGCTGGTACCAACATTTTGTCTATTACCACTGCCAAGCAATACTATGCAAGCACTGTTGTCTGCCAATTACGGTTAGACATTTATTTCTCAAAAGATTACAATAATCACTTATAGAGAAATACAAGATTACAAAAAACTTCTTCTCGCATTTGAAGGACCGAAGCCTTTGAAATTTTTGGGCATTATGAGACTTAACATCTAATATCTCACAGTGACAAGCGTAAAGTGTCATTCAGTGCTTTGTAGTACAAATTTCTGGTTGATTCTGTTTATGTGCAGGCTTTACTATCAGGAGAGTGACGTGCTCGTTTCGTCATTCAGGCTATAAAAATAAATAACAAAAGGAATGTCAACAACATTGGCACTTCAAAATTATGACTTGCATAAAAAAACATCAAACATTCTTATTCTTATTTGGATCACATTGTACACGTTACATTAGTGATTATAGTTTTTTTAATTTTATAATATACTAGCTGTTGCCCGCAGCTCCGCCCGCGTGAAAATAAAACGTAGCCTATAACCGTCTCCAGGGTCCCATCTATCTCTATATCAAAATCGGTTCAGTAATTTAGGCGTAACAAACAAATAGATATTTTTTCATAAAGAGTATCCTATGTTACTTCTTATACCTCCAAGAATATGTGTACAAAGTTTCATGATGATCGGTTAAGTAGTTTTCGCATGGAAGCGTAATAAACAAACTTACATTCATATTTATAATATTAGTAGGATATCAAATTTTCATTTCCAAACTTAATATTAGACATTTTATAATGAATTACACATATTGTGTCAGGTGAACATTGTCTTAAACATCAATCTAGATGAGACATAAAAAAATGAAAGTTTTCTTAGCTAGCGTAAATGTAATTAAATTGGGTTGTAGAAACCATTGGTCAGTAAAATTTAAAGTTACTGTAACAAGCAATACTATACATGAACTATAGACTTTGACTTTATGCCAGAAAAAAAAAAACAACCTACTGTTACAATAAGATGGATGGAACAATCCACACATACTGGATAATAAATTGATTTCAGTAATGTGTCAGACTGCCTCGGGTTCAATCCCCAGGTTGGGAAATAGTGCTATTGGGTTTTTCTATTACGAAATACTCAGTATCAGTCTGAAGTGGATTTGTGCCCGGCATGGCAATAAGCTCACCCCTATCATATCATGGGACAGAAACTGTACCGGTTACACTTCTGCCTACCCCTTTGGGTATTACAGGCGTGAGGATGAAGTAATAGGTTATGCTTTAATATCAGAGGTTGTTCTATTCCTTCACAAATTCTATTGTACCACATTCCACAACAGCTGTATGACAATATGTAAATTACATAAACCGCAAACATTAGTTAATTTACATATTTACTGTGACGAGACAATGCAATTTGACAACATTAACACAAAATGCATCCATACAGATGTATACAAACTAAGAACATATGCACCACCCCAGTATGTGATCAATACCAATTTATGCAAATAATTTAAACACAATAAGCACAGCAGCCGACTGAAGAGCTGCCAGCTTGCATTATTGCCCATCACACACTACGGCGTTGTTGGTAAATACGTCTAATAACTAGATAATATGTCATAACCCAACACCTTATACATTATCAATATTATGAGCTTAATGTTTGCGATTAGTAACTACATATTAACATATAACGCTAAACATAATATACAAAAGCAGTGTAAACACAAAAAAAAGTGAAAAACATTAAAAAAAGTATGTAGAAAGCCATAAATATTGATGCAATCGCAAGGGAGGTGGTCAGGTCAAGTTCATATTTTGTATTATAAATAACACACGCGAAGAGTATTATAAGAACACGTTACTCACGGGGCTTAGGCCTACGACCGTTCCCTGGTCTGGGAGCTCCAATTCCACCTTGGCTGGTGAAGCCACCTTCTCTTCGAATACGCATTTCATTATCGAAACGTTCCTGTAAACCCTTTATTTTCCCCTCGATCGAACTATTCGACATTATCGTAATCAAAAGAGTACACTAATAACATTTAAGTACTTAATACGAAACGGGTAATCAAAATTTTATTTACACAAAAATTACAATGAAAAGCGCAGCAGTCCAAGGATTTCCTTTAATTTCCTTCGCCAGCCATTTCCATTCACTCAATTAGAACTTCTGCTGTCTGCTGTCACTCTATCATACGTTCAAAACATTCAAGAGATAAACCTGATAAATATAAAATAGAGTGATGGCGATTTCTTACCTCACTCTAACATATGACATATTGGCACCTATAATACGAGTAAGCAATATGAATGAACTGTGTTCCATATTTTGAATTTGGTCTGATATATTACAAATTGCCATATGCAAAAATACAAATGACCTTTTTTTTTTATTGCAACCCGAGTTCCCATGACACTAGTGATTGAAGTCAATAAATATTTTGGAATCCTGACTATCGATAGAAAATGAAACTATCAATTTGATCCATAGAGTTCACTTAATAATTAGAAATATTAGTATATTTTTTACTTGCGAGAAATTTAAAATAAATCAGAACGCTAGGAAAACAAATTAAGATGTACTGAACATATTGTTTAATTTTTATTCTATAATGTTAAATTTCCACCTTGGTAAAGTCATGATCTGTAAATTAATGCAGGTTCTATTTTCAATACAAAAAGATTAAATAAGTCATGTCCATTCATTAAGAGTTTAGACGATTAAAAATTCAACAATGTGTTCAGTAGATCATAATTTATTTTCCTATAGTTATGATTTATTTTAAAATTCTACAAAACACAGTGATATTTGTAGTTAATGAATAAACTGTATGGAACAAATTACATACATACATATATACGCACTCACGCCTGTAATCCCCGAAGGGATAGGAAGAGATGTAACCAGTATACCCACATTTCGCCAAGCGTATCTCCGTCCCACAATGTGATAGGGGGGGTGAGTCTATCGCCACACCGGGCACAATTTCCAAACTCCGGGCTGATACTGAGCATTTCGTAATAGAAAAACCCAATACCTCTTTACCCGATGATCTTTACCCGGGGATCGAACCCGAGACCTCAGCGTTAACCTCAATCGTAACGCGTACGCATTACAACTACGCCACCACCGAGTCAGTGTGGAACAAATTGATGGTTTTAATTCTCTAACGAGAGTCAGAATTATAAACTACTTGTCGTCCTCAACGGACAACAGTACACTCCTCGCGATAGTGTTATTGTATTAGAATTTACTGTGACTACCACTAAAAATAAAATGAGTTTTAACATAACTTAGAAACCAACTTCAAAATAAAAAGAAACTAATTTTATTTGACATAGGGACCTACTGTAAAGAGACCTATAGAAATTGTTATTTTTGATTTTTTAGTGTTTTTATTTTGAAGTCGTTTCTACGTTTTGTTAAAACTTATTTTATAGTCCTAATCCTTAGTTTTTTCAGCCTTGATTCTCTATATTATTTTTGGTTAACGATGATTGGTAATCGATTATCAACATCACTATTAAACTATGTTCATTCGTTTCATTCACTCATCGCTTTCGCGTTTCTAGCTTTTTCACTTTTTTTGTCATACTTCGGATTTCGGAGAAAATGAGAAAAATATTGTAGGCGTTAATTGGAAATAATTTCTTGTTTAATATAAAATATATTATACTGAGAAATAATACAAACTAACTGTACCAAGTTTAATAGTCGCGGGTCATAAACACAAGCGTCATAATAAAGTGAAAAAAAAACTTGTTTCCGTGAAGGCGAAATGACGGGAAAATATTTCATAAACATTAGTTGTGGACGAAATGTGTAAATAATTACGTATTACCATCAAACATGATGCAGTCAACATCGGAGGGTTGCATGAACATCGCTGAACTAGCGAACCAGCTGAGACGCGAGAAAATCTTTATCAATTCGGAGAGGCAGCTGTTGCAGAAACTTAACGAGGATGTGGAGAAACGGGCCATGGAGCTGTTGCAGGTGTCGTGGATCTGCTCGCAGCAGCGACAGAATCTCACCAACCTAATCACATCGCGTTGTGAGGCAGAGTCTATTGCCGCCTGCCAGAAGGCCAGCCTCCTTGAGAGAAGCACTTTCGTCGATGCTTCCAAGGTCCTAAAATACAACGTAAGTATTTGTTCTTCTTTTTCTCGTTTAAGAAACATTAATATGTTAGTTATAGTGAAATGTTAGATGAATAGTTTTGTAAATAAAATTCAAAAACTTTCACATTTGATATTTTTTTTAGGATATACTTGTTAAAGTGTTGCATCAATTCGTCTGTATTGTTTTTCTTTTGTCTAATATGTAAGTTACTGATGTCGTAAATTGTGAGTCAACAGTGTGTGTAATTCATATCCACCCACTTTTGACAAATAATGTGAGTAATAAAACATGCTACTTAGTAATAATAAGTTATTCATTTTATTATTGAAAACATTCTTTAGGTAATAAATTATCAATATTGGTACCTAATTACCAGTTTTAGTTTTTTTTTACTAGTCCTGTGTTATAATATACATCCCAAATAGCTGGGGACGGGTCTCCTCTACTGAATGAGAGGGGTTAGACCTCAATCCACCACCCTGGCCTAATGCGGGGTGGCAGACTTCACATACCTTCGAAATTAACTTACTTTGAAAAAACTTCTCAATTATGCAGGTAACCTTCACCATTAAAAAGCAAGTGATGATTAACAATTAATACTCACATAACTTACAAAGGTCAGAGGTGGATGCTCTTGAGGCTAGTTTCGAACCTGCTGCTTTAGTCTCCATAGTCCCTACCGTTCCCCTCTGAGCTATCATTGCCTTTGCTAGTAATTACAACTATGAAAGATAATTGTTTTGTTTATCCTGTCATGACAAAGCAACTCTGCTGGATCTGATGTTAAGTACAATCTACTACAGACATATGCAATCACACCTGTAATCCCTGAAGGGGAGACAGAGGTGTAACCAGAAAACCCACATTTTCAGAGCTTATTTCCGTCTCATGATGTGATAGGCGGCGAGCCTACCGCCATATCAGGCACAATTCCAGACTCTGGGTTGCACTGAAAAACGTACAAGTTTGGTCAGGGAAAGAAAACAAAAGAGAAGTCAACATTAACATTTGGTTAAAAGAAACTCAAAAATGTTTAGGGGCTACAGTGCTACCATCATCATACTTTTATTATGGGATCAAATGTAACTTGAAATGGTTTGTGTAATATTACACACTGTCTACGCTCATTTGTGTGTCATATTTGTTATTAAATCTAGTTAAATTACTGGGCATTATATATAAATAATATAATACCAGCCCTGTATTATATACGTCCCACTGCTGGGTACGGGCCTCGTCTACTGAATGAGAGGGGTTAGGCCTTAGTCTACCACACTGGCCTAATGTGGGTTGGCAGACTTCACATACCTTCGAAATTCTTATGAAGAACTTCTCAGGTATGTAAGTTTCCTCACAATGTTTTTCCTTCACCGTTAAAGCAACTGATAATTAACAATTAATATACACATAACTTAGAAAAGTCAGAGGTGTATGCACTTGGGCTGGTTTCGAACCTGAGACTTTCGTCTCGACAGTCCATACCACTCCCCGCTGAGCTATCACTGCTATACGCTGCTATACTGGGCATGACGAGACTTAAAACCTTAAAAAATAATGAGTGCAGTGCTTTGAAATTTAAAGTACTGAGTGTAGTTGCTACTATTTCTTGGTCCTACTACTACTTGGTTCAGTACTATTTCTACTATTATTTGAAGGACTTGCTTGCCTCATCATTCAATAGTATAGAAAATGTTGTTAATTTAACCTAATCAGCATCTTACGCAAATCACACCTATGACCCCAGAATACTAGCTCAAGGAGTCATAAGGGCACCACAAATATTGTTCTGTGAAATTCTTAGTGCTACATTGGTAGGACTAAGAATTTTATTGATGTTAATTAATATGCAACCCTAGAGCATTGATATTAAAGTACATAATCACAAAACAGCTGTTTAGGTATTAAACTTATGTATTATTTGAAGGTTACAGTACTCACTGTAACCATAAGCAGTTAGACTTGGCAGTATTTACAACAAGTTTCCTGTTCAGATGTTATGACTCAATATTTATAAAGGCAAAATACTGTGCCTACTGAAATTATTATAATGCATACATACATATACACTCACGCCTGTAATCCCCGAAGAGGTAGGCAGAGGCGTAACCAGTACACCAACATTTCGCCGAGCGTATCTACGTCCGATGACAGATCATGGTCCCTCGTATACAAGAGGCTGGCTGTGTTGGTGCCATCGATTTGTCTATTTCTGCCGACAATGCAACAGTGTGTAAGCACTGTTGTGTTCCGGTGTGGAGGACATTGAAGCCAGTGTAATTACTGGGCATTATGAGACTTAACACCTTATGTCTCGGGGTGACGAGCGCAGTTCAGTGTCATGCAGTGCTTTGTTATTTAAAGTTCTGTGTGGCGATTGTACGAGTAGAGAGCAAGGGTGCAGTGTTTGAAATGATAAAAATGTTATAAGTTTAGGTGAGCTGTTTAATATTGTTCACTTTCACAAATGTTCTTAAAGGTTAAAATGTTAATGATAAATGTTGATGTTAATGAGCGTAATCGACTGTCCCGGTAACGGAGCGCTATACGACTAATTTTACATTTTTAGGTAAATGCGCCACGCGCATATAAATGCTGAGCTAAGGTGTTCGGTACTATTACACCGAACAGCGATGTTTCTGTTCATGAGAAGACGTGGCGCTTACCATCAGGCGACCGACCTGCTCGTCTCGTCGATCAAGCTAATATAAAAATAAAAATAAACAGAATAGACCATCGTCACCGCGTCGGCGTCTAATAAGCCGTTGTCTGGTGAAAATCATATTTTAAAAGTCTAGAATAATTATGATATTTATATACTTCATTAATTTGTGAATTTATAAAATATATGATTGTGAGTTATCAAAAGTTGGACTTGCGTGTTTTCGCGTGACGCATGCGCAAGGATTAACATAGAGTACGTTATATTGTTTGCTTATTATGTGTATGTTCTTCCACACCGATAAGAGTCGCAAGCTATGGCCTATGTGGTATTCAGTTTGTATGACCGCTATGCTTGTTTGACCTATCCGTGAAGCCTGAAGGGACAGCAACCATGGTGGATAGATATGGATCTTGAGTTCCTTCATTTCCTAGAGTGCCCCACAAACAACGACCAACCAACGTGTCACAGTTCGTTCCAAACATTGGTAATTGGGGAAATTGGATTGGATTTTCTGCCGCTGGACTGACTGTCAAAGAATACCAACCTTTTTTTTTACTTTGTGAAACCTTTTGTGGGTACCGCCCCACCGCATGGTCAGTCGGGGCGGTTATGTCCGACTCCCACGGACTAAAATCCAACGGTGTTCCTCCGGGTGCTCTTGTTCGGTCGGGGCTGCGGGGACTCTATTATACTCTTCCGCGGCCTCAACGGCGCCGGCCCTTGTAAAGGGCCTCTCCGGTCGGTGGGTGATGGGGGAGTTATCCACCCACCTATTGCTCCACTCGAGAGGTTCGCGCGAGCCGCCGCGCGCGTTACTTTGAGGCCTTAACTGTCGGACGACGGACTTCCACGTGTCCGCCGCCCAGCTCTCTAAAGAATACTAACCTGCAGTTGTGGAATTTTACATTGCAATATTGATTAATTGTTAATTATCGCTTTCTTTAACGGCGAAGGAAACATCGTGAGGAAACCTACATACCTGAGAAGTTCTTCATAAGATTTTCGAAGCTATGTGAAGTCTACCAACCCGCATTAGGCCCCAGCGTGGTGGACTAAGGCCTAGTGGTTCATGCCCAGCAGTGGGATATGTATGATAAAGGGCTACAATACATGATACATTGTAATAAGTCCGTCTGTATACCATGTAGTACATTAAGTATATACTCCTACATCCTACTACCTATTAATATTATGAATGTGAAAGTTTAGTTGTCTTTTGTGAATTTGGATGTGCGTTAATCATCCACTTCTTAACGGCTGAACGGATATTGATGAATTTTGGCACACAGGTAGATCATGGCTTGGATTACGATATAGGCAATGATTGTCCCGGAAAAAGATATGCACGCAGGCGGAGCTGCGAGCAAAAACAAGTGAATATATTATGCTGTATGCTACCTCGCACACCTATTCACGCCATCCCATCTATCATCCGCATCATCCTCGGTCATTGTAACAAGATAACTTCGACGCGTGCGGCACGTTACCCTTAATCACGAAATAATATAAGCACTCGGTGGCGCAGTTGTAATGCGTACGCTTTACGGAGTCCAAAGCTGAGGTCGCGGGTTCGATCCCCGGGTCGGGTAAAGTGGTATTGGGTTTTTCTATTACGAAATGCTCAGTATCAGCTCGGAGTCTGGAATTTGTGCCCGGTATGGCGATAGGCTCGCCGCCTATCACAACGTGGGTCGGATACGCTCGGCGAAATGTGGGTGTACTGGTTACACCTCTGCCTACCCCTTCGGGGATTACAGGCTGAGTGCGTATGTATGTAATATAAGCACATGCCAATATCCCCAAAGGGCATGCAGGGGCTTCGTGCACTGCCAAGTTAAAACTTAGTTTTCAAACTACGCCATATTTCAAAGTTTCTGAGAACAGCTGTAACATGATGCCAAGAATACCTTATAAAGGATCTTTAAAACTGCAACAGAAATCATAGCAACTCTTTACAACTAGGCATGTGCTGATACGTATGTACAAAGAGACAACAGTACGACGCTTGTGACACACTGTGAATAAAAACAATGGAGGTAATTCACACTCTGCGACTGTTTTGTTTCGTGTATCATGCGCGGAATGCATTACTGTACAATATTATATGTATAACGATGTTATATCATTATTTGACAGCCTCCGTGGCGCAGTTGGTGAGTAGCCGGCTGTGAAGCATGAGGCCGTGGGTTCGACTCCCGCACCGGGACAAATGTTTGTGTAATCCACAAATGTTTGTTTCGTGTCTGGGTGTTGTGGGACCGCAAGTCCCTCGTAGTTCCTGATACCCACGATACAGGTTAACCTAGTGTGGGGTTAGGATATGTGTGTGACTGTTGGGTGTAATTATTATTATTATTTATAATAGAACGTCACGCTTAATTGTTGAGGTGATTGTATAAAGTTTTTTCATGTTTGATTTTATAAACCCAACCACGCGAACGGAGCTGCAAACAAAAGCTATCTAACTATAAAAATAAGTACAATGTATTTATTAGGTATTGAACTGTTATTATGGTACAGTTTATTGTGGTAATTTAGCATGAATGACGTCAACAAGCCCATGAATGGTAACCGGTAAGGCTCATTCGCAGCAAAGCCATAGGCTATATCTCTCATTGGCCTTATACGTCTGTTTCAGACGATTTAATCATTGTCTCATAGACATGCACTTTCTTTCGTGGCTGTATAAACCAATTCTAGAGCGGCAGAGTCTACCGCATACTCTGCAAGAGACGCCTCCGACTGGTGGGTTGTTGTCGACCTGGTGACTAAGAACTAGGCTATATATAGGCTGACTAAGAACCATCTCGACTAAACTCGCATTCAAACAAAAAACGCAAACAATATATTTTTTGTAGCATAGGCCGGTAAACGAGCATGTGGGTCACCTGATGGTAAGTGATCTTCACCGCCCATGTACGCCCATAATACCAAAATAATAAGGGACGCGACCTTAAAGGAAATGGATAATTAAGGGAATGGGAAGGAGAGGGGATTTGGGCCTCCGGATATCTCACTCACCGTATGAAACGCAGAAGAAAGCTTTACGTCACGGCAGTCAGTGGTAACGACTCTGACGAGCTGGGCCATTCATGCTGTAGATAAAAGTGTCTACAGCGTGGCTCTACCACTCGAACAAATCACAAAAGCAAATCGGTGCATTTGTGAGCCATGCATTTCTTAAAGGCGCGCTCCCTGTTGAGGAGGGCACAATTAGTGTATACAGGATCTCACGCGTAGATCTATTAGAGTATATTTTTTTTTATTAGCTTGAATGACGAGACGAGCACGTCGCTCGCGTGATGATAAGCGCCACGCCTGCTCATAAACAGAAGCAACGCCACACAGAACTTTAAATAACAAATTACTGCATGACACTAGACTAGACATAAGGTGTTAAGTTTCATAATACCCAGTAATTTCACTATCTTCAATGTCCTTCAAACCGGAACACAACAGTGATTACACACTGTTGCTTGGCGGCAGAAATAGACAAAGCGGTGGTACCAATCCAGCCGGCCCCGCAAACCTAGGGACCTACCACCTTGTAAAAGTTGGTGGAAATAGTTTAAGAAGTAGGTCATTAAAAATAAATTCTCCTTGTCACAGGAAGCGACAGCCCTAGGCGAGCTGCTAGGATGGCTCCGCGACACGCCTCGCCTGGTCGCGCTGTGTCTGTTACTAGGTGAAGAGCATATGCCACCATCGCTGCCGTCGACTCTGGTAGCAGGACTGTACGGAAGTTGCCGCTTCTCCAAAGACAGGACCAGACTCCTGGCCGTGCTCAGACTGCTGATCAAACACCAGCTGGCCACCTCGAGCGATCCTAGGAAGTAAGTCTGCATGTAACAGGTTGTATTTACAAAAATAATTACGTATTCGATTTAACTCCGATCACTAACTATCCACTAGTAATATGGATAGTAGTTTTGATCGGATTTCAACAATTCCTGTATTGGCTATCAGGAACTACGAGAGTTTCTGTTTCGCAAGATCCAGACCCAAACAAATAATATTATTAAATATTTGTGGATCATATGAATAATTATATATAATAAATAATAATACCAGCCCTGTATTATATACGTCCCACTGCTGGGCACGGGCCTCCTCTACTGAATGACTGAATGAGAGGGGTTAGGCCTTAGTCTACCACACTGGCCTAATGTGGGTTGGCAGACTTCACATACCTTCGAAATTCTTATGAAGAACTTCTCAGGTATGCAGGTTTCCTCACGATGTTTTTCCTTCACCGTTAAAGCAAGTGATAATTAACAATTAATATACACATAACTTAGAAAAGTCAGAGGTGTATGCACTTGGGGCTGTTTTGAACCTGCGACTTTCGTCTTGACAGTCCATACCACTCCCCGCTGAGCTATCACTGCTATCTATAATTATATATAATTATCCAACTCGTGGCCTCCCATGTCACAGCAGACTACTCGACTACTGCGCCACGAAGACTGTTTCAAATAAATAAATAAATACACCCAACAGTCACACACATAGTCCTGACCCCACACTAGGTAAACCTGTGTCGTGGGTATCAGGAACTACGAGGGACTTGCGGTCCCACAACACCCAGACCCGAGACCAATATTTGTGGTTCACACAAACATTTGTCTCAGTGTGGGAATCGAACCCACGGCCTCTCGCTTCGCTGCCGGCTACTCGCCCGCTGCGCCACGGAGGCTGTCAAATATAATTAAATTGGTCTGTACATAAGAAAACTTTCATGGGCTAGTATCATTTTGTTTGACGATACGTGTAGTCTAAACTCCTTAATATTTTTTTTAAAGCTTATCTTTAGAAGAGGATTTAGATTCCCGTAGTTAAACCGACATTCTTCGCAACTATACTATTTTTGGACTGCCTCGGTGGCACAGTTGTAATGCGTTCGCGGTACGACTGCTGTGCTGAGGTCTCGGGTTCGATCCCGGGGTCGGGTAAAACTGATATTGGGTTTTTCTGTCACGAAATGCTTAGTATCAGCCCGGAGTCTGGATTTGTGCCCGGTATAATATATCTATCATATTAAGCGATAAGCTATCATATTATTGGACGGAAAGAACCTCGGCGAAATGTGGGTGTATTGATTACACTCTGCCTACCCCTTCGAGGATTACAGACTTGACTGCGTATGTTTTGACAGCCTCCGTGGCGCAGCGGGCGAGTAGCCGGCTGCGAAGCGAGAGGCCGTGCGTTCGATTCCCGCACCTAGACAAATGTTTGTCTGATTCACAAATATTTGTCTCTGGTATGAGTGTTGTGGGACCGCAAGTCCCTCGTAGTTCCTGATACCCACGATACAGGTTGGTCAGGACTATGTGTGTGAATGTTGGGTGTATTTATTTATTTATTATTTATATATATTATTTTTATTAATTGTGTACTCTCATATGTGCAGGTTGTTCAGAACGGGCAAATGTGCGTTCGCGTCCGTGTACGCAGTGTTCCGCGACGGTCACACGCCGGCGCGTCAGTTCCTCGTCGCGGCGTTACACGCGCCCGTCATGGCGGTGCTGCACGAGGACGAGTTCTTCCTGGACATAGACCCGGACAAGGCCATGGAGAGGTTAGTGGGGGCATCACAATTACTAGATCGTGTGGTGTATGTACAATAGGGTAGTTTCCTATATTTAATTTTATATATTATTCTATAAGCAACAGAAAATGATACGAAAAAGAAACCCTTTCATTAAAACACAATCAAACTTGGTTCAGAAACGGGCCCGCAGTTATGACTTTAGATGTTGGTATGAGGAAAAGTGGGTGCGTAGTAGGGATATCTCACTATCTCACTTGCACGCGTGCACCATAATGAACATTTTACACAGTGACGTCAAAGTTTGCGTCGTCTGTCATTTGACAATTACCCCTTCTACAGGATTTGAATGGCTTCTAACTTATTTATTTTTGGTCCGATTTATAAAATTCTTTCTGCAATAGATTTTGAGTAACGTAGTTGATTTAAATAAAGTTAAATCTAGTCAACTACCCTATTGTACAGGCATACCTACAGCACAGTCTAGGAATCCGTACAGTCGTCCAACGATGAAATTTTGACAGAACAATCGTGCGGGGGTTGCTAGCCAGATCAGCATAGATAGGCGGAATATGTAGCTCGGGCTCTCTTGACTGAAGTTGCCACATCTCGTCGGTTTTCTGTGGTACTAACACTGTCGACCCGGCCAATTCATACTATCGACAAAAGTATATAGCGTAGATCTACACGCCCTGCTATGTGCGCGGAGCCTGTAATATGTAGTCTGGATTTGTGACAGTGACGCATCAGACGTCATCCTATACATGTCTACATGCCAACAGTGACAAGTACATACAGACATTCACTCTATACAAACACATCGCACGTGAATTTTGCATCGATTACTGTAATGTTTACATTAATATACAAAAGTTTCAGTATACATTTAGACGGTCGTTCATAGTTCCTTATACCTACGATGCAGGGTCACCTGGTGGGATCAAGACTATGTGTAGGACTGTTGGAAAATATACAACGTGTTACAGAAAGGTGTGGTCAAATTTAAGCAATTTATAGTATACGATACAAGTATTTCAACCCCCGTAGTACTAAATCCGATTGCATTGCCAGAACATAAATAGAACATTTCATTTATTATTGAATGTATAACATGTCGATATTCGACTTGCAATTATGAACAACACTAAATGTGAACAGCTGGGCTTTTGTCTCACTCCTGCTTTGTTATTTTCGCTCATGAACTTCACTTAATTGTATAGGGACGTGATCGATCATAATAATATCGATCTTAATAAACGAGTGATTAATATTTGCATGAAATTTTAGTATGTCTAGATTTTAATAATATCCAGCACATAAGCACTCGCTGCCAGGTGTATGTAATTACTCTAAATATGACCAGACTTTTCTGTAACATGTTGTATATACATTTTCTTACCCCTTGTAGATTTTCGTCAGCGGATCGTATTAAGAAATTCGGTCAGCCGAATAGCGCGGATTACGCTTCAAAAGTGTCTCGGTACCGCAAATGGACGATTCAATCGCTGTTCAACTTGACGAGCAAGTTCATCGCGTCGCTGCGTGAGAACTGGCCCAACTTCCCCGCCACCATCGCCTGGATCATCCAACAGATAGTACACTTGCTCAAACAACATTCAAGGTGAGCTTATTAACGGCCCCAATTATTAAATGACCATACTCCAATTCCCGGATCAATTGCTGAAATAAACCAATCGAACTAAGGATAAATCACATAGGAATTGACTGGAATTAAAATTATATAGCGATAAGCTTGAACCCCTATCTCATCATGAGACGGCAATAACTCGACGAAACATGGGTGTAGCACTAAGTGCACCTCTGTCTACTCCTACGGGAATAAAAACGTGGGTTTATATATTTAATAATCACTAGGAAAACATAAGCCTTAAGAAATACCCTTGTTTTAATATTTGTAATTTATGTACCAGGACATCAGAACGCGAGTTGCACGCGATATGCACTGAGTTGGTGCTGAACCATCTGATATGTCCGGCGATAGTGAACCCTGAAGCGCACGGGGTGGTCGAAGTCACCGTGTCGTACGTCGCTAGGTTCAATCTCATACAAATCGCGCAGATCATACAGATGCTGTGTCTGGCCAAGTACCAAGAGGTATGTGTCACCCTACTATTATTATGAGTGTCAAAGTTTGGATGTTTGTTGGACAATCACGCGTTAATGGCTGAACGGTTTTGGATGAAATTGATTGGCACATAAGTAGATCATGATCTGGACTAGAACATAAACTACGTTTTTTATACAAATTAATAATATTTTTTTTTAAACAAAAACACGCGTTTATGGAAATTCCAACAAAAAAATGAAAAACAATTAGGTAATAGATTAAATTATTTTATTGTAAAAAAAAATAAGGAATAAAATCATGTTCAAAGTTTCCGTTATGTACATACATACGTATGAAGCTAATAATAGCGTGTTGAAAAGGCCGTTTACGTGGGCGGAGCCATGAACTAAAGCTAGTATATGATATGACTGTTGAATGAAGAACTGTGTTTTATGTGGTTTAGATTTCAAAATTCTTATTATGTATTTAAGCAATATACTATTATAATATTGTATATTCGCACCCAGGTGGAGCCAAAAGTTCGCGACCTATACACAAAATTCGATCGTTCATGCGTATGGTCACTCGTGGAAGCGTTGACGGATGAGTCTATGGCGCCAGCGGGGGGAGGTGGCGTTGACAGTGGCGGGGGTGTGGGCGGGGGCGGGGGCGGCGGCGGTGACGCGGGGGACGCGGGCGGCGCTGACGTCGACGCGGACGTGGCGCCGCGGACTGACGCGCATGTCCGCACCACTGCAGCGCTCTACACGCCACATGACGCGCATCTACTGGTCAGTACCACACCTGGAGCGGTATTCTTAAAAAAAAGAACAGCTCAGTGCGAGTTGAACTTGGCGCACCAAGCGTTCTGTACCCAAACCCGTATTTTTTAAAGTTTTGTTATTTTTATTATTTGTCGAGAGATCCGCCATAGGACTTTAAAGGTAGAACAGACAGACATGCAGGTAGATGGGGTAGGCTCTGTTCTAGGGTTCCATTAGGCGCCCTTATGGCACGTGACCATAGAAACAAATAATCGTTCTGAATGGTTCAATTTGCCCGGACAAAAATTCCTATAAATATTTTCACTAAAAATTAACGTCTTGCAACAGACAATCTAAAATATCTCCGAATTTATCAAACTTTATCGAATCGGCAACACTAGTTGTGCAGTGCTATTAAACTATTTTACAAATCGTCGTTGCTATTACAATTCGTTCTATGACATTTTTTATTTTCTATTCGAATCGGACTTAAATCTAATATTAAACGTAAAATAAATAAATCAGTTATTTAAATAGTCTATAAAACAACTATTGCCGCATCCCGATAGTTTCTACAAATAAGTGTTATTTGCCTCTCCTGTAAAGTACGCACAAAACTGACATGAAACGTATTGCAATATCGACGACGAAATATAACAATAACTATTGAAATAAAACTAGTTTATATGGATTTAATCGCGAAATTAAACCGCAATAAAATCCGTATAAACTAGTTTTATTTCAATGTGTAATATTCGCGTAAACCTAAGAAATTACTATAACAATAAGTAATTGTTTTTTAGATAACGTTCCTGAGACGCATATCGTCGAAGTTGAACAACAACACTGAGAGCGTGGCGTCGGCGGCGTCGGCGGCGTCGAGTGAAGACTCACACTCCAGCAGCTCCGGGGCGGGGTCGGAGGCAGCTGCTTTTGGGTATAAACACTTCAATACATTCTTGCACGACTCACTATGTGCCTGTATTTTATACGACTGCGTATTATTACCTGGCCTGTGAGGTACCTAGTGGTGTTGAAAGTTGAATAAAGGTCAGTGTAGAGCTATGTATAGAGCAAGATAGGTAGACAGTTCTATCTAAATAAATGGGTCGGCTCAACCGGATTGATAGTTGTTACCACTGTCTCACAGACAGCCGATGTGAAGTAGCAGCTCGGTGTTTCGTTTTGTACGGTGAGTGAGATAACCGGAGGCCCAAATTCTTTTACTATTGTGGATTTTCAGGCCCACCTTGCTGACCTCCCCCTACGTCAATAAAAATAGGAGTAATTTTAAAAATAATTGATAGCTCATAAATATTCTGCTTCGACAGAAGGGACCTATCTAATAAGCCTTAGCCACAGATCTTCTTTCTTTCTGCCTGACGTCATCTCGGCTTAATGTCAGGGTCCGCCTTCTCGTACCACTTCGTACCTCGTAGTTGCCGTCTCGTAAATTTGACGGTATTTTGTATTTTATGGAACACATGTGTAAGTAATGTGACTGCCTCGGTGGCGCAGTTGTAATGCCAACGCGTTACGATTGGGGCCAACTCTGAGGTCTCGTGTTCGATCCCCGGGTTGGGTAATGTGGTATTAGGTTTTCTATTATGAATGCTCAGTATTAGCCCGGAGCCTGGGATTTGTGCCCAGTATGGCGATAGGCTCGCCCCCTATTACATCGTGGGACGGAGATACGCTCGGCGAAATGTGGGTGTACTGTTTACACCTCTGCCTACCCCTTCGGGGATTACAAGCGTGAGTGCGTATGTATGTGTAAGTAATGAATGTTTTGTATCAGTGGCGAAGGAAGCGGTGATGCTGTCACCAGCGACGACCTCGGAGCGGCGAGACTCGCGGCGTCACTGCAGACCATGGAGCCCAACTACAGGAGCCGACTGCATGATGTACTGAAGAAGATGCCAGACTTCACAAAATACAAGTAATTCCGATTTGTAGACAGTTTTGTTTACAGCATGCTGCAATGGCCATGCTCGATGCCCATGCTCGGGTTGTTACCACTGACATAGAAAACCTATGTAAAGTAGCAGTTTGTTTTTTCGTTTTATACGTCGAATGAGATATCCGGAGGCCGAAACTCTTGTTCCTAAAGTTGATAATCCAACCGTTTAAAAACCCCCGATGTCAACAGCTACACACAACTTTAAACAGCTGCACACAGATTTACTCTAAATATAGCTCGGATACCATCTCGATTAAACTAGCTCTTCTTCTTCCACCTGCCCTCATCCCACTCGCAGTGGGGTCGGCGCAACATGGTTCTTTGAAACATGTTACAGAAATCTCGATTAAACTAAGTATCTAACAAAAACACAACATTCAAATCGGTCCATTTGTAGTAGACGCTACGATGACACACACACACACACACACACACACACACGCATACACACACACACACACGAGCACACACACGCACACACACACCCACACACTCATACACACACACACACACACACACTCATACACACACACACACACACACACACACACACACACACACACACAGGAAGAGAGAGAGACAGACAGATAAAGGTGTCAAACTTATAACACATCTCTTTTTGTCAGAGGTTAAAAATAGCACCAAACTCACACATACAATTTTTTCAGACCCTCGGAACCCAAGGAACCCCCCATCGAGAATGGTCACACAAAGAAGAGCATCCTGGCAAAAGTGCCCAAGAGCCGGATGTATCGCAGCAGCAGTTCCAACTCTTCACTCAGCACGACTGAGGACAAGCCCATAAACGGGATGGACAGAGAAGACACCGCATTGGAGAACCTTGAGGTGCTGATCATCAAGCTGGCTAACGTCGAGGAGCATGATTATGTAGGTGGGTGATGAGGTTTGATATTAAATATGGGTTTTATTGAAGTAAGGTTTCATAGATTGATGAGAGATAAAGGTTTTTACCTGTGACAATCATAATATAAACACTAGGAATAAATAAATAAACATAAATTGGTTGGCAAAATTCATCGCTTAAACAAAACACAAAACTCCTTTACGTGACTCGGTGTACGTTTCTACAACCTAATTCCAAGTTAGTATCTTGGACCTACCCTTTCATAACTTCAAAATTACTGTAAAAAAAACACCTAATTATTATAAAATTAGAGTATTGCTAGCGCAATATGGCGCAATACAAATTTTATCTATAATGTATATTGGTTGTAATAAGATTATTAAATTGTAAATTATGACGTTTTAAGTGCCCTGTAGGGCATAGGCCCTACAGTACAGTTTTCATAGTGAAAATAAAGTTATTTTGATTTGATTTACCCCCGCCAAAAAGAGGGTTGTTATAAGTTTGATCCCTTTTATCTGACTGTGTGTGTGTTTATACAAAGTGTTACAGAAAAGTGTATGTAAATTTAAGCAATATATAGTGTACGATATATGTATTTCATGCCCCATAGTACCAAATGTGTACATCATCATAGGATATAATTATAGAAAATACTTTTTTATCGAATAAGTAACATATCGATATATAGGGTGAAATGGTTCAATTGAAGTTAGCTGATCGCCCGTCTGTGCGAATCGCAGACGTCCCCACAATAAAAAAAATACAACAGGTCGATATCGATTTTCAACTTTAGACAACACTAAATGATAAAAGTGATACTTCAGATAATCTTGACTTGTTGACTATTGATTTTCTTTAATATTATATAAATGCTCAGTATCAGCCCGGAGTATGGCATTGTGCCTAGTGTGGCGATAGGCTCGCTCCTTATCACACCGTGGGACGGAGATACGTTTGGCGAAATGTCGGTGTACTGGTTACACCTCTGCCTACCCCTTCGGGAATTACAGGCGTGAGTGCGTGTGTTTGTATGTATTGTAAAAATAAACTGACAATGGTACCCGATAATCGCAGTAAGCCTCAGTGGCGCAGTGGGAGAGTAGCCGGCTGCGAAGCGAGAGGCCGTGGGTTCGATTCACGCACCGAGACAAATATTTGTGTGATCCACGAATGTTTGTTTCGTGTCTGGGTGTTGTGGGACCGTAAGTCCCTCGTAGTTCCTGATACCCACGATACAGGTTTACCTAGTGTGGGGTTAGGACTATGTGTGTGACTGTTGGGTGTATTTATTTATTATTTATCTCTCATTGTGGTAAACGTCCAATTTGGTTTCGTATATGTTGTCCAAAATATCCATAATTATTTATTTTAATAAATGTATAAATGTTTTCAGGTCTCATCCCCGAGTCTAAAGTGTTGGAGTGTTACTACGGAGGGTCGGAAGGTGATGTGGATGACACGGCGTCAGCTCTCGCCGTAGCAGGTCCCGGCGCTCCTGTACAGAAGAGGACCAGGTAATGTAACAGTCGTTGTATACTTTAACAGCCGGGACCGAGTTTTTACGTGCCCTCCGAAACAAAGAGATGCTCAGTTGAAACACCACCAAGCGGTCACTCATCTATAGACTAACTTCCCCAAGGGTTACATAAATTGCTAATCGTTCATCAATTAGTGAGTGCAATTTTGTTTTTGTTTTATTAATCATGTAGGCAATTAAAATAGCGCTTATGACAAGACAGTACAAAATAAAGAAACTTATGTATAGAAATCATATCAATAATGTATATCAACTAATGTATACATACATAGCATCATTAAAATACACTGGGCAACTATACATTTTACAATATTTTTATTATGGAACAGTCCTGAATAAGGTATATTGAATTTTATACATTATTTTTTAAGCAACAGAAAATGATACGCAAAAGAAACCCTTTTATTTGACACAGTCAAAATTGGTTCAGAAATGTGCCCGCAGTTATGATTTTAAAGTTGGTATGAGGAAAAATGGGTGCGTAGTAGGGATCTCACTATCTCGCTTGCACGCGTGTACCATAATGAAAATTTTACACAGTGACGTCAAAGTTTGCGTCGTCTGTCATAAAAAAATGATTGTTCAGGTTTTCGGTATCACACGATGAGGTATCGTTAGGCAACACGTCAGACAACCTGGAGGCGGTGTCGGAAGCGGCGTCCAACCACAGCGTCACCTCCAGCCTCGAACTGGAGACCGAGGACCAGAACGACAACCTCTCCGACATGGTAATATACTGTCTATACATACATTTTTTTAAGATTGTGTGGCAAACCAGTGGTAGAGCCACGCTGTAGACACTTTTGTCTACAGCATGTATGGGCCGGCTCGTCCGGGTCATTACCACTGTCTCACAGAAAACCGGCGTAAAGTAGCAGCTCGCTGCTGCGTTTCGTACGGTGAGCGAGATATCCGGAGACCCAAACCCCCTCCCCTTCCCAATTCCTTAATCATCCCTTTCCTTTAAGGTCGGCAACGCATCCATGATTATTATGGTATTGTGGGCGTACATGGGCGGTGGAAATCACTTACCATCAGGTGACCCACTTGCTCGTATGCCGGCTTATGCCATTAAAGAAACGAACAAGTGGGTAATCTGATGGTAAGTGATCTCCACCGCCCCCCCACAATACTACAAGAATCATGGACGCGTTGCTGGCTTTAAAGGGAGGAATAAGGGATTGTGATCTGGGCCTCCGGATATTTCACTCACCATACGAAATGCAACAGCATGTCGCTATTTCACGGTGTTGTGGAAACCAGCCAGCTCATTGATGCTGAACAAAAACAAAATTACTAGGTGATAGGTTTTTCATATGCGAGCATCCATCTGGGTTGGTACCACTGCTTTGTCTACTTCTGCCGCCAAGCAGCAGTGTGTAAGCACTGTTGTCTTTCGGTTTGAAGAACATTGAAGCCAGTGAAAGCCAGGCGAGCTACCTGCTCGTTTCGTTATTCAAGCTAATAAAAAAAATCGCAGGTATCAGCTAATGTGAGCGGTCGCGGCAGTCCCAACATCTCCGGCAGAGAGACTCCGTCATCACAGGTCACCGACGGAGACGCAGCTGGTGACGCACAGCCCAGACGGTATCTCATTATATTTAGTTTAATTATTATCCGGCTCGAAGGACCAATGCACTCGCCATCTTGTTTAGGGATACTGTTAGGGTAAATGTACATTTATCCGCTTTTCGTTCTATGAATACTTAAATGGTATGACTGCGGCGCATGCAGGTCGTGTAGTGTGGATAAGTGTACGTTCACCACTGGACGCAATGGAAAATGATTATGAAAATCAATCAAATTAACAATAAAGCACGTAAGGGTAAAACCTCCGTGACGCTAATGGTGAGTAGTCGGCGGTGAAGCGAGAGGTAGCGGATTCTCTTCCCGCACCGAGACAAAATGTTTGTGTGATCCACAAATATTTGATTCGGGTTTGGATGTTTTCTCCCCAAAAGGGATGACGTCAGGCAGGCGGCCGGTCGTAAAACTAAAGGCCAAATCTTTCTGTAACATGTCTAAAACATGCACCGTACCCACTGCGAGTGGGATAAGGTCAGGTAGAATAAGAAGAAAGCACGTAAGGGTAAAGAAAAGGCATTTTACTTAACCGCGTATTATTTTATCAGGATGCCACAAAACGCTCCAGTCAATCAAACGGGAAGCGCCCGAGCGAAACTATTGAAGCAAACCAGAAATGACATCGAAGACAAGTTCTGCAAGTTCGAGATTAAGGTATTGAACGAACAACATTTTCAACTAAACTAAATTTATTCTACCTACATTATATAACTTTAACCGTACATGTTGGAATTGTTTTTATGTGATTTACAAAAGTTAAAAAAGTTATAGGTTGTAGCGCACGTCACTAGTACGCCGACGCGTACCGTACCGTCACCCCTAGCGGCCCGCTTGCAAACCTACATCACGCCGCAGTGCCTAATTAGCTTCCAAACGGGGTGGAGCCTAATTGTATCGTATACCATATATAGTGCCTATATATGATGTACCTATTGTAGTTCTACAACAGTCAAGTTTTCGTTTTTATTGTGGTACGCATTCTGCTTTGGTTCTTTCCTGCCCCGACGAGGCACTCACGCAACATACCAGTCGAGCCGGCGACAAGGTAAAGACTGTGTCACAAACTAAAGAGACATCACTCACACACCTGACCAAAGAGACGTCGCGGCGTTCACATAAAAAAATTAAACATCAACGGTGTTTGTACCGTTTCAACAGTGGATGCGAGATTTCTCTCCATCAGAGTCCACTTTATTGCTGACTGACTTACGGATGCCCGTTGTACGCACGTCAAGTCTCAAGCTAATACACTCAATATGAAGTTATGTTTGTATGTCGATACAGAAGTTGCTGGAAGGTGACGAGACGATCAGCATAATGTCTGACACGTGGAGCACCGACGTGCTCGCGTCAGACTCGGAGACTATCGGTGACTCCTGTGACCACACGCAGATACAAGCCAACCAAGGTACGAACAACTAGTAATATGTTATCGATGTTAGTACCGAAATAAATATATTACACAATACAAATTACAATTTACAAGGTGGTAGGTACCTCGTTTGCGAGAGGCTGGCTGGGTTGGTCCCACCGCTTTGTCTATTTCTGCCGCCAAGCAACAGTGTGTAAGCACTGTTGTGTTCCAGTTTGAAGGACATTGAAGCCAGTGAAATTACTGGTCATTATGAGACTTAACACCTTATGTCCAGTGTCATGTAGTGATTTGTTATTTAAAGGTCTGTGTGGCGTTGCTGCTTATGAGCAGGCGTGGCGCTTACCATCAGGCGAACGTTCTGCTCGTCTCGTCATTTTAGCTAATAAAAAAAACAATTTATTGAACTTTATTCGCGATTATCCCAAAGCAAAAGTTGTGGATAAGTGGCATTTGTGCAACCGAGGTCTTGTCAATGTTTAGGGCTGTTCTGAAAGTAATCACCCGCAATCTACGGTTCCGTCATCCTTTAATGTCCGTTCAGTCCGATAGGTCTTCGTGACGAATGTATACGTGAAAGCGGATACTTCGCTTTGTGGGCTGCCAATTAAGCTATGAGTCGCCAACAGCGTTCATTTTTTTTCCCCTTGGCACGGCAATGTGACTACTCTGGACCTGATGATTAAATCAGTTATAAATATCGACTGTCAAGAGACATTGCATCCCTCGACTGTCGCCACAATTATGCTAGCCAGAAGATACTGGATATACACTAGCTGAGCTTGCGTAACGCAACACACCTGAACGATCCACTATGTTTCGTTTTTTACCACGGGCATCACTATCTGGTCGGGTATATAATGTATCAGGTACCGGGAGGGTTACCTGTAAATTACAAAATATAAATGTTTCCTTCAACAGGTACAAGTATTAGCAATACAATCGCACCGGACGTGTCTGAAACAGCGAGCGAGTCAGCGTGGAGTATGGACGTTCTAGCTTCCGACAGCGACCGTAATACAGAGGTAAAAAAATATGCATCTTAACACTGCCTGACTGCCTCGGTGGCGCAGTTGTAATGCGATCCCCGGCAAATATAATATAAGAAAAACTGTTACAAACAAAATGTTATTATTAGAATAGGCTTAGGCTTAGGATTAGGCTTTCTTGACAATCAACATTATATTTTCTAAGTTTTATACAGTACACACTCACAGGCATATACTAATGCCTCGACATCTGCCTCAAGGTGAGCAACCTGAGTTTGCCTCAAGTCGAGGAAATGGCTTGGAGCAGGAAATGGAGGAAAAACTTAAGAAGATACGAGGACTCGGTCCTCTTCAAAGTATTTTTCTACAATGAGTAAATTTTTCCACTGCCTTGGTGGCGCAGTTGTAATGCGTACGCGTTACGACTGAGGCGGACGCTGAGGTCTTGGGTTCGATCCGCGGGTCGGATAAAAGTGGTATTGGGTTTTTCTATTACGAAATGCTCATTATCAGCCCGGAGTCTGGATTTTGTGCTCGGTATGGCGATAGGCTCGCCCCTATTACATCGTGGGACGAAGATACGCTCGGCGAAATGTGGGTGAACTCGTTACACCTTTGCCTACCCCTTCGGGGATTGCAGGCGTGAGTACGTATGTATCTTATCGAAAAAGTAATTTTATTTAACTTCTGAACCAATACATGTCCTAAGGTATTAGGTTTAATGATTGATTGCCGTATATACATTCATTATAAGTAATTTATGGAATCGTATGTTTCGGTAATAGTGAGGTTACAGTCGCGTAGTTTCCATGTATGTTGGTACAATATACAAGAGCATCGTGTCTGTTGTCGTGCAGGTGGACACGGACGACTGCGTGTCGGTGGCGGCGCGCTCCGACACGTCGTGGCCGCGGCGACCCTCCACGCATGACGAACCGCTACACCAACGGAATCCTAGCCAGGTAACACCCTGCTACACATGTTGAACAAATATCGATATATCGATATTTTAATCAAGTATTAATATCACAATAAAAACTATATTTTTATTAGATGCCTAAAATTTTGCTGATTATTGTACTTTCTTGGTACACAACATCCATATGGATACATTTGAATATATTATATATACTTTATTGCACTTCCGACATGGATATACTGGATATACAGCCAACATACGAATACATCAACTTGAAACGTCCGTTTACATTTACGGGCAAGCAGCGCAACATGCTGATATTAAATGAATTTATACTACAATCTGTTACACAAAGCACACAAGCATGCGACCCGTCTGACGGTAAACATTCTACGCCACCTATAAACTTCAGTAATGCCAGGGCATTTCAAGTCGCTGCCTATCGTTCAAAATCTTCATTACGTAGTGTTTAATGAGCTGCGTATACATCACACGCCCAACATTCTTATTTTTTCTGTAAATTACTTATGATTTAAAAAAAAACCTATATTTTTATATTTTTTTTGCAGAACGGCAATGTCAAACGGCCAGACGTTAATAGTCCACGCCACACGTCACGTCCGCTGCCTAATAGGTAACTTAAATTTTTACGAACCATGTTGTACTGTCATGTTACAAAAAACTACGCATGGAATTCAGAACATGCCCTCCTTTTGGAATTATCTAATAATTATAAAATAACCACATAGGCATCATATACAAAGTCGATAAATACTATGCCAATTAAAACGCTTTATTAAATGAAATACATATATAAATCGATATAAATTACATTACAATATGAGTCAATACCTGTACTAATATTATACGATTTCCAGGTCTGGTGGTGGATATCTCACAGCGACAGCGACGCTGTCTCGCGGCGGAGAGCTCGACTTACCGCACCATGCGTTTGCCATCGAGAACCGTAAGAGCATTCTCGTCAATGGATACCCCGTTAGTATCAAATTATTTACATATATTAACTAACGCAAATTTACGTGCAGCTGCGGGCGAATAAAAAATACATTACAGACTGCAAGTTCGATAAACGCATCGGAATAAATGGTATTCTGGTTTTTCTTTATTCCTGATTTGGGTACAGAAAACTATTTTTCTGGGTTATGTGTAGACTTTCAATCATCGAAATAAGATAATTAGAACGATAACTCTCATATGAATCTGCCAAAAAATACGGCTCCACTTACTTACACATGCAAAGGTAAAATCACACGTCACACTCATACACGCAACAAAAATTAATGACCGCTCAAAACCAACTTTATTTCATAAAAAAATATGTCTAAATCTTAAATTTCTAGATCGAGATACGACGTTCTGCACCGGGCAAAAAATTAGACGTATCAAGTGTCAACTAGAGATTATTATGCACAGACTTTTATAGCCCCGCCCCCTTATACATAGTTTTGGTGGGGTAATTTTTTTGCTTGAGTTACTTTTCTTGTCATCTTATTTTGATGCTTTCAATTAAATATACTCAACATCCATATCGATTTGTTTAATTAGATTTGATACGATTTATCTTTGAGTTTATCACAGAATAATTTATTTGTAGGTGATGACAAGCTACGCTACATCTGCGCCAGAGAGTCCGAGCACATCTACTCCGGCTGCCCTACCAAATGACGTTTTCGATTATGTACCGAGGAATGGGTGAGTATGCCTAAATACTTATAAAATCATTTTATATTTCGTATAATTTTAAACTATAGTCGTTGCTACTTAATTTTGCATCTTACTGCGCACAGAATGGAAGGGTCGATAGAGCACGTCGTTTTAATGCGATATATCATAATTCAAAATCTACTATACTCTCTTTTTTGACAGCCTCCGTAGCGCAGTAGGCGAGTTACCGACTGTGAAACTGGAGGCCGCGGGTTCGATCCCCGCACCAAATATTTGTAGATCAGACAAATATTTGTCTTGGGACTGGGTGTTGTGAACCCGAAAGTCTCTCGTAGTTCCTGATTCCCACGACACAAGACTCGTATCTTACTGTGGGGTTAAGGCTATGTGTGTGATTGGTTGGTGTTATTTATTTATTTATTTTATATCGGTGGGTCTAAAGTTAGTCACGAGTAGAATCAAATGTATTGTTTTGACATGAGTCTTAAAAGGCGGTAGAAGTGACCAACTTCAGGCCGGCCAAGTTAAATGCACGTATAGTATGTTTCATTAGCAGCTAGAAATTGATGGCATTATTTATATTATTACCAGGACGTTAGCACAAACAGAGTCAACACTCGACGCGAACAGCCAATCAGATGCCACCAGCCAGTGGGTGGACGACAGCTTCCCCGCCGCACACCACTCACCAGACAGACCATTCCCCTCCAGTTCCAAATACGACCTCCCCTCCACTTCTAAACCGTACGACGACAACGATATGGACCGGTCTAACTCCAGCGAGAGTTCCTTCAACGCACTCTCAGTCTCCCAATACGGAAGATTTGACTCCGGTATCGATACAGAGAGACCCGAGGCAGAGTCACGGTCGACAATCACCGACTTAATGACTCGTATGTCGTCGGCGACTATATCGACGTCGAATTTAGTCAATAACTTAACGTCGAGAATTGTTAAGTCAGAAATACGCACGAGTATCGTCAGTATATCTTCTTCACGAGTGGAGAAGAAGCGTGACGTGGGCAATATGTCTTTAAGTACGTTGTCAGTGAATAGTGCGGGCACATCTGTGTCGGATAAGAGTTCGAGTCAGGATGTCAATTCCGAGAATGTAACTGAGCGTCGCGTCAGTCCGCCACCGGTGAAGATAGCTTCGACTGGCGCCATACCGAAGAGTATCAGTTTCGATGCTACGGCAGAGAAGTCGCAAAGGTAAAGTATCTCTAAAATACAGTACTCTAAAGCCCTTTTGAAGCATCAGAATAAGTCGATATTAGACTTAATCGATATTTAAAATGCATCTTTTTTTTTTTTTTTTTTTCTTCATCATTCATTTCATCTTCAGGCTTTTTTATTCTTAATGATTTTTAAACCTCAGTTTAATATCTACTAAGCTTGGTTATACGACAGCACTTAGTGTAGAGCCGCATCTGACGTCATAGGTTTACATTGCCCATAATCTATAATAGAAAGAATTTGCTGGATATACCAACGTTGGCGATGTTGTTGATGTTGATGTGGCTTAATAGTTTTATGGTCTTATTCATAATAAGTTATCGGAGTTTTATAAGGCCGTTATTAGATGATTGATAAAAATTGTTATTCATAATCGTTCAATAACGCTAAAACGCTCATTAACTCTCCTATAAAGTGTCACTATTTTATAGAAGCTATAACCCTTCTATAAACCTATTTTAAGCGTTTGGTAGTGAAAAACATGGCCGACATTGGTCAGCTGTTTCATAATTGACGTATATTTTTACGTCTACTATCTTTTTTTTTTTATTCTGGTCTTTTTCTTTATTTATAACGGCTTCGCCCTATTATACATTTCGCCAATGACAAGTACTATATTATATATTTTCAACTCTTCCCAAGAACGACGAAATATCAGCGCAGCGGCGCGGCGTGGTCAATTTCAAGGTCTTGTGGAATTTTATAACTCCTGTTTGTTTACCTTTCTTGACATTTGCCATTGATGAGATGTCAATTTTCTTTTATTTTTGTTTGTTTGTTCCTTAAGGAACCGGCTAAGGTCAGAGACCATGCTGCCAAGTCATTAGTTATATTCTTTTCTTATATTCCAAGAACGATGAAACGGGGCTGTGGCCCATTTCAAGGTCTTGTTGGAGTTTGGTGTTAATTCCTTTCAGTTCAATGCTTCTTAGACGGCTTTCTTCAAGCGGAACGAAAGCACAAGGTCGATCAATACCCTTGATCAAATATCACCTAAATTCCCTGTATTTAATGTTTCCATACGCTATTCATCATCGTAAATGATTATTGCACAAAACCACACCACTTTTATACAACAAACACAACTTTAAACTAGTTTAGGACATAATTAAATCAAGAGAGCCACCGCACTGTCAGAATTCCCGCCAAAACTCCGTCAATTTTCTTTTTATTTAGTTTGTTTCCAGTCTTTCCAGAGACAAACCATATTAAAATCATTCAATCAATCAATCATTTTCTGTAAACTGGCAACTTTGTGTATGATTAACCTATTTTAGTTAACGGAGCTTTATCAAACGATTATGAATAAAGAATTTTATTGAACGTTCGATAGGCTTAAAATACGTTTTAAGTAATGAAGGTTTATACCTTCGATAAGCGTTTTATTATGAATAAAACGCAAAAAATGAAAATCTCTATCTTATGACCAGTATTAATCATATTCACTATTCACTATTTTGTCACTTTCATACGGCAAATAACCGAAGAGTGACAGATGCAGAATAAAGTTTTACGAAGGGCTTAAACTGGTGTTATTTAGGAGGCGGTTGGTGGGTGAAGATGGTTTGGTGGGCAACCTGGATGAGTTGAAGAATAATGTCAAGCGATCTGGAGGCAACTTGCTGCACAAGATCAAGATGTTTAGACAGAAGGGTCGATCTAACCAAAACAATGGTGGGTATTATAATATAAAATCAAATTGAAAAAAATTGAACCGCGATAAAATTCGTTTTATTTCAATGTGTAATATTCGCGTAAACCTAAGAAATCACTATAAAATCAAGTATATAGTGCCATTTATGGGCACAAAACTATATTTAGGAATTAAGCTCCCAAAATGCTATTGAACTTCAAGGCAAGTTTTATCTGGTTTTAGAGATTGCCATATGATTGTAACATAATGTTCGGTTATTGCGAATTAGTAGGAGTATACAATGAATGCCCGGCCGACCGATGCCAGTCATACACTCAAGAGAAAATAAGTACACAATCTAATGTAACCGGATTAGGTCATCATCATTATATTATGTCCGTATTTTCAAAATATCCGAAACGCATAATTTTAATCGTAGTAATGTACCATGATAAAAATAATAAATATCGATGACAGATATCAAACTGCCAGAAGAGGAGTCCCGGAGCGATGACGGATGTCGTCTGGAGGGAAACGCAGAGAGTTCAGAGGAGATCCTCGCCAAGTACCGCAGGAAAAGTTCCACCGACTCCAACGCGAACAAGCGACGCAATCAACGACGATTGTCGGATCTACCTGACGCTGACATGGAGAGGTACGCTTTCAAAAATACTTACAATTCGCGTCAAATTACTTGGCCGGGCTGAAGTTAGTCACTTCACTCGCCCTTTATGTCTCCCGTCATACTTTAGTCTCCGATAACAATAGCCGCGATTCTGCTCGTTGCTAATTTCAGGCCGGTCAGGTTATATTTCCCGGGTTATAAAGTTCGATCATATGAAATAATCATATCTAATTTAGCCTCCGTGGCGCAGCGGGCGAGTCGCCGGTTACCGTGGGTTCGATTCCCGCACCTAGACAAATGTTTGTCGGATTCACAAATATTTGTCTCGGGTCTAGGTGATGTGGGACCGCAAGTCCCTCGTAGTTCTTGATACCCACGATACAGGTTTACCTAGTGTGGAGTCAGGACTATGTGTGTGACTGTTGGGTGTATTTATTATTATTTGTTTATTTAATTATATTATTTATTTCTAGATCTGAGGGTGTAGTGGATCTGAACGATCCGGAAGTTTTCAACAGTATGAAACGTAAACTGCGAATGATATTATCCAACTCGGACCTGCATTGTGTTGAATATGTACCAAATGTGAGTATTTTGGGTTGTCGATAATTATTGTATTTCGTTTTGGTACGACAAAGCGATTATACTGTATTTGATGGTGCATACGAATTAGTCTCATGTTCTTAAGTAAATAACCAAGATTTGATGCTGAAACAGAGCTATCTTTAGCTTCCAACTCCTCGATAATTAATAACAGATAATAAATAGTGTGTTCGGACTCATTGAATAATTTTCGATCTGTAAGGGGATCAAGACCTGATGATGGAGTAGGAAGGTGGCCCCTTAGATTTATTTCAATTGATGTCCGGAGTTTTGACGGTTATGCTATTCATATACGCCCAAAATACCAAAAGAATCATGGGTGCGTTGCTTACCTAAAAGGAAAGGAATAATTAAGGGATTGGGAAGGGGAGGTGGTTTGGGCCTCCGGATATCTTACTCTCTGTACGAAATGCAGCAGCAAGCTGCTACTTTACGCGGGTTTTCTGCGAGACAGTGGTAATGACCCGGACGAGCCGGTCCATACATACTGTAGACAAAAGTGTCTACAGCGTGGCTCTACCACTCAAGTGTATTGTCGGTTGTAGCGTTGCACGAGCACGTCTCTGGGTGCGTGGGTGCGTGCGGCGGCAGTGTGTGCTGGCGGTGCTGGCGGGGCTGGTGGGGCTGGTGAGTACACAGGCGGCGCGGGGGAGGTGGCGCGGGAGCTGGCGCGCGCGCTGCCGCCGGGCCCGCTGGCGGCGCGGCTGGCGGTGGCGTTGCGCGCCGACCTGGCCGCGCGCCGTCCGTACGCCGCGTACCTCGCCTCGTGTAGAGCGGCGCTCACGCACACGCATCATGCGCTCCTCGCGTACGTATACACTAATGACCGTTCCCTATATTCTATCTATCGACAGATTTGCTTACTATCAATAGTGTTTCGACAGATCTTCCATACAAAATGTGTCAAATTTTTACTACCAGTAAACAAATCTATCGACAAACAGAATATAGGGAATGGCCATAAATACATCAACATTATCCACTTTTATGTAACTCAAATTGTTTTATTTTTTCTGATCATCGTAACGAATATTTATGTTACACATTATGCTTAAAAACGTATAATTTAGTATCGATAAAATATGCTCAAAAATAATTCAATAAAAGTTCAATAATTTTCAGTCAAAATAAAATTTATCTATCATGTGTAACAATAAAGCTATAGTAGTTACATAGCAAGCCTATTGTGTATTACATTGGTGTGATTAAGAGAGTTATTTGCGTGACGTGTTGTGCACTGTTCAGTCAGCTCCGCTCAGTGCGTGGTGAGTGCGTGTGGTGCGCGTGCGCGGCGGCGCGTGCGCGCGCGCTCGAGCAGCTGGAGCGCGGCCCGGCGCTGCGACATCTCGCGCATCGACATCGCACCACACATCTCAGGACACGCCCGCCAGGTAACAACACTACACTATAACACATACTATACACCTATATAATATATAAAAAAGTAAAACGTAAAGAAAATAAATAAAAATACGAGTTTAAAAACATGTTGCATTATTTGACTAAAAGAACATCCATAATTTAATTTGTGTATTGCGTTGGTGCAGCTGATAATAGCTTACAAGAGGCTTTTCGGCTGTGATAAGGCAAGTTCATAGATGGAAGACCCGAGAATAAAATCTTAAAGTGCTTTTAAGAATATGGTATATCGTCTTCAGCACACAGACTCTTTCAGTGTTAATTCGTAATATAAATTTGTGTTTTAATTACAAGTAACATACTTACATGCCCATAGAATTACGTACACGTTATTCGTGTTTTATAAAAAGTGAATGTCGTTTATAATTCAGTTTTGTTTTTCATGCTAATAAAGAATTATTATTATATTATTATTAATTAATAGTCATGTGATCGGTCGTAATAAACGAGTGATTAAATTAACGTGACATTTTAGGATGTCTCGATGTTGGAAAGATCCGCTAAGGTACTACTCACTGTAAGGTTATGTGATGACCCTTAAATGTGACCACACCTTTCTGTAACACTCTGTATATACTTAGGAATTTTACCCGGAAACATCATTTTATTAATTTTATTATATATATTAATTTCTATCGTTTTATGTTTGGTAACCAGATGGTGAGCTGATGGACGAGAAAGCTACAAGACTGACTGCTAGCATAAAGGCCATTACGGCTGAAGTTAAAGCAGACCCCTCGTGGGAAGGTCAGTACTCACGACTTTATAATGTACTCTACACACTGAACCCGGCAAACTGTAGACATAGCCCGGCAACCTTTAGCGCCCTAGTGTTGGCAACCCCATTTATTAGAACTGAAGAAAAAAGAAACATCAATAACATAAACAAGCAATAAGAAGAAAAAGAAAAGAAATATATCACACAAAAAAGCGAGTTTAGTAAAATATTAAATATAAATACGATTTAGTTAAGGGCAAAAATCGAGGTTGTACCGCAACATTTTTAAATTTTTATGCGTGACCTTAGCAAATGAGCATGTAGGTGACCTTGACCTTGAATGATCTCGACCGCGCATGAATGCTCACAAAACCAAAATAATCATGGACGCATTGCCTACCTTAAAATAACGGTATAATTAAAGGGATTGGGAAGGGGAGCGGGGTTTTGGGCCTCCGGATATTTCACTCAACATGACAGCATGCTGCTACCTAACGTCAGTTTTCTATGAGATAGTGGTAACGACCCGGTCGAGCCGGTCCATTCACGCTGTAGACAATACCGCCTACATACCTACAGATAATGAAGGTCTAAAATCTTTTAATCATTGGTTCTATGAAGGTGCATCGCCAGCGTTACTGGAGATGGTTGAACTGACGGTGGAGCGTGCCGCGTTCGCAAAACTGTACCTGCACGTGCTGTTCCCCAACGGAGACGGCGATATCGCACGAGACCAGTGAGTTGCCATCATACTAATATTATAAATGTGAATGTAAGTTTGTTTGTTACGCTTTCACGCGAATACTACTTAACCGATCATCATGAAACTTTGTACACATATTCTTGGAGGTATAAGAAGTAACATAGGATACTTTTTACGAAAAAAAAAATCTATTTTTTTGTTACGCTTTCACGCCTAAATCACTGGACCGATTTTGATGAATTTTGATGTAGAGATAGATGGGACCCTAGAGACGGTTATAGGCTTCGTTTTATTTCGGAAAAGTCTATTCACGCAGGCGGAGCCGCGGGAAAAAGCTAGTATTATATAAGGCATTTCAGAAATTAGAAATTATGATGAACAGATGGATTATGTTTAAACCATATATTATAGTTTCTGGTGCGTTATCCGGGGAGCCTACATTCCGCTTAAACAACGAAAACGCATTGAAATTATAAGGTCCGCACACCCTGCGACCTCGACAATAAAAATCATTATTACTGTCATATAAACAGTCTATACTGAAATAAAAAATACTCATAGAATGCCTGAAATTGTTACAAAAAGGTGTGGTCAAATGTAAGCAAAGTAAGATACAAGTATTTCACCCCCCGTAGTACCAAATCCGATTGCATATAATATACTTAATAATAAACTGTTGAGCTTTTGTCTCACTCCAGCATTGTTATTTTCGCTCATCGAATTCATTTTATGGGTCGTAATAATAAAGTAATCTAAATAAGTGTTATACTTGAGAATGTCTGGATTTTGATATGATAAATACTCACTTTCAGATGTGTATGTATGTAACGACCCTTAAATTATGACCTTACCTTGTTGTAACACGTTGTTTAAAGATTTCTTATTAATTTATTTTTGGGTACATATTTCCCTGTGACGTCAGAAGGCGTTGTTAGTGTTGGTATATATATATTTCAGACGTGTTTGCAGACGTGTCAAAGAGGCATATTTTCATGGTGATAGGCTCGCCCCTATCACATCATGGGACGAACATAAACTTGGCTAAATGTGGGCTCACTAGTAGCACCTATGCATACCCTTTCGGAGATATAGGCGTGAGGTTATAGAATTCACGTCCTCTCATTCACTGATATGAGAGAGGAGAAGGGATATGGTTATAGTTTTTTTTTTATTAGATTGATTGACGACACGAGCAGGTCGCTCGCCTGATGGGAAGCGCCACGCCTGCTCATAAACGGAAGCAACGCCACAGAGAACTTTAAATAACAAAGCGTTGCATGACACTGGACTGCGCTCGTCACCCTGAGACATAAGGTGTTAAGTCTCATAATGCCCAGTAATTACACTGACTTCAATGTCCTTCACACCGGAACACAACAGTGCTTACACACTGTTGCTTGGCGGCAGAAATAGACGGCGCGGTGGTACCAATCCAGCCGGCCTCTCGCATACGAGGGACCTACCACCTTGTAAATATGGTTATAGTGATGAGTGATGGTTGGTGATGGTTGGTTGCACAGAGTGCTGAGCGAGCACATCCGCCGGCTGTCCGCGTGCACGAGCGCGGCGCGCGCGGGCGTGGCGCGGCGGCACGCGTGGGCCGCGCCCTTCCCGCGCGCGCAGCTGCATCTCAGGCATCTGCCCGTGTACCGCGCGCCCAGGGACAAGGTACACGCATGCCCGCTCCCTATATTCTGTCTATCGACAGATTTGCTTACTGGCAGTAAAATGTTGACACATTTTGTATGGAAGATCTGTCAAAACACTATCGATAGTAAGCAAATCTGTCGATAGACAGAATATAGGGAACGGCCATAAGAGGTCGTTCCCACTTGTCGAGTGTCGGATCGGTATATAAATCGTATGTCGGCGCCTCTGTTCACACTATCGGTTAATAATCGGTTGTCGGCCACGGTCAAGTTGGTGCCAATTTTTAACACTACGCGAGGCGACTGTGCGCGATGGACGTCGACGAAGTAGACGAGGTAGCGGAGAGAGGGTTGTCGGCCACGATATCCGACAAATGTGAACAGCGCCATACTTACTCATAGGCGAGCGATCCGACACGATTTTTTTCTAAGCATAGAGGGCTGGCAACATACCGACATTTCTTGTCGGCGCCGACCCAAAATCGGTTTCCGATAAGTGTGAATAGCTTCATATAAAATGCTCTGCCACTGGAACATCCGATTAATATGCGGATCCGACACCCGACGAGTGGGCTCTAACTCACATTTATTCTTGTTTAAGGTCCATTTTTATAGTATTCTCAATGAATTGCTTAGTTAATCAAACTCCTTCATACGGAAAACATATTCTCATTGAATGTTGGCGGGGGCTTTTACCGACCGATTTACCTTGCAGCAATGGACTCCCTTATGTTCTGTGTTATAAATAACGTCTTATAAATACGTGTGATCAAATTTTACCAATGTGTAGTGTACGATGTAAGTATTTCATCCCTCTTAATATCCAATCTGATTGCATTGCTAGGACATAAATAAATCATTTTCTTTTTATTGTAAGAAAAAATGTCGATATCGACTTTGGACAACACTAAATGATAAACAGTGATACTTCAGATCTCCTTTCATTTTAGTTTTGTATTTAAAATTAAAAATACCTCGATGGCGCAATTGTAATTAATTCGCACGCATTACGACCGAGGCTGACGCTGAGGTCTCTGGTTCAATCCCCGGGTCAGGTAAAAGTGATATTGGGTTTTTCTATTACGATATGCTCAGTATCAGCCCGGAGTCTAGAATTGTGCCCGGTATAGCGATAGGCTCGCCCTCTATCACATAATGGGATGGAGATACGTTCGGCGAAATGTGGGTGCACTGGGTACACCTCTGCCTACCCCTTCGGGGATTACAGGCGTGAGCGTGTATGTATGTATGTATTTATTTGTTATAGTTATCGTGTATAATGCGATGCGTGACATCAATCATGGCGGTGCTGAGTCTGACTGAAGGAGCGACGCCCTCTGCGGACGATCTCACGCCCGTACTCGTATACGTCATCATTAAGGTACAATATGCATCATAAATAGCATGCCAATTATACACTCAATCCTCGGTCACAGCATCCGAGGCATAGTGGCCGAGTATCGAGAGGCCGCGGGTTCGATGCCTGCACCTAGACAAATGTTTGTGTGATTGTTGTGTGTTATTTATTTAATTATCACAATATGTAACTTACTTGTCTTCAATTTGGATTACCATTGTATTTCAAGGTTCTGTGTGATGTTGCTTCTGTTTATGGACAGGCGTTGTGCTTACCATCAAGCGAGTAACTTGCTCGTTTCGTCAATGAAGCTCGATAAAAAAAAACATGTGTTTAATCTATCGATTCTAAAAATCATGCTTGATTTCCCTGGAATTGGAGTATGTGATCGGTATGGCGATCGTGGATGCAGTACTAGTTGGTAATGTATGTACGATGCCGTGGTGGTGGGTGCGGGTGCAGGTGAACCCGCCGTCGTTGCTGTCGACGATCGAGCTGGTGAACGCTGCCGGCGGCGGCGCGCTGCACGGCGAGGCGCTGTACTGGTGGACGCAGTTCTGCGCCGCCGTCGCCTACATCAAGACCATGGACTACCCGCCCGACACCTAGCGCCCGCTCGCGCGCCTGCGCCTGGTAACATACACTTTTTTTATTTCTTTTCATTAGTGAAGCACAACCACGTCAAATACATACATACATTACATTAATGTTATTATATACAATTTGGATATATTTTTTTATAGTATAGACCGGCAAACGAGCAAGTGGGTCACCTGATGGTAAGTGATCTCCACCGCCCATGTATACCAAAAGAATCATGGGTGCGTTGCCGACCTTAAAGGAAAGGGATTGGGAAGGAGAGGGGATTTGGGCCTCCGGATATCTCACTCACCGTACGAAACGCAGCAGCAAGCTGCTACTTTACGCCGGTTTTCTGTGAGACAGCGGTAATGACCCGGACGAGCCGGCCCATACATGCTGTAGACAAGTGTCTACAGTGTGGCTCTACCACTCGTACCAGTCTACATATAATATCCACCATCGACTTGACGATCGCTATCCCGTCAAGGATGAGTAGTTAATATGGTACTTTTTTGGTATTGTGGGCGTACATGGGCGGTGGTGATCACTTACCATCAGGTGGTTTGTCGGCCTGAGCAATCTGCGTTGTATTTCAATTCTTCCACCTGCCCTTACCCCACTCGCAGTGGGGGCGGCGCAACATGCTTTATAACACATGTTACGGAAAGATTTGGCTTCTAGTTTTTACAATCGGCCGCCTGCTTGACGTCAACCCCTCTGAGGGTCGACTGCGCTGTATTAAAATTTAAAAAAATACTTTGCAATTACTCAGCTTGCCTAAGTCATCTGATATAAAGTTACACATAATTATAATATATTTTATGCTTAATTTATGATTTGATTCCAAACATTTGACAGTTACAATTTAAATTTTATTGGGTTTTTTTTTTAAAACACCAGTTAATCTACTAAGTAACACAGCACTATTATTGTACTTGTATTTTAAAATTGTTAATTTCATGATGTTTTCTCGTACGTACAGAGTGCAGCGCGTGTCATCGAGTCAAAATTTATCAATTGGTACGCACCGTCGCGGCGTCACTCCGTGTAACACGGTACAAAATTATACTGTTAATGTATTGTATTGCAGCCCATGTACCGAACGCTGAACGTCCCCCCTAACTACGTCCAGCGCCCAGCAATATAAATAAATAAATAAATACACCCAACAGTCACACACATAGTCCTGACCCCACACTAGGTAAACCTGTATCGTGGGTATCAGGAACTACGAGAGTCTTGCGGTCCCACTACGCCCAGACCCGAGACAAATATTTGTGGCTCACACAAACATTTGTCTCGGTGCGAGAATCGAACCCGCGCCCAATCGCTTATAAAAATGTATATGATACGTTATTTTAATGTCACGCTATCCCTCTATAGTATAGAGTCTATACCAAGTGTAAATAGGGTAGTTCACTAGATTTTTTTTATTATTTAAATCGATAAGTTACGTTACTCAAAATCTATTGATGGAAGAATTTTATAAATCGGATCAAAAATAAATAAGTTAAAAGCCATTCAAATCCTGTAGAAGGGGTAATTGTCAAATGACAGACGACGCAAACTTTGACGTCACTGTGTAAAAAGTTCATTATGGTGCACGCGTGCAAGCGAGATAGTGAGATATCCCTACTACGCACCCACTTTTCCTCATACCAACATTTAAAGTCATAACTGCAGACACATTTCTGAACCAATTTTACTTGTGTTTTAATAAAAGGGTTTCTTTTGCGAATCATTTTCTGTTACTTATAAAATAATGTATAAAATTAAATATAGGAAACTACCCAATTGTTGAGTATATATTTTATTGCAGCATACAATAATATCAAAATACACCGAGGGTACTGTTTAGCTACTTTATATTGTAGTTTGGTCTATTGGAAACTTCAAGTAAAAAGCCATGTAGACGCGTCGTGAACGTCCAGTTTTCTTATGGCCGTTCCCAATATTCTTTTTACAGATAGATTTATTACTACCAATAGAGTTTTGATAGATCTTTCATACAAAATATAAGAAATATTAACTCCCAGTAAGTTAATCGATCGGTAAACAGAATATTGGGAACGGACATTAGTGACGTTTCGAGGTTCATTTTGTATCGAAACGCAGTGGCGTCGAGTGAGAGTGCACCATAGTCTACGCATAATTATATACAACGTGTTACAGAAAGGTGTGGTCAAATTTAAGCAACGTATACTGTACGATATAAGTATACCAGTATCAGTAGTACCAATCAGTAGATTGTATAATTAAAACATAAATAGAGCATTTTCTTTTGTATCAATTAAGTAAAATGTACAAGTAAGTAACATATTCGACTTGCAACTTTGGACAACACTAAATGATAATCAGCCGAGCTTTTGTGTTACTTCAGCATTATTCTTCTCGCTCACGCACTTTACTTAATTTATAGACAAGACGAGTGATTGTACGATGTCTAAATTTTTAAATTTTGATATCCAGTACATAAACACTCGCTGTCAGTATGTAATCACCATAAAATATGACCACACCTTTCTGTAACACGTTGTAGTCTTGTGCATTCACGTGCCGCGATTAAGCGAAACATAAAACGCAACGCACCAACACGCACTGTAAAATCTATGCGCACCGCGATGATAACGTCAAATTAAATAGTAATAACTGGCACGCTTGGTTGCTGTACAGATCGACGTAACATATCTACTATGTTATCCGTGATCTTTGGTATAGGGCCTTATTATAAACACTTGTAGACAGCGTTATCACTATTATAGATATTTCAATTCATCGTTTCACGTCTTGCTATGTGTTTATGATGAGGTTTGTATAGACAATGTCCGTGTGTCTGTTTCATATATAGGATGACGAATGACGCGTCATTGTCACACACATATACGTAGCAAGACATGCAAAATTAACCTATATATTTACTGGGTGTTGCAGAAAAGTGGTATCAATAATAGGTCCACGCACAGAGAGAACGATTTAAAACTCAATGGTAAAGTCAAAAATCTAAAATTGATCTTAAATTTGTCATCTCTCGAGATCTCTAAATCGTATGGCGACCATATAATAAAGTGTAATTTAACTGTGAACGTATTGAAAATATTTTGTTACATGCATAAGTAGCCTTTTAACATGCAGCAGCTAGTTCTTGGACCATAAAATGATTTTCTTGATATGTATTTTAAATTGGAATTATTCAGAAGCTTTGATATTTATGTGGTTTAAATTTGTACGAATAAGTTACTAATTATTCATCCTATAAGTGCAGCTTTTATTGATACCACCTTTTTGCAACCGCCTGTATATGTGTTTTATATGTGACATTCGTAATGTAATGAAAAATTCAATAGGCAAAATGCTGTCAATAAATGTGTAAAGATGTATTTATTTTATTAATATTGGATATTTATAAATAAAAATGTAGCGGAGTAAATAAATATAATATCACTAACTGTGCATAATTTAATCGTAAGTAAAAATCTAATCTAATCTATCTATTTTTGCATAATATCTATTTTATCAGCATTTGTTATTGGAATAAAATAATGTGTAAAAGATATTAAGCATTTCGTCATATGTTAAACAAATTCGTGTAATATTTATTATAGTGTATGTTCAGCCTTACATCGGTGTAGTTTTAATATTAAAAAAGTCATATTAATCAATTAAACAATTAGAAACACAATAAATTATATTCCAAAGGCGTTGGCTTTGTGTTTAAAATCAGTGTAAATATTGGGCTGAATGAGTCATTTGTCATTGCCTGTTTACATAAAAATTGTCAGAAAAAAATAAAATTATCAAATTTAAACCATCACGATACGACTTTTGGCCTCCTCCTGTATCAAAATACAAAGATGGCGTCTTTATAATTACACACTTGTATATAAAAATTGCGCAAAACGTATTACTATTAGGGGATAAGCATACATCATAATATTTAAAATTATGGCAATTATATGTTACTTTAAATGGCTTTGTAAACTTATTTTCAAAGAATTCGGCCCCTTGATATTATAAATGTAAAGGCCTAATGTTTATAACAAATATATTAACTTTATACAAGGCTAAAATGACCGCGTGATGACGGCTACGTGCACTAATAGCTAATTCACGTCGAACGTTATGATGCCAATATACTCTCGTAAAATTAATATAGAATGCAGTAATTTTAACATACACCTCAAAGATTTAGGCGCATAATGTTCTTTTCTCAGGATGTCGATTTCTCAAAATATTGTTTAGAATGATGTAAAATAAGCGATTCAGTACTACGTTATAAACTGACTGCCTCTGTGGCGCAGTTATAATGCGTACGCGTTACGACTGAGGCTGACGCTGAGATCTCCGGTTCGAACCCCGGGTCGGATAAGAATGATATTGGGTTTTTCTATTACGAAATGCTTAGTATCAGCCCGGATATTGGAATTTGTGCCCGATATGGCGATAGGCTCGCCCCCTATCATATCAAGGGATGGAGATACGCTCGGCGAAAAGTGGGTTTATTGCTTACACCTCTGCCTAACCCCTTCGGGGTTTACCCCCTCGGGGTGCGTATGTATGTATGTTATAAACATCCTTATAAAGATGGTGCAAGGAAACCTTGATACATAAACCGAAAAACATAGATTGTTTGTAACGAAGTAGTGAATCGCTTATGATTTTTTTTTTTAAATATAAAAACTTTTAGCAGCGATGGGCAAACGAGCAAGTGGGTCACCCGGTGGTAAGTGGCCTCCACTGCACATGAATTGTGGGTCCGTTGCCAACCTTAAGGGGAATATGGAAAGGGAAGGGGGAATGGCGTCCGGTCAAACTTACTTCACGAAGTTTTAATGTATACAGGGTAAAGGATTGGAAAAAATTGGTCAGACAGATCATGTCTCTGAATTTAAAAATTATGGGATTATCAGCTATATTTTGTATAGTTATGTGTTTTATTTTAAAATGTTAAATTATATTTAACGAACATTTAATTATTATTCATAATATGTTAAAATCGCCAAGCTTATTTCAATAATATTATTATCAGCGTATTACATGTTTTTATGAAGCAAACAATACAAGCCATCTTCATAATTTTATAATTACCATCAGGTTTAATTGTAATATAGACAGAAGAAAGTAGTTATTCATTAAAAAGCTACGATGTATATTTCTTTTCAAAAATAAAGAAAAATTACACAATTATATACAAGCAATTTTAAATAAAAAGGGGGTTATAGTAATATAGTAAGTAAAAGAAGGGAAACGTTTGTTTAAATTTAAAGGAAAACGAATCATTAAAGAACAACGATTTAAATTATGCGCGTCGGCAATCTTCGTAGATTTCGAAAATAGGAACGTAAATGACCTGTTACATTAGGTTATTTTCTTATTTTTCTCTTGTAAGGTCTGACCGAATCCGGATGACAGGACATTAATTGCATATTCGTACTTATTCTCAAAAACAAATGTTGTCGGAGTGCATAATTCAATTAGTACTGTATAATGGTAGAATACGCGCGAAATAATATGGCTGGCCTAAAGTTCACAAGTCCCGAGCGAGCGGTGTCACAACTATTGTTTTAGACCAGTGGTTCCCAATTAGTTTTTGCTGCGTACCACTTCAAAAAAGACCTCAAGCCTGCGTACCCCTTATTGTAGCAAACACACTAATATTATAAATGCGAAAGTTTGTGAGTGTGTGTGTGTTCTTGTTTTGACTGATGATTGTAATAAAATAATATTTTGGAAATTATTCTTGTTTTTACTGATAGCCGCACGTACCCCTTGATGCAACTTCACGTACCCCTGGGGGTACGCGTACCACTAATTGGGAAACACTGTTTTAGACTAAAGCCGTCTTCAGATGGAGAGTGTTTATTGATGGCATAGACTAGAATAAAAAAGAATACTCTTGCTTCCGAAGCGGGTCATATAGATTGCAGTAGCGAATGGTAACAAATCAAAAGCGAAGCCCATACTAGTTAATTGGGGATGACGTCAGGCAGGCAGTCGGTCGTAATTACTACAAGTCAAATCATTCTGTAAACGTTACGAAGCATGTCACGAAGACTCCACTGCGAGTGGGATGAAGGCAGGTGGAGGCAGGAGAAGACGATTTCGCATTTTTTGCCTTTTTATGGCGCATTGCTAGCAATATTATCAATTAAAATAATGGGGTTTTCACTTAATTATGTCAATAATACAAGTAAAATTTTTGAAAACTTTGGAAGCCGGAAAGAATCGTGTTGCATATATCCACTGATAGTTTGAATGAAGAGTTTTATGACGCGATCACGTAAATATCAGTTTTCTTGTAATAATCTCGACTATGTTATACGAGAGACTGTCCATCAAAATAGACTTAAAGGGTGGCAGGAGGCGTAGAATGCGGCATAAAGTGACTAACTTCATTCCGGCCAAGTTATTTTGTGCGTGTTGTATAGATATTAGTATATTATGTCACGTGCACTAAACAAACGTCTGTGATGTTAGCATTGAGTATACTCGTATGTACTCTATAGAGATGTGTATTTTTGAAAACTACGTGTGTCCGTGTGTTACGATAAGTTTTAAACTATAGCTAGTATGAGAGCTCGATTCGTTTTATAGTTCACATTTAAAGTCCCATTTAAACGGAGCGTTTAACGAACGACAGAGGCGAGCATAAAGCCGCATTTACACGGTGTGAGTTTCGCGTAAAACATAAGTATACATCATATGAGAGTTTTGTTATATTCTCGCCTCTTCTTTATTTCTGCCTGACGTTATCCCGGCATAATGCAAGGGACCGCCTTCTCGTACCATAGATTTGACAGTATTTGGTATAATATGCGGCGACCTGCCGTCCGACCCTCACAATATTCTCGCCTCTGCCGTGCGATAAACTCTACGTAAATGGAGCTTTGACAATAAACTGTCGTTTACGAGGTCCACGTTTACAATTTCAGAGCAAGAATCGTGTAATGCGGCCTCGTTAACCAGTTTTCTGTTACTATTCTCACCAACAAACTCAATGTAAATGGGAATTATTATAGTATGCTAGAGAGAGATCATTACTGACAAGCCAGATTTAAATGTACTTTTATATTGCTTTTCGAAGTTTTATAAATGCCTCAAATAGTTGAAAGGTTGTACTAAGTATTTAGGGCAGTTGTTGCTTTTCTATAAATCTGAGAATAATAAATAAATACACCCAACAGTCACACACATAGTCCTGACCCCACACTAGGTTAACCTGTATCGTGGGTATCGGGAACTACGAGGGACTTGCGCTCCCACAACACCCAGACCCGAAACAAATATTTGTGGAATAGACAAACATTTGTCTCGGTGTGGGAATCGAACCCACGGCCCCTCGTTTCGCAGCCGTCTACTTGCCCACTGCGCCACGGAGGCTGTCAATAAAACAAATGGACGCGTAAAAATTAGTAAACATGTACTAGAACTAGTGTTCTCTCTCTAGTGTGATTAAGCTGAAAAAGACCCCATTTTAAACATCTTATATCACATATAGTTATGTAGAGAATAGAGTTAAGCATTACTTGTTTTGTATGCAATGGCACCGGTTTATTTTGCACCATCAAAAGACATACTCTTTACTAACTTAGTGCGTAATTTAAAATGGAAAATATATATGAAATTTACGTATAAAACTAATTTGTAATTTTAATTACCAAAATTATAATATTTTTGTGTATGTAATATACGTATAAATGCGTACACTGGGTTAAGGGAAGCGCTTGCGAAAACTGAGACATGTGATAGTGTAGGTGATAACAGACGTACATCACTAACAAAATCTCAAAATAACTTTTACTTTTTACGACCACTGCATGGCTGACCGCTGTTAACCCCGAGCTTCAGCTGATTTTTTACTAGCGTTACATTATTCTATAAAAAAAAAGATTATTTTGCAAACATGATACATAGTCCAGGATCCCGGGATGGAATTTGTAGGACAATGTAACTGTAAAATTATATAAATATTAACCAAGTAAAAAAAACAGCTGGTTAGAAATCATATATAATGACTTCCGTTATCGATACATATTGGAAAGACGAGACTCTTTGATCAAACCATACATTTTTTAGAACAAATATTTTAATTATAATCAGATTTAAGAAAGAAAACCCAGTTAGTAATAAATTTTTGGGAATCAGCAAATCAACATATGTTATACCTGCAACCCCTATTACGTACCACAATCGAGAATTTTCGTACAGGAAATTGTTGGGCGTCTCATCAAAATGAAGCTACTCACGGAAAATTGGCTTGATAGTAATCAAGTGCAAAAATGTTCCATGGAACCTGGATTATGCTTGAAATATAAAAAATTAAGTAGTTTTATTTCGCGATTTATTTAGTGGTATCATGTTTGTAATCACGAGCACTGCCACCTTAGTTTTCGAAAGCGTTACGCTTACACAATTTATTTATATCACTATGTAAACAGCTTGCGGACAAGAAATCTCTTTACATTGTTTTGTACGAGAAATATGGAGCAAAGCTAACAACATTTATTGAATTTTGAAGGTGTAAATCAATGGTTTACTTACTTGTTTAGGTTTAAGTTGATGCTGTGATTTGTATTATAAAAAATGTATCCGATATGGTATTTGTTTACAAAAAGAATTTCGGACTTGGGGTGCATACGTATCGGATTAAAATTGTTGGTCTTGGTAATCAAAAATAGAGGTAGTCGTATGGGTGTTGAGTAGCAGGATTCTAGGGTGGGCCAGCAAGTTTCTAAAATGGGTCGCGAACACACGGCCCATCCGCTTGCTACGAATATCGGCACGAGACCATGTTACCATAGCAACTACCCTTGATTTTGTCATATTTATCGTTTATACCTTCAAAAATTCCCACTGTAAGCTCTAATGTAACAGCATTTTTCCGTATCTTGCCTAGATTTTAGAATGCAGTGTATATTCAGCGTAGTGTTTTATTGTATTTGAGCGGCTTCTAGTGGCGACAACCTAGCATTATCAATATGTACCTACCTAATGTAATCCGAACAATGAAATTATATTTAGCAATAAATAATCATCGTTATTATTTCTACCCTTTGTTTTCTATTTTGTTTAATGTATTTTTATATAGCAATAGTCAGCGATCGGCAAGTGAGTCACCTGATAGTAAGTGAATTCCGACCTAGACCACCAACAATACCAGTAGGCCTAGTATAAGTTCTCATAGTTTTGTAAAACGATGAAAGTTTTCGTTTTCTCTATACATCGAGTATCAGTAGCCACTATTGGGAACTATGATGAATTAAAATTAATAATATGGTTAATTTTTGTCATATTAGTCGAATATGAAATTAGTTTTCAAGCGATTCTTGCCTTTATTACCATATGAATTAGTAATTACTAGTTTGACACTTCGGCGGTAGTAATTTGATACGAATTCGAGAACTGTGAACGTATTTTTTATTTTATTTTTGGATGGACTCTTGCTGATAGCCTGACAAGAGTCGGCTTTAGTCAGCGACACCGGACTTTCGGGCGAATGCTTGTAGGCACTCCAGCGTGAACGTATTTACAACTCGTACTAGGCCTACTGAAGAATTGTGGATGAGTTGCCGACCTTATAGAAAAGGATTGGGATGGGGAAGGGGATTTGGGCCTCTGGCCTACACTTTCTTTTTGTATCTGGTGTTAAGCCAGGTTAGTTGCAAGGTCCGGCTTCCTACTAAGACGCCTCTACTTCGCTCTAACTTGAACATCTTCCATAGTGAGAACATTGGCGCTCATGTCTGAATGACAAAACGAGCAAGTCGCTCCCCTGATGGTAACCGTAACGATTCAAAGAGAAACAACACCACATAAACTTTGCACTGCATGGCACTGGACCGCTCGTCACCCCGAGACATAAAATGTTGTCTCATAACTAGTAATTTAACTGGCTTCAAAGTGAAACACAACAGTGCTTTCACACTGCTGCTTGGTGGCAGAAATGAGACTGCGGTGGTACTCTAATGGCATCGCATGCACAACCTATCGTCACCGGGATCTACCACTTGAGTAAACGTACTACTATGGTTTTCTCAAAACGTGACCAAACCACCATAAGCGAAATTCTAGTTTTATCTAACGACGCGACGTTCGAACGCAACTTCCATTATTACCACACAATAATTACTAATATATAGTATACAAAAATAATGATATTCTTTCTGAACAATTTAAGAGTAGAATTATTGTTGCTAACGCTTTCAATAAATGCTCCCACGCCATATACTACGCTGTGCCGTGACCAATGCAGGCTCAGAATACTTAATTGTTTCGATCACCGTTATTATTGACACTAACTTGCGTACAATAATTTCGATTTGTATTCGTCTACATGCGTAATTTATACAAATTACTTTGTGATTTTCTTGGGAATTTGCAGACATTACTGTTGCCCGTGTTTATATATATATATTTTTACTGTTACCTCTAGTAATGACACCAAACATGTGCGACTCGTGTGCCGCGTCTCCCGGAAGGCAGATGTGTTTATGCCCGGGGTGGCGAGTCAATGTGGGGTGGACGTTTTTTTCCTCAAATGGGGTGCAAAATAGCAGAGGGGACCGAAATCAATAATGCATCACTAGTTAACATATCCACCCATGCAACTGCTTGGTCTCCCTACACAATAGATAATGGCTTGTCGTTATTACAAAACTCACAAAATGACTTGGCCGAGTTGAATTTGTCAGTCTACCTGCCCTTTACGCTCGCAACAACCTGACGGATTCGGCGTCATAAGATTTTATTTTCATCTTGTATGACGCGTACTCTTAGTTTTTGTTACTATCCAGATGGGAAGCTTTAGTGAAAAAGATTAGGTACTTTTAGGCCGGAAAGTTGGTTTTCGGGCATATTGTAACTAAAATAATAATTAATCGACAGACCAAAATAAAACTCTATAATATACAAAGCAAACCATAATTGTATTCGTTAAGAATTTTGATATTGTTTTTTTATCTGAAGAGCCTTAAGTTAGTCACCCGCCCTGTTTATCTCTCGTCTCGGTAACTAGCCGCGGTGCTCTTCATTACTAACTTCAAGCTGGCCAAGTTATTTTACGCGCAGTGTATCGACAACTATATTATAATTTCCATGATTATATGCTCTGTGGGGCAAAATTATTTTTGTTATACAATTTCACTTGATTCTTTATCTTTTGTATATCTTCATATTCACATAATATTCTTGTTATTCAAAGCATGTTGAGAGCTTTTCAAAAATGGCGTATATTGTTGCCAAGTTCTTTGGCAATTCCATGATTGGTAAGTACTTCATACATTATCTCTAAAAATGGAACAATAAAACAATAAATGTCGTACACAATGTTTATTATGTACTGATTTTTACATTTTTATAAATTTACACTTAAAAACAACACGCTTCCCGGTAGCAGGTCACTGGAACAAGGAAAACATTGTCAGACACAAGTTTTGTTAGCCACTTATCCCTAATATTGTATTCAAGAGTCAGTAATGTTGTAACGTCATGGCACTCAGTAGTAGCAAATATTTTTAATAAGTAGCATCATTCTGTGTTTCCCCACATTTATTATCCCTGTCATGTCATGGAACAGAAATAAGCTCTGCAAACCAAACGGCTACACCAGTTCAGAGATACAGACATGAGAGCTTATATGCAAGTTATCAACTTCGCAATTTAACAATGAGTAAAATTACAGTTATATTATAAAGAGTAAACTTTCCATAACTATGATGATGACTTTTAAAATAATTATTTGAGCAGCACTAACAGATAATAGAAAAGAACTAATGGTTTTGAACAATTGCATCATAAAAGTCAGAAGCCAAACATGAATCACCAAAGATAACATTGATGGGAGTTTTGTAGATAACACTTTACATGATAATAAACAAAAAGACCCACTTTATTTACATTCCTAGAAACAATCTTTCAAAAACATGGAGTGAAAAACATTCTTTCAGAGTTTCAAATAACAGGAATATGTTTTTTTTTAATTTACCTTATCACAGTGCAACATTATGACCTTGGCCTCTCTTTCTTCTCTTTGTATAAGGCTAGGAGAGACACATTGGCTACCTTCACCACCTGCAAACAGACATTAAATTTCAAATACAAAACTTGACAAAACATTATGTGTGCATTACAGTATGCGAGTGTAAAATATTCATCATCGCACTCAGAGTAGCAAATACTCTTCAAAATCAAGAGCATCATCTTTTACTTTAACTGTAAATGATTTTGAAATCAATTTGGAGTATACTGATAGACCTTGATGCCTGATAAAACAAATGTTGAACTAAACATGATAGTATACTACTGTGACCATGTACAGTATGTATAAAAACGTAATTTGTGACAATTACCAATGTGGCCACAGTTTTATAAGCAGAGAATATTTCGCCTTCACATATATAAACTCTTGTTCACCTTAAATCTGACTCCAGGAATGTCACCGACGGCGTGGCCCTTACGACCAAATCCTGCCACTAGCACTTCGTCATTCTCTTCAATGTGGTTGAGGCAACCATCCCGGGGCACGAAGGCAGTAACTTTCTTGCCGTTCTTGATGAGCTGTACACGCACACACTTGCGGATGGCAGAGTTGGGCTGTTTGGCTTCAACACCACTGCCAAACAGAAATAAAAAATATATATTCCTGGCCCCTATGGTTTGTATTTCATATGATGACAAATGTATCTAATTCCACATAATTCATTAGTTATGGTTTCCACAATATTGATAGGGAAAACATTACTTTAACCACCTCCTTTTTTGAAGTCTGTAAAATTAAATAATAATGGCTATGACCATTCCAGGAAGGTTTATAACCTACTGGACATATACTATGAAATCTGCACAAGTGAAACAACACACTTTACTGGACTGTGAAGCATTATCATACATATCTAATCACCTTCTTATAATGCAAAATATTTACATTTTAAATTGCATCAACACAACACTATGTGTCTATGCTATGCATTGCACATAGGCCAAGTGGTAATTATGTAAATTATTATTACTTGTAACATTCAATAACTATGGGAACGTGTACGTAACGACGCGCGCATTCTACTCGTGTGTAAAGATACCGTTCATCAGAGTAAACAAGTGTTTATAACGTACACCACAGTTCATTGACCCATGCTGTTAATTCACACTTTTGCATTAGTTACGCGCTTGCAAATAAATTGCGCGAAACGCACTCGAGATTCATCAGATAACACTTGCAGAGACGAGTTTAAGTTGCATCTTCCCGTGTGGACGTTACGACGCCGCCACTCGCAGTATTATCCTGTGATTGTACAGGGAACACATTCACAGGGCTAATACCGCGTGTGGACGCGACTACTTGACGACTTGCAGACTCTTCTTGACTTCCAACATAACGCCGACAATCGATCCCTGCGAGAGTGCGCGGTTTGACTCATGCTTCCCGAACCAAAACCGCAATAAACTCTACAGTCTACACCCTCAACACTTATAGAGATATGAACAGAAACTTACTTACACTTTCTCCAGGACGATGCCCTTTGCGTGAGATGCACCACCGAAGGGGTTAGCCTTCCACCTTGTACCCATGTGGGCTTTCTTGAACTCTTTGTCGGCCCATCGCTGCTCACGACGATGGTTCACGTGCTTACGCGCTGTACGAATTCCACGGGGTTTACCTGAAATAGCGATGGCGCCGGTTATCACTCATGTTTACTAAACACCAAAATCGGCACTGAAAACTTTTAACTGCATATCATGAATGAGGAAATGTTTGTTGCACCTCCAAATCATTCCGGAGTTAACGCGATGGAGACAGATTTATTTTACACCACGAGAATAACATGTCTGCGCCATGGCCGACACCTATGCGTGCAATCATAAACTACGTTTTAGAGGAAAACTATATATAAATGATCACTTCCACATTACATACGGGTTTGTCACACTGATACACATATTTTTAGAGCAAAAGTAATAAATAAACTATAATATTTTCGGCACAAAACTATCCCTTACCCATTTGGATAGCACGACACCAATCGGCTACGGATGGGAAAAGAAATTATTACGACGTCTAGCCAACCAAGGCCTACAAATTTTCAGTTCTGCCAATAAAACAAAATAAATTCTGGGTTGCCACTAAGAAAAATAAATCAATAAAAAGGTTTGATTACAAACTTTTACGTCACATGATGGTAGTGCTTGTCGCTTGATGCTTGGAATGTCCACTCAATCAAGATTGCTTGATTATTGTAATTTTTATAACTTCCCAGCTATCATGGAAATCTATCTGTGATTATTTAAAATATATTTGTGAAAATTATTTTACACAGCAATATCTGAGATAATTATGCGAGAACACATTTGGTGACGCATGTAAATGTGCAGTATTTACCATAACCCTATAGTATATAAAGTACACAAACCAAAATATCGGTGACAACCGTCACGGAATTTTAAAAAAAATATGTGCAGAAAATGCCTAAGAACAATCGTTAAACTGAACAATTACAGCCAGCCTAAAGCAACGCTTTTGCAGTCTGTGTAATATTCTATAAATTTATGTGTATAATCTGTATTGTATATTTTAGTCGGTTGAAAACCGGAACTACCGAGTCATTCATTCAATACGTTGACACTTTGACAGTAGTTGAAATTGTTGCTGTTTCGTATGTTTACGTTCTAGAAGTTTTCAAATTAGTTCATTGATTCACTCCTCTGTATGTAGAAAATAATAGATAAACTTGACTATAAGATCAATAAGACAAACATCATGACTCTGAACCTGGCTAGAAAGGACGGTGGACCGGGATACGTCGGCATACAGTTTTGCCAGGAGTGCAACAACATGCTTTACCCGCGCGAGGATAAAAACAACAAAGTATTATTGTACGCTTGTAGAAATTGTGACTACAAGCAGCTAGCTGACTCCAACTGCGTGTACGTTAACAAAATTATGCACGAAGTAGACGAATTGACGCACATAAATCCCGATGTGGTTAGTGACCCGACGTTGCCTCGCACAAAGGATCACATGTGTCCAAAATGCAACCACCGTGAGGCCGTATTCTTCCAAGGTCAGACGAGGCGCGCTGAAGAGGAGATGAGACTGTACTACGTATGCACAAGTTGTAAGCACAGGTGGACTGAGTGAATATTATCTTTAATTTTTGTAAGTTTATATTTAAGGACAATAAATTATATAGAGTACATTTAATGTTTTCTTTGACACATTACTTGGCATGTCGTTTGACCATTGCCATTGAGCACCCAGTTTCTTGTAGTGTTTGATGGCCACTATATGCTCAACAGAAACTTCTGAAGTTTATAACAATGATGTAAAATTAGAAACCACAAACCAACCAATACTTAAGCTATGTTGTTACAAGTCTAATTTGATGTTGCAAAAAACGTGATTTGACAATCTGTAAACAACGGTATATGAATAGTTGGAATGCAACATTTTCTGTATGGGCCAGCAAGATTATAAGGTAAGCTGGGTCCACCAGGTCTGTCCTCTTGCTCCTCATATATGGACAATATTATTATGCATATATCTTGCATGTATTTTGGTGCTTCTTTGGGCTAAATACTTCATGCTGTGAGATATCCGGAGGCCCAAATTCTCCCCTTCCCAATCTCATAATTATACCTTTCCATTAAGTTTGGCAATGCACCCATAATTCTTATTGCCAGCTGATGCTATATAAAATGCTACAACCATATTTCCTAAATGAAGCCTCATAGGTAGCAAATAATATCTCTGGACTTAGCCTGTTCTTATCCTTTATAAAGAAATTTTAAAAATAAGAAGTCAACATATTCAATATAATTTATTAACTAAAAATATCGCCAAGCCGTATCTGTTCTAACAATGTTAACAATTCACAGCCATTTTATCAATCAATATGTAAAACATGACCTTCAGTCTAAATCAAACATCTACACATCTCCATTTACAATGCATGATGTAATAAATAAATTTTACTTATAAATCAGGTTATTTAGATATAGTTTTGATTTAATAAGCAACTGCCATACACAGACATCAATAAGCTTTCAATATACATTAGCCATTTCTTAGAATTCAATTATATCTCGGAGATGTCTAATAAGATTATTTTGGTATCCAGCAATGGAGCTTAAGCTTTTCCTGTATTAATTAATGGAACATACGGAAATACTGATCTAAGTGGCTCTGTATGTGGAAATAATCAAATTCTATGAAATTACTTAGGTAATGGCAATTAAAGTTAGATCTCTGAGTTTGGCAGTTTTGATTTGATTTGATTTGATTGTGGGCTCCTTTTCTCCGCACTTAGCCCGTTGAATGTCGGGCCATTGTGCGTGAAGTGAGTTTGGCAGTTACAGATGTTTATTTACAGTTCATGACAGATAGGTACGGAAAAACAAATCGTAGGTTGTTAAGTGACATATAATTTGTCTAGCTCGTCGCCATTAATCAAAATGAAGAAGAAGAATAACTAGAAAATAATAGCCGTTACGCCTCGAGGAACTAAATTCAGACCAATTAATTTTGAATTGTACTGGTATTGGTAAAGACCCAATATTTTTTATTGGTTTATTGCACTCAATATTTTATTAATTTGTTACAACTTTAGGCACTTGTCTCACTTGCGACGAGTAGCGAGGAGCGAGAAATTAATAAGGAGTCGATAAGCTACGAGAAGCAAGCGATTGTTATGAGTTGCGGGTGCGTTGGGCGATAACTCGCACCGATCGCTTGTTATAACTTATAAGATCACAGAATAGGTACTTAGAAAAAACTAACGTTCATAAGGTATTCGTATTGATTTTACAATTTATTTGAAATTTCATATAAAACGACAAACACTAGTGTTATCGATTCAAAAACTTATCTCTAACAATCTCTAAGTTGTTCGTCAAGCCCCCATGACCTCCAAGCTGCTCCAAGCGATATTTTCAACCGAAGAAAAAAAACAGAGCAGGTTTCCAATTTGAAACTTTTTTTCTTTATTAGTGTTTTTAAACTTTGAGAAATTAGTGAAGCAAAAGTGGGTGATATTATAAACAGTCAACATGCAATAATACCTATACATCTCTTTTATTTTACACAGAATCATACGTTTACGTTTATTACCTACCTACGTTGTTTGGGAATGGGAATTACCTATATATATATATAGTAGTAACGCCACTAGTTTAGTCGTCAGCAGTGGGACTAGGGCCTAAAAGTGTAATTTATCTTATATCCATACAATATGTAACAAAAACCCTGCTGTTCCTTTCGACTTCATATCAGAATTGATTTTCAAAGTTAAGGAAATATCTCAATTGAGAAACTCGGTAACAAAAAACCAGTGATTGGCGGGTGCTCGGCGTGACACACCTGCTCAACGGTAGTGGTACTTAGATAAAAGAAAAATTATTTATTTCTTCATATTATTATTTAACTAATTTGCTGTATTAGTAAAGCGGCGAGGCGGCGCAACTCGCTGATCGATACTGTAGAGTTTCGTCAATTAATCAGATATTTCCTTACATTTGAATACCTATCGATTTATGTATCGATTATGCTTTATGATAACGCAGTTAAAAGGAACAAAATATTTTATGTGATAAAATCTAAATAAAACATAATTTTAGGAAAAAGAAAAGAAGCTCTTTCTTACAAACATTCATAAACAGAGACATATTGTCAATTGACTAGACCGCCTTTATCAACCAATATAAGTTCCACATTCTTAGACTTTGGAAAAGTCTGGCACTTTGGCACATCGTGGCTAAAGGCATGATCATTATATCAGTGATGAAGGGTGAACGGAAGCCGACGATTAAAGTTTATGAAAGGTTTAAAGTATTAATAACGCAATTCAATTACTTTTAAAAAGTTAGAGCACTTAGTAGTCAGTACCTACGGGATTTTCTAAGAGCTGGCGCCCCTGATAGTGTCATCTTCCCTTCACCCTACACCCCTATATTAAACATACATACAACCATGGAGTGATTATGATCAGCGAAGCACAACAACTCTGTGCTACAGATTACATTTAACAAATCTAACATTTTACTTTATTGGAATATCTAAACAGTAAGGACACCTTCACATTGGGCGTTCGAGCAGCGTCTTTGAAAGCCAACGTTCGCGTCCGTATACAGAAACTCAAGCATTCAAGATCGTGTTCCACATGTCGTGACTCTCTTATTTGTCAAAATTGTATTAAAATAAGTAGCTCTTACAGTCAGCCATTATGTAGTTTCAGTATTCGGGCGCAAGCGGCGTAACTTTTATATGGCCGACGAACACCTATGCTAAACAAACGCACACAGCGAACGGTCCAAAACAAAACAGTACATACCTATTTATTAACACAATATTCCTAAAAACTTGTTACTAAAAAGTGTAAAGTTGTAATTACCTGCACGAATCGTGAGCACAGATGGTCAGTAGTAGGGACAGTTGAGAGTCCAATAAACGACGAGCATCGACTGACGAACCAATCGCGTGGAGCGGCTGCGTCCCGCGTTCCTTAATTCCGCCAATCAGACCTTTAAATTTACTACTGTGCAGGTGAAATTGTGCTCACGGCTCATGACGGTACCTAGAGACAATGTTAACAATACTACAAGTAAAATAAATTAATTGCAACTACACAACATAATAGTGCTTCTACTTTCAACAGGTCATGTAGGCCTATAACAATATGATAATTAGGTAAGAGAATTGAAGCAAATGTCGTAAAGATTACATATTTGAATGAAGCATACTATTTTATATGGACACGCCTTTTATTTCCTATGAGCAATTAGATAAACAAATTCTACTGAATAAGAGGGATTACACCCCTAGTCCACCATGATGGCCTAATTTGGGTTGGCAGATACATATCCTCACACATATCTTCGAAATTCTTATAGTGAACTTTTCGAGTGTTGGATATTTGTCGACTTTAACGCAAACAAACTGACTTTTAGTCACACACATAATCCCGACTCCAAAGTAACGTTTATCTTGTGTCGTGGGTATCAGGAACTACGAGAAACTTTCGGTCTCAGAATAGCCATAGCCGAAACAGATATTTGTGAACATAAACATTTGCGTCAGTGCGGGGATTGAACACGCGACCTTTCGTTTCGCGGCTGGCTACTAGGCCACTGCATCATGAAAACCTGTACACTATTGTTTTGTTCGAATACCTATTAAAAGTACCTACACTACAGAACACAAAAATAGTGTGTCTACACCAAACTTCAATGTATAGATACTACTAGACTGGCTGCGCGGTACATAGAAACTGCACATTAAGTTACGGTCAATTCAACGCAACTCAATATTACTGTCTCGCTTACTTTTAACTAATATTAGGTTCGCTCCCTCGTCTAGTAGATACACAGTCTTGTTCCACCTGCCCTTATACCACTCGCAGTGGGGTCGGCGCAGCATGCTTTTTAACACATGTTACAGAAAGATTGGGCTTGTGATTTTTACGACCGCCTGCCTGACGTCAACCCCTCTGGGGACAAAACACCCAGACCCGAAGCAAATATTTGTGGATCACACAAACATTTGCTTTGTATTTGCAGGAATCAAACCTGCGGCCTCTCGCTTCACAGCCGGCTACTTCCCCACTGCGCCACGGAGGCTAGTAGATACACAGAGGTTAGTGGTAATAAATTTAATGGTAATGAAGTTACGTAAATGTAAACTGTATGCTTTAATAACAAATTCTAAGTTAAAGACCTAAAACCGAGTCGCAGCTGTTTTCCATTTTTCCTCGTACCTACTCCATTAGGCATTAGATCATAAAAATATGGGACATAATATGGTAACATGTGGGTCATATGGGACCATCAGGGTACAAAATCTTTTAAAATAAAAAGAATCACCAAAATCGGTGTATTTTCAGAGTAATGTGTGAACCGAAATAAAGAGGCGAATTTTGGAACCTCCACCTTTTTGAGGTCGGTTAAAAAGACGTGTCCACATAAATTTTATTAGAATAATATTTTAACAACGTTTTAGCAGACCCTGATAATGAAGGCCGATGGATTGTAAACAAGGTGATCGCGTAACAACTTCTATTTTAGATCGAAACTATTACATCCTAGTAAGCCGTTAATACTTATTTAAATAGTAAATATTTTCTCTCGTTGATATTCGTACTTATTAGTTTAATAAACTTGAATTTATTTCTCATAACATAATTCATAAATTCATACTCGATGGCTTTTTTTAATTCATGGCACATAGTGATTTCTTATGTTTATGCGAATATTAAACATTGAAATATAGTGTTAACTTTTTAAAAATAAATATTAAGTACTTAAGCAAAACTAAAATTGTATTAAACCGCGATAAAATCCGTTTAAACTAGTTTTATTTCAATTCATGGCACAGAAAAATGTTTACCATTATTGTTGCATCTCACACAAGTATAATTACCGGCATGATTCGTGAGCACAAATAGAAACTAGTGGGGGCAGTTGAGAGTCCAATAGACGACGAGCATCGACTGACGAACCAATGACGAGAGGCTTCGCGTCGGTGCCCCGCGCTCATTCATTCAGCCAACTATGGATAAACTGCGCAGGTGAAGTGAGTGGTCACGATTCGTGCTGGTACCTGTACCCGATTCACGTAATATAAACTTATGGACAATATTTTACGTATTTTATACATTAACATCAACGATAGTTAATGTCATAAAATGCGAATAAAACGAGGAATAGCGCCATTCGTTCCATTGGCCAAACGATTGGCTAGTTTCAACGTAAGTTGGTGAAATGTATTAGGCTTACGAGTATAATACATTTTGATTTTGTAAATATAAAAATAACGATACATTGGTATATTACAAATAAGTGTGATATTGTCAAGATGAAAGTTTTGTGAGATCCACATTATATTAGGAGAAATAAATCAAGTATTTATAAGAACTATATTACAGGATAAACTTAACAATTGTAAGTACATTATAATATCATCAACCTTTTTGGGAAGACGGGGTTTTGAAATTTAAAAGGAAGATCAATGTGTTCAAGATTTATAAATAACCTTTAATTTCAATATAGCTAGCTCCATACCCACATTTTCTGATCACAATCCCAAATTAGATCTGTAATTACAAGATCCCAGGGAGATAATATTTCTTTTACCCACAGTGTTTAAGTTTTCCGGCAACCTCAGTATCGACGAAGCCGTTAATTGGGCGGAATTGGCTGTACCCGTTCCACACATTGGACGTGACATACTGAGAATTGCCGAATATGAGAGTGTCGAGGACAGGCTGGACTTGTCTGGCCTCATCATATATAAATCTTGTCCCAGATGGATGTTTCACCGAGAGGGCTCGCCCAATGTGTGGATTATACGTAGAATTTAATGAATATATATACGATTTGGAAAGATCGAAATTAGTTTCCACATTAAACTACATTTCCTCTGAAAATGACTCTCCGCTTGAGTATATTTTTCTTTATAATTTGCATAGATTGATTTGTTCCTGATTAAAAAGGGATTGGATTTTATCATGTTCTGGGAACTAGATTAAAATTAAATACAATAAATACGTTTGATTATCTTAGTTTCTAGGCCAACTAAATAACATCGGTTTGCCGCTTTTTTACTTACGTTAAATACAACGCTATTTTAAACGCCACTAAACCTACAATACAACGAAAACTATTTCTAAAAACCGTAATTATGTGCGTATAACCGTATTGCTTCTATATTCATAAAATCGTTATAAAATTCAAGCTCGGCGAAACAACCGTTATTTTTACACTACTACAAAAGCTTTAATGGACAAATTCGCGAATATTTTAATTTGCTAGTATATCTTTGAAATGTGATAAGCGTTTGTTATGGGCTACAAAAATAGCGCGATTACATGAAGCGTTATTTTTGTGTTTATAAAATAACGATATCGTTTTAGGTCTTATCGCTTTAAGGACTTTAATGACGAAGTTATAAATAAAACAGCTATTTTAAGAACCAAAACCGTTAAATAAAATGATGTTTTAACTAAAAGCTCAAAGAGAACCAAAACCAAATTCATCAAAATCTGTTAGTATTATTTTTGCTATCAATTATTATTTGTGTTGGACGGCGAATAGCGTGAAAAAGACGGATTTAATGGTGTTCGTTGATTTTATTATAGCATAATGTTATATTGCTTGGATGTTATAAATTACGTATAGTTTTTATGAAATTTAAAATAATAATTTTTAATTTAATTGAACCGAGTATTCGTCTCTCTCTACTTAAAATGCAAATAGCCATTAATCGTTGAGGCTTAGCTGTTAGAATACAATAAAAAAGTATTAAGTTAATAAATATTAATATAGGTACAATGTGTTACAGAAGAGTGTGGTCAAATTTAGGCAAGTTTTTTATACTGTATACAATATAAGTTGCATTACTAGGACATAAATAAAGCAATTTATTTTTTATCGTATGAGAACATATCGATATTCCACTTAAAACTTTGGATAGCACTATGATAAACAGCTGAGCTTTTGTTTCACTTCAGCATTTATATTTATTTGTTATTCTCGCTTATACACTTTAATTAATTTATAGGGAAGTGATGAATATCCATAGTAAAAACGATTGAATAAAATTAGCATAACATGTCAGGATGTCTAGATTTTGTTAAGCTCCGGTACATATACTTCCGCTCACTGCCAAGTGTAACAACCCTTAAATATGACCACACCTTTCTGTAACACGTATATAAATATAATATCTTAACCATTATAAGAATCTCAATAAATAAAAACTGAGATGTTACATGTAATTAAAGTAAAATTATATAGATAATAAAATATCACCTCAGCAACGATTCAGGTCAAAAAGAAAAACAAAAAAAATTATAATAAATAATTAATATAGTTTTTTATATCGTCGCTTAGCTAACAACACCGCGCAAGTTAAATTGGCTTAGTTTTCAGGAGAGACATAAAACTGAATATTTTATGAACATGTGTGATGTAACCAATGAATTACGCTGTGACAGAACTATTTGAATACCGTGCTTTGTATGGTTAATATAAATTTTTGTGTGAATTTATTGGATATGCTGCAAAAACAATTTATCCAATGACAATATCATATGACCTATTTTCGAGTGTAATTAGCTAAGCGACGATATATAGAAATCACTTCAAATGCTTTACACCGCTTTTATTTAGGGCTGGAGTGCCTACAAGCATTCGCCCGAAAGTCCGGTGTCGCTGACCAAAGCCGACCCATGTGTCAGGCTATCAGCAAGCGTCCATATAAAAAAAAAAAAAAAAAAAAAAAAAAAAAACCGCTTTTATCCACCTCTACCCTTCTCCTAGCGGTGTTCCTCCTCCACGTTACCCAAAATTCCCTTACGCAGTGTACGTGGCATCAATCTTCAACCTTCTACCACGTATGGAAAACCGTCGTCAGTGCTCCGGCGGCACTGGAATTTCTGGAAAGTTCTCTGGCAGTGGTGGCAAGACGTTAGTCTCGAATTGCCCTGACATATTGCCCGGTGGTGAGTAGTTCGCGACTACGATGACTTTGCCCGCGCGGGATCGAGCTTTGCCCACCCCGAAGTACCGTGTAGCTACCCATACCATTTGGGTGAAGTGACCTGGAGAAGAGAAGTGATAGATTTGGAAAGAATAAAACTTGTGTGTAATGCTATTTGACACATCGCACTTTTGGTAAGACAATGATGTTTCCTTAGTATTGTGGATGTTCCTGGGCGGTGGAAGTCACTTACCACCAGGTGACCCACTTAATAGTTTGCTGGCCACTGCTAGAAAAAAAAAATTGAAAGCATTTTAATCTTAGACTTCTGTAATATATTTTATTAAAAACCATATAATCACCTGCATTAACATTAGCATGGAGCACATCAGGTTCTTTGAAGAAGTTGTACTGCTTCACAGCCGCGTACCAGTACGAAGATACTTCTTGACCTGGAACAAGGTTCAGTCGCCCCATCTATATTTATACCGTCTCGACAGAATGCCTCGAACCCTTTCAACTTGAACTGATCTAAAAATGTAGACGGCCGACGTATGATAAAGTTCATCAATCTTAATTACGTTAAAACGGGGCGAGTAGGACATAAACTTTATTTACACTTACAAATTGAGATAAATTGTAAATATGTGAATGAGTGAGATAGTCTGGAGGCCCAAATCCGGCTGCCGTTTCCATGATTGTCGGTTAGACAGCACTTAGACTTGACTAGATCGCCCACGCGGTACATAGAATTTGCGCCACTAAATTAAGGTCAATTGACCGTAATTCAATAGGTATTACCATTTCGCTTACTCTTTACTAGAATCTCCCTTCCACTCCCTGTCTCTTGTTGAGCCTTTACTGAAGTAATGAAACACGTAGATGTCGCCGATATTCTTTATTATATTAATAGGTTCACAACAGTAGACATGTTCGTAAAAGTACAGACAAGCGGAAGAGACCATAGACTAGGGATGCGAGCACAGACTACATACATGTTATAAAATAGATTATCTATCATATATCTATCATATCAATAGCTCTAAATAAGACTTTTTGTAACCTCTCATCATGTTCCTGCTTTGTGCTGCCATAAATTAGAAAGTCATCCATCATTACTTTCACACCATCTATATCACTAAACCTTTTGCACATTTCAGCATGAAAGATCTCTGGAGCTGCATTTATCCCAAATGGAAGTCTTAGGAATCTATATCGCCCCTGTGGTGTAATGAAAGTACAAAGCTTCGATGAGTTCTCATCTAACTTCAGCATCCAGAAACCTTTGTTTGCGTCAAGTGTAGAGAAGTAACGAGCTCCTGACAGACAAGACTTAATTTCATCTATTGTAGGGAACTGATAATGGGGTCTCATTAATGCTTTATTTAGTTTACGGGGGTCTATGCAGAGTCTCAGGGAACCATTCTTTTTAGAGGTAAGTACTATGGAGCTAACCCAATCAGTAGGCTCCTCTACTTTTGTTATTATTTCATTTTGCTCTAAACTTTTAAGTTCTTTTTTCAGATCATCAAGCAGACTGAATGGAATTCTACGGCAGGCATCTACAGACGGGACTGCATCAGGTTTAAGAGTTAAGTGACATTCAAAATCTTTTAAGCATCCTATTCCTTTAAAAAGGTCTGAATTTTCCTTTATTATTTCTTTTTCAGGTAGACTAGGATCAAAAGTGACAGAATGGAGTCTACGGACCAAGTGCATTTCATCACAGCTGTTACGACCAATTATATTTTGACAAGGCAGATCAAGAATGTGAAAACTAGTTCTGTACACTTTGTTATTGTGTTTTACATTGAGACAACATTTGCCAACACTAGGCAAAATTTCTCCACTGAATGTGGACAATTTGTGACTACTCTTTTCTAAAATATCAGTTGGGAGACCAAGTTTTTTGAAAATATTTAGTGACATGATGTTTGTGTCTGCACCTGTGTCTAATAAAAAATCAAGTAATGTGTCATTTACAGTTAATTGTGTCTGATATGGGTTTTTTACATTTATGTTGCAATTATTCATAATATACAATAGACCTAGGAAATATGTTTCAGAATTTTCATTTTCTTGAAATACATTAACATTACTTACTTTCTTAGAACGGCAAACTGATGCAAAATGGTTAAGTTTATTACAGATGCGACATGTGACTCCATTGGCTGGACATTTGAAGCGATGAATCTGACCACAACGATGACACGTTTTCGTTTCTGGCCTGGAGTGTTGAGTCCTGGACTGACTACTGGACCTAGACTGACTCCTTGGACGTCTGGAGCTGGAATGCTGATATTTTTGACCATTGTTTTTGACACTGGAATGTATCTTACCTATTACTATAGGTTCTTGGGAAAGTTTTTTCGCGTCAACCTTTGTATTCCGAATGGTTTTGGCGAGAGTTACAGCTTCCTCAAATGTCTTCGGTTTTTCGATTAGTATTCTTTCCCTTATGTAGGCACAACTGTTGTTCAAGTTCCACGAAAATATGTCCTTTAATAAGTCGTCTGCCAAATTGTGAAAATCACACTGTAATGAAATATTCTTGAGGTCTGTAGCGTATGTCTCAATGTCTTCATCTGTTTGGTGTTTTCTATTAAATATCTTGTGACGTTGCATTGATATGTTGGCTTTTGGCATGAAGTACTCCTTAATTTTTCCCAGTAAATCTATGTAAGATATTTTGTCCATTTCGACATCGAAGGAATAGAAAATTTCAAGGGAATCGGGCCCCATAGCATTTAAGAGGATTGCGACTTTTCGCTGATCTGTCTCATTCTCGAGGTTATTTGCAGTCATATAGATCTGCAATGACGTGCTGAAATCTTTCCAGGCTTTAGCAAGGTTTTCGTTTAGAGTAAACCTTGGCATGTAACCACATTGTAGAAATTGCGCAGTAGAATTCGAGGCGGCCATTTTCGACGCTGTGTCGACGGACTGTTCGGATTTATCTTCGTCGTCCTTGCCCATTTTAACTGTTGACTATGAATTCGCTTACTTCTGACACCATGTTGAGCCTTTACTGAAGTAATGAAACACGTAGATGTCGCCGATATTCTTTATTATATTAATAGGTTCACAACAGTAGACATGTTCGTAAAAGTACAGACAAGCGGAAGAGACCATAGACTAGGGATGCGAGCACAGACTACATACATGTTATAAAATAGATTATCTATCATAACATCTCTCAGCTGTCAAACTCCCGCGTTATGTAGCACAACATTACCTAAGTACATCTAAACAGCCCGTCTAGATTATTGCATTGAAGTCTTTGTCCCTTCCCAAACCCTTAATTAGGTCTTCAACGCGCCCATGGTTCTTCTCGTATTATGGGCGTAAGCCGGGCGGTGGAGATCACTTACCATCAGGTAACCCACTTGCACGTTTGCTAAGCACCTATGTTATTCAAATGATTATTTTTCCAAACTGTATGACGCCGTTATGTAAACAAGAGTTTTCTGTGATATTCTCGTAAATGTTGGGCAATAAACTATTTCCATCTAAATAGGGCTTGTTAAGTTGGAACATTATGATAAACTAGCATTTGCTTGCGTGAATTGCATTTTCCGGAATGAAAAGTAGCCTATGTCCTAATTTAATTCATAGTCCACGTGTGTGTCAAATTTCAACCAAAACCGTTAAGGCGTGATTAATTAACGAACATTTAAATTTACGAAATCACAAACATCCACACTTTCACATTTATAATAATAGTAAGATCCAAAATACCTGTGACGTCAGGTTGCAGTGCGCTGACTGGTCTCTGGTAGAGATTTTGTCCAACGTCCCTGTCGTTCCTGTAGTGGAACTTGTTCGTGTGAGCGAGATGGTTGGCCCACGCTTGGGCGTAGTCGCACAACTGGAAGATACACAAAAACTATAAATGAGTAAATATACGAGTAATAGTACCTAAATATTAGGTACATGGAGCATAATGGTAAAAATTAACATTATACATACATACATACACACTGACGCCTGTAATCCCCGAAGGGGTAGGCAGAGGTATAACCAGTACACCCACATTTCGCCGAGCGTATCTCCGTCCCACGATGTGATAGGGGGCGAGGTATCGCCATACCAGGCATAAATTCCAGACTCCGGGCTGATACTGAGCATTTCATAATAGAAAAACCCAATACCACTTTACCCGACCCGGGGATCGAACCCGAGAACTCAGCGTTAGCCTCAATCGTAACGCGTACGCATTACAACTGCGCCACCGAGCCAGTAAAAATCAATATTCTGTATGAAAATTGCAATTTTCTTTATATAAAAACAAATATGCTCTTCCGCCCAAGATATATAGCCCTATTTATATATAATAAACTTAAAATAGTCCGTTTTTTTACATAATTCCATATCTCCACAGTATTATGAACAGATTTAATGCTGAAGTTGGCTCGCTTGAAGTTCTGAGACCTGTCCTACTTCAATATCCCCACAGTATGACGCAATCTTTGCTTTGGTTGACCAACTTCAGGCCTCAAATAGAGCTACTGCGTGGCGTACCGCTGACTGTACACGTTACGCCATGACAGGCAGTTGATAATAAGTCGCTGTCTACACAATCCTCAGACGCCATGTAGAGCTGTGGTACGCCATGCCGCTGCCGGTACACGTTGTGCCAGCACAGGAACTGGATAATAAGCCATTGTAATTACGCTGCTACACTAACCTCAGGCGCCATGTAGAGCTGCGGGGCGCCATGCCGCTGCCGGTACACGTTGTGCCAGCACAGGCACTCGGTGATGAAGTCGCTATCCTGCCACGCCGTCCTCACCTCGCTCCACTGCACCACCATGCTCACCGGCTTCGACAGTAGCACCTGCAATGTTACGGTTAAACTAGAACCAGGACTCTTAACGCCTACATGACTTTGGTGTCGGATTTGATACAAGACTTACACCCGGTTTCTGAAAGGCTGATCAATTCAACATTTAACTAACAGAAATTTGATTTTGACACCGCTGTCAAATCAACTCGAGTTGCTGAAACATTTATTAGTGTAAAAATTAATAATATTTGATGTCTCTTTAGTACCGTTTGACATACGAATTTTCATATTAATTTGAAAGTTATGTTAGCTAACATGTGTGTCAAATCAAAGGTGTTGACCACGCTTCTAGCAACTCAATTTCGACTTGACATGAGATTTGACATTTAATTAGTTAATTTTACTTTGATCAGCCTTTCAGAAACCAGGCGTTATTTTTTAATTGAATGACGAAACGAGCAGTTCGCTCGCCTGATGGTAAGCGCCACCCCTGCTCATAAACAGAAGCAACACCATAGAGAACTTAAAATTATAAATTACTGCATGTCATTGGACTGCCTTCGTCACCCCTAGACGTAAGATGTTAAGTCTTATAATGCCCAGTAATTCCACTAGTTTCAATGTCGTTCAGACCGAAACACAACAGTGCTTACACATTGCTGCTTGGCGGCAGAAATAGACAAAGAGGTAACATACCCAGATGGCTTCACGCATACGAGAGACTTTCCACCTACCCAGAATTGTGTTATTTGTATGTAACAAAGTCGAGCACTCTCTCATAATAAAATTTCATTAAATTTATAGCAACGGTATTCCATTGAGACGATCGTAAAATGTATTTCAATATACTTAGCTATCGATTGGCAACGCAGGCAATACATTGAGACCTAACATTGTGCCAACTGGAAACGAGCCAAATAATCCTGAAATGGGCTCTCAAAGATGGCTCTTTCGTATACTTGTAAACAAAAGTTACAACGTCAACGGAGAGCTCATAAAGAAATTCTTTATAAATGCTCTAAATTTTGGAAGTACTTTTATCAGAGTTTTGGAGTTTCCATCTCGTGTGCTAGAGTAAATTAAAAATACCTGTGATGTAAAGCAAGTCTAGAAACGGCGTCGTACCATGTCACTTGGTATGCACGCTCATAAAGCTCCGTGGGAGCTTTTTATTATCAGCTTGTATGACGAGACGAGCAGGTCGCTCGCCTGATGGTAAGCGCCACGCCTGCTCATAAACAAAAGCAACGCCACACAGAACTTTAAATAACAAAGCACTGAATGACACTTGACTGCGCTCTTCACCACGAGACATAAGGTGTTAAGTCTCATAATGCCCAGTAATTTCATTGGCTTCAATGTCCTTCAAACCGGAACACAACAGTGCTTACACACTGTTACTTGGCGGTAGAAATAGACAAAGCGGTGGTACCAGCCCAGCCGAGCTCTCGCATACGAGGGACCTACCACCTTGTATGTTTTGACGGGATTTCTGACAGTGCGGTCGGATATCTCCTTTAAGGTCGGCAACGCGCCTATAACTCTTTTGGTATTGTGGGCGTACATGGGCGGTGATCACTTACCAGCAAGTGACTCACTTGGACGTTTGCCGGCCTATGCTATAAAAAAAACTACAATAATAAACATAAATTGATGCAAAGAACGTTTATTCCGACAACAATTTGAAATCTTCATACATTTATACTATCCATTTTATTTGACGACGCCGGATATAGAAGTGCTAAAATGATAACCATCGCGTAATGGATGTTTTGTTGGAGTCATTTTGATCAATTACTTATAAGTTGGCAATGTAGCAAGTCATGCCGAGTCACAAATTCCGGACCACGTTTGACAGCATGCAGCTGGCTCGAATAAACAGCTCCCAATTGTTGGTAATCACGCAAACGGAGGGCGTCGCTAGTTCTCGCAAACCTATATATATTTTTTTAATTAGCTTTCGAATACGAGACGAGCAGGTCGCTCACCTGATGGTAAGCGTCACACCTGCCCATAAACAGAAGCAACACCAATCGGTACTTCGAATTATGAAGTACTGCACGGCACTGAACTGCGCTCGTCGCAGTGAGATGTACAGTGTTAAGTCTCATAACGCCCAGTAATTTCACTGCCTTGGCTGGCAAATACAACAGTGCTTACACACTGCTGCACTGCCCGGCGGTAGAAATAGACGAAGTGGTGGTACCTATCCAGACGGCCTTTCGCATACGGAGGACCTAACACCTAGTAGTTTGTGCTTGCTTTAAAATATAAATACGCACTCACGCCTGTAATCCCCGAAGGGGTCGGCAGAGGTGTAACCCACATTTCGCCAAGTGTATCTCCGTCCCATGATATGATAAGGGGCAAGCCTATCGCCATACCGGGTATATTTCAAGACTGCACGCTGATACTGAGCATTTCGTAATAGAAAAACCTAATATCACTTTTACCCGACCCGGGGATCGAATCCGAGACCTCAACATCAGACTCAATCTTAACGCGTATAGTCGTTAATATGTAAATGGGTTATTAATTTAAAATAAGGTTTGTATTTTTTTACGGTGAGTGAACTATACGGAATATCAAATGTCCCCTTTCCTAATTCCTTAATTATCCCTTTTCTTTATCCCGCTCATGATTCTTCTGGTATTGGTGATGGAGATCACTTACCAGCAGGTGACCCAGTTGCTCGTTTACTGGTCTATGCTATAAAAAAACAATACCAGGCAGAATAAAAATAAGTTAGGTACAGTATAGCCCAGATAAAGTTAGCATTCCTAACTAACTAACTCGGCGACAGCACTTCGAGACTTGGCCTTCAAGACGTAAAGTTACCATTACTTCTTATTCTCCACAGCTACCCATTATTCAGATACTTGCCGTTCCTGTTAGCGTTCCTGCAATTTTCAATTTAACATTTATTTATTTTTTATTTAACGCTAACGCTGAGGTCTCGGGTTCGATCTCCGGGTCGGGTAAAGTGGTATTGGTTTTTTCTATTACGAAATGCTCAGTATCAGCCGGAGTCTGGAATTTGTGCCCGGTATGGCGATAGGCTACCCCCCTATCACATCGTGGGACGGAGATACGCTCGGCGAAATGTGGGTGTACTATAGTTACACCTCTGCCTACCCCTTCGGGGATTACAGGCGTGTATGCGTATGCGTATAATAATTTCTAGTGGTAAAGGTCCATTTCAAAAATGAATCGTGACGTTAAAGTTGTAGCGTGCAATTAAAAAGCCGTGCACGTTTATCAGCTTGAATGACAAAACGAGTGGTTGAGCTGGCCCATTCATGCCGTAAACAAAAAATATATACCTGTAGCGTGTTTAATGCAAATTAATCGCGAATGCAGCGCGTGTGCATAAATAAACATGACCCGACCCATCGGTGCGGCTCTCGCGATAAGTGGTTTGGGCTGAAACTCTAGTTGCTACTTTAAAGCATCGGCGGGTATATACCGTATAACATTTAAAATGTGTTAAATATTTCAAACATACCAAGTTATTTTATAGTCCAGGTATACAGACGAGCACATGCGACCCGTGTTTTTGCCGCGGGGAAAATACCTATTACGAATACATTTCCAGCCCCGGATGAGAGATAGACCCATGGATAGAAGAGGAATGGACTCGTCAGCCTTCCGACCCAGTTGTCATTACCAGAATGATCTCTGGATCGGGTCCATAACCAAAATATCTACGCTCCTATACATATTAGAATCCCCGCAGAGACCTTCTTCGGCGAAAGTGGGACGGGATTGCTGCCGGAACCGCCCTTGCGCTGTGTCGCTTTGCGAACCGTTTCTAAGAGGACTCAAGAGCCTTTCATAATAAGGGCGCGTTTGCCATCATCGGCAACAATGGATGTATGCAATGCCAGATCACAGCTAAGCCGCTACCTACTGTTAGTATCAATAGTTTCTTTTTTATATTTTTAAGTTGGTTCACTTTTTTTCAAAACCAGAGCTTTAATTTTCTCTTGCAATTTTGCAAATTTCTGTGATCCACAATACCTACCGCATTTAAAAATTTATTCAGTATTTAGCAAATCTTTGCATAAATTAATCTAAAGTAAAATAATTTTAAGCTTTGCAAAGATAGCTTTAGTTACAATGGCCTTTTACTTTACACATTTATTCCCAAGCAATTAAAACATTGAACAAGTTCACCGTTCAAAGCTCGGCATTACGTTAACAAATTCAAATAAAGGCGAAGTAGGTATATATTTATTCCCAAAAGAGCCGTTTAAAGTTCACAGCTTAGATATACAAACCCCACTGGGTTTGCTAGTAATTGGAAAACTTGTTGAAAAAGAAATTGCAATGTGAATTTCAAGATCCAGACGTTGGGGTGGCGCAGCGCGGCGCATAGCGTGACGTGGCACCGCGCTAGCTTCTCAAAGCCGTAAATACAGAAACTTTTTAACACGAGAGGCTTTTTCTCATTAGTGTAAAAGCCTCTAGACACTTATGGACCGCTTTATACTCCGAGTATATTTATGGATTTGAACTATGACTTGTAAGATTTAGGCGCGTATTATAGAACAACATTCATGTGAGCTCTTTGCTAAGTGTCGATTTCAGTATACGTGATTAGTCTATTTGTGGCACGAAACAAAAACGAACCAATCACGTGTACAGTAATCGTCATTTACCAAAGAGCTCAATTGAGTATTATTCTCTAATACGGGCCTAGGTATGTGGTAGGTCCCTCGTATGCGAGGCACCGTCTGAGTTGGTACCACCGCTTTGTCTATTTATGCCGTCAAGTAGCAGTGTCTAAGCAATGTTGTGTTGCAATTTTGAAGCCAGTTAAATTACTGGGCATTATGAGATTTAACATCTTATAACTCGGGGTGACGAGCGCAGTGCAGTGACGTGGGGTGCTTTGTAGTTCAAAGTTCTATGTGGTGTTGCTCCTGTTGCTGGGCATGCGTAGCGCTTACATCAGGCGAGGGACTTGCTCGTTTAGTTAATAAGCCTAATAAAAATAAACATTCGGAGATTGCATCTCGCGTCAATACATCTTGCATGGTGCAATTTAATTTGACCGGGGTAGCGACACAGGCACCGACTCCAAAGAGACCTATAGAATTTGTTATTTTTGACTTTTCAGTGTTTTTGTTTTGAAGTCGGTTTTTAAGTTTTGTTGAACGTTATATAATGTTATTTATAAATATTTTTGCTACTCCTAGAATGAATAAATATAAGCTACGGCCATAGAGAAAAACTAAAAGAATACTATGAAAAGATTAATGGTACTATATCTAGAAATATATCATTGACCTCTAATAGAGGACAGTTATATACATTACATAAATAAAAATAAATACTACGTTCATTACAACCTATGTTTCAATGAATTTTTATCTCATGGATATAAAAAAATACGAGGACGACATAGTGTTGCATTGCGGCGCAATGCGGCCCCTCTAGCGCAAGATTTATGAAAAATGCGGAATTTTTAGTTCCGCCCCACATGCGGTAAGGCAGAGTTGGCGGCAGAAATAGACAAATCGAAATAAAATAAAATAAAAGTAGAAAATAAATAAGAAGTAAATAGATAAGTAAAATAGTGTAAGAAAGGAAACTGTCTAGACTAAGAACAACTAGATATAGAAAATGTATATGTATAACTGTAAGAGCACAAACTGTATCATCATAAGAAAAAATATGTACTAGATATAAGAGTTGAATACAAATAAAAAAAGAATATAGTAAGGCATAGGATAATAGGGACAACCCCTTATTAGAATAGGAAAATGCAACGAAAGAAAATGTCACTGACGTAATCGTTAGGGGAACGAGAGTGGTGCATATGCCCCACAAAAATGACAAAGCGGTGGTACCATTCCAGACGTCCACTCGCATACGAGGGACCTACCACTTTGTAATGTCGGCTTTTAATACTTCAAAAACGTTGACCTACGCAGGCATTATCATCATTCAACGTACACGAAATTCCCTAAGCATCCGACGGTACTATAACCTAAAATGCGCAAACATAACGCTAAAGTGTGATGACCACAAACGTGGAGTTACGCGCGAACGTGAACCCCAAATAAATGAGTTGCGCAACCTTCGACCCGGCCCGCGCCATGATAAATGAAAACGACCTGTGGCTGGTGGCTGGTGCCTGGTGGCTGCATTCATTATTCACTACATATAACACCCCGTCATTTATCTTTTTTCGACTTGTTTATTTTTATCATGTAACAACAAATATACTTAGGGATATCTTGACAAAAATAACACGACGTTCTGAAAAGACTTTATGCATACTTACTAATATATTTTAATTCTAGACTTTTATACTTTTAAGGTAGATTACAACATAGATACATACGCACTCACGCCTGTAATCCTCGAAGGGGTATGCAGTTGTATAATTAGTACACCCACATTGCCGTGTCTATTTCCGTCCCATGATGTGATAGGGGGTGAGCCTATCGCCATACCGGGCACAATTCCAGACTCCGGGCTAATACTGAGCATTTCATAATAGAAAGCCCAATATCACTTTACCAGACCCGGGGATCGAACCCTAGACCTCAACACATCAGTCGTACCGTGTACGTATTACAACTGCGCTACGGAGACAGACAGATGACAAATATAAAAAAAAGTTCCACCTCAGCGCTAACTTACTGTTGCATTATTTTATCGGGCGAAAATCTACTTTACGGATACCTTCAGCTTCCCCACTCTGGGGGTAGGAGGATGGTTATGGATTCACCGGCGTTCTCTTCTTCGGATTCAACTGAATATGACTGCTACATTAGGGCCTAACCAATTTTCCTACGCTGGTAATACCGGGTAATGACCTCACGGTCGACTTATGCGCAAGGGGAATGTCCCAGGAGCTTCCGGTATAAAAATATTTTTGTCTCAACGATGACATAAATACAGGAATCATATTCGCTCTCCTCTCCTCTTCAGTGGAAACGCACCTTAAACGTTACAACATTCCATTTTTATTCTGGCGTGAGTCGTAACCGACGATATATAAAAAAGTATGGAATCGAAGAACTTCTTAACAAGATGATTAAAAATAAATCGGAGACATTTGAGAATAGAAAACGCCTCCATCCATTATTAAAGGAAATGGCTGGAAATTAAAAAGTTTATCTCCCGTCTGGTTTGAAGGGAGATGTTTATCTCTATACTGAAGCATTAAGTAAGGAGTTATTTTTTTGAATGACGAGACACAGAGCTCGGTCGCCTGATGGTAGGCGCCCACGATTGCCCATAAACAGAATGCCCCCAAATCTCGAAATCTCATACAATGAAAAATTAAAATAGCGCTTATGACAAGTCAGTATAAAATAAAGAAACTTATGTATAGAAATCATATCAACTAATGTATACATAACATACATAGATCGTCAAAATACACTAGGCAATTACACTAAATTATTTATTTGTCGTCTTTTCATTTCATATTAGTAACAATATTTGTACTATGGAAACGTCCAGAATTATTAAATATTTTGAGTCGGTATGGACCACAGGCATTTACCGAAACGGCACGTGTTGTCAAGTCAATTGATACTTAGGTAATTACCGGCAGACCCCCAATTAGACTGGCCGCTCCTAGCCCCCGACGGGCTTAGTCCGCCACTAATGCAAACCATAATCTCACATTCGGAATGGATTTCGCTCGACGTAAACACTCTAAGTTGACTCTAAGACACAGTTGTTTGCCTTCACTTTAGACAGTCCGATGAGAGATCCTAGCAAAAACAAAAGACAGCAATTAGGTAGCACAAGGGCGCTTGTAAGCACGGACCTCGTTTTCCTTGGCCCTTTTTAGGGAGATGGAATAAAAAGATTACCTTCGTAATTATGAACGCCACGTGCAAAGAGATAAGACTAAAGGTTTGTACTCGTAATTTGGTTTTGTACAATTAAAATAGAATGTTGTTTAGTTTTAATAAAAAAAATACATTACATTAGAAACATAAGTAATTTGTAATTTGGAACGGTTTTTAAATTAAACTGGTACTACTAAAATTCATATTATTTGTACTAATATAAAATTAGGACGCCTACTAAGCTACATTACTGACCAGACAAGTGGCAAAGTCTCTGCACTAGTTTTTTTGTTGTGTTTATTTAATATATATGTATAATATGCACAATATATTGTATGATGTGTGTTTCAAATGCGGTATTAATATTTTAAGTCTGTTATATACACCTACTTTGTATTTCTTCTGTAGCACCCAGAGTCGACTGGCAGACAAGTCCGTCCTTAGCTCTTTATTTATGAAGTTGCCGTTCTGTAGTAGGAGGTAGTAGGTATTGGCCATTTTAAATTTAAAAAAATACTATTTTTGTATGCCGGTGAGTGAAATGATACTTTTTAATATGACTGGAAAATCTTTCACGCCAGATTTGAGTAAAAGCTAATCTATTCATACCATTCATATAAAGAAAATTGTATATATATATATAATAAAAAAGGTGTCTCTCTGTAATTTCGAAATAAAAGCTTTTAAACTCAACTCAACTTTTTTATGGCAAGTTACCAAAACCGAAATATGTTTGTCTGTCTGGGCTAGTCTTCGAAACGGATTTTGACGGGACTTTCATTGGTAGATTCAGCAATTTTCAGTGAGAAATTTTGGCTACATTTTATTTCCTAATTATTTCAGATTAACATGCACGCGAGTGAAACCGCGAGGGACAGCTAGTTATATAAAATCACATTTTACATCGTCGCGTCGTGTCAATCCTTCAATAATAATATGGAACGCCGCACGTCGCCGTGCCGTTCTGATGAAAAGGCCTGTCGAGCCATTAATCATTGAAAAGACGGGACCATTTTCTGATTTTCATCGCTTCCAATAATGGTCTATTGTAATCTGTTATATAATTGGCAACGCCTTCAAATTGCTTAGTATTTTCCAATTAATTCTAGCTGTGAATCGTGTGATTTTCATGAAAGGTAACGTATCGTGATTACACGTCACTAGTTTTGAAACTCTGTAATGTTAGTAACCTTTTTTATTCAAATTCTGTTAGTGATTTCTTTTGTTAAAAAAAATCTACTTAACAGTTATTTACGAAACGATATTTAGTGGTGGTACCTCTGATTTTAACACTCTTTTATTAGCTTCATACGTATGTATGTATGTATGTATGTAATTCATGGATCCGCACTGCTTACAGTTATGAAGTGAGTGATTTTATAGGCATGCTATTCTTACTACAATGTACTATATTATGTATAGTTAGTTTTCATAGTATTCTTATAATTAATTAACAAATCAATAAGCAAAATGGAGATTAGAAATCAGAAAGCTGACATCATGGTTGAACGCGCGCGGGCAATGATATATTACGTCACAAAAGTCGCGCAGATGTTCGCAAACTTGTCGCTCTTTTTTAAAAAAATATTTATTCTGTAAATTAGGTAATAAATGTAATTCTAGATAATATTGCGTCGTTGTTATTTCAAGGACCGGCAATAAGTGAGACGTTAAATAATGACAAGCACAAAGACTTCTGATAATTTCGACATTCAGCCAAGGCGAAACATCCAAAACAAATTCATATTCCTGTCATGGGGTGAGGCTTTCTGAAGGTTAAACATTTTCCGATAAATGGGTCAAGGGTACTGCTGTACTGCTGTTGGGCCAAGATTGAGTTAGGTGCATTATGTGAACACGGGAAGCTCCGACCTTCGCCGATACACGTGTATTTATTTAAAACGGTTTTATTTTGTAACAGGTTTTGTTCGAGGCTCCACCTGCGATAATGTCTTTTTCCAGGATTAGTAGCCTATGTCCTAATTCAGGTAATGGTCTAACTGTGTGATAAAATTCAAAAACTCACAAACATCCAAACTTTAACATTTTATAATTAGTGATGTTGATAATCAGTAAATCGCTGTCAGTGGTCAACGTCTAATCGATTGTTTAAACCAGAAGGCCAATTCTCGTAATTTTAAATGTTCAAAATATCATTCCGATCTAGTCTCAGCGTCAAGAAAGTTGCAAATGGCATTCTCTTAAACCAATAATCAATGTCAAATGTGAACATAGATCGAAATGAGATTGAATGTAGAATAAAAGTTGACTGAAGCCAAAACGGTATAATGCTACTGCTAATACTAGGTGCATTTGACGTTGATTATTGGTTTAAGAGAATGCCATTTGCAACTTTCTTGACGCTGAGACTAGATCGGAATGATATTTTGAACATTTAAAATTACGAGAATTGGCCTCCAGGATAAACTACCTACTAGTAGTATGTTTCTTTTTTTTGCTGGTGTGAGCACAGGCCATGAAAAATATAGAAAATATATCACTGAGGGCAGTATAGAAATAAATTTTAAACAAATAGAGGTAATAAGTGCAATGTTTGATTACATTTTAAGGAAAACCGAATCATATATTCGGGATTGACATTACTTTACAAGGTGGTATATCCCTCGTATGCGAGAAGACGTCTGATTTCGTATCGCCACTTTGTCAATTTCTGTCGCCCAGCAGTACTGTGTAATTGAATTTGAATATGTCTCGGGGTAACGAACTCACGAGCGCAGTCCATTGCCATGCAGTGCCTTTTAATTCAAGGTTCTGTGTGGTGTTGTCTGTTTATGGGCGGGGGTGGCGCTTACCATCAGACGAGCGACCTGCTTGTTTCGTCACTCAGGCTAGTAAAAAAAGGTACTTCATGGCACTATACTGTAATCTCACCCCGAGATATAACATGTCAAGTCTCAAAATGCCCAGTAAATTAATTTGCTACAACGTCCTTCAACCTGGTACACATCAGTGCTTAAGCACTGGCAGTTGCCAGAGCAACTGGCATAGGGACGTAACATTGTTACGTCATTGAGTCAAACTTTCAGCTGGAAACAAGTGTGTATATTTGTCTCTGTCACACAGATAGAAATACAGACGTCATGGCCCTCCGTACAGAGGGGAAAAACACAGTTGTGTGTGCTATATATACTGGCTGACAGATCCGTAAGGTATTTTATAGATCTTCTAAGGCACTGAACGTGTCAACTCTCACGGTAGCTCTCACTATCTTCCTGATTGACGGGGGTTAGAATTCTACCATGGTATCCTCTGTCTGTCATAAGAGGCGACTGATTGATGACAACGAGAGTCGCATCTGCGTAATAAGGGGATGCGCAGCCTTCGTACTTAATCATTTTACGGTGCGACACTGAGATGGACAGCAGCGCGCATACATCGTGCTGCTGCCGGTGACGCCGACTTTTTTATTTAGATTTAGTGACGAAACGATCAGAGGGGCTAGCACGGAAAACTATCGAAATCGTAATGTAAAGGTATCGAGGGCTCGATACATAATTCCTTAAATATAATTGGTCCATATTCCATATATATTAGTTTCTTTTACGTACGATAGAGACGCTGTACTAAAATCTCATAGAAATTGTTGTCGATGACAGCTCGAATAACTTTTCGCAAGTTTCCGTGCTAGCCCCTCAGGTCGCTCGCCTAATGGTAAGCGTCTAGGCATAAACAGAAGCAACACCACACAGAACTTTGAATTACAAAGCAATGGCATTGGACTGCACTCGTCACCCCGAGACATAGATGTTAAGTCTCATAATGCCCAGTAATGTCACTGGCTTGAATGGAGTCATTATTTTGATGGACTTCTTTCTGTGTCACTATGAGACGCGCCGCAAAGTGGCGCGGTAGAGACGGTTCAGGCAGCAATAAAAAGTACACTTAGGATCCCCCGGGACAGTCTTAACTGCGCTGATGGAAGCCACCGCGGGGTTTTAATATAGCAACGTAGGGATTATGGTTAGGGACCCGATCCAGCAGTCGTTTGGGTAAAGGCAACGGGGTCGAAAGGCTGGTGAGTCCGGCATAACCATCTCTTCTCCCCCAAGGCTGAGAAGGTATCCGTAAATGGAATTTTCCACGCGGGAAAAAAGGTAGCTCTTCCTATGTAAACTAACTATTTCGTAGGCAACAGCGGGTGGCATATACTCAGAAATATTTACATAAATTTAATTTCAATATAATGTGAATGCACGACGCTCGTTTCGTATATTACCCGTGCATGTGAATTTTAATCCCGGCCTTAGTTTTGAAAGCGAAACGTGGGTTGGTTTTTAGATATACTGTAATCCATGGAAGGCGCATTAAATTTATTTGCAGCTAAGCCTATGTTACATACTAGCTTTTGACGACAGGCGTCAGGCAAACGACTATACGAACAGCTTGACTGTACGATAACTGATGAGCTATGAATTAATTACGCAATTTACTCGTTCTCAAGCCAATATTACAGTACTAGTATGTACTGTAATATGTGTATTACAGTACATACTAGTACTGTAATATTGGCTTAGTACATACATTTAATCTTATGGCCTTTTTTACCAAACTTTATTACAGACTATAATGACAATCAATAAATTCTTCTGAATATACAGGACAGGGTTTATCTAAATGATGTAACACCTTTTACACGTTGTAACTTTAAAGGTTGTCTGGAAGAAGTCGCAGTTAGAGATAAGAGCTCCATTTATACTTCGCCTATAATTTTTAAGGTCCATTGTATATTTCTTTTGTTTAAAATGTACAATAAAGAGTTGTTAAATAAATAAATAACATAACTAATGAACATTTAACCATTGCTATAATGTGTATAAATGAATAACTAACGGTTATTTGATATTTCATTTCACATTCTTTTACATAGTGGATGGATCGTAGCATCGTAGCATTACGTAGGGCTTGCTACGATATCCGTAGCAAAGCTACGAGCTTCTACGTGAATATAACTATTACATTCTACGACGTAGTACGTGTTTGAACGGCAAACGAAATCATTAAAATAAAATTAATTTGCAATTTTGCAACTAATGCAACTTTGGTCTACGATAGACGATAGTGTATCAAATCAATACAAATGACAAGCTGTGCCAGTTCAAGTACATCCGATGTTTTCCGTCTAACGAGTACCGGCTAATGCGATTAGTCTGTGGAACTTTGATGCGGTTTTCAACAAAATTATGCGGGATTTATTCCAGAAGTTATTTAAGTAGGTTATAGATTTATGTGAGTCATTTTAACATGTAACGCCTCCTCATAACGGTTCCATTTTAGTTGTTCAAGTAACTTGAATCAAGTCTGTTCAGACGTTTCGAATCGCATGCTTTGCATGCAAAACTGCATCGGTGGCGCAGTTGTATTTCGTACGCGTTACCACTGAGGCCGACGCTGAGGTCTCGGGTTCGATCCCCGGGTCGGGTAAAAGTGATATTGGGTTTTTCTATTACGAATTGGTCAGTATCAGGCCGGAGTCTGGAATTGTGCCAGGTATGGCGATAGGCTCATCCCCTATCATATCATAGAGATACGCTCGGCGAAATGTGGGTGTACTGGTTACACCTATGCCTACCCCTTCGGGGATTACAGGCGTGAGTGCGTATGTATATAAAAAAATATGGTGCGAGTCGTAGATTGCCTCGCCATGTTTATTTATTCAATATTGTAACGGTTTTGTAAACGTTACGCAACTTTTAATTTTCACAAAAGCAATTCCAATTCAGATATATTTTAAAGCAAAAATTCTACTATTCGTTTCGTAATCCAACCGTGAAATTGGACGCTACAGAGCGTCTACGCTAGAAAATATATATGGCTAAAATATATATGGCTAAAATTCGAAATTCGTAGCCACATTTGTAACAGGTAAGTATTGATCTTTGAAATTGTATGTCTACGATATATACCATAAGGTCACGCGGCACGCCTTTATCAATAAAGACGTAGGCAGATGTGCAAATCGCGCTGCAGCCAAAGTACGAGTGGTAGAGTCACGCTGTAGACAGTTTTGTCTACAGCGTGAATGGGCCGGCTCGACCGGGTCGTTACCACTGTCTCACAGAAAACCGACGTAAAGTAGCAGCTTGCTGCTGCGTTTCGTACGGTGAGTAAGATATCCGGAGGCCCAAATCACCCTCCTTTCCAATCCCTTAATTCACCCTGTCCTTTAAGGTCGGCAACGCGCAAATGACTCTTTTGGTATTATGGACGTATATGGGCGGTGGAGATTACTTACCATCAACTAACTACATCTACACTCTACACTAATATTATAAAGAGGAAAGATTTGTATTTTTTTTGTATTTAACAAATAAACTTAAAAATTACAGGACCGATTTCAAAAATTCTGTTGCCGTTAGAAAGCTACATTATCACTGAGTAACATAAGCTACTTTTTATCCTGGAAAAGGCCGTTCACGCGGGCGGAGCCGCGAGCAAAGGCTAGTCGTAAATATGTTTAATGAATATTATTCCCAGAGGGGTCGACGTCAGGTAGGCGGCCGGTCGTAAAAAGTACAAACCAATAATTCTGTAACATGTGTTAAAAAGCATGTTACGCCGACCCCACTGCGAGTGGGATAAGGGAAGGTGGAAGTAGAAGAATATGACTAATAGTACAGTAATCTTTTTTTTTATTGCATAGGCCGACAAACGAGCAAGTGGGTCACCTGATGGTAAGTGATCACCACCGCCCATATATGCTCACAATACAAAAAAATAATGGGCGCGTTGCCGACCTTAAAGGAGAGGTATTGGGAAGGGGAGGGGAATTTGGGCCTCCGGATATCTCAACGTACGAAACGCAGCAACAAGCTGCTACTTTACGCCAGTTTTCTGTGAGACAGTGGTAACAACCCGGACGAGCCGGTCCATTCATGCTGTAGGCAAAAGTAAATAATAAAAAAATACACCCAACAGTCACACACATAGTCCTGACCCCACACTAGGTTAACCTGTATCGTGGGTATCGGGAACTACGAGGGACTTGCGGTCCCACAACACCCAGACCCGAAACAAATATTTGTGGATCACACAAACATTTGTCTCGGTGCGGGAATCGAACCCACAGCCTCTCGCTTCGCAGCCGGCTACTCGTCCGCTGCGCCACGGAGGCTGCCAAAGTGTCTACAGCGTGGCTCTACCACTCATAGAATCATATCTTATCATCTCATCTTACCCTCTGTAGTAATTTTGGTCTGTTATCAAGCTGTTCCGGTTCCTTGTGCGTTTGTTTTTCATTATTATTGTATTTGGTGTATCTGGAACAGAAAACATTCTTGAAGTCGGTTTCTAAGTTGTGTTAATCGTCTATATTTTCCAAAGTATAAAACTGCCATGTTTGGGAACAATATGTATTGTATGGCTATAAAAATATATAATAAATTACCACGTAACAAAAGCGACACCGGTTGTATGGCTTCTTTTAAAAATAAAATTAACAACTGGCTTTTATTGAACTGTTTTTATAATATGCAGGAATATTTTAATTATAAATAAATTAGGCGTAAAAAGTTGACATTTAAGAATAATGAAAATTTATTGATTATTTAAACATTTAAATGCTTAGATGTAATTATTACTGGATCGGTGGCGTAGTTGTAATGCGTACGCGTTACGATTGAGGCTAGCGCTGAGGTCTCGGGTTCGATCCCCAGGTCGGGTAAAGTGGTATTGGGTTTTCTATTATGAAATGCTCAGTATCAGCCCGGAGTCTGGAATTTGTGCCCGGTGTGGCGATAGGCTCGCCCCCTATCACATCGTGGGATGGAGATACGCTCGGCGAAATGTACGTGTACTGGTTACACCTGTGTCTACCCCTTCTGGGTTTACGGGCGTGAGTGCGTATGTATTATTTTTTCCATTTTGAGTGGTAGTTACAGCAATAGCATGTAAATTCCATGTGTTGAGGAGTTTCATTTTTTTACTCCGTACTCCGTCATCAGCTCCTAACCAAATTTATATTAGACTACATCGTAGCTTGATTCCATCGAATTCTAACAAAATCGCTCCATAGTTGGCGGAGAAATCGATGTACATACATAAAAAAAATTCAAGAAAATACGCACCGACTTTAAAACCTCCTTTTGTTTAGTTAAAAAGTCGGTTAAAAACAGACGTGAGTCGCAGCTTACTGTAGCGTTTCATACAAGTGATATTTCCGGAGGCCCAAATCCCCCTCCCTTTTCCAATCCCTTTCCTTTAAATCAGCAACGCAGTCATCATTCTTATAGTATTATGGGTGTTCATGGGCGATAGAGATTACTTAGAATCAGGTGATCCACTTGCTCGTTTGACAGCATCTGCTATAAAAGCTTTTTAACTAAAAATAAAAATTGTTTAGTTTTATTTTAGCTTTTTAGTTTTTGGTCCCAAAGCTCCCCAGACGGATCGACATCAAAGTGCAAACTTGAGAAGTTCTCCATAAGAATTTCAAGAGTATGTGAAGTCTGTAAACCCTCAATAGGCCAGCGTGGTAGACTAATGCCTAACCCCTCTCATCCAGTAGAGGAGGCCCGTGACCAGCAGTATGATGTATATAATACATGGCCAGTATTATTATTATTTAATATGGCTATATATAATTTCTTAAATGTCGCACAAACTGTATAAAGAGCCACTTTGAAGCGCGTGATGAACATGTGTTTTTTTTTTTATCATTAACACCAACCATTAAACAATATGATAAACAATGAATTATGTCAAGCTTTGGCCTATACCCATTGTAGTTAATTTTAAACATATTTTGAAAAGTAGCCCGGCCTTCGATTGTAAGAAATATTTTTGACGAAAGCTTCAGGCTTTTTATACGGAAAACGTATAATAATCAATTTCAAAGCTCTTTGAAATGTTCCCTTTCATCACAACACTTGTGAACCTACATAAGCCACACGATTTTGATGGAACCAATACGACCTATTTAAAAAATGGAACGCTTGTACCGAAATGCGAACAAAGCTTTCGCATTTCGCTTTGCGTGTTCGAGGTCGATGGGAAGCCTTACCATTTCAATCGCGGTTCAAGGTTTAACTTGATAATGAATTCGGTATCTATTGTATTGTAAAAGAAAATACGCGGTGGCGGTATTGGGTGAAATGTCTTGGGGTGTATGCTACATATTAGGTTAGGTTAGGTTGGAAGGATGTGTTGATACCACCGCCATGTCTATTACTACCGCCAAGCAGCAGTGTGTATTTAATGAAATAGCTAACAGCGTATGTATACAACTTTTATTTTGTACGTATTTTATTCATACATTCGTACGTATTTAATTCATTCCTAAGTCGTAGGTCTCTCGAATGTGAGTGCCGTCTGAATTGGTACCACTGCTTTGTCTATATCTACCGCAAAACAGCAGTGTGTAAGCACTGTCCTGTTTCGGATTGAAGGACATTGAAACCAGTGAAACTGGGCATTAAGGGATTTAACAACTTATATCTCGGGGTGACGAGCGGAGTCCAGTGTCATGCAGTGTTCAAATGTGTCATGTTGTTGCTGTTTAGGGGCAAGCTTACCATCGGGCGAGGGACCTTGTATGCATGGCATTCGATTGCGCTCGTCACCCCGAGACATAAGATGTTGAGTCTCACAATACCCATTTTACTGGCTTCAATGTCCTTCAAACCGAAACACAATAGTAATTACACCCTGCTGTTTGGTGGAAGAAATAGACAGAGCGGTGGTACCAATCCAGACGGCCTCTCGCATACGACATTGTTAAAAAGACTCATTACATACAATTGTTACGTGTTATTCACAAGCCATCTGGCGGGGGGTCGTCCCAAATCTTCGTTTCCCTAAATACTAATAGAAACTCTTTTTGTAGCTTAGCTAAAAATACCGCGTAACTCGAAAATTGGCCATGTGATTTGTCATTGGATAAATTGATTTTGCCGCGTATCCAATAAACATTTATTTAACCATACAAAGCATGATATTCAAATAGTTCTGTCACCGCGTAATTCATTGGTTACAACACACATGTTCATAAAAAATATTCTGTTTTATGTCTCTCCTGAAAACTAAGCCAATTTAACTTGCGCGTTATTGTTAGCTAAGCGACGATATGTAACTCAATTGAGACAGCCCTTTACAGCCAATTACGTGTTATACGACCCGAGAGTTTAGGATTTAAGGGGTCGTCCCTCGCTGCGTTTGTCGAAATGCGATCTCTACAATTCCTTTACTTATGCTAATCGCAATAGGATTACTGGCTCATGGACCTAACTGTGACCTACGATATTGAATAATTATTTTAATCGTGTAATAAATAAGTTGTTCTGGGAGTGTGGACCACCAAAATCTCTTTGTAAATGGTAGAGCCACGCTGTAGACAATAGTATCTACTGCAGTAATGGACCGGCACGACCAGGTTGTTAGCACTGTCTCACAGACAACTGACGTGAAGTACATGCTTGCGGTTGCATTTCGTACGGGCAGTGAGATATCCGGAGGTTCAAATCCCCTTCCACATCCCAATTCCTATAAAGTCAGCAATGCGTCCATAATTCTTCAGGTATTGTGGATGTTCATGGGCGATGGAGAGCACTTACCATCAGGTGACCTACTTGCTCGTTTGTCATCCTCTGTTCTATAAAAATAAAACTTAGGCCCAAAGCAAACTTCACCTGCGCGTGGTACACTCTGCTGATTAACGGACGAGGCAATGACGAAACTTGATTCCCGTTGTGGGTGTCAGACGGCGGATCACCCCGTGTAATACCTGCCAAATTCCGTCAAATCTATGGTACAGGCGGACTCTGGCATTAAGCCGGGATGACGCCAGGCCTCGGTGGCTTAGTTTTTCTATTACGAAATGGTCAGTATCAGCCCGGAGTCTGGAATTGTGCCAGGCATGGCGATAGGCTCACCTCTATCACATCATAGAGATACGCTCGGCGAAATGTGAGTGTACTGTTTACACCTCTGCCTACCCCTTCGGGGATTACAGGAGTGCGTATGTATGTATGTAACGCCAGGAAGACGCTACCCAACGCCAGAGAGTTCCATTCAGAAAGTATCTAAGTACGACTCTTTTTGTCGTTTTTCAACGCTGTCAAAAGACGCGTGACTCCTTTGTGTCGATCTGTGTGTTTAGCATGTGGCGTCGTAGCGGCTAAACGAATGCGTCGGTTGGAATGCAGTTTTTTGTTCGAAAGTTGGTTTATTTCAGAAGAGGTAATGCAGAATAAAAATGTCTCACCTTACAAACATTTCAAGCTAAAGTATTACTAACACTATCTTAGTTATCTTTACATCATTGCAATATTCAAATGCAAATTACATTTAAATTTGGTACAAATAAATTTCCTTTCAAGCCCCAGAATTATTCTGAGGATCGTTGACGCAACGTCTCTCTCGGATATTCAATTATATATTTAGTGCAGTAAAGTCACGTTTTTGTGCCAAGCTAATTAAATAACCTTATTTGAAGCTTATACTCACTTGTCAGGCTGAAGCAACGCTGGTGCCACCTTCTTCCGCAGGTTGGCGAGCGCCGCTAGCTCCTCGCGCTTCCTTGACGGGGGCGGCGCCCCGCACAGCGTCACCAGGGGCGTCGGCGCCGGCTGAGTAGTCCGGGACGATAGCAGTCTGACGGCAAATATATTTTAATGAAGAAACAATTTTTACCCTCGACAAAGAAAAGTAGGAAGGTATTTTGACAGGCTCCGTGGCGCAGTAGGCGAGCAGCCGGCTCTGAATAGAAAGGGCGTGGGTTCGATTCCCGCACCGAGACAAATGTTTGTGAGATCCACAATTAATTGTTTCGTGTCTGGGTGTTTTCTCCCGAAAGGGGTTGTCATCGAGGAATTTTTATTTGTGCCAAAGTCACACAATAAATAAATTGAAACACAGTGGCTAGTTATTACTCTTTGAAATAGTAATATGGTGCGATACAGACTTCATTACGGCTCTATGATGAACTCTATGTAATGACTCAGCTGCAATTAATCGCAGCAGTCTTCCAGAATGTCAGAACTTTTAATAATGGGTTAAGGTTTTGTTTGTTATGAACTTCGCAATGCAATTAGCTCAGAAACAGTTTGTGCTACTTTCCAAACAATGGGCTCTAGGACAGATTCCCGGTTGGGACGAACATTGTTATGGGAAAAGAGAGAAATCTGTATTACATTTTTTTATATATAGCATAGGCTGGCAACGGAGCAAATGGGATCTGACAAATGATTTCCACCACCCATGAAAGCTCACAATACCAAAAGAACTATTTTCCGTAGACGCGTTGCCGACCTTAAAAATAGAGGAGCTGGATTTGGGCCTCCGGATATGTCACTCACCGTACGAACGCAACAGCAGCCACCACTTTACGTCGGTCTTGTGTGAGACAGTGGTAACGACCCGGTCGAGCCGGCCCATTCATACTGTAGACAATATTATCTAAAGCGTGGCTGTACTACTCAAAGTCTTTCCGTAATTTGTTATGTTTAATTTAAATTGAAGTAGATCTGATGCAAAAAAATATTATTATGATTATCAACATTGATTTACGTCAGTACTTTTAACCGACATAAAAAAATGAGGAGGCTCTCAATTCAGTTGTTGACGTTTAAAACTTTAAATATGACTGGAAGCATAGTTAAAAAATCGACTAGGTACTACTTTAGAAACCCGAATCGCGACGCAGTTGCTGATTTTCGTTAAATTCCTTCCCATTTTTCCTCATATGTATTCGGTCATCAGATTTTCACCAAATTTGTATCGGATCACCAAGAATAAAACACTTTTAAACAGCTTTTCATACAATAAAATCATGCAATTCGGTGCATATTTGTCAGTTATGCGGAAATACATAAGAAACATTTAAACAGATTAATTGAGAACCTTTGCCTTTTTGTAGTCGGTTATAAAAAAATAACAAGAAGATAATGGTAAACATGCTTCTGCATTTACAGCTGTGATTTGTGAACAAACAAAAAACTAAGTGGGAGGGAAAACTACTATTCGACGAACGAAACTTTTTAATTTTAAACTGGCGAGTCCGAGGTGTCAATGCAGAAGCTATTAAAATTTCACAGGAAAGAGTTTAGCTATATTATGAAAAAAAATATTAAACTATAACAATCACACAATATTGAAATTACTTACTGCCAAAATTAAAAGTTTGATGCTGAAATAAATTAAGTACAGCTTTTATAATAGATATTTCATTCTTCTTTTTCTACCTGCCCTTATCCCACTCGCAGTGGGGTCGGCGCAACATTATTTATAATAGGAATTTAATTTAAAATAATAAAATGATCATATTTAATTTAAAAGTTATTTAATGTAAAATGATTATTTTAATATGCTGAGATATAACACAAAGGAAACTGTATTTTACATCCATAAAGTAATGTTTTGAATCTCCAGACTAAAGCCCATACGTAGCCGGGACAAAAACAAAATAGGACAATACCTTTTGGAGGCCGGCGTCCTTTTCGACAACAGTGTGTAATCGTAAAGACTGGCACTCGAGGGATTGTTGGTGAGCCCCCGCGGGGGCGAATAGTATGTCTCATCCTCCCTGTAATTGTTATTTACTAGCGCGGATTTAAGCGGCAGCAACTCAACTGTGTCGTTGTCACGGCGTTCGCGTTGAGTGCTCATTGCTCGAAACGCATCGTGCGACGCCGGGGGCGGCTTGCAACCGACTGAGAGATGTGACCTTGAAAAGGCTGCAGCGTAGGGGTGCTATAGTGTACGTAATACATCCCTTATCTCTTTGATATCGATAATTTGTAACTTTTACGCTAAAATGGGCATACTTATTACCTAATAAGAATATAATTTTTCTAGTTTTTGTTATAGCATTGGCCGGCAAACGAGCAGGTGGGTCATCTGATGGTAAGTGATCTCCACCGCCCATATACACCCACTATACCAGAAGAATCATGGGCGAATGCCGACCTTAAAGGAAAAGGATAATTAAGGCATTGGGAAAGGGAAGGGATTTGGGCCCCCGGATATCACTCACCGTAGGATACGCAATAGCTAGCCGCTACTTTACGTCGCTTTTCTGTGAGATAGTGGTAACTACCCTGTCGAGCCGGCCCATTCGTGCTGTAGACAAAACGTTTTACAGCGTGGCTCTGCCACTCAAAAACTATATTAGGTATACTTTTATCAGGCCTACCCTTATACTCTCACGGATGGGCACGAGTCTTTTTAATAAATTAGAGGGGTTAGTACTTCATCTTGGCATAATGTATTTTATTTGAATTAATGAATTTATGACCGGTATAGCGATAGGATCACACGTCATGGGACATATAGCACAAATAAGCTCGGCGGAACGTGGGTGCAGCATTAGTTACACGTCTGCCTACTTCTTCGGGGATAAAGGCGTAAACTTATATATTTATATAAGATTTGTTTCATTTAAAGAGTGTGATTTTACCGTCCAACAAAGTGTAACGTGGCATCGATAGTAACATCTGCCTACTTACCTTGATGATTACTAACTTTCTACACTTTTATACTGCAGACAATGGTTATTAGACTATCGTTTCTCCAGTTTGCAAAAAAATAACCTATTAGGGATTTGTATCGAGTCGATATTAGCGACTGAGGCACGTCACTAATGATAAGGTTGTGGTACCAGGCAGTTCCGGAGCGAATCCCGGGTCGCGCACGCGCCCTCGTGTCGCTGTGGACTTCTGTCACTTGCAGCGTGGCGACTGGCGACGAGCGCTGCCTATTGTGATATCTACTAATAGCCGTTCCCAATATTCTGTCTATTGACAGATTGGCTTACTGGCAGTAAAATATTGACACATTTTTTATGGAAGATCTGCCAAAACACTATCGATAGACAGAATATAGGGAACGGCCATAAGTAGATGATGATACTCTGGCTGTGACCAATGGCGTAGGATTTTTTTTTTCGTGTACCAGACTTTAAATTAGTTACCTACTGTTTCTGGTTACCAAAAATAAAGATAGATAAAGAGATCTAAAAGATTTTCCAGATGGTGGGGCACTCGTATGCAAGAGGCTAGGTACTACCGCTTCGTATATTTCAGCCGCCAAACGGAAGTGTGTAAACACTGTTGTGTTCCAATCTGAAGAACATTGAAGCCAGTAAAATAACTGGGCATGGTGCGACTTAAAAATGCATGTCTAGGGTGTAGGTGTAAACAAGCGCAGTATTGAGTGCACTGTCATTAGTGTTGCTATATGTCCGCCTTTTGGTGGGACTTTTTACGGAGCGTACATGATATTCGTTTTTTTTGTATATTTTCAGGGAGCTTTTCAGAGAGTGATCCGATTTTGATGATTCTTTTTCATTCGAAGGTGTACCTACTTATAAGCTCAAAGTTGGTCCAATTCAAATTTGAGGAAAAGTAAAATCAGGGATGAAAGATTATAACGTTGACATTTATCCACTGACTCAAAGAACTTCAAATTACGTTAAAATTACTATTAAAGTTAAAAATACCCACAATACATAACTCATGAATGCGTTGACAACCATAAAGAATGGGGATAACAATACCCCCTGTATTTGGATCTTCGTGTATCTATCTCACTTACCGTACGAGCAACTTCGCTGAGCGTATCTCCGTCCCATGATGTGATAGGGGGCGAACCTATCGACATACCGGGCACAATTCAATAATCCGGGTTGATACTGAACATTTCGTAAAAGAAAAATCCAATATCACTTTTGCCCGACCCGGGGATCGAGCCCGAGACCTAAGCGTCAGCCTCAGTCGTAACGCGTACGCCTGCGTCAGCCTCTAAATCGTATATCTTTTACTAAAATAACACAGACTAGTTTATAGATGCTACGCATCATGCATGCTTAAAGAAACTTTTAGTGTCATATTGCCATTTTTACACAAAATAAATATCCATTTACAAATAACGCGCACAATAAAAGTTAGTTTGACTCTACCATGAGATTTCACCATTAACGGTGACGTGTGTTACAAGCTAACTTTACAGTCTCCCATAAATTCTTGAATTTCATAATACATTACACTTTTGTGTACTGCTTAAGTGTTCGGCGAGATTAGAACGTGGCGTAAGAAATACGACACGAACGTTCCTGCCGTTGTGATCGGTCGAGCGACCAACGTGTGTCAATTTATGATTTATAGCTAGAATGCAACGCGTTTAGACGGAATACAATAGTGGTTGATTCGTATTTAAAAAAATAAGAGACCATGAGCGAGGATATCCATAAACGGCGCGATCGAACGTTTATTTTTTGAATTATTGCTTTTTTTTTTTGTTTTTTTGTTCCATAAGGAACCGGCTAAGATCAGAGACCATGCTGCCAAGTCATTAGTTATATCTTTTCTAATATTCCAAGAACGATGAAACGGGGGTGTGGCCGATTTCAAGGTCTTGTTGGAGTTTGGGTGTTAATTCCTTTCAGTTCAATGCTTCTTAGACGACTTTCTTCAAGTGAATCGAAAGCACAAGGTCGACAATACCCTTGATCAAAAATCACCCAAATCCACTTATTTCAATGTTTCCATACACTATTTATCAGCGTTAATGATTATTTCACAAAACCACACCACTTTTATACAACAAACATAACTTTAAACTAGTTTAGGAAATAATTAAAATAAGAGAGCCACAGCACTGTCAGAATTCCCGCCAAAACTCCTGAATTATTGCCTTAATAATTGCAGTTTAAGGGGGCAGTTATTCTTAGAGGATTATGCCATTGCTGTAAACCAGTAATTCCAAAAAATATGTAGTAGTATAATAATTTTGGTAGAGTTGGAAATGGTATACTAAGGAAACATCCGACTACTAATATTATCAACTATCTAAACATACATAATAAATAATAATAATGTTATAAAATAAGCTTTTACTTTCTGCTCCGCCCGTATTATGTTTTTTTACCAAGAAGATTTTTAACGTATTCCAAAGTGTTTGTAGAGTCGTCAAAGCATTGCGCATCGTCATCAAAACTCCAACAAGACCTTAAAATCGTTTAGGCCCGTGTTTCATCGTTCATGGAAGTCCCTAAATAACTAATTACGAGGCTGTATGGGCTAGAACCCATTGCCTTCCCAATAAAAGGGAAAATTAAAAAAAGATCATGACAATTTGGCAAGTTGACAAATACAGTTTTGCCGTTTTGAGGGGAATTCCCCTTTGTTGGGGGGATTTCAGGTCCATGAGGGTAAAAAGGGGAAATTTTCTGAATTAATATACTTACCTTTATTATATTCTGTGACTCTGCGACATAATGTAATTTTTTATGTGTGCGTTTGTAAGTGTGAGATTCTTCATATGCTTCTGATTGTGAATCAGTATAAGCTGGATCCTCAGTCATACACTCTACACAAAACTTTTACTCTTTTACATTTTAGCTCTCAAAACCTTTTTTAATGCCGTTTCCTAATCTGACAACAAAAGTATAAAACAGAACATTTTTTTATATAGAATTCCCTTTCAACAAAAAAATTGCGAAATCAGAAATACGAATATAGGTCATCACCTATGTAATATCACAGTCAGAAGGCAGATATGCGTATAAGCAATCTGTTCGACATTCTGTCTATTATTGTATCAAATCACAGGTGTTGTTCTGACCGCTGCAGAAAATATCTTGGCATAATACAAGAGAACGTCGAACAAGACTAATTGACAATTTGAACGCGTGACCGCGCGTCATTCTTATTACAAACCTGTTACAACATTAGATTAAGTACTTATGTTTTTCCGGAGTGACGGGAAATGGATGGCTATTGGCTAGGTATATTCATATTTATTCATAAAAAAGCCAAGCAAACCTGGTTGAAACATATATTTTACATCGTCGTATTGATCTAGTTTTAAGAATAATATTAATAAATGTATCTGATACTGTGAGCATAGATACATAATACAAAGTGAGTAACGGATGTCTTTTTTTGGTCTGAAGATTAACCTGTATTAACGCATTAATGTAGACTTGTTGAAGGGAATTTCAGTAGGAAAGGAGGAATATCTAAACTTAGCACCAGCAACACTGGTCAAATCCCCAATGCCGATGGTTATTACTCATTTTGACTTGTTTTGCTATTTCGTAAATCGTAATCACAGACTACTTAGAAAGAACTGACGCAGACTACTAGAAAGAACTTATCGTAATTCGTACTATTTACAGCTGTTTACATTTGAAGTTTGATTTTGCATTGGTTTTTTTAAGTTGTAAATTATTGGTATAGCTATTTATTCCAAAGTATTATCGGTTATAGGATATTGGTCATTTATTTCATCACTCTGAAGTCTGAACCGCCACTTACCTCATTGGATGAGATAATCACCGACGGATAGTATGATTCACGTTTGAATCACCCCTATTAAACCACAATTTTGTAATTCCGAGAATGTTGGAAAACGGCTATATTGACTTAGATATGGTTTTTGATGAAGATGAATATTCTGCGCCGCCGGCAGTACCGCCTCGGCCAAATCTACCAGACGAGGTAAACTGTCCTAAGATTCTCCCCATAACACATTAATAAGCTGATCTGGCCCCCTAATGTTACCGCACAGGCATGCAATCTTTATTTATCTATACAATGTTGTTTATTTTTTTCCATAAAATTTTTGGTATTGATACATATTACATATTGCATGTTTTTCATGATGGCAATAAACCTTTCTTACTTTGTTACTAGCTTTTGCTTGCAGCAACGGCCTTTTCTGGCAGAAAAAGTAACCTGTCTTAATCTGGGCAGGGTCTACCTGTGTGCAATTGATAATTTCATTCAAAACCATTCAGCCAGCTTTTAAGGTGTGATTGGCCAGCAAACATCCAAATTCACAAACTCACAGACATAGTAGGATTTGTTATCACCTAAAAATAAACCTCATAGTTTGGACAAAAATTAATCTGAGTGGCAGATCAATCACAATATGATATTATTTCCGATTCACCCCTGCAATCACCCTGTTTTATTGTAGCAAATTATTGTAAAAGCACCAAGTTTCCTTAATCATAGGCAATATTGCTGGATACCCAATATCAAACTGCTGTCTAACTATTTGGAAACACTTGAATCAAATAATATCTATTTATTGAAATGAAAAGTGAAATGCCAAAGTCTAATTTATTTTAAACATACCAAATTGTAATTAATTTTAATTAAACATTGATAAACAAACAAGCTTATTGCTTGAATTTAAATGGTGATTCAAAAGTTATTTTATTGGTTAATGGTTGTGATATTGCAAAGGTCTGATAAAATTATATTTTGAGTTCTGTGTGATTAATAGAAATGGATGACTGTTGACTAGCAATACTATATGACACTTTCCTTTTCTTATTGCGACTGAATTGTTTTAGTTTCATATTCATTAATATCTATTTGAACATTATATTTTTTACAGACTTAAAAAGGAGGTTCTCAATCTTCAGTACATATATTTGTTATATACTTTCACACATAACTCTCACATATCAATTTGGATTATTCTTTTTGTATTCAATAGGGTTTACCCTGAGGATGAACTTTAGAAATTGCTATAAGATCTGATAACAGAGTATGAGGAAGAATGGGAAACTCATCAATGAGTAACAGAAAATACACTGCAAGTTGGTTACTTAAGATTTTAACTTTTAATCTTGTTTCAGAACCAACATGGAAATGTGTCCATCCTGAACAGATGTGAATCAGTTGATGCCAAACAACTTTACATTTATAACTTACACACAGAGAGAGACTTAGACCATTGTGACATTGGTGGTAGTTATGCCAATGGAACACCAGAATTATGGTTCTATTACACCACCTCAATACAACCAAAATGTTTCATATTGCTAAATTTATTTGTGTGTCATAGAAAAACAGGAAGCTTCTCAATTGGAGTTCCAAACTCAATCCAACTCCAAATTAAAGACAATGTCTGTACCTTACCTGGTACTATTACATGGCACAACTTTAGAACAACCCAAAAAGATGAAACACATTATATCAAAACATTTTACCTGACACTGGAACATTTTAAACAGGATAATGAAGTTGCCACCACTACTCTAGTCATGCCGTTCAGTATTCGTGTGAATCCACCCTTTATGTTGAACAGCGATGTAATTGAAGCCATAAAACTACAACATAATCAAGGGAAGAGTTTCTTTCAACAAGAGAAAGCGGATTTTATAATTAAATCTGACAGTGGAAAAGAGTATCCAGTGCACAAAATATTACTAGCGAGCCACAGCTCTGTACTCAGGCAATTGATGAGGGATGATAAAACTCTATGCCTCGATACCAATGACAGTACTATTGACTTGCTCCTTGAGTATATTTATACAGGCAGTGTAAAGGATATAGAAAAGCACAATGTATTTGAGCTGTTGGAAACTGTTCAGAAATTCCAATTAAAACCATTATTGATACTCATTGATCACCTCATAGAAAAGGACCTTACAATAAATAATGCTGTAGAAATGGCTCTAGTTGCTAAAAAGTACAAGTTACATGTTGTTCAAAGCAAAGTTTTTAATTACATAAAGAATAATCCAGATGTTATGAACTCAGATGGATGGAAACGTTTAGATGATGTTGAACTAGCAAAGTCTGTATTTCAGTATGTTTTAACCAATAAAATCAGTTAAGAAATAATAATATTATATGAAGATTGGTTTAAGATTCCAATAATACATTTTGGGTCAACACTTGAAATAAGTTGCTGTAGCTAGACATTGAATTATGACCCATATTTATTGATATTTTTCTATTTTCATATCGTAAATAAACCAATCAGACTAATGGCCAAATTCAGTAAACAATCTCAATCCACATTTCCAGACTGATCCTAAAAATAAATCAAGTAAACTATGTAATTGCAGGCATGGCATTAAAAAAAATATATTTGTGGGAACAATTGGCACTATCAGATAAGATTATTTATTGTAAATTAACATTTAGGCGTTCATAAACGATGTGCGCGTAACGAACAAAACCTAATTGATTGTTCCAGTCATGTTCCAGTATCAGTCTGGTGAGTTAGAATAATAATTTCGGTTTTAAAAACACGCAATTATTTGTGTGAATTGTCCATCCGACTATGGGAATATTTAAAGAAAAATAATTTAATTAGTCTAAGAATTAGGTATTTAAGAAAATTGATCATTTTGAGAAATGAAAATTTCCCATAATTTACCCAGCAATGAAAAGCACCCATGGCTTTTCAGTAAACATACATGTATAGATACAAAATTATAGTTTATAAGTAATAATTGTTGATCACCTACAACTAGTCTCAAAGTATAGGACGGAAAGCAGTTTATACCTTGAATTATAATGAAAAATTCTTAATGGTGGTGCTCTTCTATAAGACATGTATGTAAAGATGTACGTTTTTAATATATTTTGTTTATGATCTACTGTGTTTTATAGTAGGTACCTATTCCCTAATTTCCCATGTAATGTGTTCCGAGATCGTAGACAGAGGCGGATCAATGGTTGAACAAGATGCAGTGAAATAATCTTCCACCTGCCCTTATCCCAATCGCAGTGGCGTCGGCGCAACATGCGTTTGATCTACCTTCTAGTTTTTACGACCGACCGCCTGCCTGCCTGACGTCAACCCTATATAAATTAATATAAAAGTTTGTGATCACGGCTGAACGGTTTTGTATGAAATTTGGTACATAGACAGACCTCGACCTGTATTAGTTCATAGGCTACTTTTTATCCCGGAAAAGACCGTTCACGCGGGCGGAGCTGCGAGAAAAAGCTAGTATAATAAAGGCAAGGTCGTGAGTCTCGTGACTCATCATCGACTAATTCAAACTGTTTAGAACAAAGAATATAATACTCTCTACGAGAGTTTAGAAGGGTACTTTATTTTAAATTTGTGGCATCATTAATGAAAGTAAATGTAAACATTTTATAGGTAGGCAGGTATGTAACGTCAAACGTGGGTGTACCGTGTAGCCGCGAGCGGAAAGCTATTTAGATCTTTACCTATGAAATTTCATAGGTTTTTAGGTTTGTAGGTCAACGGCAATTGCCGTTCTGTATGAAAAAAAATTAAAATCTTTTTTTACCCATCTTTCTTATTATTTATTAGTAACTACCCATGCTATCGGTGCATCTTTCCCAGCGCAGTGGTAATTTATTGATTTCCTACATGAAATCGGCTAGACGGGAAACAACAAACTCTTCAAATGCATTTTGTTTTTTCTGTAGGCGCAAGGTCTGATGAGTACGGCGGATGACGGAGAGTGGAAGCTCGCACAGCTCTTGTAACTTGGAGATCGTGCAGCAGTAGCGGATCCAGGGGGGGGGGGGGGTGCTAAGAGGCTCAAAAGCATTTGGGCCCACTGACAAATCTCAAACTAATCTTGATATTATCCTACTTTCTTCAGTATAATTTCATTGTCATTTTAAGTAGGTGTACCTAGTATATTCTCGATTTTTTTAATTCTAATTTTGGGTCAAGATGCTTGCAATTTTCAAACAGAATCCATTTTTTTTTTCGTAGCAGGTAACAATGCGGTTCAAAATTCCTTCGTGTCTGTGCCCATAAATCCTCTTTGTCTGTGCCTGTTCAGCAGCGCAAGGCAGGACTCGACGCGTACGTCGCGCTGGTGATAATTGAGTTCGTGGGACACTGAAAAGTTAGAAATAGTTTAGGAATTTATTAAATTATAAGATCAACCGCACTGTCAAAATTCCCGCTGAAACTCCCCGATGAAAGTTTTGTTTTTTCCTTTTTAAGGCCTCGTATTTCCATGGATATAGCCAATGACAAATATTTAATATATTCAAATATTCACAAGGACGACGAAATACCGGTGTAGTAAATTAGTAATGGGTGAGGCTGATTTCAAAGTTATTGGAGTTTGGTGTCAATTCCTTCCAGTACGATGCTTCATAGACGATTTTCTTCAAGCGAATTGAAGTGTTAATCGCATATTGAACTTATTTGTTACTCAACGATCCATACGCGGTGAATCCCGGTGATAGTGATACAACTGATACAAGCGAGACTAAGACATTAGTGATATTTATTTATTTGTTAAAATATTTTACTATTACTTGAAGAATAATTATTTCATTTATTACATATTATATTACCGACAAATATCAGTATGGAATTATCCCTTAGCATTTACCCAACTTTCCCCATGAAAATTATTTGTGAATTTAGGATTTGAAGGATTTAAAAAGTCATAGACAATTCCCTTTCGCTACACGACTGACAGCAATTTAGTATTACCATACCGTATTTTTAGTACATTTTTCATTATTATCTGTACTATAGATACCTCAATTATTATATAATGAAAGGAAATCCATAACATGATAATGTGCAAAAAACACATAATATGTAATTCCATAATATCTAGAAAATTCAGCATCTTTTTGATTTTTCAGTGCCTTGACTAGCAGCCATTACCAACGATGAACCCGAAGAACTTCTTTTATATAATTGACATGACGTATAAAATACAATAAAAATAAATAGTAGAAATAAACTTCATTTTTTGAAAACTATACCTTTTTATTACATTTTGTACTTTTTGCTAAGCTTATCGTACTTTTTAAAGAATACATATTGGCAACATTGGAAGCATAGTGAAACAAACACGATTTTGCGACATCCACACACACATAGAAAATTGAAATTTCTCTCTCCCTCTTCCCAAGGTAGGTACCCTCCCGTCAAGCGTGGCTAATCAAGGCACGAAAAGGTGAGGTTTGTCATCATTTTACCACAATTTACAGTGTTTATTTCATGTATTCTTTGCTGTGCTTAATTTGAGACCATTGTACCGCGTGCAAATAACGAGAAGAACCGTTGAAGGTTAAGAAAAACTGGTGAAAACATAGGAATGCTAAAATTTTGTTGTGGCTGTACAGAGTGGCAGGCGTTGTAATTCATGAGTTACTTACGAGTGATTGCAGTGAAATATATTGAGTTTGTGTTTTTTTTTGTAGAAAAATGAGTAGCTCGGAGGAGGTATCATGGATTTCGTGGTTCTGCCAGCTACGCGGCAACGAGTTTTTTTGCGAGGTACGTTTCATTCATGTATCATTATGGTATTGGATATTAGTGATGTCTCATTCATCGTGGTGTGTTCCAGGTGGACGAGGATTACATAAACGATAAATTCAACCTGACAGGACTGAATGAGCAGGTGCCTCACTACAGACAAGCCCTGGACATGATCCTAGATCTGGAACCTGGTGAGTGTATGCACCAAGCACGCAATGGTCGTACTTACCTACTTTCTTTTATTCTATAATTTAGTTTGATAGGCTTGACATACCAATATGATAATTTTGTTGGTCCACATCTAATTTTAATTTAATTATTTCGCCTGTTACAACATTAGATTATGTACCTACATACTTTTTTCTTGAGTGATTGGATGAACACAGATGGCTGGCCATTCATTGGATATTCATAAAAAAAACTTTACCGGAGTGCTTTATTTAAATTGTAGTAGTGTCTATGACTTTTATTGCGAACATCACATATAAAATATTATGTAAAGGATCTATGTATAAGATTTCTGTCTGTTTATGTACCATAAATAGTTATGGTTCGCTCAAACAAAAGTCTTTTCCACTATAAACCAATTTTTTTCTTAAAGAAAAATATCGTAACACTGGGGGATAATGGTATTTATAATCCTATTGGTAACATAACTTTCAAGATTGGATCTGTAGTTCCTGAGTTTAAACCCTACAAACAATTGCACAAACTTATTAACTTTACCTCTTCATAATATTAGTGTAAATATGCATTATTTCCCCACCCATGCTGAAGTTTTATCCTAGCTAAACTAAGTAAATCAAAGCATTCACAAATTTAAAAGTAATTTATGAGAAATTTTCAATGAAATGAAATTTTAATTTTGGCAGATGATGACCTTGATGACAATCCAAATCAATCTGACCTGGTGGAGCAAGCTTCTGAAATACTGTACGGACTGATACATGCCCGCTACATATTAACCAATCGGTGAGTATCAATGAATGACTAAACATATGAGGACAAGTATATGTGGCTTTTTTTTTTAATGGCATAGGCTGGCAAACGAGCAAGTGGGTCACCTGATGGTAAGTGATCTCCCATCCCCCATGTGCGCCCACAATACTAAAAGAATCATGGGTGTGTTGCCGACCTTAAAGTAAAGGGATAATTAAGGAATTGGGAAGGGGAGGGGGTTTGGGCCTCCGGATATCTCACTCACCGTACGAAACTGTGTGACTTGTAATTTTTTATTTGCCTTAATAATAAGACAAACAGGGTTGCTTGATGGTAAGCATGTGTATAAACAGAAGCAACACCACACAGAATTTTGAAGTACACACACTATGCTCATCATAACATACCCAGATACCCTGGTATACAAGGTATATATAACTTGCAACATACAAACCTTGAATGCTGAATTTTTTCTTAATATTTTTGGTGGGCTAAAAAAGTCAAAAATGTTATTAAAATGTAAGGGATCATATAACATGGAAATTATTTAATCTTCATATAGACCATTAGTTCCCAAAGTGGTCCAGGTAGACCCCCAGGGGTCCACAGGAGACTCGACGGGGGTTCATAGTTAGATCTAATCTTCACATTTTTTGTCGAGTTTTGGGAATATGGTAGAAATGTAGTTGCAGGGGGTCCATCGAAACCAGCTAAATTATGGAAGTGAAATATGAATTTTTTTTATTGGGAACCTCTGAATTATAGAGAGTGCATTTATATAAACATTACATTTTGTATCTGTGTGTGTCTGTCTGCATGTATGCCCATGGAACAATTTAAATGCAGGTATTTTTGTTTAATTGGATCTTAGGTTATAGCTATGTGTGAATAAAATATGTTCAACTGTTTAAAAGTTATACATGATCTTCAATTTGACGTTGGAGGTTTTAACAGTTTTTTTTTTAAAGTAGGATATACAATTTATGCATTGAAATGGCATTTGTGTGAAATTATTTAGAATTATAGCACAATAAGCTGAATGCAGTGAAGGCCGCATACATATTATAGGATGTGTAATTGGCCATAAAAACGATCAATTTACACAAGACTGATTTTATGTTTACTAAATTATTCATAATAATTTCCTTGTTTTGACACAATCAATTGGAATTCGAAGGTCATGACTTTGTATGATACCTAGAATATGTGTAAATTTACTTGTCTTAATACAGTTACGACCTTCCTTTAATATTAGCTAACATAAATGACATACATACATAGACTCACGCCTGTTTCCCATAGGGGTAAGCTGAGATAATATTTCCACTTGCTACAATCCTTCCACATCTCTTTGGCCTCCTTCACTCTTATTAAATTCATGCATGCTCGTCGCCGTAGGGTACTTCTGACCTGGCCTTTCTCGAGAATATTATCTCTTACTTGATCTGAGAAAGTCCGACGAGGCCTTCCCTTCCCAACTGTACCATTCACACTCGCCATATATATTTCTTTCGTCAATCCTCTTTCATCCTCATACCACTCATCTTCATGAGTGGTAGAGCCATGCTGTAGACACTTTTGTCTACAGCATGTATGGGCCGGCTCGTCCGGGTCATTACCACTGTCTCACAGAAAACCGGCGTAAAGTAGCAGCTTGCTACTGCGTTTCGTACGGTGAGTGAGATCACCAGAGGCCCAAACCCCGTCCCCTTCCCAATTCCTTAATTATCCCTTTCCTTTAAGGTCGGCAACGCACCCATGATTCTTTTGGTATTGTACGCGTACATGGGCGGTGGAGATCACTTACCATCAGGTGACCCGCTTGCTCCGTTGCCACCTCTTTCATAAAAAAAAACCATCCTCTGTATATGCCCAAACCATTTCAGTCCTTTTCTCGATTATCAAAAATGACTAATGAACAATACACATTAAAGAGCCAATGCAAAAATAAATGTGATTTAGTTGTTAGGCTAAGTAAAGGTTTGTGAAAATGGTTTGTTTAATCATATATATAATGTATTATTACAGAGGTATTGGTCAAATGTTAGAGAAATTTCAAGCTGGCGATTTCGGTCACTGCCCTCGTGTGTACTGCGAGTGTCAACCCATGCTTCCACTTGGTAAGTGTATTAACAAACTAAAACTTACTTTATAGAGTATAGTTGAATACAACACATGGCACAAATTATTATGTTAGGCGATAATTATTATTACATTTATATAACTATAATTATTATTACATTTATATAACTATAATTATTATTACATTTATATAACTATAATTATTGTTACTTTGATACAACGACAATGATTGTTATTTTTATACAGGAGGCTATAATTATTATTACATTTATATAACTATAATTATTGTTACTTTGATACAACGATAATTATTGTTATTTTTATACAGGAGGCGATAATTATTATTACTTTTATACAACGATAATTATTGTTACTTTGATACAACTATAATTATTGTTGAAATTATACAGGTATTTTAGAAAGAAGGTTCATATTGTTACTTTGATACAACGATAATTATAATTACTTTTATATAACGATAGTTATTATTACTTTTATATAACGATAATTATTGTTACTTTGATACAACGATAATTATTGTTACTTTTATACAGGATTTTTTAGAAAGAAGTTTCATTATGTGTAGCCCCCATTCACACGGAGAGTCTTGTACGACACAAGCCATAATATAAAATACAACTCTCTTTTCCGAGGCCGCATCATCATATGCATCTTGATAAATTACATGTTGCGCTCTCGTAAATTATAGTTTTCTGTTATATTCTTTACTTTATTTGCGATTCACTCTTTCCGGGTATCAGTATAAATCTCGACGTTTGTTCTCGCTAACACCTTGGCTTTGTTCAAAATGAGCAATTTACTTGGCCAAGCAGAATTTATTCACGAGCGTTGCAGCTATTGTTTTTAGAATTCTAAGTTGGCGGGATACGTAGAGTACGGGTGAAATGACTAACTTCAAGCCGGTCATGTAAATATGCCCGCGTTGTTTAAATATAAGCTGGTGTGTGTGGCAGGTCTGTCCGACGTGCCTGGCGAGGCGATGGTGAAGCTGTATTGCCCTCGTTGTATGGATGTGTACACACCAAAGTCTTCACGTCATCATCACACTGACGGTGCGTACTTCGGCACCGGCTTCCCGCACATGGTGTTTATGGTGCATCCAGAGTACAGGCCCAAGCGGCCCGCCTCGCAGTTCGTACCGAGGTTTGTAAAACGTTTTTATTTTTCTTTAAATTATAGAATGTGTGGGCCCCTTGGTGGTTGTATGAGTGGTAGAGCCATGCTGAGGACTGTTTTGGCTATAGCACGAAAGGGCCGGCTCGACCGTGTCGTTATTACAGTCTCACAGTAAACAGACGTAGAGTAGCGGCTTGCTGCTGCGTTTCTTACGGTGAGTGAGATATTTAAGGTCTGCAACGCGCCTCTGATTCATCTGGTAACGTGGGCGTACATGGGCTGTAGAGATCACTTACCATCCAGTGATCTAATTGCTCGTTTGCCAGCCTAAAATATAAAATAAGGGCTATTCTCTGCACGCACCACGCAACTGTTAGACATTATGTTATTTTATACTGAATCGCGATTCGCGGTAGGTAAGTTTGCGCGCTGGTTCACATATAAGTTCCAAACATCAACCGTAGACAATCAGGTGTACCACACCTGACCCTCTTTGCCAGAGCACTACCAACCATTGCTGTACCATTTAAATGGTAGTTAAACAATGTAACGTTTGTTACAGACTGTATGGTTTCAAGATCCACCCGCTCGCGTACCAGATCCAGCAGCAGGCGGCTGCCAACTTCAAAGCACCTCTGCGGAGCCTCTCGTACAACAACGGTAAACGCTAGGGCCCGCCGGCTCACGCGACCGATCACACGCACCTTGATACAGTTCCCCGCCATGACCGCCGCCTGTACATACATTACGTCACACCATACGTTTTGGATCGGAACGCCCCTTCGCCAAGCTCAAATGCTGTCCATGCTCAAATTGTGTGGCCCATTGCACCTCTATATTCGAGTGTGGGTTAATTACTAATGAAATTAAATAAGTAAGTAATAGAAATTGTAAGTGCCCGGAACTATTTACAGCTGTTTGACTTTGGTCGAAGTACTGATCCAAAACGTTACGTTCATCCAGACTCATATTGCGAGAGTGTCGACATTAGAGTATGTGCTGCGGCCATTAGTCGGACAGACCCCGGTGATCGAAATGGCGCCATCTTTGTTTGGATTTAAATTTCTAATGGAAACTTGTCTCGCACTATGAAAATGTTGTGTTCCTTCTGTTTCTAAATCTAACTTTCATGCTTGTAATGAGCTTACCGGTTTGGCCATGTCATGTGCGCGTCACCGAGCTGTCACACGGTCGGAGGCTGGATCTGTATCAAATAGTCTAAGTAAAGGAGAACTGGCGGTGTTCAGCAGAGTAGATCCTCAGATAGTGGATACGTAGTGGTATGCTGATGCTGTCCAACATGGAGTGTCAATAACAATGGAGAACTCGTGCATAACAGTATAATATCATTATTTGAACATGTACTTTAGCAACAGCAGACATTTGTTTCACATAGTTTACACACGTCCGATCATTATACATAGATATTTTTTAACAACATAGTAACCTATAACCGAACATTGTGGTGACTTGAGATACTATCGATAGTTTGTCGATACATCATTAAGCTCGTTATAAAACATGTATTTGTAGATCAAGTATGAAAATAAGCGTCGAATTAAGTTTTTATTTTTATATCTGAACCGATTAGGAAGTAGATTTTCACCTCCGCATTCGCGTTTGTTTACGAAAGTAATTTTATCCATTTATTTCGTCGTTGTATGGGTTATTAGTTATAAATAAATAATAAGACAAATATGTGGCCTTTTTTCTTGCTTATCCTGCATGCGACTACGAGTCCCCGTCGCTGATCGTTTGTGTAACACCCTGTGGGAGGTCGTATCGTACCGGACACCATACGAGTATAGCTCTGGGTAGTGGCTAGTTGTGTTCCTCTGACTGGCATGCCTCCAATGCCTCCATGTGGACTGTTCACACACACTGGGCTGACATTTACGACGTATAAAGTAAGCTTATCCAAACAGCATACACACGGAACGCTTCACGCTCGTCGCTCGTCGCATTGCGCTTATACTTTGATTGCTTGGACGCTTGTATCAGAGCCCATCAGTGTGAATAGACACAACCGGCACAAATGTCGCCATTAACACTGTTCGAATAGAGTTCAAACTAACATTCTAACGGTGGATAATGTTTGTTTGCCGCAGAAACGAAGACTTCAAGTAACATTCCAAAATGATTATATAGGCGACGTGTGCGCGGTGGACAGGGCGGGCAGGGCCATCAGAGCCATCAGAGCCATCAGGGCGGACAGCGACGCGCTCGGTGATGGTGAACTCGTCCTCCGTACACACTACCACACCACCACACCACTCTATACCACCTACCACCATCTACTAATTAATATTATATTTATTCGACCGACTACATCAATTATTATTTATTTAAGGATGCAGTTACGTTTTAAAAACATATAAAGTTTATTTATACGTTTTCTGTATTTTATGTTTTTTATTTGTTTTGTAATTGAAGCGACTTACACATAGGCAATTAGTAAAGTAAAACATTATTCCTTCCTAAACAACAAAATATATTTTATTTATTTATGAACTTGTCCTATATTGACAAATAGAGTTAGAAAAATTTACAAAGTTCACTTTGTGAAATAAAATAAATAACTTAACAACAGTTATCTTAATTGCTAAATTGTATACAACGTGTTACAGAAAGGTGTGGTCAAATTTAAACAACATACAGTGTACGATTTGCATTTATAGGACATAATATGACTAACATGTCGATATTGCACTTGCCACTTTGGACAACATTAAATTATTGAAAGTTTTTATATCACTCCAGCATTTTTATTCTCACTCACATACTTTAATTAATTTATAGGAACGTGATTGATCTTATTGATTGTAATAAATGAGTGATTAAAATTAGCGACTTTAGGAGTCTAGATTATGATAAGATCCCTTACATGTGACCATACCTTTCTGTAACACGTTGTATAATTCTAAAGCCTTGTACTTTGTATGCACGTTGTGAGGCTACGCGTCGCTTATAGCTACGACACGCCTACTGAGTGCTGAATGTACGATGTAATCGCGCGAGATACATGCGCTAAAATTGTATTACAACGCTCATCTCGCTACGTGCGATCTTCACGCGGCTTTTAAATAGAAATTATTGAGTACAGATGACACAATTCGGGTTTTGAATATAGAAAACCCATTTTGTATGTGAATTCTACTAAGAAGTGGCAATGTACGTAAACAGCTGCCTCATTAGATCGACATTAGTGATTTCGTTAAAAGCATTCTTGTCTAACGCACTCGCATTCTTCTTGAGGTATTTCATTGTAGAATTTTTCAAATAGTCAGCATCGTACATATCTGCCACAATCAATGTGTACATTGCATTTGTTAATGTCAATTGCTTCTCTAGAGCTATTTGGGACAATGTGCACAAACCTTTTAAATTATACATGTCGGCTAGAATGAGCACACTGGCAAAATCCACATTGTCCAAATCTTTTACAGTACCAGTGTAAATGTATTCTAACATGTACCTCAGATCTTCCCCCTTCACATCAACTAGCTTGACGTAACTGTTCTGGCTCTCGGCGGTTTCTTCTTTAAACATAGCCTTGAACACTGTACTATGGGCTGACAATATGATTTTGTGAACTTGAAACTTCTCTCCATCGCCAGACTCAATGGTAAAGTCTGATCCGACTGGATCTTTCAACAACTCGCCATAGTCGTGATTTAATTTGATTTTGTTAACTATATTAAGATCTACGTTCTTGTGAGAGCCAAACGAAACGGCTATGAGAAAAGTCTTCTCTTTCATAAACTCAATGTCGAGGTCAGTAAACTTGTATGTGGTGATATACTCCAGTGTGCCATTATGTTCATCATCGTCATTGGAAAGCTTCAACAAACTTCTAGTATTATTGAATTCAAACTCCTTCAACGATAGAGGTAAATGTATTGTATTGTTCTTTTTATCAATCTTCAATTCACTTCCAGTGCTGACGGACACATTATAAGCACCTTCGCCATATTTGTAAACAAACAAGTGAAGGAGGAAAATATCTATAACTTGCTCGGCTTTGCAGGAGAACCAGTAATCTGGCGTGCCTTCTTCATTATACGTACCTCCGATGTCATAATAGTGAGGTCGCTGTATTTTTTCATATAATTCTTTGAGGGCGAGCCACTTGGCGTCACTTGTCCGGCAGGGTTTGTGCCCGAATATAACGTCAGGACTGTCCTGTAAGCAAAATTTATAATAATAATACTAGCCCTGTATTATATATGTCCCACTGCTGGGCACGGGCCTCTACCGAATGAGAGGGGTTAGGCCATAGTCCACCACTCGGGCAGAATTTACCACACGGAAATATAATTTCGATATATCAACTATAAATATATTGAAATGTACTATATGAACACTCCTTTACTTATTAATAGTATTTATTCAATGCATATTTGAAGCTCTTGGTAGGTATTAATATATGCTTGAAAATACAGTATTTTAGCAGTCATATCATCTCATGTATGCACATCTTGCTATGTGTGCGTGATGTGGTTGTATTTATATAGATAGATATCATACGACTGGCGCATAGCATGATGTGCACAAATCAGCTGATCTAGATAGATCAGCAGATTATATATATAACACCCAGTAATTAGTTTGTTCTGTCTACCTGGCGTTATCCTGGCTTTGTCCAGGGTCCGCCTTCCTACTAAGATGCCTCCACTATGCCTGGAGCATGTTCCGTAGTGAGACCATCGGCCCTCATGTCTCCCTCAAATAAGTCAAGCCAGCGTTTTTGGGCCGTCCGCGGGATCGTACTCCTGGCACAGGCACTTGCGACCGTCATACTCCTATGGTTTTCTCTAAATGTGACTCAACCATCTTAAGTGACTTTCCTGAAGTTTACCTGCCACGTCGCGGACATTGTACTCGTTACGTATATGATATAGTCGTGTAATATTGCACATCGACAGCAGCATCTTCATATCGGTAACGTGGATCTAACATGAAATTTTAAATGTAGGCCATGTCTCACACCTGTATATGAGTAAGTCTCATGGGCATCTTTCGGTCGCAAGTAAGCCCTCAATCCAAGACATACGCAAGATTTTAAAGTTGTCCAATGATCTTTTCTTATTTTTCTATTACATGCTTAAAAGTTATATTTTTATAAGTTATAAGTACTTAAAAAATAGAATAATATAATATCTTATTTAAGGTCTTATGGCTGATATCAGTGGCAGATCCAGGATTTTGGTTGGGGGGCTCAACCAAAAATTAGAATTTAAAAAATTGAGAATATACTATACCTACTTAAAATGGAATAAGTAAGGATAAGCGATGAAAATTATATAGGTAAAGAAAGTAGTATAATATCAAGATTAATTTAAGATTTGTCAGTGGACCCAAATGCTTATGCTTGAGCCCCTTAGAACAGGATCTGCTAGTGGCTGATATTCTAAATCCTAAGTAAGCAGAGTAGTGACTAAACGTAAGTATTGCTCTATATATGTCCAAACCTAGATATGTGAAAATGAAAATGCCTTTCCTATAATGATAAATAAATATTGTACTTTAAGAATCACTTTATTCATAAATACTCAATAGAAGCTATAGAATGTTTTGTCCTTTCTTTATTTTAAAGTGGACCATGCATCTTGTCAATTTGTTTTTGCAATAAGTATATGTTACAATAACAAATGTTTTCAACTTTTGCTTGGTGGAGATGCAACAAGATGCATCCCTACCAAAAAAAAGGCAATTCTTATGTTTGTATTTCATGTTACCCACACAAATGTCACCAAATGTTGTTGTGGGGACACAACATACATCTCCATCAAAAAGTTGTCAAATTCTGTGATTGCCGTTCATTTTTCTAACACAAATCTTGCTTGGTAGTGACTCAATAAAGATGCATCTCCGCCAATAATTTAGTAATTTCTATCTTTGCAATTCATGTTACTAACACAATTATTGTCACCTATTAATTGGTGGTGACTGGTAATGCACCTAGATACATCTTCACTAAAAGGCTGCTAATTTCTGTGTCTAAATTCATATTATCAACACAATTACTGTGAATATCTGCTTGGTGGAGATGTGACTACATGCAATTTATGTACATATTTGCAATAATTCATGTTACCAACACAAATGTTGACAACTTTTGCTTGTTGAAGATGCAACTTTATGTGAAAAATAATAAAGAGAGTGAATGAGACAAAATACTTAATACCAATACCTTGGTCGTTGGATATTTATGAATAGTATGAAGTTTATAAATATATGTCAATGTACGTAATAGCTATCTACATAGTAATGCAATAATATAATAAATGCTACATTTATGCCCTGTGACAATACATTATATTTTGTTCATAATTAAATTACCCTTTAAAAACTGTGTTTTGATCAACGGTTTTTATTTTTATAAATGGGAGTCAGGGCTTATATTTATTATAAGCTTGAATGACCGCAGACAGCAACCATTCACAAGGCGATTTGATGGAACTAGTCTAAGGAGTTCCACACATTATATGAGGCATCCCTCATGCTCGTGGGGAAAAAGGGAGTTTCTCCCACATCCTCGAATGAAATAGACGTGTTTCCTACCTCTACTGCCCATAAACAGAAGCAAAACCAAACAGAAATTTAATAATAAAGCACTGCATAGGTATAGATTGCGTTCGTCAACCTGAGAATATTGTTAAATCTCATAATGCCCACTAAATTCACTGGCATCAATGTCCTTCAAACATTTCAAATTTGAATTTATTATATTACTTACTGTAAAAGTAACTTCAGGAACACCAGAAGTAGTTTCCTTCGCATCCATCTCTTAGAGCAAAAGATGAATAATAATAATATTTACGAAGTTTTACGATAATCCGTTTATATAGATATGGATAAAAAGTGTATGAAGCTCACTCATTAGTCATTCGCGCTTGTTGATTACTCAATATTCCGTAATCACCAAAAATTATTTTAGTTAGATAAAGAGAAATAAACTTTAGGTTGAGTCAAAGATTATTAAATAAAATTGCCCTGAGGCTGACAACTCCTGACTTCTGAGAATTGAGCAAAACACAGAACAATTTTACTTGGAAGGAAAAAGCCACTAAAAAACTATTTGGTATAGTTATATTCTCTTTGCTATTTTTTTTTTTTTTTTTTTCAACCGGCTAAGATCAGAGACCATGCTGCCAAGTCATTAGTTATATTCTTTTCTTATATTCCAAGAACGATGAAACGGAGGTGTGGTCGATTTCAAGGTTTTGTTGGAGTTTTGGTGTTAATTCCTTTCAGTTCAATGCTTCTTAGATGACTTTCTTCAAGCGAATCGAAAGCACAAGGTCGACAATACCCTTGGTCATAAATCACCTAAGTTCACCCATTTCAATGTTTCCATACACTATTCATCAGCGTTAATGATTATTGCACAAAACCACACCACTTTTATACAACAAACACAACTTTAAACTAGTTTAGGAAATAATTAAAATAAGAGAGCCACCGCACTGGCAGAATTCCCGCCAAAACTCCTATTCTCTTTGCTATTTGGAAAAAGCATGAAGCATTTTTGTTTTTTTTTGTTTTTGTTTGTTTGTTCCTAAGGAACCGGCTAAGATCAGAGATCATGCTGCCAAGTTATATTCTTTTCTTATATTCCAAGAACGATGAAACAGGGGTGTGACCGATCTCAAGGTCTTGTTGGAGTTTTAGTGTTAATTCCTTTCAGTTCAATGCTTCTTAGACGACTTTCTTCAAGCGAATCGAAAGCACAAGATCGACAATACCCTTGGTCAAAAATCACCTAAATTCACTTATTTCAATGTTTCCATACACTATTCATCAGTGTTAATGATTATCGCACAAAACCACACCACTTTTATACAACAAACACAACTTTAAACTAATTTAGGAAATAATTAAAATAAGAGAGCCACCGCACTGTCAGAATTCCCCCCAAAACTCCGAAGCATTTTTGAGTTTTGACATAATATGTCATGTAAATAGAGTAAAATTGTTACTTATGACTTGGCAGTATGGTCTTTGACCTTAGCCGGTTCCAAAAGGAACGAAACAAAAAAAAAGAGTAAAATGTTCTGTGCACAGAGTACATTGATTATGCCTCTGTGGAATAAGCTTTCCATATTAATCTAAGGCTTTCCTTATATAAAAAAGTACTCTGTGGAATAAGCACTGTTCCAAAATCAACAGCAGTCTTAGCGTTCCCCCTTTTCGTATTGAAATTCCCCTCAACAAGTTTATAGCCAACGTATAAACTACGTAAGGTATATACGCTAAGGTGTATACAGGCTATTTTCAGAGCTGATAAAAATACATCTGTTACTGTTACTATGTGGTAAAATCATTTTGTCTCGGAATAAAATCAAGTTCAATTAACTCAGCAAATTCCCATTCCTAGACAGACTTAGCTGTCTTATTCCCCTTTTTACCCTCATGAACCCGAAACCCACAAAAAGAGGAATGGCAGTATGGTCGACAGACTATAGCATGTCCTTTGGACAAATTTTATAAAAAATAATTAAGTCAAGTTGACAGTTTGATATTGCATGGACTTCGCTTGTTTTTAGGACTTCTTTCTATAGTTTAGTTTTTACAATTTGAATTATTTCCTTATGCTCTGACAACTGCTGAGGCCCTGAGCCTCCATCAAAATGGTTTTGAATGCCGCTGTACAGATGTTGAGGTACGTCCTAAGAAAATCAATAACCCACTTATTTAATTTTTTAGCTGCCTCATGAGCACTTCTTTAGACGTCAGGCTTTTCAGTGCAGTGATATGCGTGTAAAATAATATATTTTGCTAATTACATTACTGTATATACGTAACAAAGTAATTTTCCCATTGTTATATTGACCGTATCTTATAAACCTAGTTACATGACTCGTTTGACGTCCTAGCTAGTCATAATATGATTTAATTTTGTTATTCACCCGTTTTGACTCAATATCATACCTGCATGTTTGAGTTTCCCCAAGAATATTTATTGAGCAATCGGTCTTTAAAAAAAATATTTTCATGCTAAAGTATACCAGCTTGATAATAATGTTAAAAGATAATGAAACCAAAGTATAACAATTGGTTTAAATGGTATTATTATGTACATTATACGTTAATGTCAATACTGGACTTGTGTCAATATTGTATACCCATTATAATAATTAAAGAGACAAAATAAACATACCATCACTTTAGTAAATGGTGAAGAGAATTACATTATCTATTCATAATATAACATACATACTCACTTACGCCTATAATTCCCAAATAGGGAAGGCAGAGGTGTAACCAGTACATCCACATTTCTTATCTTATCTCCGTCCCATGAAGTGATGGAGGAGAACCTATTGCCATACCAGGCACTTTCAATTTAAGACTCCAGGCTGATACTGAGCATTTCGTAATAGAAAACCCCAATATCACTTTCACCCGACCTGGGGATCGAACCAGAGACCTCAGTATCAGACTCTGCTGTAATCAATTCACATTCCTTAAAAAATCTTATGGAAAATTCTCATGTGTGCAGGATCCCTCGCAATATTTTGCTTTACCATTTATCTTATTCAAAATATAATTAGTTTTAAATTGTAATCTTCTATGGTATAGGATCTATATAATGTGTAACAGAAATGTGTGGTCATATTTTAGGGATATTACATACACCTTACAGTAAGTTCTTTCAAAATTAAGAAACTTACAATTTCACGTTACTTCACTTTTAATTAAAATTGGTAAGATTGATCACATCAATATTAATTATTTTGAATGACACTTACTTTTTAATAAACTTGAACAATGTGTTCTTAATTCTATGAACATACTTACGTAGCTTGTAATTTAAACACAAATTAAAACCTGAAAGAGCCTGTGTGCTGAAGACGGTTCAAGTATTAAAGGGGTGTGGGTTGATAAAAAAAAGAAAATAAACGTAGAACCCCATTTTCGCAATTTCGGCCTTATCTGACGATCTGTTAAAAAATAATGTCTAACATCTTGGATTTGAAAATGAATGTCGTTTTCGTAATCAACGCCCCAAGAAACCTTGAAAATTACACTCATTTCGATTTGTTGAAAGAAAAATGTCCGCCATCTTGGATTTGAAAATGGATGTCGTTTTCGCAATTAACACCCCTAGAAACTCCGGAAATTACATCCATATTGATTATATATTTATTGTTTCTCCATGAAGACTTTCATTCCCTATTTTACCCCTTTAGCTTTAGGGGATGAATGATCCAAAATTCCTTCTTAATGATGTCATTAAAGGAACTTTTGTACAAAATTTAAAATATTCTTTCTCCACAAAACAATTGAACATCTAATTCATCCCTATAGAGTTTTAATATTGTGTCTTCATACAAACTTTTATCCCCTATTTCATCCCCGTCAGGTTTATTTTTAAGACAAAGGGTAGCCTATGTCTCTCCGTCTTTATACCGAATTTCATTAAAATAGGTCCAGTATTTTAGCCGTGAAAAGGTGACAGACAGACAGACACAGAGTTGCTTTGGCATTTATGTATTAAGTAACTATGGATAAATAAATTGCCACATGCTAGTTTAGCAAAAAACTCGTTTTTTTTTGTGTGTGGTTGAGTTGGTCATTGGATGGTTTAAATTCACAATTTTGCCCGGTAGGTGGCGCTGCAATATGGTTCTTGGTTTACTTTTTATAACTTACGTTTTACGGTTTATGTTTACTGGTATTAGATATACGAGTATGTTGTTTTATAGGGAGGCAGATGAGCTGAAAATTAAGATATCAAAATTCAAGAGTGGCACATCAATGCTACAGGAACGCAATCTGTGGGTCATACAACAACAGTTGCAAAAGGTATTGTACGTTTAAACAAGACGCTGCTCTATCCCTGAGTAACACAACATAGGCTATATTACATTGCAATTTGTGACTACTGGTACTTACAGATATCGATTGTGTAGTCAATCGACATTAAAGTTGTATGCTATGGATGATTTTAATCTGAGACGCTCCGTAGTTACAATGGTAGATCCGATGTAAGAATAAAAAAGGGGCCGCCATTTTGTTTTCTTTATTTAAGGCCAATCGACTTCAAAATCGATATCTGGGACGCCCCGAAGTCAGAAATTGTAGATCCGATGGTAGAATTGAAAAAGTGGACGCAATTTGCTTTTTGTTTTATGGCTAATTGATTTCAACATCGATATCTGGGACGCCCTGTAGTCACAAATAATAGAATTGATGTTAGAATAGAAAAAAGGCCGCCATTCTGTTTTTCTTTATTTTAGTGCCGATTAACTTCAAATTCAATATCAGAGTCGGGAATAATAATGTTATTAAGATCAGTTATGAGCACCATTTGCTTTTTAATGCCGAAATTATACATAAACATGTTTGTGTCATCGGATTTCTCATAAATATTTCCATCAGGACCTGATCACCCCAATTATCCTGCTATACGGTCCTATTTTGTGGGAGAATGCATAGTACATAAAATAACGTATTCCGTCTAACGAAAACTATGCGGCCGGAGCCCCGAGCACAAGCTAGTAAAAGATACTTTTAAAGATTTAGAATTGAATTATGCTTCAGAAGTCAATTTTTGTATTATCTGAGCAGTATTTCTGATTTCTACAACATTGTTTTTAGGTTTACCAAAAAGTGTTAGTATTAGATCTTGATTATGCGTTGGACAAGAAAGTGGAACAAGACTTATGGAACATTGGATTCAAACAACAAATAGAAGCTTTACAAGCTATATCTAAAGACAGGAAGGTGAGATTTTTTATTTTTTATTTACATATTTTTAGATTTTAGATTACATATCGCCACTCTACAGGTGTAACCCAAAGAGTTTAATGTATACTACTAGACAAGCTGTTTAAAACTGCGTCACATATCGCGGGAGTTTGACAACTCATAGACAGGGAGCGCAAGAGGGGTTCTAGATGAGTAAGCGAGATGGTAATATTGAGTTACGGTCAATTGACCGCAACTTAGTGGTACAATTTCTATGTACCGCGCAGCTTGTCTAGTAGTATACATTAAAGTTTTTGGTGTAACCCTGATAGTGTGTCAAAGAAATCATGTCGTTAGATGAATTTCATATTTATCTGTCGAATAGATATCCATTTAGATAGATGCCCATTTGAGTAGTAATATTTTTGATTTAGTTGGGAAGTTTGGTCCAAAAGTAGATTTTCATTCAAATTTCACTAAAATTTTGAACCACCTATTTCGGGTAATGTACATGGGGTCTCCATCGATAGGTATTGAGATCCCCAATCGACATGCTTCTCTGAGCCACCGTCAGTGGTACACCCTGTATATACAATACCAATAAGTTGTCATGGTGTGCAGAATCGGGGATTACAGGGGTGAGTTGTATTTTTTTCAGAATCCTCTCAGGAGTGAGGGACAGGCTATGCTGTCATGGGTGTTGCAAGCAGCTGCCGGCTTCTATCTATGCTTACTGCATCAGATTTGCACAACTTTTAAACTAGATTTACCATTTAGGTAAGTTATATCTTTCAATTTTTTTTTGTCAATTATATTACCGTTTTTAGTGAAAATAATTCATTTCTTGTGATTCTATTCAAAAAGTCATATAATACTAACGATCTTATTGTGCTATGTGTAAAAAAATACGCAAAAAACAATTGCAAATTCCTGGAAAAACCGATGAAAATTCCCAATTCTGTTGACTCGAAAATCATGTACTGACCTCCTGGCATCAGTTTTCGGTAGAGTGCCCGGTAGACACTTTTTATTATTCATGTTCTGTGATTAAGGCCCGTATTCACGAACAACACTTAAGTAAGCTCTTTGCCAAGTGTCCAATTCTGTGTACGTGATTGGTCTGTTTTGATTTAGCGCCAAAAACTAACCAATGACGTTTAGAGAAATCATCACTAGGCGTTCGCGCTCATTAGTAACGTTTATGAATACGGGGGGGTCAGTCCTTTGATCAGAGTATCTATCTCATATATCGAAATAAGATGACAAGAAACGTAACTCAAGCAAAAAAAATAACCAAACACAACTCTGTGCAAGGGGGCGGGGCTATAAAAGTCTGTGCATAATAATCTTTAGTTGACACTTAATACGTTTATTTTTAATACGTTTTGCGCGATGCAGAACGTCGTATCTCGATTTAGAAATTTAATATTTAGACATTAACTTTTATGAAATAAAGTTGATTTTGAACGGTCAATCATTTTTGTTGTGTGTATGAGTGTTACGTATTACCTTTGCATGTGTAAGTAAGTGGAGCCGTATTTTTGGCAGATTCATATGAGAGTTATCATTCTAGTTATCTTATTTCGATGATCTCACATTTATCTCCGTTTGCCCGTTACGCAGACGTCGCGCATCACTCCTAGGTTGGGTGGAGGAGTGGGGCGTAGGTGAGGCTGCAGCGGGTGCTCGCCTGCCGGGAGCGGCGGCCGCGAGGTACATCTGTCAGCACTGCCTCGTGCACCTCGGTGACTTGGCACGCTACAGGCATCAGCTGCGAGTCGCAAACACATTCTATAGGTATACTAGCTGATACTAAGATTTTTGAATTCAAGTGTTTTAGTAAACTAAGGGTACGTTTGGATGGAATTTTGGAGAAAAATGAACTCGACAATTGAAACTCAACTTTATTCTATCTGTATATGGTTGATATTGATTAAATTGACACACTAAATGTATACATTTAGTGTGTCAGTTTGAAGATATTTTTGTGATACCCCATATGCATGAAAATAAAGTTAAATATTAAATTACAGTACTCTTTATTTTAAAACATTTTATTTAAATACATATTGTAACAATACATTGAAAAATATAAAAAGAGTCTCCAACCAATATCTCCAGGGCTCTCAATTGCTGGTTGGGTCAGGAGTCAGATGTAGAAGGCAGTATTATTGGACCCGGCACGCATTGTGAGGAGGTTCCTCACTTTGGGGCTCTAACCGCCAGTGGCTTGGGTCCTGGGCCTCGCCATCGTTCATCATCATTATCGTCAGCCTGTATTGACCCACTGTTGGGTACAAGCCTCCCCTCGCTTGCACTAGTCACTAGTATGTTTGTATGTTATTATTAATGTCGCAGACAGGCAGTGTCCGTATGGGCTCACTCCGGCCAGCCGTACAATCAGTTGGCGCTGGTGGCTCGCGGGCGTGCACGTCGCGTGTCGGCGCTGTACTGGCACGTGCGAGCGCTGCTGGTGCGGGTTCCGTTCCCCCCCGCCGCCGACAACCTCCGCACCGCCCTCCGTACTGCCGCTCTCAGGTAAACACAAACTCCTCGGTGATATGGTACCCTGGTAGCACAGAATAATATAGTTCGTAGTTCTTGATACCCACAATACAGGTTTACCTAGTGTGGGGTCAGGACTATGTGCGTGACTGTTGGGTGTATTTATTTATTTATTTATACTCCAAGCAAAAACTTTTATGTATACTACTAGATGGACTGTTTAAAAGTAAAATTACGCCACATAACGGGGCAGTTTGACGGCTGACAGCCAGGGAGCGGAAGAGAGGTTCTAATTAAGAGTAAGCGAGATGGTTATATGAAGTTGCGGTGAATTGACCGTAACTTCGATGCGCAATTTATAGTAACCGCGCAGCCGATCTAGTAGTATACATTGAAGTCATTGCATCAAAGTGATTAAGTGCTATTTTGCTCATCCGGTGATTCATACCAATACATTTTTTATTAGCTTATATGACGAGTCGAGCATGTCACTCGCCTGATGGTAAGCTTCACGCCTACCTATAAACAGAAGCAACGCCACATAGAGCTTTGAATTACAAAGGAATGTGTGGTGTTGCACTGGACATAAGATGTTAAGTCTCATAATGCCCAGTATTTCTACTGGCTTTAATGTCTTTGGCGGACACCGACACTGTTGTTTAGTGGCAGAAATAGACAAAGCGTTGGTACCAACTCAGACGGCCTCTCGCGCATACGAGGAACATACCACCTTGTAAAAATTATAACAATAAATTTTATTGATCAACAGTAAAATTCAGTAAACTTGCCAGAGTCAGCTGAAGTAATGCCAATTTTTTGTAAGATATATAATAATTTATTTTTATTTCGGAACATTTCTATATAATGTGTTAGTAATTTTTTTAACTTATGTCTAATGTTAGTATGTAAGTCCAATGTGTTTAGTTAATAATGTAAGTTTTAATTATAATGTTGTTCAGTCCGGGCAGTAAGGATGTGCCGGTGCTGGGCGGTGTGACGCCGTCCGGGCCGTGTCCGGGCCCGGCGCCGGACCCGGCCCGGTTGGATGCACACTCTTACGTCACCGATCTCATCCGAGCCATGCATCTCATACACGCGGTCGAGGAGTAAGTATTTTTACGACCTGTTTCATAATCTCCGTTTAAATCTTATCCAACAGATAACGCATTGAACAGTCTATTCAGGAAGTATTCATTTGATATACACTTCTCCAAGTGTATTTACATTGTATGTGAGTTATAACATATGTTATACATACATACGCACACCTGTAATCCCCGAAAGGGTAGGTAGAGGTGTTGGTTACACCCACATTTCGCCGAGCTTATTTCCGTCCCATGATGTGATGCGCGATGGGATGAGCCTGTCGCCATACCGGACACTATTCCAGACTCCGGTTGATACTGAGCATTTCATAATAGAATAACCTAATATCACTTATTATACTTATATGACATTAGAACATTGTCGCATGTATTCAACATGTGTTGAATACAATGCACAAGTCAACAGAATACACACGCCAACACAATACTCACGCCAAGACAATAGACACGCCAACAAAATACACACGCCAACACAATACACACGTCAATACAATACAAACGTCGACACAATACGTCAATAACCTACTCAGTTATGCGCTGCAATGTATTTCTTTTCGTTAATAGGTTGGACACTGCGACGGCGCTAGTGAAGTCTCTCAACTCGTCACTCACAGCGCTCATCGCCACAGACAGCTTCGAACCCATGACGCTCATCAAGGTGAGAGGTGTAAATAAAAATTTATATTCCCTTAAACAAAAGAAAAAACAGAAGGGCGACTACTTTTATTCTATTGTAACAGTAGATCTATGATTGGTGACTGCGAGGCCACCCACATATTAATTTTGACATCAATCGACGTTAAAACATTAAAAAATAAAATGTTGGCTTCTTTTTCAATTCTGTCATTAGATTTTTTGATTATTATGAAAAGGTAATTTAATTTGAACGAAATGGAAATGTATATTTGTTTGCAATACTGTTTTTGTAAGGAAAAATAATGTGTAAATATGTTTACTTTATTTTACATCCCTTTATGGTGAAATACACACATGATTCTTTCTTGCACATCTATTACACAGTACCTTTCCAATAATGTAAGTTAAGTTCTTGTTATTAAAAATACGAAAAAAGGTTGGACATTATTGTAAGTTCACATATTGATCAAGTGATTTTATTGTGAACAAATATCCACTCCCCTACCGTCAAAGGACAAACACACATGTTGATTTTGATCCATTTTCACTTGAATGACGGGTACTAAACTTAAAAATGAATGAAATCATTTATATTCAGATGGCGTGCATGGTGATCTGGCTGGTACACTCTACGACGGAGGATCTAACAGTGGAGAGCTCAGCTCTGAGCGAGAGCGAGGCTGTCGCGTCGGAGCTGAGCCGCGAGCTGGCGGCCGGCGCGGTGCTGGCGCTGTTACTGCCCGCGTATACTGCTGATGCGCCGCCGCACAGAGCGCTACCTGCATGTGAGTACATGTGCATGTGCACTCTACCACGGCAGGATCTAACAGTGGAGAGCTCAGCTCTGAGCGAGAGCGAGGCTGTCGCGTCGGAGCTGAGCCGCGAGCTGGCGGCCGGCGCGGTGCTGGCGCTGTTACTGCCCGCGTATACTGCTGATGCGCCGCCGCACAGAGCGCTACCTGCATGTGAGTACATGTGCATGTGCACTCTACCACGGCAGGATCTAACAGTGGAGAGCTCAGCTCTGAGCGAGAGCGAGGCTGTCGCGTCGGAGCTGAGCCGCGAGCTGGCGGCCGGCGCGGTGCTGGCGCTGTTACTGCCCGCGTATACTGCTGATGCGCCGCCGGACAGAGCGCTACCTGCATGTGAGTACATGTACATGTGCACTCTACCATGGCAGGATCTAACAGTGGAGAGCCTCCGGCATAAATACCCAACAATTTTATAAATGTTATTGTAATGTAATGATGTTACAGTGGAGGTACTTGTTGTTGCAGTGAAGGTGTGGGTGGGATGGTGGTCGGTGCACCCACAAGTGAGTGGGTGGCGGTCGTGGGTGTGTCGCGCGGCTCTGTGGGCCGCACTGGCGCACGCACTCAACGCGCTCGCGCCCGCCGCCGCCGCCGCCGCCGCCGCCGCGCACGCACGCTCGGACGCCTGTGAGTACTGCATGCATCCATCATTACTTTAAATTTCGTTAAAATATAATGTTTTCCCTGGATACACTGATAATATTATATCGAAAATAATATAAATTGAAAAAAGTTTAGATATACGCGAATTTATGTAATTAAAAAATATATAAAAGGGTTACCATAAAGGGTTATAAATCGTTTTTAAATAATTTGTTGGGTATATAAAAAAAAATCGTATCATAATTGATTTTTGTAAAATTCCGAATAATAAATTAGGAGATTGGCATATTCCAGATAAAGGAATGTTTTACTTGGATATCTTGAAATATTCTCACTAGTTGCCTAGCAAACTATGACATGTTTGAGTTTGTTTATAATATTGGTTCTTATATTTGTAGATGATGGCCTACAGTCGTTTTAATATATCCAAAAAACTTATATGCCGAGTCAGAGACTTTAGTTTATAATAATCTGACAATAGACTAAATATTTTTATTAATCGGTTAAAGTCGATGAACGGTATTACTCATTCATTAAACAACTTCATTGTTGTCTCTTGCAGACGAGACGGTGCCGTTACCAGAGGACGAGGAGCTGAACGGGTTCCTGCCATTAGAGGAGACCCTCAAGGGTCTGCGGTTCCACAAACACGCGGCGTGGGACACGTACGGAGCGCGCCTGCCTGACGTCGACAACATCGACAAACAGTCAGTCTCAGCGGGTCGTTTGTAATAGTTCTGAATGTTAGTGAACACTGAAGGGTCTGCGCAGTGCGCTTCCACAAGCACGCCGCGTCGCCTGTCTGACATCACCACCTATCCATATCGATACTATTATATAAATTCGAAAGTAACTGTGTCTGTCTACTTGTTACCTGTAATCTTTTTAAGATTCGGTTGGAATGTAAAACAGCTTTGGCCGTACATTAACTAGAATCACGGTGGAATTTGTCTGGAGTTGGCCCGGGCTTTGACTGGAGTTTCGGTGGAATATGGTTGATTATTGTCCGGATTGTCAGATTTTGAATTTGGTTGTACATTGGTGGAATTTAGCCGGTCTTTGGCTGGAATGCCCCTGGACTTTGACCGGTCTGTGACTGGAATTTGATTGTACTTTGGCCGGAGACTTAGACTGGAATTTGGGTGGAATTTCATATCATAAGGTGAAAAATAGTCTCGGCGATCCGTGGATTGAAATCTTGGTCGGCAACATTTTAGTTGTACCTTACATGGGTGTGATAAGGACTCTGGCAATGTTCTACACACACATAAAATCACATACAGTAATATAAAATGCAGATGTTTTTGTTGTTGACAGATGCCCATCAGACGTTGTGACCAGTTTGAGTGCGGAGCCCGAGTTGGAGCATCGCGTGCGCGCGTACCGGCTGCTACAGTTGGCCAAACAGCTGGCCGACCAACGACCCGACCAACTTACTTACACGTAAGTGTACACACGCACTCGAGTACGCACGCCCGCACACACACACGCACTCGAGTACGCACGCCCGCACACACACACACGCACACACACACACAACTATAAGTACATTTTTACCTGTCCGTTATGTCACTGAAGCTAATGAAAAAAAAGGTGTGCATTTTTTAATAGCATAGGCCGGCAAACGAGCCAGTAGGTCACCTGATGGTAAGTGATCTTCATCGCCCATATATGCCCACAATATCGAAAGAACTTTTTATTGCCAACCTCAAAGGAAAGGGATAATTAAGAGATTGGGAAGGGGAGGGGCATTTGGTGAAGCTGCTACTTTACGCCGGTTTTCTGTGAGGGCCCATTCATGCTCTAGACAAAATTATCGACAGCGTAGCTCTACCACTCAAATTTATGTATAATGTATTGAATATGTACAATACGTAACAAAAACCCTGTTGGGCGTTTTAACCGCGATATCAGAATCGATATTCACACGTAATGAAATAACTCGCATACAAAAATTAGACTATACAAATAATCATATTTAATTTTTAAACGTTATTTATTTTATTGTTTGTGAACCGTATTTCGATTGATTACCTCTATATGAGCGATGTCTCGGAACCAGAGCGAGATAGCAAGTTGCGGCTTCTACGTGCATCAAACGCGCCGTATACGTAACATTAGTCAGCTGTTCATCAGATTTCAGATGTTTTTTTTTTTATATATATTTTCATCTTTCTAAGCTACCTGTGTACGGATAATATCTCGCTTCTGTTTATTATATTTTTATTTTAACTGTTTTTATAAAGCTTTCTATATGTCTTATCTTCAGTATCTAGGAAGGGCCAAAAGGGGTTTTTGTTACATACTGTATATGTATTTTTTTTGTATAGCATAACCCGGCAAACGAGCAAGTGGGTCACCTGATGGTAAGTGATTTCAACCGCCCACATACGCCCACTATACCAGAAGAATCATGGGCGCTTTGCCGACCCTAAGGGAAAAGGATAATTAAGGGATTGGGAAGGGGAGGGGGTTTGGGCCTCCGGATATCTCACTCACCGTACAAAACGCAGCAGCAAGCTGCTACTTTACGCCGGTTTTTTGGTAGACAATGGTAACGACCCGGAAGAGCCGGTCAGTTCTGTAGACTAAAGTGTCTACAGCGTGGCTCTACCACTCATAAAATGTAATGTAATGGTAGTGAGGAGGATGGTGTAGTGAAGTTGAGTGCGGCATGCGCTGGCGGTGAGCAGCTGTCCGCCGCACTAGCCGAGCTGGCACTAGCGGCCCAGCACGCCCAGCACGCCCAGCACGCCCAGCATGCACCGCCACCACCAGGCGGCGACACCGACACTGACGACGAACCGCCGCCACCGCCGCCACCGCCACCACCGCCACCACCCGTCATCATATCGGAGGCAGACTTCAGGGAGAAAGGTAATGTAACATACTACTTACGGTAAAGCAGTGATAGCTCAGCGGGGAGTGGTATGGACTGACGTGACGAAAGTCCCAAGTGCATACACCTCTAAGTTATGTGTATATTAATTGTTAATTATCACTTGCTTTAACGGTGAAGGAAACATCGTCAGAAAACGTGCATACCTGTGAAGTTCTTCATAAGAATTTCGAAGGTATGTGAAGTCTGTCAACCCGCATTAGGCCAGCGTGGTGGACTAAGGCCTAACCCCTCTCATTCAGTAGAGGAGGCCCGTGCCCAGCAGTGGGACTATCTAATACAGGGCTGGTATTATTATTATTATTACTTACGGGTAGGCGGCTTGATTGTGCCGTGGTATTTCTGAACTCCATGGATGGTGATCACCGCTTACCATCAGTTGGGCTGCACGCTCCTTTGTCTATCTTAGCAATAAAAGAATTATTAAATAAATAATATTAATAAATTAAAAATAAATCTACACTATTATAAATTAAGATAATATAATAAAGATTTGTATTTTTGTATGTAAAAATTCTTTTGCCGTTAGAAAGCTACATTATCACTGAGTAACATAAGTTATTTATTTATTACTAGAAAAAATTTGAAATCCTCCGAAATCCCTACTAAAACCAACCCAAGGTGAAAAAAAATATATTATAAAGGCTTTTTTCTTTTTTTTATTTATGGCATAGGCCGGCAAACGAGCAAGTGGGTCACCTGATGGTAAGTGATCTCAACCGCCCATGTTCGCCCACAATACCAAAAGAGTCATGGGCGCGTTGCCGACCTTAAAGGAAAGGGATAATTAAGGAATTGGGAAGGGGAGGGGGTTTGAGCCTCCGGATATCTCACTCACCGTACGAAACGCAGTAGCAAGCTGCTACTTTACGTCGGTTTTCTGTGAGACAGCGGTAACGACCCGGACGAGTCGGCCCATTCATGCTGTAGACAAAAGTGTCTACAGCGTGGCTCTACAACTCTAAATATAATATATTCATCCCGGTAGTACATTTTTGTGGGATAATTTTAACGTTATTTTAAATGGCGTAAAACTACCAGACGGACGATGCCGCGAGTAAAGTTTAAAGCCCAAATGGTGAGACGAGCACGTCGCTCGCTTGATAATAAGCGCCACGTCTACCCATAAATAATAGCAACACCACCCAGAACTTTGAGACACGAAGTACTACATAGCACTGCACTGCGCTTGTCACTGTCACACACACGCAAATGTAGTAAGTTTAATGTCCTAACCTCAATACATTGGTGCTTACACACTAATGCATGAAAGATGATTGATTACATCGATGAAAAGTAAATAGCAATAGTTGACTTGATTTTTTTAATACAATAATTTACATTACCCAAAAGCTATTACAGAAAAAACTTTATAAATCCTTCCAAAAATTAATAAGTTAGAAGCCATTTAAAACCGATGGAAGGGCTACTTGTCAAATGGCAGACGACTGCATAAAGTGGCCATTACGATGCACGCGTACGAGCGAGATAGTGAGATGTCACCAGTCATCTCTACTCGCCCACCTTTGCTTATACCAATATTTAAAATCATAATTGCCGGCACATCTTTGGATCAATTTTGATTGTGTTTTAAATGGTTTATTTTCGTATTATTTTCAGTTGCGTATAAAATAATGTATAAAATTCAACATAGGAAACTACCTACCGTATAAAAGACATGTACTTAGGTCTCTTTCTTATTTAATCCAGACATATTATTTTCAGTTCGTGAGAAACGCGTCGGTATTCTAAAGCCTCAAGGATCTCTCGAGAGAGCTCGAGAGGAACGTGCGTTAGCGACCACGCAAGAAGAACACCAGGTATCTAGCAAATGTCTTTGAAATTACACTAATTCAACCTGCCTTTATCCCACTCGCAGTAGGATGCTGCTTTTGACACATGTTACGAGAGATTTGGCTTGTAGTTTTTACGACCGGCCGCCTGCCTGACGTCTCCCCATCTGGAGAGAAAACACCCAGACCCGAAACAAACATTTTTGGATCACACAAACATTTTGTCTCGGTGCGGGAATCGAACTCGCGACCTCTCGCTTCACAGCCGACTACTCGCCCACTGCGCCATGGAGGGTGTCATGAAATTAATGGCTGTGATGATGTTTGTCTGTGTGGGCCCAGTTTTTTAATAAGTGGTAACCACAAAGAACTCATAAACTGTTGTAATTCCAACAATATTTATATAATGTATACATATATTAAAACTGCAGTATTACGACGCGCACGTCGACCACCCGCTTTATGTGTCTTTTTCCCCCCAGGAGGTGGAAAGTCCCGATGAAAATAGCAAAAGCGAAGACAAAAAGGAATCTAAAAAACCTCGAGTCAACATCGCCATGGCCGCCATTATGAGAAAACAGGAAGAGACGAACAAACAGGTATTGCACGTACGTCATAACTCCTTTTAACTATTTATGTAGTTTTAATGTGTGTTTTTTACGTTTTCGATCGCGTCTAACAATCTCGCTGTATTACAACCTAATTTGCGTTGCTGGTATTCCGCTGCACAATGAAGTTTATATATCTTTTTAGTAGTAAGTATATTTGAGTTTACATCTGAACTAAGATCTGTGGCGTAATTAATATATAACGTGGCTGCAGAACGATACGGCGTAAATTACGTTGTAATGTGTCGAGGCTATAAGGCGACAAGAAATGTGTATAAAAACATATTCCGATACCCGCTATATGGGCAGCATACTTCTCCTTTGACGCGTTTGTAATCGTAAAAACTCATGTAGAGATCTTGATAATGTCTTAAATGTCGCGCGCCACTACTCAATTTTGCACCTTATTGTACACAACATTGAGTAGTGCTATTGATGGTGCGTCTTATATTAGACGAGCCATAGTATATATTCATAGTATACTCGACGCTAAATTTAAGCTATTCATATTATCTATCCTGCTATAATTACCGGCAGGAGTAGTGAGCACAGATGGACAGTAGTGTGGGGAATTGAGTACAATAAACGACGAGCTTTGACTAACGATCCAATCACGTGCAGGGTCGGCGTGTGCGGTCGTTCATTCCGCAAAATGAACGAGCGAACTCTACGAGCTTATTCAATCGGAACTATAAATACGAGTTTTAGCGAGAATAGGGTAGTTTCCTATATTGAATTTTATACATTATTTTATAAGCAACAGAAAATGATACGCAAAAGAAACCCTTTTATTAAAACACAATCAAAATTGGTTCAGAAATGTGCCCGCAGTTATGACTTTAAATGTTGGTATGAGGAAAAGTAGGTGCGTAGTAGGGATATCTCACTATCTCGCTTGCACGCGTGCACTATAATGAACATTTTACACAGTGACGTCAAAGGTTGCATCGTCTGTCATTTGACAATTACCCCTTCTACAGGATTTGAATGGCTTCTATCTTATTTATTTTTGGTCCGATTTATAAAATTCTTTCTGCAATAGATTTTGAGTAACGTAACTTATTGAATTAAATAATAAAAAAAATCTAGTCAACTACCCTATTCTGACAGTGCGGTCGACCTCACATTTCAATTAATTTCTAGTAGTTTATAGTTGTGTTTGTTGCATAAAAGTGGTGTGAATTTGTGCAGAAAACATTGACTGTGATGAACAGTGAATGGAATCATAGAAATCGGTGAATTTAGGTGATTTTTGACAAGTGTATTGATCGACCTTGGTCATTCGATCACCTTGGAGAAAATCGTCTATGAAGCATCGAACTGAAAGGAATTGACACCAAAAGTCCAACAATACTTTGATATCTGCCACACCAGTGTTTCATCGTTCTTGTAAATACTTAAAAATACATTAAATACTTGTAATTGGCTATATGCATGGAAATGCGAAGTCATAAACAAAAAAAAACTATAAATACAAGTGAAGTTTATGCTCACGATTCGTGCCGGTCACTGTACCAGAAATTTTGAAGCTTAGTACTAGAACTTAGGCATTCCATGTAATCTTGTTGGTATAAGTTAATATTTTCCAGTGGAATATTAAACTATAAATATACTTTCTGCTTACAGTAATTGTATATCGAGTTTACTTGTAGTCCATTATTATATTGTTGCTAATAAACCAGCCCTTGTAAACATTAATATTATGTATTATTAAAACAATCACCATTAAGCTATTATTCTTATAGAAGTCGGCATATAGTAACAGCTATATTATTAATAATGTAACGCTACATCTGCATTGTACATTTTACATTTTATATTCGTCATTTTCCTGTCTGACTCACCTGACGTTAAACTCATCAACGGTGAGAATTTAACTGGAACCGGTGAGTTAAATCATTAACTAAAATAATTTCGGGTTTAACTTAAATATAGCATAGTTAAACGTGTTGCAGGTAAAATTCGTAACACCACCGCCGACGCCGGACTCTACATCAGACACGACAGAAACTAAAGATACAGAAAAACCCAAAATTATACAACCAAAAGCGATCAAATCGCTAGCCAACTTACCTCTGGGTAGGAAGACTGGTGGAATCCTGTCGCTGAAAGACAAATCAGCTGGTTACCCTCACTTAGTCAATGCAGAACCCGAACCGATCAAGAAACCAGAAAAAGAAGAGAAGAAGGAACCGAAACTGAGCCAAGGTTCCAGTCAGAACTCCCAGAACTACCAACCTAAGAGACAAGACCAGCCTGTATCACCAAACTGGACTCCCAACATTTCACAGACATACGACGCGCCCAGAATGGGCTTGCAGAAGAACTATGGTATTCAAAACGCTGGAATAGTTTATAATCCGAACTACCAAGGGACGCCTAACAACCAGGGCATCAGGTTGCCTGTCGTCAACCCTAAAGAAATTGACGTACGGACAGCAGCGTTACAAAAACAAAACTCTAGACAAGAGCTGTTCCAAGACGGCTCGAAATTCGGCAACCATGGTTACCAAATATCCGGCGATAAGAAGAACTTCCTAAACGACCTGCCACCACGGTTTGCGAACCAGTACCGATATTGGCAGAACGCTCAAGAAAATCAATTTAACGACAATCAGTTCAGGGACGAGAGTTTAAAACCTACCGATGCTACTTTTAACACCCAACCGCCGAGGGCTAACTGGATGGCGCCGCAACCACCAGAAAACTACCAGCCTCAGTGGTGGAAAACGGAAAATCAACCCAATTATAGTACTAATTATATGAACATGCAACAAAATTACTTCGCACCGCGTATGAACACACCCGTACCTACCTACCGTAATCTGCCAACATTCAATCCTGCACAAAATATCACTCAAAATAAGCAAGAAAATGTCATCAATCAACCGAATTACCTGCAACCAGCAATAGGGCAACCACAGATCCCAACGCTACAGAATTTGGTCGCGTCACCGAACTTTACTTCTTCGATAAATAGCTTCGGCTCGTACGCGCCGACCGTAGGTTATGACTCTTCGATGTACCCGCAGTTTAGGAATAATAAGCTGGGTTACCAGCCCATGCAGATGAAGATGTTGGATAAGCCGCTTAACTACCAGGGAAATAGTGATATGATTGATTTAGGAGTGGGTTTTGGGGCGAACGCTAACGATGCACAGCAAAGGAATTTGGGGATGAATTTTAATGAGACACTGAATGATGGAAGTATGAAGAACATGGAACAGATGTCGGTGAGTGTAAATTTGTGATTGTTGGATAAAGTTTGTTTTTTGAAGTTTTTATTGATTTATAATTATTTTTGTTTAAAAGACTAGGGGCTTTGTCCATGTTTTTCCACAAAACATAAAATAAAAAATAAACTTAAAGTCCGACGAATATGAGACATATCTTACTTTCTTCCCCACATTATTTTGCATCGATTGGTATCGCTCTCGACCCCATACCCCCAGCGATTTCGGAGGAGATAGCGTGACAAGCTTTTGGCAGCGGCGGCGGCGGCGGCGCCAGTTACTATTTTTTGAATAGAGAAATTTTATTTTAATCGTTCTGAAAGATATCTGAATCGATGCATGAATGACGAAGTTTGAATCTTTCATCCCCGATTTCACCCTCTTAGGGGTGAAATTTCTTCTTGAAATTAAAATAGGACTAACTTTGAGCTATACTCTCTCGTATTAAAAAAGAATCGTCCAAATCGGTCCACATTTGGCGGAGTTATGCGTGCTTATACATAAAAAATAAATAAACTCGTAGAATTGAGAACCTCCTTTTTTTGTTATTTGAAAATGGGAATAATAGACTCACGCCTGTTTTCCCATAGAGGTAGGCACAGACAACGGATTTCCACTTGCTACGATCCTTGCAGACCTCTTAGGCCTACTTCACTCTCATTATTCTTCAAGCATGCTCGTCGGTGTAGGGTACTTCTGATCTGGCTTTTCTCGAAAATATCTCCGACTAGATCTGAGAAAGTTCGCCGAGACCTTCCCATCCCAACTGTACCAAAAGTTAAAAGTTTTTACATACGCACTCACGCCTGTAATTTACACCCACATTTCGCCGAGCGTATCTCCGTCCCACGATGTGATAGGGGGCGAGCCTATCGCCATACCGGGCACAAATTTCCAGATTCCGGGCCGATACTGAGCATTTCGTAATAGAAAAACCCAATACTACTTTACCCGACCCGGAGATCGAACCCGAGACCTCAACGTTAGCCTCAATCGTAACGCGTACGCATTACAACTGAACCACCGAGGCAGGCAGTTAAAAGTTTATATTTTTGTAATATCCTCAGAGTGGTGAGAGCGTGGTGACGGACCCAACGGGTAACACTTACTCGTTGTTCAGTGCAGACGCACCGTGGAGCACTGCGCAACGACACCATCAACAGGTACATAACACGGTCAATTCTATTGTCACAAACTAAATTAAAATATACATAAATATGTGTGTCTAAAGGAGCACCTTGCATATCGCAAGTGATTTTTATTATTACCTTGAATTACGAGACGAGCAGGTCGCTCGCCTGATGGTAAGCGCCACGCCTGCTCATAAACGGAAGCAACGCCATACAGAACTTTAAATAACAAAGCACTGCATGACACTGGACTGCGCTCGTCACCCCGAGATATAAGGTGTTAAGTCTCATAATGCCCAGTAATTACACTGGCTTCAATGTCCTTCAAACCGGAACACAACAGTGCTTACACACTGTTGCTTGGCGTCAGAAATAGACAAAGCGGTGGTACCAACCCAGCCGGCCTCTCGCATACGAGGGACCTACCACCTTGTGAATAAAACCTAAAGTTTATTTAGTATTTCTTTTTTAAAAACCTGAAAGACGAAACGAGCAGCCGGTCGATGGTAAACCATGCCATGGAGGCTGTCCAAGTACTGTATTATGTACATTAATTTAAAAGCTGTTGTTGGCCACAGTCCCTATGGTCCGGTCCAGGTCCGTCACCGCTGGAGCGTCTCCTGGAGCAACAGAAGCAGTTGAACCAACCTCCCGCCGCGCCTCAATGACCCCTGTACGTAATGCCTGCGTACTGTGTACTGCCATAGACTGTGTCTGACGCGATGTGCTCAATATTCATCATTTCCAAGCTTTAAACTGTTCGTACTTAAGTTTTGGCGCCAATTTGAGCCGTGCCGTTTGCATGGGTTTCAAAATCAGTGTTTTGGTGTATCGTGTGATAGTTTCATAAATCTTGATTATAATTTATAATGTTTGTTGAAAGATATCTATCTATTTATTAGTAAGAATAACAGTATGCCTAGTACGAGTTAAAAATACTTTTACAGTTTTCGAATTCGTATAAAATTACTGTAAATGACAAACTAGTAATTCATACGGTGATAAAGGAAAGAATCGCTTGAAAACAAATTCCATATTCGACTTTTTTTTATAAAATGAAATTAACCATATTATTAATTTTAATTCATCATAGTTCCCACTAGTGGCTACTAATACTCAACATATGGAGAGAAAACGAAAACTTTAATCGTTTAGGAAAACTATTAAAACTTGTACTAGGCCTACTGAGGTTTTAGAACGGCTTGCTGTTTCATACGGCGATTATATGGTTCATAATTGAGTATTGTATTGGATACAATTTATGAAATTGTGATTTTATAGTAAATTTTAAAATTTCTATTGTCGATTTATATTTCCTAAAATCGATCAACGCGGCCAAAACTACTGAACTGGTATATAACTTTGCAATTTAATTTCAAAGTACGCGATATCGCATAATTAGCTAAACTGCTTAGCACAAAAGCGTATCATACAATATACTTACCACATAACGTTGCTTAGCTAACAACACCGCGCAAGTTAAATAGGCTTAGATTTCAGGAGAGATATAAAAATATTTTTTTAATGAATTGCGCAGGGACAGAACTATTTGAATACCGTGTATGGTTAATTTAAGGGTGAAATGGTTCAACTTCAGCGAGCTTATCACCCGTCTGTGCTACTCGCTGACGTCCCCAGCAAAAATACAAATGCTTAATCTAATTTTTGTGTATGTTTATTGGATACGCGGCAAAAACAATTTATCCAATGACAATATCACATGGCCAATTTTCGAGTTACGCGGTGTTGTTAGCTAAGCGACGATAACTGTATCACAAGCATCGGGTTATCACTAGATATCGTATGATTGTTGTGTTAACCGAAAATACAAGACATTGACTATATTCCGATTCATTGAACATTAAAATGCGTATATTTAATGTCTACATTAATAATAAATAAAATCTGTTATAAAACAATATAATTCATATATTATATTGTTAGAGATTCGTCTGAATGTTCTGTATTTACAACAGATTTCCATTACTTTATATCTTTCGTATCTGGTTGTTGTGTGGACTTTAGATGTTATAAACATTTGGCGAATTGACAAAACGCAGCATTAAATACTAGTATTGATAAATCAACTCATACTTGCACGTCTTGCCATTTGTGCGTGATGTATAGACATAATGACGGTGTGTGCCTCTAACTATGAATAAATGTATGTACAAGGTTAGTCAGAAGGGGTGTACTAAGCCGTGGTCAACTTAAAGTATCACTGATTAAGATTTCTACTATGTATATCTCATCACATTTTTTTTATGTTCCATATGCCTATAAATAAATTATTGCTTTTATTTTATTTAATTTAATTTTAATTTTATAAATACACAACACTGTCGCGCGATTTTTTACATGGCGGCGAAATACAAAGGAACCATACCGCACGCCGCGGCCCACTTCAAATGAACATACAGCTAATTACAGGGTAGTATTTATAAAATGTTTAAACAGCAATATCTCGGGAAACTGTAGGATTTATTGAAAAAGGTGTAGATACAAAAGTTGTTAAGAATTACGGGTACTCTTACGTCCTTTCGACTTAGTAACTCTTTTCGGACTTATCTTGTATAGGTGATGGCTGACGCGTCATTATCAAGCAATTCCACACTACATTCCATACTACAAAGCACACTTAGTAGTAAGTCAGGCATAGATGAACCTATATATCTATATGTATTTGAAAATTATATGAACCAAAGTTAGAAAACTTCATGATTTTTTTAATGAAGTATGACATAATTATATATTTTCTAAATTCCCATTCTTATCTCAATATAAACTTATGGTAAAATTTGGACATATAAAATATTTGTATACTGCGTCTTGTCAATTTGGTGATGCATTTTGAAATAATGTACCAGTAGCTAGTCTGAACTTACTGTTCGTTGTTTTATACAGTCCATTTGTAAAAATTGTAATCTGTGCATATTTTGTATTTATGGAAATATATATTTTGTAAATATACCAATGAATTTATTATTTCTCTTTTTGGGGCACACAATACTCGCAATAAAATTTGTTGTTCTGATGTCATTCTAACCATTATTTACGCCTCCACTGACCCTTTAGGATCTAAAAATAAGCTGCGATGCCGCTCGAGACAAACTTCATACTGGTTCTGTTCCCAATATTCTGTCTATCGACAGCTTATTGGCAGTAAAATTTTGACACATTTTGTATGGAAGATCTGTCAAAACACTATTGACAGTAAGCAAATCTGTCGATATATAGAATATAGGGAACGGCCATAAATTAAATTTAAATCTATAGGTATTGTGTACAGATGTCGCGACTGCTGGAGTAAAAAAATAAAAGACATAAATAATCAGTCAATAATTTATATTTTATTCGTCATAATCTAAACAATTTACGTAATACATATTTGACTTGTAAAAAGCACACTAGTGTCTAGTTGCATTATACATTTATTTACAATATCGTATGACATAGAGATTTATAGTTCGAAACTCAATCTTGAGTTGGTTGAAACAAGACATCGATATAAATGGACCGTGTATGTACTACAGCTTGTATGAAAACCAAGCGTGCCATACTGTGTACAAGACATCGCGGTTCGCACATATCATGTTGGAACTATGCATACCGCATATGCACGCGATACATGACATACGGCATCTAGTTTATGGTTATAACAAAATGTTTTGTAGAACGGTCAAATTTATATAAATGTTCATACATCTGATCAAGTATAGGGATGGTATGATAAATAGTGCAATTGATTATAGTTGTCCAGAAGACACATACGCATACACTCACGCCTGTACTCCCCGAAGGGGTAGGCAGAAGTGTAACGCACATTTCGCCGAGCTTATTTCCGTCCATGATGTGATAGGGGTGAGCCTATCGCCATATCGGGCACAATTCCAGACTTCGGGCTGATACTAAGTATTTCATGATATAAAAACCCATCACTACCCCGCCCGGGGATCGAACCCGAGACCTCAGCACAGCAGACGTACGCGTTACAACTGCGCCACCGAGGCAGTCCAGAAGATGTCTCTGGAAATCTAGAATCATATCTAAATCTATTGCAGTCTATAAAAACATACAACTTATTTATTTCTGTTCTGTCACGTCATGCTAGTCTCTAAAATAAAGTGGATCTCATTATTAAATCTTATTTTTACGCATTGGAATTGTCGTAAAAACATGTTTACAAATGATAAATTATCTAAAACAATAAAGTTAATTGCTGTAATATAATAATCATGCTAATATAATATCTATATATTTGGAACTGTAATTATTTCTATAACTGGAGCTAAACGTACGACAATAAGTAATCCGGTCGAGTCCAATTTTGATCTAGGATTGGAAAGTAGATACAGAGTTTTCAGGTAATGCATATCATATTTGGGAATAAGTTTATCATCTTTAAAGCTGAATAGTAGACTTTGTTCGAACGTTAGCTAGGAGTTTACTAATGATAAAATTAAATATTTTTTCTACAGATACTCTCACATTTTACTTAAAAGTATTAATAAACATACCCGCACTGAGCAGAATTATAATTATTCACGTTTTAAATGGTTCAGAAACGCAATTACCCACAAAGTCACTCACTAAAGGAACAAAAAGTAATGTACGTATTTGAAACATATAAATTATAAAGTGATCGAGTCCGTAAATTGAATGAAAGTAATCGATTAATTATGCATATCACAATAACCGATACATGGATAAGTGTAATGCGTTCACAATGTAAATATAATTAACATACCAACTTGGGTATGCACAGACTATCACGTACAGCATTACAGCTTAAGCTTTTACAAATAACTATCGATAAAAATATCGATAATTTTGAACTCCACATTTTAAACCATTGCATAGAAGCGCATGATAGTCTGCGCTAGGCCATGATAGGAGGAACATTAAACACTAATGGCCGATAGCAATAAAAGATCTTAGTTTGATACCCAGATAGAATATAGATGATCTCGATATAAATATAACTAATTTGTACGTACGCTTGACCACAATATTCTGATTGGCTCGTTAGTGCAATCTACCCGGAGAATCAAACCAAGATCGTTTATTGAAAATGGCCCGTAACACAATACAAACTAGGATATGTACACAATTGACAAACTTATCAGTGCGACAGTGCAGTGGGCGGCATTTGTATATGTAAATTACTAGTAAAATCATTGGGTTTACTTTAAATTCATTTGAATTCAAATATTGTAGATTACTGTCATATTGCTACTTTCAACAACAGCAAATTAAAATATGAAGCCATGATAAGACAAAATTATTAAAAATATAAATAACACTTTTCAATTTAAATATTTACTTCGATATAATTCATAAAATATAACACATACGTAATTTTAATAATGGTATGATAAAATGGCAGTTTCATTATTAATTAAAATGGCTTGAAAATTTGTTATCGGAACGTACTTATAGTATATGTACGTCACTTAGTGCTGGGAGGTGCGCGGTACTAATAAAATTTCTAGACTAGTAGTAAATTTGGCAGACACGATGCCTTTGAACGGGCCAGCACACACTTAGCAAAACGTAGAGAGTATTTTTGATAGCTATAAATAATCGCATTTCAACGTAGTTAGAATACAAAATCGCATGGAGAAAATAGTCGAATAAGAAAGTTAGTTGAATCAACAGTCTGCTCTCTCCGTTCATGCAATTTTGAATTCTTATTACTAGGTATTGAGTATCATCAAAAATTACCTCCACGACGCTCCGTTCCATCTACTAGCTACGGTAACCCAACTGGGGCGGTACCGGCTAATTCGCCGAACTTCATCAACTCTGCCGGCGTTCAAGCCCATTCAGATTAATAGTCCGCGGGCGGCATGAATTAATTCAAATAAATCGGTTTTATTAAAGGTCATGTGACGTCATAAATCGTTGTTCATCGTTTTGGCCATTAGATGGTCGTACGGCGGTACGACAGAATCATTGGCTCTCTAATCGAACATAAATCCGAAGTTCGGCGAATTAGCCGATACCGCCCCTGGTTGCGAACATTGTACTCTCATTGGCACCTTTGAACACATTGTTCCTTTCGATACAATAATCAGTTTTCCATAATTATTTACGATGTTAAAACTATACATATAATACTAGGAATAGTAAAATAAAATAATTCGGCATTATTAACACAAATTATGTATGGTTATAATTATTCCTTCAAATTATAATGCATAATAGGGGATAGGTACTGTTTATAATTTACTTTTCAGTAGTTTTACTAATTTACAATTAAATATTAAATATATTATAATTACTTAAATGTTTCAAAATCTACTAAGTAATCGAATTAAAAAACACCATAGAGATAAATGTTTATACAAAAATGGTAAAGGATTGTACAAAATCATTTTAAAATCGATTTACACATTTCATTATTATAGCCATATATTTGTCTATTTTGAGCCTATTTTTGAACTTATCATTGGAACTACTGAACCGATATTGACAAAGTTCTCGCTATACAACTGTCTACATTATTAATCTAAAATGTCTAATCTAAAATGACGCGCCCCGTCAGGAGTCACACCACTTTATTTTGTATGAACTAAAATTCAAAATTGAATGACAGCGCGCGACATTTTAGATTTGAATATTTTTTCATATTCAATCCATCCGGATGATATAATATGAACCTAATACATTCTCCAGATACCATCATATATGGTACCTTTAAAGCCCACAAGAAAAGAAACATGAGATTTTTCTCATGGCCTATTTCGGAAATCATTTATGTTGTTAGTTGAATGTGTTATATATAGTTGCACTGCTAATGGTAGTCAGCGTTGTCTTAGACGATGCGGCCGTCCCTAGGAACATAGTTGGTGTCCTTTTAGAAATTCATAAAAACTTTTTCTATTCCAGTATTATATCATCAGTGAAATTACTCACATACGTATTCTCAGCTATTGTTTTTAAGATTTAAATAGAAAAAAATGTATTTGATGGTACTGGGATTTCGCATTTTTTACATCAGGCCCGCGCCCTTTTTTATATGCAAATGCGTTTAGTCTCAAAGCCGTGAAGCACAGTTGCACTTTCTAATCGGTAAACAATTAGAGAGTTAAGCAACCCTTGGCGCGGTCAGTCTATGGATGGGTGACCGCTTAGTGGTATTACAACCGAGCGTCTCCGTGCTTCGGAGGGCATGTAAAAACTCAGTACCCACTGTTATCAACTGACAGCAGTCGGTAAGCGAAATTGAGAGGCCTTCGGGATTAAAAACTTTGCCACTAACCATTCGATATAGAATAGAACAATCTCAAACAGTCGTATTGTTATTTACAAATATTGCAATAAAATCAGTCTATGAGTAACGTTATTTCATCACAAAATAAAACTTATAACTCGTGAAGAGATGACCACGATTCTGCTTACCGATGAGGATGGAAGCAAGGGGGATAGTAACCACATTTATAAGAGTCGGCAAGATTCTAATGGAATAGATTCTAGATTCAGGAGTACAACTATAAGTTAGCGAGATAAGTGGCGCTGTTATTGAACGCAAAGAGGGCGATTTTCAGTTTTGACAGATTACAAACATACCAATAATGAAACTGTTTTTTTAAATATGTTTCACCTTGCCATATTCAACAAGATTTTCTTCCTCCCCGCCGTATTAAATACAAAATCCTGCAAACTCGAAAAACTTGAATTATTTGCTGCTTAAAAATCAGTTAACATATAACTATGTAAACAGCATCGTTTAACAGAACATTAACTCCCAAAATTCTTAATCGTCAATTAATATTATAAAAACACAACCGATGTTTATAAGAACTGTACGAATTTATCGAAATATTGGGAATAGTCGAATATTTTATACAATAGTTTAATTATTATTATACATTCACAATTTAAATCAGATCAGCGATTTAACAAAGTAAAATAACATACCTACATATTGAAAAAGTATAAATCGCAAGATCGAATAATGGATGATGATAACAAATAGATTAAATGTTATCGATTATACAAAACACTCGAAGTCCTCAAGGAATGTTAAATCGCCAATCCAAACAATCCAATATTGTTCACAACAAATACATAACAACCGCGCATTGACGGTAGATTCCAAAACGATACGAATTCCAATCGAATGTTTGACCAAACATTCCGATATCCTACACCAACACCCGCTAAAGCTGAACAGTCTTCCCATTTATTACCCTTTATTCACCCGTAGATACAAAACATTTTGATGACAATTACACTATAAAGGCCTACCCGTACAGAGAACGATGCGATACGTAAGCGAATAGGGTTACCATACCGGCAATACATTACTGATATCGCTATACACGCATCTTAATTTAAAAATCGTACGCACTCACGCCTGTAATCGCCGAAGGGGTAGGCAGAGGTGTAACCAGTACACCCACATTTCGCCGAGCGTATCTCCGTCCCACAATGTGATAGGGAGCGAGCCTATCGCCATACCGGGCACAAATTCCAGACACCGGGCTGATACTGAGCATTTCGTAATAGAAAAACCCAATACCACTTTACCCGACCCGGGGATCGAACCCGAGACCTCAGCGTTAGCCTCAATCGTAACGCGTACGCATTAAAACTGCGCCACCGAGGCAGATAGAACCATATCGCTGCAATAACGCATTACGTGCCACATTCGTTCTCTGTCTAACCATTGCACTTACATTCATTATATTATTCGCCCCTTGAAATTGTTTTCAAGGGACGAAGTTGCGATACCTCATTACGATCTTTTTCACATTTATCTGCATTCAAATAACAATATTAAAAAATATATATACTAACAATTTGTGAACCATTTGCCTCGCTATCTAATCTAGAACGTACAGTCCAAACACATCGAGAACGGTAAGCCACACGAAGTTATATGGAATCCTCTACTAGGTGTAGGTGTACTGAAAAACTTGAGTGCTATGGGACCACCTCAGTATGCGATAGACTTTAAATAAATTATTAATTTCATATTAATGCAATGAAAAATACTCCGATGGTTGTTTACTTATAATATACGATGCTATACTGTATATTTTAGTGTGCGACAGTCTAATTTTATCAAATAACGTGCCCAACTGTCCATCATTTGCCGATCCAATACAATAGCGAGGTCGTATCGTTTGTGAAGTGATCTAGTGTTGTGACCATGTGTGTGTGTGTGGGATGGGTGGTGTGACGTCATACCTCACGTCTGCCGCTCCACCGTAAAACTGTACGTGTAGTCTCGGTCAAGATCGAAACGCGTACGCCGCTTGATTGAGGGTAGTTGCGTCTGAAAATTATAATACGACATTTAGATTATCCTGACTACAACCCCGCCACTTTTACTCCTGTAAGCCAGTAGGCCTAGTGCAAGTTTTAATAGTTTTGTAAAACGATGAAAGTTTTCGATTTCTCTCAATACGTCAAATATTAGTAGCCACTAGTGGCACGACACTGACGATCGACAGTGGCACGCACTTTTCTACACAGACTACAGTGCCTCAACCATGAGCGATTTTACCGAGTCAACCTCATGGTTAGCCTGCAGAGCAATGAAACTCGCCGAATCTCTGGGAATGTGACGCTGCCTTTGTCCCGCAACGAAACTAATCACTTTGAAAGATACCTAGTTGAAAATATAAATTTTGTATTTCCATCCGTAACAAAGCGAAAATCAAATAATGTACTAAAGATGTATCAACCACAAGCATAAGGATATTACAATTAGAGAAGCTAGTTTTAAAGCACAACGGTGTTATAAATTGGTTAAGTAAACTTTATTCTGTTGATATCCGGAGGCTCAAATCACCTCCCCTTACCAATCCCTTTCATTTAGGGTCGACAACGCGTTCATGATTCTTCTGGTATTGTGGGCCTTCATGGGCGGCGGAGTTCGCTTACCATCAGATGAAAGGTTGCAGTACCATCATCACTTGCAGATTTGCCGGCCTATACTATAAAAAAAATATCAAGCTTCGCATGAATATTGCTTGAAATACACATGCTAGTCTTAGTATCAAAATAACTCAATATTTTTTCATACTCAAATTAATAATATTAGCGAAAATACATGCTTTTTTAATTACCTATTCTAAACTAGCTTTTGCTTGCGGTTCCGCCCGCCTGAGTAACCATTTCTGGGATAAAAAATAGCCAAAATCCTAATCCAGGTCATGGTATACCTGTGTGCCAAATTTCATCCAAAACCGTTCAGATGTTAAGGCGTGATTGACTAACAAACGTCCGAATGCACAAACTCCCAAACATCCGAAATTTCACATTTATAATAGTAGGATATAAAGAAAAATTCTAAAACTGACTCACCAATGAATCACTAGGCAATCCCCGCAACTTGGGATTCAGCACAAACGGCACTCCTTCCATGCCGTTGTACCCTCCGAGCGTCTGATACATGGTGTTCCTCGGCAACGGTGCGGGGCCTTTCTTCCTCGCAGGCGCTGCCGGGGATGTGGGTTCAGGTACGGGGGACTTGGAGGAGGGGGGTCGGGGCGCGGGACGAGACGGCTTGATATTATACGAGGGGCTCAGAGCTTCATAGTCGTGCTCTGTCGTGAACTCGTCGATCTTGGGATACGAGGGAGGGGATTGCGTGAGGTTTAGACTGTTTAATTCGTTGACGAGAGGAGACAGTTTCGGGGGACGATCGGGGACTGCTCGTATCCTGCAAAAGATATGGTTGTGTAGAATTTAATAGAAGAATAAAGCTTGCTAGTAAGAAATATTTATTTATTGACGAACTATAACTAATGTTTATGAGGAATGAAATAGCTAGATGATAACTACCTAAATCTAGAATTTGCTAGCTTTGACTACACGCGACGCGGGTGACAACTGACAATCAATTGCATACTAAATTACATTACATTGCTATAGATGGACAAGTTCATGCGCGACCGTCCTGCGGGGTACAAGACGTTGGGGAGGACGAGGTTCTCTAGATGTTAGCGGGGGCGGTTGCATTTGTTTCCCTTTCCCGGTGCACAAACCGCCCCCGCTAACATCTAGAGAACATCGTCCCCCCCAACGTCTTGTACCCCGCAGGACGGTCGCGCACGAACTTGTCCATCTATAATTACCGCCGCGGGAGCAAAAATGCTGACAAATGAAATGTATGGCGCTAGCCCGTACAGTTTGGGAATGACGTGACTGTATTTTTTAGCATTTCCATTACAGATCCAATTGCAGAATCATTCATTTTACTAACTCATCACCTGACACTGACAGTCGACACCGCGGTAGAGTTCATCCATACCACCTAGACAGACTGTAAATACTACTATTGAACACTATAAATTAAGGGGTATCCATTTAAGAGGATAAAATCCATCACATAAGACGCAGAGTTCGTGAATTTATTATTATTATTGTTTTTTATTCTTTTGTACACCGAAGCATACACATAAAACATAAAAAATAATACATTGGCACAATTGGCGGTCTTATCGCTCAAAGCAATCTCTTACAAACAACCATAGGATGGAGAAAAGAGAGAAAGTTTGACTGCCTTGGTGGCACAGTTGTAATGCGTACGCGTTACGATTGAGTCCAACGCTGAGGTCTCGGGTTTGATCCCCGGGTCGGGTAAAGTGGTATTGGGTTTTTCTATTACGAAATGCTCAAGTCAGCCCGGAGTCTGGAATTTGTGCCCGGTATGGCGATAGGCTCGCCCCCTATCACATCGTGGGACAGAGATACACTCGGCGAAATGTGGGTGTACTGCTTACACCTCTGCCTACCCCATCGGGAATTACAGGCGTGAGTGCGTATTATTATTGTCTTTATTCAATACCAGCTGTGTTTAGAGTTTAGAGTTTAGAATGAAGATGAATCTGTTATATGGCAAGTGTTACCTTCTGTTCACTTCAGGCGTGACGTTACTGACGACGTTCTCATACTCGTTGTTGGTGTGCGTGGGCGACGTGTCCGCACTGCCTCCACTGACTTTGTAGCACACCACCTTGCCGTTGATTTCACTGAGGAAGAATCACGATAATGTAATGATCAGAAAAATCAATCAGCCTCGGTGGCGCAGTTGTAATGGATACGCGTTACGGTGAGTTCAATTTCCGGAGGTCTATATCCCCATCCCTATTCCCATTCGTTGGCTTTAAGGTCGTCAAAGTATATGTGGGCGCTAAACGTGATTTCGCCGAGCGTGTTTCCGTCCCTTATGTGATAGGGGGCGAGCCTATCGCCATACCGGGCACAAATTCCAGACTCCGGGCTGATACTGAGCATTTCGTAATAGAAAAACCCAATACCACTTTACCCGACCCGGGGATCGAACCCGAAACCTCTGCGTTGACCTCAATCGTAACGCGTACGCATTACAACTGCGCCACCGAGGCAGTCTATATGTTATAATTACATCTAAAATACTGTAATAATTTATAACATGTTTATGATTTGTTTATTTATAATGATTTCCGATCTTAGTTTAAAAAGAACTGATTTGACTATAGTCGGACACTAAACTACTATAAATACCCCCTAAACTGTGATAGAGGGTCATTCCGTCATCACTTGTGAGCAAGTACACATCTCCAAACCAAAATGTGTGTTATTTATTGTGACGTCATGGATTCCGATGGTGACGACAACTACCCAGGCGACCAATCGCCGACATATACATCTGGCAGTGTAAGCAAGATAGAGATCACTTTACCATCAGATGGCCTAACTGCTCACTTTCCGACTTCAGTTATAAAGAAATCGTATCCCGGGATCGAGACTCGGCATCTCAATAGCAGACTTTTAATAAATCTGTTCCTGGATATGCCCCTTGTTATCCAGTAATTAAAATAGGCATTTCGCAGCAATGACTTTGTATACTAGTAGACGGGCTGTTTAGAAGTAAAATTGCGTCACAAAACGCGGGAGTTTGACAGCTTACAAACAGAGAGCGCGATATGGGTTCTAATTGAGAGTAAGCTAGATGGTAACATTGAGTTACGGTCAATTGACCGCAACTTAGTGGTACAATTTATATGCACCGCACAGCTTGTCTAGTAGTATACATAAAAATTTTTGTTTAGCAGAATATTATTACATGTTATCTTATAACATTAGGTACTCAACTGTTATAAAATAGTTTTCTAACATGTAATATGATGCACACACGGCAGCTTGTTTACCCACGTATGTAGGTAATCTAGCGAGTCAATTTGAATAGAATACACAATATATTGCTTATGTACATACATATGAACACAGCTCACTTATTGCATCACTGAGAAGCAAAGACTTTAATACCATAGACGGGCTGCTCAGAAGGAAAAATGTGTTACATACGCGGCCGGCGAGGCGGGAATGGCTTCTAAGGCATGGGAGCGAGAGGAGTTAAGAGTAAGCGAGATGGCAATATTGAGCCGGCTGTTTTATTTGGTATTAGTTTTCATTCACAATAAATGAATTTTTCGATCAGTCACGAAATAATATAGTTACTTCCGTAAAATAACTTCAAATTGAATGATTAATATATGCACGTAAATAATGACAATGTTTTATGGATCACAATAAACAAATTCGTGTTAGTTTATCGAATTTAACGTTCGCAGCCATTCAAACAACAACTGCTGTTGTCGCTCTCTCGCGGGCGACTTAATGAGTTGCGGTCAATTGACCGTAACTAAATGCACAATTTCTTTGTACCGCACAGCTTGTCTAGTAGTATACATTAATGTCTTTTCTGAGAAGCGATCTTATGATGACAATATAAAGGTGTCCATAGTGTTTTGAATTAGGTTTCATCCGCCAATCTATTTGTTACTGTTGATATTTTATTATTATGATGAACTTCGGTCTTAGTTTAGAAAATAGAATAGAAATTTTATCCCTAACCGATTTTCAACTTTTAAACACTGCCTAAACCGTCGATATATTATTAAATACACCTAACAGTCACACACATAGTCCTGACCCCACACTAGGCAAACCTGTATCGTAGGTATCAGGAACTACGAGGGACTTGCGGTCCCACAACACCCAGACCAGAATCAAATATTTGTGGATCACACAAACATCTGTCTCGGTGTGGGAATCGAACCCACCGCCTCTCGCTTCGCAACCGGCTACTCGCCCGCTGCGCCACGGAGGCTGTCAAGTTTATTATTTTAGTAATTTATTGTCCTCATATTTTTTTAGGTAGGTAGTAGGATAATAATCAATTTTAAGTACATACTCTTTGTTGCCGACGAGGAAATGTAATTTATAAATTATAATTACAAACGATATTAATATTACTGATGAGTGATGATATGACTGCCTCGGTAGCGCAGTTGGAATGCGCACGCGTTACGATGGAGGCCAACGCTGAGGTCTCGGGTTCGATCCCCGGGTCGGGTAAAGTGGTACTGGGTTTTTCTATTTTCAAAATGCTCAGTATCAGCCCGGAGTCTGGAATTTGTGCCCGGTATGGCGATAGGCTCGCACCCTATCACATAAGGGACGGAGATACGCTCGGCGAAATGTGGGTGTACTGGTAACACCTCTGCCTACCCCTTCGGGGATTACAAGCGTGAGTGCGTATGTATGTATTACGGTCAGATGTAGTACAAAAAAAGTTACAACAAGAGAGTACATTTAGTACAATATTAGCAGGACCAGTATCAGTTGATCGCATAGTTGATGTGAAAGTAGTTGTCCATGTTTGCACAACACATTTTGTAACGTTATCAGAATATGCGACATATTCCATTAGCGACGAAATGACTTGCAGGTGTAGGTACTCGGAAATCATTCGAAAAGGATTCCATAACGCGTCCGCCATTCGGTTACATTTTTACAGGCAAACTAATGAACCGATTTTGATGAAAATATATTTCTGAGCCGAACCTGCAGACGAAATGAAACATAATATTTGAATCTGAATCCGACGCATATATTTTATTTGTATGTATAAACACGCATATCTTTTTACAGAGTAAGCAGATTTTTATGATTCTTTCTTTGTTCGATAGAGTATTATGGCTCAAAATTGGTCCAATATGCAGTCCCATATTAAATGTGAAGAAAATTCTCCACTCATAAGGGATGTGAAAGACTAAATGTTGGTCACTTATGCACCGATTTCTCGGCACTGACGATTGGAACCATTCAGTCAAGATCCTCACACTTTTTATTTTTTTTATATGATCACTGACTACTCTCGCACGGAGTACGAGCTCATTATGTTATCATGATTATATTTAATTATTAATTATCTTTACAGTTTACGTAGGAGCTCTTCGTCACTAATTGCAAACATATCAGAAATAGTGAGGTGTATCTAAATCATCATCAATATCAATTAGTCACCCAATGCACCGTTTCATACAAATTACTCATGTTTTTAAAATCTTTGCAAAACGTTACGTATCTTTTGGCATTTTAGCTTTGTACGTGATAATTAATCCTTTTGAATTGGCAGCCTTCCTTTTCAATTTAGCATTGGCTATTGACCTGAGGAGAAATTTCTCAGAAAAGGTGCACCAACCTTAAAAGGGATCCTGAATAAAAGTGAAAATGATTTGTCATATATATTTTTTACTGTGTACGTGTTTTTAAACAGTAAAGGAAGCAACGATGCTTGAAAATCTACATATCGTGGTCTTTAATGCTGGTCTGCTTGGTCGAACTCATGCAGGCTAGCAAGTTGAAACATCAGGACAATAAAATCGGCACGGACGATTAGCGCATAGATGCCCATGACCGAGATGATCAGCCATTACTTGAGAAGGCCAACGTCCAACAGTAGACGGCGATGGGCTGAGATGATATTATTATTAGGACAGTGATCCCTCCCCTAATATTTGTACTTTTATCAACAAGTTTAGAAGGTCGATTCAAAAAGGCACAGGATTACGAGTGGTGGAGCCACGCTGTAGAATGGGCTGGCTCGTCCAGTTCGTTACCATTGTCTCACAGAAAACCGGCGTAAAGTAGCAGCTAACTATTGCGTTTCGTACGGTGAGTGAGATATTCGAAGGTCCAAACCACCTCCCCTTCCCAATCCCTTAATTATCCCTTTTCTTTAAGGTCGTCAACGCACCCATGATTCTTTTGGTATTGTGGGCGTACAGCCATCAAGTGACCCACTTGCTCGTTTGCCGACCTAAGGCATAAAAAAAACAATGTCCTTTGACACCATTATTGTTTGGTAGGACATAAGTAATATTATTGCGTATTCGATTAGTTTATCGAGTCTCGTTTCATATTCGATATTCCTGTATCTATCTAAGATCAATCATTGCGTGTTTAGTGATTTATTTGCATGACTACAATGATTCGCGGAATCGTAGCAGGATTGCGTGACTAATCAATTACCATGACCATCTTATGCAGCCGATGGACACTTCATATTTTATCATAAACAGAAAAATCGCCACACAGAACTTTAAATAACAAAGCACTGCATGACACTGGACTGCGCTCGTCACCCCGAGACATAAGGTGTTAAGTCTCATAATGCCCAGTAATTTCACTGGCTTCAATGTCCTTCAAACCGGAACACAACAGTGCTTACACACTGTTGCTTGGCGGCATAAATAGACAAAGAGGTGGTACCAACTCAGCCGGCCTCTCGCAAACGAGGGACCTACCACCTTGTAAAACAAAATTTATTTATTATTATATTCCGCAGTGGAAATAAAGTTGAAGCAGTGGCTATATATAGTATCTTACCCTGAAATACAATTGAACTAGGTTTAATCTGGCTGATACCGATGTAAATGGAATATAGCATCAAGCTGTGGAATAGTTTGCCGGCCCACGTATTCCCTCCTTCCTATAATATCGGGTCCTTTGAACGGAATGTGAAGAAGCAATTAGGCAAGCCGGTATAATTTCGCCGACCTACGATAGACACATCGTCTGTCGTTGGTCGACAGTATTCTTGGATTGCGCTACACTTACCATCAGGTGTAGAGTAGTCACTTGGAGTTCTTACATCAATCACTATGCAAGCAGTTACAAGTTCCCCCAAGCTAAGAGGATAGTGATTTTAAATCCCCTGAATACAGCTTGGGAAGAATCCTATGGGAATACCCTTACTCTATGGCACATAATTTAGTACATTGTAAGTGGTGGCGCCACGCTGGAGACAGCTTTGTCTACAGCATTAATGGGTCGGCTCGATCGGGTTGTTACCACTGTCTCGCAGAAAACCGACGGGAAGCAGCAGATTGCTGTTGCGTTTCGTACAGTGAGTGAGATATTCGGAAGCCCAAATCCCCTATCCCCTTCTAATCGCTTAATTATCTCTTTATTTTACGTTGGTAATGCATGTTTCTTCTGGTATTGTATTAACATCACGCTACCCACTTGCTTGTTTGCCAGCACCTATTTTAAAAATATAAGAACTCAGACTACGCATAGAAGTAGGTATTAGCCAAGTGATGTCTTAGGCCTAGGGCAATGGCGGATCAAGACATTATTTTGTCGTATAAGGACCGATTTCAGAAGATGGGCTGCCATGTCAGCCGCTAGACGGTAATGGCAGGTGGCCTCGGCTCGGGAGACTATAGAATTCCAGTGGACTCATCCGTAAATGCTTGTAATGTAGCTTAGCAGTACTTACCCGGCCAGTATGAACCCCTGCGGCGCACTGCGCATCTTGGAGCAGACGATGACGTCGGTGACGGGCAGCGCAGCGGGCGCGGCGGCGTGCCGTGACACACGTGTGCACAGCCGTCGCTTGCCAGCGCGTCCTGCCACGCTGTACCCAGGGGGCGCAGCCTCGCGCTCACCGACCACTGTCACGCCGTCCATCACGTAGCCGGGGACACCTGACGAAAGGAAGAAGTCGTAGTTGAAACTCAATGTTAGAATCAAGATGCAATCAAACGTCGAGATCGAGCAAGGTAACGTTTTAAATAATTTACAACCAAAAGTCACGGCATATTATGGGCTTCGGATGATGAAATTACAAAATTTATTGTTGATTCTAATGGCAGAGAACTTAGTAATACATTTAATGTGAATACTCGTTATGCTTTGTAGTCAGAACGTTAAAACGTATTTATTTTTGCTAACGACATACTACATTACAAAGACAATGATGACAAGCACATAGATGTAAGAGTGCAAGCTATGCACGATGGCGGTAACGTTGCGCTATGTCACTTCTGAAAAAAATTACTAATTGTAGTAGTCTTCTTAATAGTAATTAGTATAAAACAATGTCACTATTCACGCGTGTCTGTCCGCTTAGCTGTTATAAACTACGCAATAATCGTTTTTACTATAATTGAGATAATTGGAAGGTTTATATGTATAATATTACCTTAAATGTTTTGTAATCAAGTCGCCAAAATAATTTATTTCAACATTCTAAGCTCTGTCCCTCTGCCTGGAGTTACGTACATTAATTATCTTATGCTTATCTTATCGGGAGTTTCTAGATGCGCCTGACGCAAGAGTTATGATCGAGGAGATTAGAGCAATGAGAAAAGGCTTCATTCACGTAGCAAGTGAAACCAATAGGGTTTGGGTAGTATAATAGTAAAGTACCTTCATCACGAAGCAAATCTTTATTAAACTTACGGCCGAATACAGAGACGCTACTCAATTAGCTTAATATCTAACGGCTACAGTCAGGAATCGAATACGAAGCTCAGGGACAACAATTAGTCAAATTACATCAACAGTAGGCCTAGTACGAATTATAAATACGTTAACAGTTTTCGAATTCGTATAAAATTACACCGTCGAAGTGTCAAACTAGTAATTCATACGGTAATAAATGCAAGAATCGTTTGAAAACAAATTTCATTTTCAATTATTATGAAATAAAATAAACCATATAATTAATTTTAATTCATCATAGTTCCCACTAGTGGCTACTAATAATTGACGTATTGCGAGAAAACGAAAACTTTCATCGTTTTACAAAACTATTAAAACTTGTACTAGGCCTACAGGTCCTCCAGACTCTGCTCTCCCAAGCTCTATAACCATCCAGACGTTGATCTTCCGCATTCCAAACTCAACTTTAATTAATCGTGTCGGTATGATTGTATGACCGACGGACATTAATTCCTGACGGCCTCGTTACTATCATTGAGTAACCATTCATCGTGGAGCAACGTTCAATGTAATCGTAGGCGACAGTATTTTTAAGGCTTCAAGTTCACCGATGCTTGTAGGGGATATTGACGCTCGTAATCCTACTACTATTATAAATGTGAAAGTTTGGATATTTGTGAATTTGGTTGTTTGTTAGTCAATCACTCTTTAATGGTTTCCTAAGAATAAAGGGTTGACTGACAGACAGACGGACTACATAAAACTGATTCTAAAATAATTTCGTATTTTTTTATTCATCCAAATCGGTCCACATTTGGCGGAGTTATGCGTGGTTATAATACAAAAAAAACGCGTCAAATTGAGAACCTCCTTGTTTTTTCGTCGGTTAAAATTGATACCCACCGCAGACTAGTACCTTGTACTTGTAGTATGAGACTGTGTAGTGTAGGTTATTATTACATTAAATAGTGCAGCGACAATAAGCGAGGTCCATGACCTGTTGATAAAACTATTTGAGAAAGCCCTTTCATAGCGAGTGCAACTGGCACAGTAATTATCACGCAGACCACAGCCAAAGATCTAAGTAGACGACACATGTGCACGTACCTATATCCAGAATTTTTATTGTGTTATTTTGACAGCCTCCGTGGCGCACTGGGCGTGTAGCCGACTGTGAAACGTGATGCCGCAGGTTCGATCCCCGAACCGAGGATAACATTTATCTGATACACAAATATTAGTTTCGGGTCTGGGTGTTGAGACAGTAAGTCTCGTAGTTCTTGATACCCATGACACAAGACTCGTATCTTACTGTGGGGTCAGGGCTATGTGTGTGACTGTTGGGTGTTATTATTTAAATTATTTATTTATTAGCCACAAGTGTTGCTACACACTTTATGTACGCTGAATTAATCTACTCTTCGTTACCGCATAACAATTTGGCCGGCACATGCCTGAATATAGTTTCTTTTCTCCGGCTTCTACACAATAGTCTACCTTTATTCTCTGGAAACAATTGCTGTGACGCAGCAAGGGAGTAACTTAAAGCTAACAAAATTACATTGTTGTAAGACCTTCAGCCAAGCTGTCTTATCACGCCGTAATATAAAAAAAACTCAACAGTGGATCATAAGTATTTCACACTACTATATTGCTCTTGAACGTCACAGTAGGCACACAAATGGTGGCTTAGTTTCCATGCAATTAATTATGTATTTGCGTTATCTACATAGAACTGTGTCTGTGGGTGCGACCCACTTATCACGCTGGCCGATGATTTATGCTTATGCTGAGATGGAGGATAGAAACTCCTTTGTGATCGCTTATACTTTTATTATTGAGCGTGTGTCTAAAATACCTATAGGCATCGAAATAAGATGACAAGAAACGTAACTCAAGCAAAAAATTACCCCACCAAAACTCTGTGCAAAGGGGCGGGGCTATAAAAGTCTGTGCATAATAATCTCTACATATATCATCTGATACATGTAACGATGTATTATTTTTATTTTTGTTAGATTGCCTCGGTGGCAGTTATAATGCGTACTCGTTACGACTGAGGCTGACGCTGAGGTCTCGGGTTCGATCCCCGGGTCGGGTAAAAGTGATATTGAGTTTTTCTATTACGAAATGCTCAGTATCAGCCCGGAGTCTTGAAATTTGTGCCCGGTATGGCTTGTGATGGGACGGATATGTCGGCGAAGGTGGGTGTACTGGTTACACCTCTGCCTACCCCTTCGGAGATTACAGGTGTGTGTGCATATGTATGTGTATGAATTTTGTTAGATGACGAAACGAGCAGGTCGCTCGCCTAATGGTAAGCAGAAGCAACCTGACACAGAACTTTGAATTACAAGGCACTACATGGCAAACTACTAAATTGTAATAATATATTATATCAGTTATCAAAAAGTTAATTAACCCGTTATGCTTAACGTGCCAGTACAATAACTTTATTATTAACATTTAATTTTTTTATCAACGTAATAAATTTTCCTTAGAAACAATGAAATGTAGATTCCCGGAGGGTCAACCCTTCAACGATTTATTTGATTTTTGGTGTCCGTGGGTGGCGGTGATCATTTACTATTGGGTGACTCGGTTACTATCCGATACTATCGGATACTATCGGTTACGGTTAATATCCAGGTGTATAATATCTTTCAGATAATATAAAAAATATATCCCATTCCAGACATCATTATTCCAATAAACATAAATCCATCAAGAAAGTACGATCAAAACATAAAGTTTCATCAACAGACAGTGTTCAACAATGAGAGAACATTGAGGAAATCTTCAATAAACGTTGACAAAGCCAGCTGTTGTTAAGTATAGTCATTGGCTTACCGTGGATGTACTTACTTTATCGACCATAGTCTATAACATTTTTAAACCGGCGTAAAGTAGCAGCTTGCTGCTGCGTTTCGTACGGTGAGTGAGATATCCGGAAACCCAAACCCCCTCCCCTTCCTAATCCCTTATTATCCCTTTCCTTTAAGGTCGGCAACGCGCCCATAATTCTTTTGGTATTGTGGGCGTACATGGGCGGTGGAGATCACTTACCATCAGGTGACCCATTTGCTCGGTTGCCGCCCTATGTTATAAAAAAAATAATAATAACAGAACACAAATTTGCAATACGAACTCATTAGATTAGAGTTCAGAGCATTCCTGTAAGCTTAACTGCTAACGCGATTATGCAAGGGTCATTAAGTAATTTGATTATTATTTATCGCCAAACGATCAAGTGGACCACCTAGTGGTAAGTTATCTTCACGTCCCAAGATCACCAATCACAGAATCATGGGTGCGTTGTCGACCAATGGGGATTAGAGATAGGGGGTTAATTTTCATATTACTTCTGTAGCAGTGTGTAAATACCGATACGTTCCGGTTTGAAGTCAAATTACTGGGCATTATGGGACCTAACACCTTATGTCTCAGGGTGACGACCACAGTTCAGTGCCATGCTGTTCTTCATATAATTCGAAGTTCTTATGGTATCGTTCCTGTTTATGGGCAAGCGTGATGCTTATCATCAGGCGAGCGACCTGCCAGTCTCGTCATCTAAAAACTTAAATAACAAAACGTACCTACGGTTCCTCTGGCGTTGTGGGTTTCATACGCGATCAAATACAATCATTACTAATAATTCATCATCATCCAATTGCTCGTTTAGCCATTCTACCACAGAAAAATACTACACTCACCCTCAGACTTTGACAAGCAGATGTAGTGACTGGGTTTCTTGCCAAAGAGTCCATTTTGGCGTAGCAGGCCAGCATCAGCGTCTTCATCGTAGGTCCTGCTGACTGGCCAGTAACCCGTGGGACACTTGGCGACCGACTCAATGATTTGGAGCGAGAGGAGCGGCCTTTCGTCAGGCAGCGCGCCACCCAGGGCGCTGAGCACCTTCGACATGATTATCTCATCATATCAATATTGTTTGTCAGTCTCACGTCGAGGACCTGTAACAACAGACAGTTATTAGTCGACAAAAGTAAGTAAGTTAAGTGTCACTTACACTGTACACTTCAAAAAAACGGAGGAGTTATTACAATTTGACACGTAGGTATTGTATATTAGGGCCTAGGCATACGACATTTTTTAATAGGCGAGGTGTCTGGTAAGGTTTGTGTTAATCAAATCTTAAGAGCATGATAGTCTACCAGCCTATTGTTAACGGATTCAAAAAAGGATCTAGTTGTTACGACCGGTCGCCTGCCCGACGTCAACCCCTCTGGGGAGAAAACACCTAGACCCCGAAACAAATATTCGTGGATCCCAGAAAGATTAATAAGTAATTTACATAACGGGCCTCTATACGTGTTGGCTTTGGCCCCACGTGGCCACGTACGCCTACCAAAAGTCCGGAACACTATAGAACCAAGATATGGTAAGTAATAATATCTGTACATTATTAACTACAACCCAAGTTTTCCTCTTGTAGTATTGTTAATTGTATATAATTATAAGGCTAATAATTGTACATTATTATACCTATTAAAAACTTTTTTTTAATGCTTGTATGACGAGTCGAGCAATTCGCTCGCTTGATGGTAAGGGCCACGCCTCTCCATAAACAGAAGGAACACCACACAGAACTTCGAATTACAAAGCACATGGCATTGAACTGGGCTCGACATACCGAGATATAAGATGTTAAGTCTCATAATGCTCAGTAATTTCACTGGATTCAAATACCAACTCCAAAAACCGAATCGGTGTTTGTGATTAACCATTGAGGAACTTCTCATTTTCTCTCGTACTCTTTCATCAGATCTAATTCAAATTTATACGGGACCGCTATCGAAAATAGACATTAAAGTCGGTCATATCTTCTAATATATAAAATTCTCGTGTCACAATGTTCGTTCCCATACTCCTCCGAAACGGCTGGACCGATTTTTATGAAATTTTATATGCATATTCAGTAGGTCTGAGAATCGGCTACTATCTATTTTTCATCCCCCTAAATGTTAAGGGTGGTCCACCCCAAAATTTTTATTTTTAGACAAAAAAATTTGTTTTTATTTTTTTATGATACAGCAGTAAAAAATACATACAACCCTAAATTTTCAACCTTCTACGATCAAACCCTATTTTTTAATAGCGATATTAGTATTTTTGTCAAGCGCGTTTCTCACACCGATCGCGATGACGCGACTCGCTTTATGCGACTAGACTACTTTAATCCTGGAAATAGGGGTTCGCGCGGGCGGAGCTGCGGGCAACAGCTAGTACTTTTATAAATTGAGAACTCTCTTCTTTCATGTCAGTTATAAGTAACAAAAACAATAAATTCCTCACATCGATTGATCGCCACTCGCCGGACAGCGCGCGCGCGCCCGCTCCCGTACCCGTGCCCGAGCCGCGTGTAACGTGTTTAGTGTTTACAAACTATTGTTATAATATAACTATTGTTGCCTCGGTGGCGCAGTTGTAATGTGTACGGGTTACGATTGAGGCCAACGCTGAGGTCTCGGGTTCGATCCCCGGGTCGGGTACTGGTGTTGGGGTTTTCTATTACGAAATACCCCAGTATCAGCCCGGAGTCTGGAATTTGTGCCCGGTATGGCGATAGGCTCGCCCCCTATCACATTATGGGACGGAGATGCGCTCGGCGAAATGTGGGTGTACTGATTACACCTCTGCCTACCCCTTCGGGGATTACAGGCGTGAGTGCGTATGTATGAGTGAGTATGTTATAATACCTGTATAATATTATGTATACCATACAAGGGATGGTCGCGATGAATTGATCACATTATTTTGTTGTACTCGTGTTTAAACATCGAAATAAGATAATTAGAACGATAACTCTTATATGAATCTGCCAAAAAATACAGCTACACATGCAAAGGTAAAATCACACGTAACACTCATACACGCAACAAAAATTAATGAAAGTTCAAAATAAACTTTATTTCATAAAAGTTAATGTATAAATATTAAATTTCTAAATCGTGATACGACGTTCTGCACCGCGCAAAAAAATTGACGTATTAAGTGTCAACTAGAGATCATGAATATTTTTTATTAATTGATGAATGAACGAGGTGCACAAACTTTTATAGCCCCGCGGGGCCCATTGCACAGAGTTTTGTGGGGTAATTATTTTGCTTGAGTTACGTCGTATTATTTCGATGCGTTTGAAGCATTTAGTCGGAAAATACATATTTCAAAACTCCTCCTCGACAGAACAGTTACGTTCTGACTTTTTGAGATTTACGCTTCAGCCTCTCCTCTATGATTCTGCGATATTGAAGGTCAATATTTTTTCTGTATGGTACATTTTGTATGGGAACACTTTTTTTTTATTAGCTGAATGACGAAACGAGCAGGTCGCTCGCCTGGTGGCATGCGCCACGTCTGCCCATAAACAGAGCAACACCACGCAGAACTTTGAATTATAAAGCACTGCATGACATTGAACTGCGCTCGACAAACCGAGACATAAGATGTTAAGGTTCATAATGCCCAGTAACTTCACTGGCTTCAATGTCCTTCAAACCGGAACACAACAGTGCTTACAGACTGTTCCTTGGCGGCAGAAATATATTGATTTGATACAAATAAACATTTACGCAGTACCTACCGGTAGAGTTTTATGACGTATTAACGCGCCCTTGATGGCCTAGTTAATAAACTATTTGAATATGAATTTGGGAAGTGTATCAATAGAACGTGTTACACGTGATTACGAGAGAGGCTGTTTGAGTAGGCACCACTGCTCTGTGTATTTCTGCCACCAAGCAACAGTGTGTAAGCCCTGTTATGTTCTGATTTGAAGGACATCTAATCTTGAAATGATGAGCGCGTTGCAATATGATGCAGCAATCTGTGTGGTGTAAGGTGTTCCGAGTTGCTACTGTTTATGGGTAGGCTAGGCGTGGCGCTTATAAAGCGAAGCAACCATCTCGATTATCTTCTCGTCATTTAAGCGAACAAAAAAACATACAAAAATGTTACCTCAGTTGCTATCGGAGTCGCGATACCGCTCATTATGTTAGTGGAAAAAACACGTACTTAAGTACTAATTTATCAATTTATCATGTCTTTATTAAATAGATGGATAACCGAAAGTGTATCTTGCGATATTTGTTTTGTTATTTATGAGGTAGGTATGCGGGGATGGAGGGGTGTGGTACGGAGAAGGGAGGCGCAGGTTCGAAACAAGTCCCAAACTACACGTTTGACGTTTCGGGCCTAAGATATTGGTGGCCCACTTACATACTAACAAATAACAATGAAAAAGTAAAACTTTAGAGTCGGAACCATCGGTGCGCGAGTCCCACTCGCTCTGGACCGATTCTTTATACCACATTTCTACCATTAGGCTATCGTGATAAAAATCGAGCACGCGTCGCGTCGGCTAGAGGCACAAAAAATCAATTGTGTTCAATAGCTAAGCTAACGGTCACCGGCGTTTTTTCGTACACCCTTCTCTCAAGCCTTTGAGTGAATTGCTTCCGGTTTTAGACATACGTATTTTTATTATGTACGCTCAAGCCGTTAAAATAGAGTACATGCGGCCAAAATGTATATTACAACACATTGAAATCTCTAGATAAATCTGTGAGCGTGGCGATTAAACTTGCCGATAGTTTTTTTTAATGGATTTGTGCTGTTAGCCTATATTGCTTTTACAGCTTCACCTGACAATAAAGCCGGCGCTTATGGCGCTCTAGCCAGAAATATGTATAATGTATATAGTAGCGATTAAGCACAGACCTCAGCTTGAACAATCGCTGGGGAGTAGGTATAGTTTAGAGCCGTCTCAGCACATCATTGTGCCGACGGTCAGTTGTGGGAGTTCTTCGGACTCATAATTGTGTTGTTGTTGTCGGGGTCGCGTATTATTATTGCGATTCGAATTGGGCAAGGAAAGTGCTGCTTCGATAGCGAATAATTTATTACGATAAGTTCAAGCTAATTCATACTGTAGACCGAACTGGATGCAGGCTGAATAACTTACCATAACCGTTAAAAACTCCACTCCAGACGCAAAATATATAACTTTGATACAAATTTTCAGCCAAGAACCGTCTCGATTATACTAGCTTTCAAACAACAACAAAAAACATATTTTGTCCTATATCGATTTTCTAATACGTCTAGACGTAAGATATTAGACCTCTAGAGGTCGCATGAAAACGTCTATACGTTCATATCAATGACCTCTCTCTATTAAATAATATCGCGTACTAGAGTTCAAGATGTATGTATCTCCGTTCTCTAAATATACTCAGTCGAATTTAATCAAACTAATTCTATACCCAAACATAATGCAAAATGCCGTGACAACCTAACGGAGAGTGGGATCGATTGCCGAGCCCGTGGTCGTGGGTTCGATGTCCAGATTGCACCGATTGCATCTAGTGACTTTTTGAGGTAACATGTGTTCACCCGCAAGTTCCGTACCACCTATTTAATAAAAAATAAAAAATCCTCGCTAACGGTATACGAAAACGTCGTCAGAAATCCTGCATATCTGAGAGTTCTTCAAGAGATATTCGAAGTCGGCCAACCTTAGATTAGCGTTTTGGATTAAGGCCTAACTTCTCTCATTAGTAGAGGAGACCGTGCACAGTAGTGGGACAGTATACATACTCGTAAAATACAGGCTGAAATTATTATTGCATACCTAAGTTACAATAAAATCCTATTGAAATTGACTCAACGCAAATGGCCACAATAGCGATGCAGCGAACGAATAGTCTGACGGTGGATTACTATAGATCGCGCGCGAGTGCTATTCACCTATAGCGAATGCGCAGAGCGGCAGTGGTTGCACCACAGATAGCAACTTGCATGTTACTGACAAGACACTTCTGTTGCTCAAAGAACGAACAAAAATTCTTTTAAATTAATTTGATGAACGTCAAGACATTATTATGGAGAACTGCTATAGAATAGAATAGAATTGATAATTGAGAGCGATAATAAGCGAGAGATAATTTTATTATAGAATTTTGGTTAATCTTCAAATTAAATATTTACTACAACTTATTTAAAATTTTCCTAAACTGATTATATGAGAAGTTGTGTCAAAAAGTTATAAGCCGTGCAAACTCAATAAGAATATGTTAATTGTTTACTAACCTACTTTATGTGTTACTCATAGTAACTGTACACACTACCCACGGCATCAAGGTTGTATGAAATAGGGGTCATTGTATAAAAAGAAAGATAGAAAACCAATTTATTTGTCACAGCCTACAACATCCATCCATCCAGTCGTTCCCTCAATGCTGAGGATTGTGACCGTATCAGGCCGAGATAATAAGAGCCCTCTATCTGGTTCTGTCACCGAACTGAATTGCATTGTGTAGTTTCAGTTGCAGTGGTTTAGTGATTTGTTCACTTCATTTAGCCAGTGGTCTACCACGAGAGCGCCTACCCTCCACTTTTTCCGACAAAATATTCTTCTCAAGGATGTCGTTTACATCGACTACGACATACCCATGTACAAAACAAATAAACAAAAAACTTTTTAACTAATTATTACGCAGTTGCATGTTCTGACCATGACATATAGAAATATTTTCATAAAATATTGGAAGTGGTATAGCATTGGTACATAATTGATGCCTGGTTCCTATAACACCTGAACAGCTGTAAAACAACAAGTAAAATCTGAATTACCAACTGATTGCATGTTACCAAACAGCATCTGGTTGATACATCTCTTTTGTTTATAGAAACACTACATGCAGGCATCTTCATACATTTATTCAAAGAACCCTAACCTAGCTGTAGTAACTGTAGGTATTGGTAACTTAACTTACATATATAAGGAATGGCTTTTACTTATGCCTCGTAGGCCGTAGCAAATACTAATTGTAAGTAAAACAAATTGTTCGCTGTTTATAGGAACCAAGCATTAGGAATTTAAAATATATTTGATTTGTTATAGTCAAGCATATTAATTAAATTTAATTAAAACATAAACATAATTACACATTTCATTCAAAGAATTAAATGAAAATGCTAAAATCACATCTAAAACTAGAACATCACAAGGGGACAACATGCATGCACACATTTGAGAGCAAAGATAAAGTGTGTACATCAGTTTCGCCACATATTTTATTCTTTCTTATTCTAGTTTATGTATGTTTAATAAAAGGGATGTGAATTTGTGCAATGCATATTAATTATGAACAGTGTATGGAAGATAAGTGAATTTGAATTTTCATCAGTGTGTATTGAGCAACCATTTTCTTTTGATCCACTTGGAGAAAATTAATAGACAAGTTAAACATAGAGAAGCATAATACAGGAAGGAATTTACACACAAGACCTTTAATCTGCTTCAGCCCTGTTTCATTGTTCTTGACAAGACTTGGAACTATAAAATAAACTATAGTAGGTGTAACACAAGTCAGTGCTTGTAGCCATTTAAAAAAGGGCAAGTTGAAACATAACTTACAGATACACCTGTCTAAACATTTTAAGACCACAATTTTTCTCTTTTGCTAGTCACAAGAACTTTTGATGTGTATCAATAGGTATTATATAAGATTTGCTAAGTAGTTTTTTTATAATGAAAGATAGTGTATTCTCTTTGATTATTATAAACCTTTAGAATAGTTTATCAAGATTCAAGACACTTTTAAAGTCCAAACAAATAACTGTAGCCTCACTAACCTCACCTTTTTATATTATTATATTACAAGATCCCTGCACATTGCACACACTATCACAATGATTTATAAAATGTTTTTTAAACAATAAACACGGAAAAATGTTTTCACACACGATCTAGGGGACACAACACGGGAATTCCAATAAAAAATTCAGACGCCGCACTTGTCACCACACAGCTGTGTTCAGAAATCTTCAACTATTTTGAGACACAGAATGAACACTAGTTACGTACTACGACCGAGTTGGCACTGTTCCATGTAGTGAAGCGGCCGCGGCGCGGAGGTCTCGCCTCTCGGCTCTCGTGCTAGCTCTCGTGCAACCGAAACAATTAAATCTAATTGCACCGACGGCGCACCGCGCAACACGACCGCGAGCGATGACCTCCACGAGATCAATTTATTCAAATCGAAATAAAACTTACCGTGTTAATGACATCACGCGAAGAAATCACGCCGAAAGCCTAGACCTCCTTTCGATTATCAAACAATAAACACGTCACAAAACAATGAAACGAATATAAAACAGTGATCGAATAAACTGAGTCCTCACTATAGAAAACGCGTAAATATGTGCACTTTTATAAGTTGTGCGACTTACGAGCTCAGTGCAGATAAAATTTTATTTTAAATTATTTGACAACAAAAAACCTTGACCCCATCACAAACAAAGCAACCAAATACAAACTGACATCCATGGGCCCATGGGTTACCAATTTCTTCCCCTAAAATAATTCAGTCATAAAAAATCAAACATTGATATTATTTTTATTTATCCGCTGTCAGTCGATAGACAATCCTTCCTTTTCAGTATTTTCACTGTTAATGAAGGCCATATTACATATAAGTTGAGTTGCCAGTGCGTTGGGACTGGGGTAACGCTACGGACGTTCTGCATTATATTTCTTTATGGACTTTTCTATATTTCATATTGTACTGTAGACAGGTTGAGGTGTTTGTGAATCTCATAACTTATGGAGAACTAGAGCATTTGTAATGGTGCGTAGTATGCTATTTTGCACTCATTGTAGGCATATTATATTATTCTTGCGAGCCCCATAGTAGGGTCCAAACAGGTTTTAATATTTAGTTGTATATCAGGAGTTACAAACTCCACAGACAAGACTGAGTTTTCTTTCTATGAGCCGGTACAGGTTTCTGAAATAAATATTAATTTCATTTCTATTTTTTCGTATGTGATAGCTCCAGGTGAGTCTTCTATCCAGGTTAAATAAAGCCCAGGTACTTTACAAACCCAATATGGGGTAGAGAATCGGCGCCGAGTTTAACGGGTAGATAGATGCCTCTTCTTAATATGAAATTGATGTGGTTAGATTTTTGAGCGTTTGTCCGTATGCGCCACTTTCTTAACCGCGAATGTGTCTCATCTAGTAGCTGTTGGAGTTTATTAATCGCGTCACTTGGCACTTCATCACTAATGAGATAGACTATATCATCAGCATATTATATTGCAACGGTCATGTTTTCAGATGTTGGTAGACCTATCGACATTTAAATATTTGACAGAGTACGGTCCGTACTGTACGGATCTATGTGGTAGACCATCTTCAATTTTACGTAGCGTAGATCTTGCGTCGCTCTGTTTTGCTTGGAAATGCCTATCTTCGAAACCCTATCTTAATTTTACATAGGTCCTTGTGCCGGACTCCGTCAGATGCTTGCTCCACGTTTAAAAAGGCCGCCGAGCACAGTACAGGCAGTACAGATTATTTTCAAAACAAATTCTAATTTAAATATGTACGCGGTGATGAATTTCACAACGGTCGCATGTGATCTTTTAGGTGGATACAATGATTTTCTCCCTTAATGTTATGAGGTATTTGCCAGAGTTGGATAATTAGATATTTTTAAAGTCACATTGAAATATAGGGAGAGTAGGGTTAAGCATTTTTTTGGGTAGATATTTAAGAACTGTGGCAGTAATTAAGTCAAAACCTAGGGCTTTATTGTGGCCAGTCGTTTGATTTCGGCTGCTATTTTTTATAGTGACGTAGATTTCAATAGCAGTCACAGCTGGAAGTTCTGTCTCGAGTATATCATCTACATCAACTTTATGGCCACAGACATCGCTCAGCTTAAAAACTTCCTCCAAATGATCTGCAAATACTTTGGTTTTCTTAGTGTCGATTATCACCCATGTAAATGAGGACTTAAAAGGATGGAGATGCTATTGTGATTTTCCAGTGGCCTTTGTTTCTTTCCAAAGTGAAGTTTTATCTTCCATGCTTTCCAGAGTTATTTCAGAGCCTTGTGTTTTCTGATTCTACTAGTAACGCCTTCAGTTATTTTGTAGCCAAATTGAGTGCAGTTTTGCCTGTTTGATGCTAATATTGATGCAAGATTCTTCTTGGACGTCGTTTTTCTACAAGTTTCGCTTTAATATCACCAGATTATGGCGATATCACAGGCAAACGATTCAGTCATAAAAATCAAACATTTATAAATTATTTTTATTCTTTTATAAAAGAAAGAATAAAAATGTACACACAATCACGCGCATTGCCTGTGCCTGCAGTAAAATGCAAGTGTTATGTTGCCTGGCCTGTATGCAGGTATTTACAATGGTCTCGCGATCCCACATCTCTCAGAAGTCAAAGTCATACATACATACAGACATATTTGAACAGAGATACTTGGAAGGCGATAAGCGAGGCTGTTGCCTTACAGTAAAACAATTACTGCTCATCATAGACTAATATAGATATGCTCAGCTGTTGTATTATAATATATGTTAAAATATTTGCCTTGTCGCGTCGTTTGTCAAATCTGTGCCCTATAGTTACATTGCACCACATGAGGGCGAACATGATCTTACATTAACTTGACAGTAAAGAGCAGGAATACAAGACTAAGAGATTACTGGTGCGAGAAATCTAATACACAAATTTTCAAAAAAAGAAGGCGGTTTTAATTATTACACGATAATAATACAGTGAAAATAACACAAAGAAGGTTTTATTAATTTGCGTGTGTTACTGGCATGTTAGTGAAGTGTAGTAGTTTTTTTAGTAATAAGTAAGTACGATATTCATACGATATTGGCTACTGACATCTTTTTTAAATATTTAAAATGATGAAATTGACAAAAGCTGTTCTCAGCTTATTCATTTACAAGATTATTTCGATACAGGCTATTTAGAATAATCCAATTAAGCAATGGTGGGATACAAATAGGCTATTTGGTTATTTGCCCGCTTTTTTGCAAGTGTTTATTTTAAAGATACAACCTGTCTCCAAATTGAACAGTTTTTGTATCAAAATATAAAATCTGCAACTCTGCATACTGTTTTTTTTATAATACTTTTACGGCTCTGGATATTTATCTTTTGAGCCCATCTTAAATGCTTTTGCTTTTCCTGTATCACACGGGTGTGGTTGTTTTGAAGGTCTTCTTACCAGAGTTATGGTGCTAATTCCTTTCAGTACGATGCTTCTCAGATGACATTTATCTACCAAGGCCTCAGCTATTTAAAAAAGCATATTACAAGCAGTAGGTGATAAAGAATACCGCAACCAGAAACGAGAAAGAATCAGAAGTTACAGCTGCGTTTCAAAATTCACTTCCATACAAAATCATGCCAAAAGAACACACTTTATTGACTTATACGTAAAAAAAATTGTGTGGTGCAGAACGTCGTATCTCGGTCTAGAAATTTAATATTTAGACATTAACTTTTATGAAATGAAGTTGATTTTGAACGTTCATTAATTTTTGTTGCGCGTGTTACGTGCTCTTTGGTTACGTGTGATTTTACGTTTGCAAGTGGAGCCGTATTTTTAGGCAGATTCATATGAGTTATCGTTCTAGTCATCTTATTTCGATGATCTAAGGTCATGTAAACACTTTAAAAATAAATAGTATTTGTTATAATGTATGCATTTTTTATTATTTATTCAATAGCCAATTTCCAGTGGCGGATCCAGGATTTTGGTTTGGGGGGTTTGACCCAAAATTAGAATAAATAATGGAGAATATACTATACCTAAATAAAATGGAATTATATTGTAGGTGTAGTACTAAGTAGCATAATATCAAGATAAATTTGAGATATGTCAGTGAACCCTAGTGGGACTTGAAATAATAATTCACTTTATCACATAATTATTTATTGTATTATATCAATACATAACGTTATCTATACACACTAATCCAAGGCGTTTAAAGTTAACCAAAATATCACTGACGCACGATCGCAAGTAAATTATGTGGCGACGCGGCGCGAACGCCTAATTAATGATCTACTAAAGCCGAATAAAACATAACATTTCATTCAATATTTTAAAAAGCATTTAGAGGTAAAATGCATTTTATTATAACGCTTTTACCCTTCGTATTCGTTCGGAATAAAAGTTAATACGTGTCTATGGCCATTTAAAATGTAATAACAGCCATTTGGAAAATGTATATACTAAGTCAATAAATTATTATTATTTATATATATTTTACACTAAATGAATACATCGCAATTTTATAATGTCTTTTAAAATTGTCACATAGCGGAACATCAACTTGATATAACATTACAATTGTTTAAGCAAATTGGAACAATAAATCACATCCAATTGTTAAGATATTGTACTTAAAATATTTGGGCTTGCCAGCCAGTCCAGTCTTTTTCTTCCCTCTAAATTCATTCCCCTAAATCAGTTGCTGGTTATGTTTCAATACTTTAAAAATTAGAACTGGTTAAAAAATACATTTTGCAAATACTGAAACGGAATATCCCAAATGAACATAGAGAAAATTATAATAGAATAAAATAATACCATACTCAAAGATTTTTTTACATTGGCAACATTTAAACTATCATTCATGTGGCAAGCCCAAGAATCTCAACAAAAAATATTCACTTAGTGTAAGTTGGTAATTTTGCGACTTAATCGTTTCATTCTAAAACTTTGAAAGGCAAAGGCGTCATGTCTGCGGTGCCTGACGACGAGCTGAAGTATGGCGTCACGTCGGAAAGATAATTTCTGGGCATTAGGCCGATAAGGAGGGCTATCTTTGCTGCTATAGGAGCTTTTTCTTCGTCGTCTATTATCGTGTCTTGATCTGGCATTACCTGCAATGACGTTTTATTATATAATACATACTTCAATTTCATAGTCTACACATCGTCACCTTATATCATTTAATAATTTTAAACAATTAAGTATTGTCACCTTATAGCATTTAATAATTGTAAACAATTAAGTTTCTATAAACGCCTAGCATAATTGGAACGAAAAATTACACATTACAATGCATTATAGAAGCTTTAAATTACTTTTGAAAATCAATAAAAAAAACGGTAATTATTAAACATTTAACAACCTATAATTAATACATCTTTGAGAAATAATATACAGAGATATTATAGAGGTATACTAATTATGTATTTTAATATTAAGATTAGCGCCTTCTCATTTTGCAATGCCTGACAGAGGATACTAAGTTTAAGCACATACATGTATTATCCAAGAACAAAATTGTACACTTGGTATGCAAATAAAGACTGACTACAAATGAATTACCTTATCAACAATATGTTTCTGGACGAGACCATCTCCTCCCACATAAAATGTAGAGAATCCGTCATACCATCTGAAATAAATCAAATGAAAAATCAATGCATTGAAATTGCATGTAGGCCACTTATGCACATGTAATAATAAAATTGTGAGCTGTGCTTTGAAAATGCCCACCAGCATGCATACAAGATGAAGATCAATGTTCACACAACACGACACTCTTCTTTACCTAATAATATTAATATAAATATATCCAACAGTCACACATATAATCCTGCCACCACACTAAGTTAACCTGTATCGTGGATATCAGAAACTACAGAAGGCTTACGGTCCAACAACAGAGTTGAAACAAATATTTGTATTTGACATAAACATTCATATAGGCACAGGAATCGAACCCGCGGCCTCGCATTTCACAGTAGACTACTCGCCCGTATTTGTTATCTTGACCAATATTTTGTTATCCTACTATCAACAAAAATGTAAAAGTATAGATTTTTGAGAATTTGTATGTTTGTTAGTCAATTACACCTCAACAGCAGAGCCGATTTCGACGGAATGTGGCACACAAACAGACCATGATCTGAACATAGGCTACTTTTTGTCCTGGAACGACATTCACACAGGCAGAGACGTGAGAAAAAGCTAATATGACAAAACTTACAGCTCCTGATCCTGCCACACCTGCTTCATGTCCCACAACTTGTACTTCCAGAATGTGAAGAACACCTTCAGACCGGATATGCCTCTGATGCGCCATCGCATTCTATAATAATTATTAAATCAGTTATTACTATAGCAAGAGCCCAGAAAATTACTTATGAGTAAATTTTAATATAGGTTCTGAGACCCGTATTACAGAACGATACTCAAGTGAGCTGTTTGCTAAGTGTCGATTTCACACGTGATTGGTCTATTTTTGGCGCCAAACAAAAACGGAACAATCACGTGCACAGAAAATAGGGCACTACATTTTCGCATTAAAGTTCAAATATATTATATGAACTCACTTGATAGAAGAATCTTCCGGATGGCATGTGATTTTCATCACTTCAAATTTAACATAAGCAAACTTGATATGCCCCACAGTCCTCAACAGAGCCACTTGTTTTACATATTGAAATAGTCCTCTGAAATGAAAAATATGAATTTCAACAAATTTATTCCCATATTATAAAAATATATACATTAAGACCATTTAAAAATGCTATGATTATAGATTTTGAAGTTTTTTTTACTATAATGGGATATGAACAATGGCAATTTTGGACAAAAAAAAAACAGAGACTGTCACCAAAATGTAGTACATATATTGATAATGTAATTATTGCATGGCCTTCTTGGAAAACTCCTCTAACGTGGAATATTTGAAAATAATCTGTTCAACCATTTAATAGTTAGTTTTTTTTTCTAATTGACGATGAGAGTTTTAACATTTAGGTTATTTGAATACTTAAAAACACTTACACAGTTGTTTTTCCCCTGATGTTATTAACAAACACCAAGTTTGGATTGTAGATAGAATAATCTAATGGTTTTACAAACAAGTCGGGCATCTGAAATTAAATAAAAGAGAAATTGAATTTTAAACATTAGTTTCTTACCTAAAAACAAATAAAATTTTAATATTCAATGAAAATGTCTACTTACATTTTCAGACAGCGTTCGGAACACTTTACCAAGCTGTTCCTCACTGGGCCTCCCCTCGTTACTGGATTCCGTCGGCGTGGCGGGCGACGACGCAGCCACTGGGGAAGAACCGCGACAGAACGCAATGGCGTCGCGTTCGAAGTCTGACAGACATGTTGGTTCTAATTCCTGCAAATTAATTATTAATGTTAATATATAAATGGTTGTATTAACTGCTGGGCTCATAGATATTACAATAGATGTTGTATGTTATACTGCATAGTTTTCATGAGACGTCCTTTAGAGTTTTTGTGCATCGTCGCGCCAATGTATGCAACCTCATAACAGACCTGTAGGCCAGGCCTACTACAAGTTTTTATAGTTTTCTAAAACGATAAAATATTTGTTTTCTCTCCATACGTCAAGTATTAGTAGCCACTTGTGGGAACTATAATGAATTAAATTAATAATATGGTTAATTTTATTTCATATTAGTTGAATATGAAATTAGTTTTCAAGCAATTCTTTCCTTTATTACCGAATTAATTACTAGTTTGACACTTCGACGGTAGTAATTTTATACGAATTTGAAAACTGCGAGAACACAGCAACAGGGGTGTGGCGCTGTACTTGCGAATAGTTTTTTTACACACCTGGCATGTGATGTCATATCCTTATATAATTTTTTTGTTACAACACGCCTGGCGTGTGCTGCCACATATATGTTGCGCACTTAACGACACAGCAGGTGTTTTGTGTCACAGTCAACATATTAAAATGTACAATATATACAATAAATTATATACAGAATATGCCAATAAAATTAAATGTTTCTTACGTCATTATTATATTTCGACAAATCTATGTCACTGATGTTGGTACAGGGTACATTAATTGTGTATCGCGGAAGCCTCTGTTCCATATAATCATCACTTGTAAGTCCAAGGGTCTGAGTCTCAATCCTTTCATAATCTCTAGTGTTTGTAGTAACGTCTATGTTGTCCAGATAGCTCTGCTTGGTTGTGTTGAGTAACGTTTCTTGAATGTAAATATCATCTATGCTATTTTCGGATGTGTATCTTGGTGCTAATTGACAGCTGGAAATGCGGCGTTGGTTCAGGAACTGAAAAAAGTAAAAATTATCACTATACTAGCTTTTGCTCACATAATCATTCTTTTCCAGGATAAAAGTAGCCTATATGCATTTCCAGGATCCCACCTCTATATACAAAAATTAACAAACTTGGTTCAGCAATTTCGGCATGTGAAAGTGTAAGAAACTCACTTTAGCATTTATATTAGTTTTGATTATCACCTCATCATTATCATTATATTATCACTTCATCATTATCATTATACATCATTAACATATCATGAATTATTTTTTATGAAGTATTTTAATGAGGAAGTTGAACAATATAGTAGAACTCGTCCACGGTTATTTTACGTAATTTTTTTTTGGGCTGATATACAGTATTTAAAAAATCCCTTTTGGCCTTTTCTATTTAATGTTATTTGCATCTGATAAGTGATATACAGGTAACTGATATGACGTATTGACGAATCCAGGCGCGCACGCGGTGCGGCGCATGTAAACGCCGCAACTTGCTATCTCGCTCTGGCTCCGAGTCATCACTCTAGCAGAGGTCATCAGTCGAAATACGGTTTAGAATCAATTAAAAAATTAAACTTGACAAAATTACAGTTGATATCTGTCAAAGTTCTGTGAAAGAATCCCACTTTCACTACTATTATAAATGTGAAAGTTTGGATGTTTGAGTATTTAGATGTTTGTTAGTCAATCACACCTTAACAGCTGAACAGTTTTGGATGAAATTAGGCACAAAGCTAGACCATGATCTGGATTAGGACATAGGCTACTTTTTATCCTGGAAAAGACCATTGATGCAGGCGGAGTCGCGAGCAAAATCTAGTGTTTAATTTATTTACACAAATTTAAATTAAACACCAACCTATAATCCATTAATTAAACAGTCATATATATTATATTTGGACCTTACCTAACTTTTTCTCAAGGTTCTACTTATGTAGGTCTTTTTCCAGGATTATTACCCTATGTTTTCATCCAGGTTATGTATGCCATACTTCATCCAAATCGGTTCGGCTGTTAAAGCGAGATTTGTAATATAAGTGAGAACCACGTGAATCTCTTTATTGCGTTATTTTTCTGCAACCCCTAATTGGTTCAATGTCACCGAGGAAAAACGTTATTTATAAAATCTATAAAGGAGTTTCCTGTGGTTATATAATCGGCAGTTTTAAAGAGTAATTTACGCAAAGTAAAAAGATATTGTATTAGAACAAAGATTATACGAACATCTTCCAGAAATTGTGTCCGCATCGGGATTTTTCTCGCCAGGCGATTGTAGTGACTTTTCGTAGTTACGATCCCATTTATAGGCAATATTTTATGCGTCAGCGTACGCAAACAAATAGCCATTTTCTCATGGAACGTTTATCACTTTAATTGCAGTAAGATTCGGATTTTTTCGAAAATAAGATATGAAAAAACCCCGACATTGCTTTCCGATAAGTGACAGTAGCTTTTTTAAAATTTAATATTAGTGTTGCCAGTATCCTAGTCAGTATTTATCAAAGTAATCTGTGCACAAGACAATTTTACATAATGTCTATGTTTAATAAAAAGATACTTCTGTTGCAAAAATTATACTACGTATTTTTCCCCGATAGTATGCTAATTAAATAACCCTTATCAATAAAATTAAGTTCCTTTAAAATAATAATTCCTGCATTGCGTTACTTTTGTGATCAAAATGTTACTTTTCGAAAAGACTTGTATTACTTTTGACCCCGAATATCGAATACTGGCAACACTGTCCAGGCCCAATAGAAAAAAGGAGTTTTGGCGGGAATTCTGACAGTGCGGTGGCTCTCTTGTTTTAATTATTTCCTAAACTGGTTTAAAGTTGTGTTTGTTGTATAAAAGTGGTGTGGTTTTGTGCAATAATCATTAATGCTGATGAATAGTGTATGGAAACATTGAAATAAGTGAATTTAGGTGATTTTTGACCAAGGGTATCGATCGACCTTGTGCGTTCGATCCGCTTGAAGAAAGTCGTCTAAGAAGCATTGAACTGAAAGGAATTAACACCAAAACTCCAACAAGACATTGAAATTGGCCACACCCCGTTTCATCGTTCTTGAGAAAACAAAATGTATGCGTCTGAAGGACTTGTATCCATGGACATGAATAAATTATATTACATTCCAATAGAAAAAAAAACGTCAAAATTCAGCTGACCGAGACTGAAATATTTTTGCGTTCTATTTTGAATACATAGATATTACCAGTTATTCCAATATTAATAATTATTTCAGCCTGATCGATTGAAATAAAGAATTTAAGACGATGAAACTCCAGCGGGTACTTCAACGTGTATACGGTCAAGTGTTAAGCCACAATTTAAACGCAGTATGTAATTATTACACCACAATTATTAATAAAAATAAAAAATTACATGTACATTTTCAACATGAATTAATAATTAATGTGTAGCTTTTATTTTTGTAACGTAATATACGTTGATATAAAAAAAGCGTTGTCTACGTACTATCATTAATTAATGAGTTTTAATTACTTAAACACTACTTATAACTGTGTTCATAAAATTGGACCCAGTTAAGTTAAAATGTACTATGTCACATTGTATTAATTTTGAGACAAGGACATTATAAAACCAATATTTGTGTTTGCTTATGGTTGAACTAAATGTAATTTTTGTAAATGCCAGTTTCTGCTCTTTATTTAAGAGCTTTAACACATTATTATTTTATTTCTGAATTCATTTTGTGATTTGTAATAATTGATAGAATACACTAAATGTTTGTAAATCATATAGTTGAATAATTTTAGGCATATTATACCTTATGGTAGATCAGATCTTATGCTGTTTTTGTTGAGCAGTTATATAAAAATATTCCAATCAGTTTGATGTCTAATTAATTATTTGATATGTAAGTTGGTACATTTTGTCATAACTGGATTCAATAGAAGATTATTTATACATCACGCCTGTTTCCCATAGGAGTTGGCAGAGACAATGGATTTCCACTTGCTACGATCCTTGCATACCTCTTTGGCCTCCTTCACTCTCATTAAATTATTTATTTAGGACTCCTTATTTTCAGATATTACCAAGTGGCTATGCAATACGTAATCACACAAAAGATGTGAATGAGCATCGAGCAAGGGTGATGGCACGAGGACTGCCGCAGAAGAAGCCACTGCCTGGAGTGAAGAGTATAATCCTTGTTGCCTCCGGTAAAGGTGGAGTCGGCAAGACTACCACTGCTGGTTTGTATTTTAACATTATATATTTCAATAAACATTTCAAATAGTCATGTAAGGTAGTTTATGGAACTAGCTGTAGCTCATGGAGACCACTCTATTGTTCACAAGAATGATAATTTGCTTGTTATATTTTATTTCATATACCAGCATCTGCTTGTGGTTTCTTTTGTAGGAAGTGTTTTTCTGGCAAACGGTCTTTGTTGTCAGATATATTTACTGAAGTTATGTTTAACATAATAGTGAAATCTGCGTCAAAATCCATTTAGCAGTTTTACATGATGCATGCACATGAATTTAAAAAAGTTAAGTGTAACAGATAGATATAAGACTGTTAGTAGTGTAGTGTCAGTCTGCTGTCTGCATATATATGCATGTGCTTTATTTATATAAAGTTGGATAAAGGATGATATGATGAGTATAAAAAGATAATATTGATTATTAATTGAATTATTTATAGATAAGTATTTATAATTTTGTATTAATTTTCAATGTCTTACTATTTATTCATATTATATACACACTCTTTTTTAACTAACTTTATGTACACAGTAGTTGTTTATTACTTTCCTAAATAATTCCATGTATTTTCAACAGTGAATCTCGCATGTGCAATGAAGGTGATAGAGCCAGATAAGGAGATTGGTCTCCTAGATGCGGATGTATTTGGTCCATCCGTGCCTCTTATGATGAATATAAGTGGAGAACCAATGTTGAATGATGACCATCTTATAGAACCTCTGCTTAATTATGGAGTAAAATGGTATGTATTACATGTCTTTTTTGGTTTAGATATAAAATAGCCTTTAGAGCCATGGGCGTAGCCATGTCGGGATATGGTGGGTGGGTGAATACCGTTGTAACTATATACAATATCTAACAAAAACCCTGTAGGCAATTTTATGAAATTAACTCTATCTGTCTGTTACGTTTTCACGGCGAAATGGCTGTATAGATTTTAATGAAATTTGGTAAGGAGATAGGTTATATCCTGGGGAAGGACATAGGGTACTTCCGTCCCGGAAAAAAGACAATGACGCGGGCGGAGCCTCGAGCAAAAGCTAGTTATTAATATAACAGTTCACATAATAGTGTATATTTTATATTTGGTAGCATGTCCATGGGCCTGCTCGTATCAGGAGAGAACGCAGTAGTATGGCGTGGTCTGATGGTGATGCAGGCTCTGGAGCGTCTGACGCGGCACGTGGCGTGGGGGCCGCTCGACTGTCTCGTGGTGGACACGCCCCCGGGCACCGGCGACACGCACCTCTCACTGGCGCAGAACTTGCCGCTGGACGGTATGTATGTGATGCGTCATGCGTCATGCGTCAAGCTCTGACGCGGCACGTGGCGTGGGGTACATTATAGACAATAATTGAACTTATTTTTGCGCGCTACTGTACTATGTGGCGTGATATGTTTGGACTCTTGTCCAGCGATTATATATAATCGATATTGCATTTAGCCAGCAAATCCTATTCAGTTTTGTAACGGTCGAAATTAGCGCCATCTACCTCTAAAAGTAGAATTTTTATGAAAGTGTAAAATTCATCGTATAGTTTAAGTAATTTTGAAAAAATGGCATTATAACTCAATTCTTGAACATTTTCGTTTAGTAACGGTTTGTCTTTAAAGGTGCGATATTTATAAACTCACGCATACATGGCAAGATATGCATAAATGAGCTGAACTATCTAATCATATTTAGTTTACCCAGCTTAGTTAAATAATGTAGAACAAAAACCATGTCTGCATAGTAGTTTTCCTTGTATTTCATACTTTTCAAAACACCGTTGACAGATTGAAGTTATTAAATTTCTAATATCTTGATGGTATAAAGATGTCTAACGACATTTATTTAAATTCTATCCTACAGGAGCTATAGTAGTCACAACTCCTCAGTCGGCAGCACTGCAAGTCACACGGCGGGGCGTCAACATGTTCGAGAAACTCAAAGTTCCTATCATAGGCATGGTGGAAAACATGTCGCATGCGATATGCTCCAAATGCGGCACTAAAAACTTCGTGTTCGGCAACGAAACGAAAAAGACTGCGCAGGATATGCAACTCGACATTATTGAGAGCTTCGAAGTCGACCACAATATGTCAGAGTGTATAAACAGCGGCAAACCAGCAATATACGCTCTCCCCGACAGCAGCCACGCAGAGAAATATAGGCAACTCGCAAACAAAGTTTTCAAATACATAGACAACAAGGAGCAGACAGCTAAAGCAAAAGAACAGTAGACAGTTCCATATTTAGTTGTTTACCTTATGGGCACGCAGGTTACTATCCGAGAGCTCCCCAGGATTGAAAAGGCCCTGAAATACCGAAATTTAATGTCGCCATGACACAAAAAAAGAATAACATAACTCGTTGCACAAGAAACAATTGCTTTCTGAAAGGGCTGAATACTCGGGAGTGCCCAGGGCTGAGACGGTAGGTTACACGAAATTATGTAAAAGAGGCAATAGAATTTCAAATTATTTTTAATCTTATTGTACAAAATAAAATAGTTATATAAAAAAATGTCTATTAACTTACACAATAACAAAGATTATGGCAGACACCTCGCGCTATTGTAAATGAAACATTTTATTATTATGTAAAATTTATTTAGAACAAATGTTTTTTCTCATTCTGTTTCTATGGCCAAAGTACAAATTGCAACTTAAAAAAATAAATAAAAACAATAATACAAAAATATGTTGTCTATTAAATACTTTTATATAAGATGAAAGCGTTGTTTATGGTCATAATCTATAACATACCGGAAGGGTGAAGCGATTGAAGCATGCGATGCCGGATATTAACTGAGGGTCAAATACACATATTGGCCTTGCATGTCTATTTGTTGTTACTTGAAAAAATATAAATCTATAAAATTCGTACAAAATCAATACGTGTACTCGCGTGTAATGGCCATAATTTCTCAAATATTCACAAACTTTGTGTTCAGTCAATAAGTACAAAATAGATATTTTTTTATTTACATCACAAATTTCATGAAAATACCTTCGGAATGAAACATAATCACTATTTATAACGAAAGCTGTTGCTCTCAGTCTGCATACTCTTAAAATATAACATTCCTTCTAGATAACATCACTCGCACGCGGGTATGTAAAAATATTTATTAAATCTAAAATAGAAATATTGGTGCGATATTATTCAAAAACATTACATAGATGGAAGCTAAATCTGCATTACAAATAAAATGTCTGGCAGCACTAAATAACCATAGACTAACAATTACAAAACATCTGGCAACACTGTGATAAATTTTAGAAAAATATTTAAAAATCCTAATTTTATTACACATGACATTAATGTTACACAGAATTAAATACAATTAGATGTCATAAATATGTACCTATATTTTATAAAACAACAAATTTTTCGCTTTTCATTTAATTAATGAAATTGACTATATTATACCTTCATTACAAATATTTAGAGAAGTTCATTTGAAAATTACTGAGTTAAGCCAAATGTTTAACGTCCAATTCATACGACACAATAATGGGCGTGTTCGGGCATACAAAGTTTCGACTTCTAAGTAATCTACGTTTAAATTGAAATATCCAACTAGTCTTCGTCTAGTATACCTGAAAATATTCGGCAACGACATCATAACATAGTATAACTACTTCAGTCACCAAGTCTGTTTTGATTGAAAAGAGCTATATTCAGTCGCTTAGATCCTTAGTCATCAAATCACAGCTCGAGAATTTGAATCATAGACCTATCGATATCACCGTGTGAACCTGCATTTTCACACCTAAACAGGAGAATAAGATCAATTGGCGGAATTAAGTGTCTCAAAAAAACTCTAACCAAAGTTTGGTAAAACTGGGCAGGTGGGCAAAACTAACATGCGGCCTGATGGGAACCTCGGCTTTAGGGTGGCAGCCCTACTTTGTCACTAATGGCCTATGACAAAAAATATTGATGACTATTGCTTTAGACCACCTAAAGGCAGATAAGTTAGACACTCGGTACGAAAGTGATATTTATGCTAAGTGTCTATCTAGTCAGAAAAATTGTTTGACCGAATACATTCATTATTATTCATCAGCGAATACCTACTTCAAATTATTATTATATCTTGACTATGGTATATATTGGTCATTGTAAAGTAAAATCTATGCAAAAGTTATCAGTATACATTTAGGTACGTCTAGCAATAGAAATTTCGGTCAGTGTAAAGAAAAATAAATATGAACGTTCATAGTAACTACATAAATGGTTTTTATCTGTGTTAAAATTCGCTTTATCCTGAAATTCCCGAAATGTATTCGAAACGTAAAATTAGTTTTTTAAATCGAGAGATAAACGGCCGTTTGCACTATAACACCTGACACCTTAGATTATATACCTACCTGACACCCAAGAAACTTCAGAGGCGCGACAACGCAACATAAAAATTATGGGGATGATAGATGGGGCCTAGTTGAGAGTAAGCACGATGCTAATATTGAGTTACGGTCAATTGACAACTTAGTGGTACAATTTCTATGTACCGCGCAGCTTGTCTAGTAGTATACATTAAAGTCTTTGGTTACCTATTATGGTTAAAAAGATAGTCGTTTAAATGTAGGATAGAAAGATGGAAGGCGTAGAGAACCCTAAAATTATAAACCAATATTACACTGTATGAAATTTCAATTGCAAAATATACCATTGTGCCGTTCGTTATACTCTTGCAAGTCTTGCCGGCGACTAGTTCCTGTTATAAAAACACCAGATGTAAGGTACATTTACATTATTCCAGTAACCATTCAAGCCCAATAACTTGATCCTGACATTCTAACGTTCTCATTCCAGTTGGGTTGTGTGCATGACAGTAGCATTTTCGACTGTAATGTGGCGAATAAAAATTGATTACTGACTGATAAGTTGGATTACATTACTGACCAAAGAGATATATTAAGGCAACCTCTATGGCGCAGCGAGTGACTAGTTGACAATGACAATCCCCGCACAGATACAAGAGTGATCCATAAATATTTGTGTCTAAGCGTTGTGGGACCGTAGTCCCTCGATATTCCTTATATCCAAAATAAAGGTTACCCTAGTGTGGGGTCAGGACTATGTGTCATTATAGGGATATAATTTTTATTATTATAAACTATATCTTGTTTATTACACAAAAAATATTTTTGAAATATAATCATGTCTGTGGTTTAAATTACCCAGTGCAGCAATCTAAATAATTGGTAAAGATTTATAACGAGATTGATTAATGAAACCCAATTCAACTCGGCTGGAATGAGGTTTGCTAGAATGCAAAAGACTGAATGAAAGAATGATTGAAACGACTGACTGACTACCGGAATGAAGTATACATAATGTTAGAATGAATGTTGCACCACCGTAACAATCTTAACGTTAATATCAAAGTCTGTGCACTGCAGGACTCGGTCCGTGCCTACCACTTCTTCTTGTGTTCATCCATACTGACTCCACCGGGCCCAAGGTACACTATCATCAGCAGACCCCCGATCACTGATAAAGTCTGAAAATTAATACACTTGTGTTATTGTATCTATAAAAATTGATAGTGAATGACCACCTCTCTACTTATACTGGAGAAGGTATACTTCACTTACGGGCTTAACATAAACAACACGAGAGAATTTTGTTGACTCGTTTTTGTCATGAAATAATCAATTTTAACTAACAACTAATCGCCAAGCAACAATGTGTAAGCACTGCTGTGTTTCGGTTTGAAGAACATTGAAGCCAGTGACATTACTGGGCATGATGAGACTTAACATCTTATATCTCGGGGTGTCGAGCGCAGCTCAATGCCATGCAGTGTTCTGTAATTCAGAGCTCTGTGTGACATTGCTTCTGTTTATAGGCAGGCGTGACGTTTAACATCAGGCGAGCGATCTGCTCGTCTCGTCATTCACGAAAATAAAAAATATTTTATTTTATATCAAAGCTATTCGCGGCCATGACACGAGAAATGTTGTCGAGTCGTTTTCTCGTGCTGTCTCTATATCTCATCACTCTCTCTGTCGTGACGTGCCCGTTACGGTATAAACGAGAACCTAATCTATATCAACAAATGTTTCTCTCTCGCGCACGAAATATCTCATGGGTTTATGCTAAGTAATCTGAGATAGTTTAATCGGAAATGACACATTTTTTAATCGTACTGCATATAAAATTGACGCAGCGAGGATTGATGGAGCAAGTCGTTATATAAATTAGATCTGTTGGTAGTTATTGCGAATACAAGTTCAATTATCTGAATCTTTGAGAACTTTTATAGTTTTTTTGTCAGAACACGAGAATATTTCAGTTGAAAAACTTTCTAGAATATGGTATCCTGACTTTAGTGAAGATATTATTGAATTAGTAATAAAACCAACTTTTTAAATGGACAACAACGACTACTTATATAGTACGACTCGAGACTATCCCGCCCACACACCCGCCACTGTAACTCCTGTAAACCAGGACCGACAGTGGCACGCATATTTCGACACCGAGCAATGAAGCTCGGCGAGTCTCTGGGAATGCAAATCGTGTCTATCCCGCAACGAAATTAATGAAATAGAAAATTAGGGAGGAGTTGGAAATAATAATTGTGCACTTCACTCCATAGCAAAGCGGGAGACAAAATAATGAACTAAGGAGGTCTTAACCTCAGGCACAAGAACATTTACAACTGGATAAGCCAGATGTAAAGCACCACGAATATCATTAAGTGGGTTCTATCATGTGAGCTGTTAAACTTGATATAGTACGACTGTGAGAGATCGCTGGAGTTAGCTAAATGTTGGTCAAAGTGATCAATAGGGTGTCTAAAATTTATGATATTTACCTGGAAGAAATCGTATTTGAGAAAGTCCCGCAGCGGCTTGTAGGAAGGTACGGCCCACCACGCGTTGTGGTACAGGTTCAGGACGGTGAGCACCAACACAAGCATCAGGGCAGACAGCTTGGTGCGGTAGCCGACGGTCACCAGAATCATCAGGATGCTGCCCAACAGGTCTTGCACGATCTGCAGGACGAAAAAGATTTTTCATAGTTTTGGTAAGAGATAATAACAGTTATTTTTTTTTTATGTAAGGGGCAATGCGCCTGAGGAATGACCAGTTATTACCAGCTTACTATTACAGGTTGGAAGGAAATTGGGAGCTACTTTAATTACTGGGCATTATGAGAATAAACATCTTAGGCCTCAGGATGACCAGTGCAGTGCAGTGCCACGCAGTGCTTTGTAATTGAAAGTTCTGGATCGTGTTGCAACTGTTCATGGGCAGTCATGTCGCTTACCATCATCGGCTTGCTCTTCTCTTCATTCCGTTGAATAAAAAAAAAACTTGATTTGTAAAAAAAAAAAACCAAGATGTCCAAAGCGCTAAATTTTAATCGTAGTAACGCACAGACAACTTTACAATACCAAATATAAACCAGGCTTCAAATCCTAGAAAACAAATCTAGCTAAGATTGTGCATATGATTTTTGGCTAAATATTGGCGAACGGGTTTTACGTCAACTAGTTTCATTATAATTCGGGTCATTAATGATGTAATATTAATATGAATATTAATGAGCATTTACTGTCGTTGTATAATTTAGAGAACACGTTTCACTACTCATTTAAAATTGATGTAAGATATAACGCAGTGTGAATGAGCCTTTATTGCTGGAAAATTTATATACTTAATTCATAACCGCATGGGCAAAAAGAGAAGTGCTCCAATAATGTAATTAGCTCAGTGTTTTTTTTCACATATAGCGGTGGGAATATTAATTACCTAATGATAGAAAAAATATCGTTTACTAATTTTTTAATACTAGAATAAATATTATCTACCAGATAACACATTAAACAGCCAATTTAGGAAGAACTAATTTGACATACAATATCTCCGTACAAATTGTCAGAATGATACTTTTGTATTTGGGTGATTTTTTTTTTATCTGATAACTATAATAGATAGCTTACTTGGAAGTTTGATTGAAAAACTTAAAATGTGAAACAATATACTAAAATATAAGGAATCGATAATTAATTAGATACGTACGAACCGTAAAATTTGACAACACTCAATCAATCTCTAATAATAAAACAATCTCTAATATTCTAAATATTACCTATATGTTCATCATACAAGGCCGTGGGAGATAATGTGTGCACATTCATTAATTTGAAATGACGATTTATGAATTGTTAACTCTACTGTAAAAGCATTTTACAGTAGAGTTAACAATTCTAGTCCGTGGAGCGGCGGCGTAAGAATACAAACCGCTTCCCCTAACAGTTCCCGAGGGGGTCGTAAGAGGCGACCGAGGGACCTATGAGCTAACAACCGCTCCGCTGGTGGTAGGATACACATATCCGCCCGGATAGCGACCACCGTACGCATGATGTAAAACCTGCCATAGTATATATTATGTGGATCGCGTTCCAGGATCAGCCAGTGTATATCCGGTTCTCGATAGGCTTGCGACATGACATGGTTGCTGGCTGGGGTGGGTATATAGGATCACTGTTGAATAGAGGTGTATTGACTCGCCAGCCAGGGAGACCCGTATAAACGGTTGTTCCGCTGGCCGATAATTCGCAGACCGGCATAATTTTGCCGACCTACGATAGACACATCGTCTGTCGTTAGTCGACAGTATTCTTGGATTGCGCTGCACTTAACATCAGGTGTAGCGTAGTCACTTTGCCGAGCTAGTATAAAAAAGGGGCTCCTCTACCGAATGAGAGGGGTTAGACCTCATGTCCACCACGCTGGCCTTATGCGGGTTGGCAGACTTCACATACCTTCGAAATTCTTATGGAGCCTTCTTAAGTATGCCAGTTTTCTCACGATGTTTCCTTCACCGTTAGCAAGTAATAATTAACAAGTAATACACACGTAACATAGAAAAATCAGAGGTGCATGCTCTTAGGTTTGGTTTTGAACCAGCCACTTTCGTCTCGACAGTCCGTACCATTTCCTGCTGTGCGCTCAAGTGAGTCGCGCTTCTGGGTCAAGAACTGTATATCCAGTAACTTCAGGAATAATTCTGCCAACCGAATTGCGATGCGTGTGCTTTTTTTTGAGGAACTACCCATTTCACCTCGTACTTCGTCATCAAATCTTACCCAAATGAATATGGGACAACCTTGAGAGTAAATCCTATCAAACACAAAATGGAATCATAAAAATGTACGCGACGAATTGTCAACCTCCTTTTTAAGTCGGTTGTAAAGCGGTCCACATCTGCCGAAGATATAGCTTAAGAAATATTTACAGACAAATTTAAAATTTCCTACTTTTTTAATACTCACTTGCAAGAAAGAAATCTCGAATCTGAGCAGTGTGATGAACATGAACGCGAGCAGTATCCTGCCGGCGAGCTGCAGATATGTCTTAGGCTTGTTCTCTCCAAGAGACGGCACGCCTGCGAACAAGCTGCGACCCTCCGCGCGAGCCTCCGCCAAAACCAACAGCAAAGCCCCGATCAGAGCCAAGTTACGCAACAAGAACTGCATGTCCCACAGTATGCTGTACGCGAATGTCTGCAAATTAATAACATTGTTAATAATAGCAATACAAAAGTATACAAAAACAAAAATATCTAAATTAAGAAATAAAACAGGAGGTAGCGTTGATGGTTACTAACATGACACCGCCAAAAAATCGCGTGATGAGTAATATAAAACTATATGTTTTTCTGGCAACGAGCGCGCGCCTCGCACGCGTGGCCGATGACCGTTAACCCCGAGCTTCGGCTGATTTTTTACTTGCGTTTTAAAGGCCTATTAAAAAAATTACATGACGCTGCCAAACATGCCTACTTAAGTGGATTTAGTTTAATATTGTGACAACAGAATTCCTACCATTTATCAGGAATACTAATGTAGGTTACATTTTGTGTAAAGTTGGATCCCGCTGGAAATATTTTAGAGTGGTAGAGCCACGCTGTAGACACTTGTGTCTACAGCACGAATGGGCCCGCTCGTCCGGGTCGTTACCGCTATCTCACAGAAAACCGGCGTAAAGTAATAGCTTGCTGCTGCGTTTCGTACGGTGAGTGAGATATCCGGAGGCCCAGACCCCCTCCCCTTCCCAATCCCTTAATTATCCCTTTCGTTTTAGGTCGGCAACGCACCCATAATTCTTTTAGTATTGTGGGTATACATGGGCGGTGAAGATCACTTACCATCAGGTGACCCACTTGCTCGCTTGCCGGCCTTTGCTATAAAAAAAAAACTCTTATCTCACCTGTAGTACAACAATGAAGAACAACACTCCACACGCGATGTCCACCTTCAGTCTTCCCAACACCATCACACAACCGCCCAGCTGACCCACTAAATTTACTATCTGGAAGTAACATACAAATCGACATTATAAACGTGGCATGTAGTAGTCAGAAAACATAATCTATATTCGAATTGAACCCTGAACTCATGGTTTTAAAGATCGAATTATGGTTGCTGTTTCTGTCCTGTCCTAGCACGGTAAAGTGACTTCACTAGACGTGATATTAAGTACAGTACATACGCACTCACGCCTGTAATCCCCGAAGGGGTAGGCAGAGGTGTAACCAGTACACCCACATTTCGTCGAGCGTATTTCCGTCCCTTATGTGATATGGGGCGAGCCTATCGCCATACCGGGCACAAATTCCAGACTCCGGGCTGATACTGAGCATATCGTAATAGAAAAGCCCAATACCACTTTACCCGACCCGAGGATCGAACCCGAGACCTCAGCGTCGACCTCAATCGTAACGCGTACGCATTACAACTGCGCCACCGAGGCAGTCAAGTACAGTACAGTCCAAATATAATTTCGATCGTCAAGACATTGCCTTCCTTGACAGTCGTCAGAATTATACCGGTTTGAACGAAACTGGCAGGTTCACCATGTGTTCGATGGTACGCTGCCCAGTTACAAAAACAATCAGATACCGTCCCACCAGTCCAATTTATAGAAAAAATTATATCCTCAAATGAAAAATTGCGAAAATGCAGTTATTTCCATTTTAGCTCTTTTATTTAATTAGTAAATTATATAGAAAATCATCATGTGTTTCTGACTGCTTCTATGGCGCAGTGGGTGAGTATCTAGCTGTGATACGTGAAGCCGCCTGCTCGATCCCCGCACTGAGGCAAATGTGTGTGATTCACAAATATTTGCTATGGGACTGGGTGGTGTGATTCCCTCGTAGTGCCTGATACCCACGATACAGGTCAACCTAGTGCGGGATCTGTATGTGTGTGACTGTAGCCTTTATTTTTCTAAATCATTGTATTAATATACAATGGGTGATCGAACTGACCCTCATTTTGACGCCATTTAGCCATCAGAAAAAATGAAATTATTCTCATTGTATCTTACTTAGATAAAGTGTGCATACAATGAACCCGTATCATAATATTAATACTGTATATTCAGATAATATAGTTCAATTCAAAAGACTCAAATATGTATAACATTCCCCACTTCAAAGTTCAAAGACTTGTTTATTTATTTAAAAAAGATTAAGGCTTATGATTATCACGGGCATACGGTATTGTGTCATCATTTACTGAAAGATATACCATATTTTATGTGCTAAATGTCCGCCATTTTTTGGATCACTTCAAATGACAGCCCAACACTCTTAAAACATACAATACGCTACATATTTACAACATACTACAGTGCGGCTTCTTTTTTTTTATTCGCCGAATGACGGGACGAGCACATCCGCTGTTTGACGGTAAGCCACGTCTGCACATAAAAAGCAACATCACACAGAACTTTGCATTACAAAGTACTGCATGCCACTGCACTGTGCTTATCCCCTCGAGACGTAATCTTATATTGCCCAGTAATTTCACTAGCTTCAAAATCCTTCAAGTATGGAACATAACAGTGTCTATACACTGGTGCTCGGCGGAAGCGATGGTATATACTTGAAAACCTCTCGCATACTACCACCAACTACCTTGCGTAAATTAAATTATAAATTAAATATGTACATAATAAATATCTGTTGCCCTCGGCTCCGCCCGCGTGAATGCCTATTTCCAGGATTAAAGTAGCCTAGCGTGGGGGGTGATCGCATCAAGCGAGTCCCGGTGAGAAACGTGCTTGACAAAAATACTAAAATGACTATTAAAAAATAGGGGTTGATCGTAGAGGGCTGAAAATTTAGGGTTGTATGTATTTTTTAAATGCTGTATCACAAAGAAATAAAAACAATTTCGTCTAAAAAATAAAATTTAGGGGTGGACCCTTAACATTTAGAGGGATGAAAAATAGACAGTAGCCGATTCTCAGACCTACTGAATATGCATATAAAATTTCATACATATCGGTCCAGCAGTTCCCGAGGAGTATGGGAATTGGGAACTAACATTGTGACACGAGAATTTTATATATAAGATAAAAAAGAGCTATTACAATACAACAAAGTTCATTATCGTATTATCAGAATGGAAGTGTGTCAGTGGCGCAGTACAATGAGTACAAGTGGCAACTGTTTGTAGTTGTTCGCACAGTAGCCACACGTGGCCACACGCCGACTGACGCCGCACACATCGCACCTGTGTGCAGTGCCAACTGCGTCAACTAACGGGGCCGTACTCCAAAGCACTCTCAAATGCTTAAAATACTTTAAAATAACATCATTTGTTATTCAGACATCTGTAAATTATAGCCCGATATAGACTCTGATGATTAATATTAATTTTATTTGCTCATTAACTAATTATAAGTCATGATTTGCCACTAATCACTAGTGTAGTGTATAATGCTAATTGTTGACTTTCAACATTATTTAAAAGTACCATTGTACTCAGCTGGTAGCGAAGGTAGGTTATCAAACCATGGGACGGAAATAAGCTCGGCGAAATGTAGGTGTATTGGTTACATCTCTGCCTACCCCTTCGGGTATTACAGGTGAATGCGTATGTATCTATTAAATTATACATGATATATGGTAAGTATTTTTTATAGCCCGGCAAACGAGCAAGTGGGTCACCTGATGGTAAGTGATCTCCGCCCATATACGCCCACTATACCAGAAGAATCATGGCCGCGTTCTCGACTTTAATTAAAGGATTGGAAAAGGTAAGGGGATTTGGGCCTCCGGATATCTCACCCACCGTACGAAATGCAGCAGCAAGCCGCTACTTTACGTCGGTTTTCTGTGAGACAGTGGTAACGACACGGACGAGCCGGCCCATTCGTACTGTAGACAAAACTATCTGCAGCGTGGCTCTACCACTCACAATAACTTGTATACTCACAACAAACATGGTGGCGAGGATCTTGCCGCAGCCCCACGACATGTCCATGTAGTCGCGCTGCTCCGACCACTGGAACCACATGCGCAGCCCATCCTCCAGGAAGGTGGATATGAGGCACAGCCGCGCCACCGTCGGCAGCACATTTTTGCCTTTACGAATAACCTGGAACAAAATCATCATTATAAGTACTAACCATATAAAAAAATTCCTCGTCCAAGTTTCTTTTTGAATGATGATATGGCAGGTACTCGCCTGATGGTAAGCGCCACGCCTAATCTGCCCACAAACGAGGCAACAGAACTTTGAATTACAAATGCATGACACTAGACTGCGCTCGTCACCCAGAGACATAAGTTAGACATATTGATTTCTTAGGTTTACGCGAATATTACACATTGAAATAAAACTAGTTTATACGGATTTTATCGCGAGACTTCCCTCTCTCCCGTGACCACGAAGGCTGAAAAGCTTTCGAAACGTCGGGACTAAAATACAAATTAAAACGCGATAAAATATCAACGAGTTTTATTTCAAAGTTAGACATAATATGTCACGTTGCCGACCTTAAAGGAAAGGGATAAGTAAAGGATTGGGAAGGGGAGGGGAATTTGGGCCTACGGATATCTCACTCACCGTACGAAACGCAGCAGCAAACTACTACTTTACGCCGATTCTCTGTGACACAGTGGTAACGACCCGGACGAAACGGCCCATTCATGCTGTAGACAGAACTGTCTACAGCGTGGCTCTAGCCCTCAGAAAAGTTTGACGTATTAGATGGAGATATAGAGCCAATGGTTTTACTACAGAGGATGCTCAAGATCGGGCGAATGAGAGGCGTCTTAGTGGGAAGGCGGACCCTGGCGCTAGCCGGTATTACGCCAGGTAGAAAAAGTTATAAGTTTGACCCCTTTGTCACTGTGTGCATACGTGCGCGTGTGCGTATGCGAGCGTGCGTACTTCTGGGTGTGCGTGCGTACTTCTGGATGTGCGTGCGTGCTTTTGTGTGTGAATGAATTGATTAATTTGAATGCGGTTTTTTTTTTGAGAGATAATTTATTTGGACATGGTTTTTTTTAATTCCATAGGCCCGCAAACGAGCCAATGGGTCACCTGATTGTAAGTGATCTCCACCGCCCATGTACGCCCACAATACTAGAAGACGCGCGTTGCCGACCATGGTTTTTAACTATGTTTGAAAAAAATCAGTTTAGTCGTTTTAAAGTTTTCTATTCTAATTCACATCGGGTGTTTTTGCCGGTTAGGTAACTGAGCGACTGACTAGACTCTGATGGCTGGATATTGATTGCTATTAGTCAGATTTTTATTAAAAATAAGATTGCCGAAGGGCATAATTTTAAACGTAGGATAGATAGTAAGTATAGAAGATTTCTACCTGACGGTTTTAGCCTTCTAGGTTGATCACACTATACATTGATGTACAAGTTTGGTTGGTTGTTAAACATACATACGCACTCACGCCTGTAATTCCCGAAGGGGTAGGCAGAGGTGTAACCAGTACACCGACATTTCGCCGAGCGTATCTCCGTCCCATGATGTGATAGGGGGCGAGCCTATCGCCATACCGGGCACAAATTCCAGACTCCGGGCTGATACTGAGCTTTTCGTAATAGAAAAACCCAATATCACATTTACCCGACCCGGGGATCGAACCCGAGACCTTGGCGTCAGCCTCAGTCGTAACGCGTACGCATTACAACTGCGCCACCGAGGCAGTCACGCCTTAACTGTTAAACGGATTTGACATTGCATGGATGAGGACAATTTTTATCCCGAGTCAAGACATTCTCGCGGGCGGAGCCGCAACTAAAAGCTAGCGTGTAGATAAATAATATAACTGACCATAATATTATGATCATTGAAATCGTATAGATATAATCATTACAATTTCTTCAACACTATCAAACTATTACATACAATAAAGATAGCATTATGTAACATTTAAAGCTGATAACTCATGTTTTGTGGTGACTAAACATATGTTATAATAATTACAAAAGATACCGCCACGTCATCACGATTTGTAAATAATTCTATTACATATTAGCATTTTTTGAAATTGTGTAAGTTTATCCAAGCTTCAGGGTCGGCATGGCATCTACCAAGGCAGATATGGGTAGAGTGATGTTTCGTATATAATCAATACAATACAATTGTTATTTACAATAATCGAAATCTCTAGGATTTGAGGTCCGGATCATACCGGTTTCTCAGCCTTAGTACGCTGCCACTAGACCACGAGGCGATATTTAAAAATCAGTATGACAAACGGTTTAACGCCCGACAAAAAGAGGGGTCTAATAAGTTTTACACATTTGTTTGTGTGCGCGTGCGAGCATGCTTGCGTGCATGCGTATGCGTGTGCGTGTGCTTGTGTGCGTGCGTGTGCGTGTGTATGAATCGGTCTGTGGTACCGCAGTACCTAAACGAATGGACCGATTTCAATGCAGTTAGGTAGGTGGTTAGGTTAGGTGCGGCGGTAAGGTAATTTCATAATGTTTGATGGAAATCAGTTAACCGTTCAAAAGTGAGATGTTTTTCCGATTGACAGCGGGACTTTTTAAATGGTTAGATTATTATAAAAATGTCTCCGAATGACAGTGATACTGATATTACCACACTCGGAGTAAACGCTATCGAACAAAATAATCTACAAAATCGGTCCACATTTGACGAATATATATGTATAAGTACTACTAATATGATGTTGTCTTCCAAGCGGTTTTCGGCCACGGCGACTTAACTTTTGCTTAAATGAGTAAAGCTTCATAGGTGTGCTCCAAAGCATTTTTAGGACACCTTTTCTAGTCCCCTACCAGGCTGAGCGGGGGAAGCAGTGCCTCTCTAAATCGATCTCTCTGATCGGATCGATAAGTACTAATTATTATACAACATACAATAAATATATTCATAATCATAGTATATCCTTATAATATATTCATAATAATTATAATAGTAAAATTTATAGACTATTGCTGCCTAAACATATTGATAGGAGGCAAGTTCCAAAATCGGGGAACAGTTACGAGGAAATGCTAAATGCAGAAAGCAAAAGTGAAAGTTGGTAAAGTGAAATTAAACCAACTTTAGTACTATGTCCTAATCAAGTGAACTTACAAGGTTATTTAATAACAACCATTATAAACCCTAAACATTGATTATAAATACGGATGATGATTTTCCTTCATCATACGGACTGCCAAATTGTGGAACAAGTTGCTGGAGTCTTTGTTCCCCGATAAATATAATCTGGGTGTCTTCAAGTCGCGAGTGAATCGTTTTTTGCTAGTCAAGCGTGCTTCATCTTAGGCCACATTATCGCTTACCATCAGGCGTGATAGTGGCGAAACGCGAGCCTATAACGTATAAAAAAAAAAAAAAAAAAAATTACCGTTTTATATATTTCATAACTAAGGACTTTTAAATAAAAACCGGCCAAGTGTAACCGAAGATATTTTATATAGATGCTTAGCTAACAATACCGCGTAACTCGAAAATTGGCCGTGTGATATTGTCATTGGATAAACTTATTTTGGCGCGTAACCAATGAATTTACACAAAAATTTAAATAGTTCTGTAACCGCGCAACTCATTGGTTACGTCACACATGTTCATAAAATATATTATTATAATAACACTAGCCCTGTATTATATACGTCCCATTGCTGGGCACGGGCCTCCTCTACTAAATAAGAAGGGTTAGGCCTTAGTCCACCACACTGGCCTAATATGGGTTGGCAGACTTCACATACCTTTGAAATTCTTATGAAGAACTTCTCAGGTATGCAGGAACATCGTGAGGAAATCACGATGTTTCCTTCGGCGTTAAAGCAAGTGACAATTAACAATTAATACACACATAACTTAGAAAAGTCACAGGTGTATGGACTTGGGGCTGGTTTCGAATCTGTGACTTTCGTCTCAAGAGTCCATACCACTCCCCGCAGAATACCATATGTTTGAGTAAAATGTTTACACAGGCACATTTGGAATAATACTCCTGTAATAGAAAACTAAGGTCTAACCACTCTCATTAGTAAAGGAGGTACATACTCATCAGTAGGACTGTATAACACAAGCTGTTGATAAAAGAGATATAAAAAACATAACTCTTTCGTTTTTAATGGAGGATATATTGCAAAGTGTAAACAAGGTGAAATCTACCAAAAACAGACCTAATAGCAGCTCAAATATGTACTTAATATTATTATGATTTACCATATTATGAGCTCGCCATCACAATAATGATGAAAGGAACATGCATTCACTTTTATCTTTATTCTTCTACTAGCCTTTGCTAGCTCCGCCCGCATGAACGGCCTTTTCCAGAATAAAAAGTAGCCTATGTTACTCAGTGATAATGTGGCTTTCTAACGGCAAAAGAATTTTTGAAATCAGTCCAGTAGTTTTTAAGTTTATTTGTTACATAAAAAAATATAGATCTTTCCTCTTTATAATATTAGTACTTATAGATAATTTTATTTTCTTATGATATTGCTATGTACTGTTTGCCTAAGCCTCCCTTCCTTTATTCATTCCTATTGATAACCTGCATTGTATTATAATAATTGTGTATGGCTCATGGTTTTTATAGGTTTAGAATTATATATCTAGATTATCTGGAAGAGATCACTATTAGCAATAAGACCTCCCATTGTAACACATTGTTATTTGTTTATTTTCCCATATTGTATTGTGTAATCTAATTGATATCTAGGGAAAAGACCATGTATGTAAAACAGGATTTGTGTGCAGTGTGTATTTAAAAAAATCTATTTTAGGTATGTTACCTTACAACATATGGTGGACATTATATTTCCAAATTTAGAGCTAAACACAGTGTTTGTAATGCCAAAAAGATAATGACCAGTGAAATTTACAATTAATGCAGTGTAAATGTTATTTACTGCGCTTAAATAATTTTCAGGAAATGACTACAACTTTTAAAGCAAATTATTTATAATGCAGAAGCAACAGTAAACATATAACAATTTAAGTTATTGTAGAGAAACTAATGTTTAAATTTCATAGATAAAAATATCATAATAAATAAAGTTATCAGATTGTAATTAACCAGTCGATATTATTGATAGGTAATAGCAGTAATTTTACTTACTGCATATCATATTGCCTTTTCTGTTGATTAAATACATACCATAGCATGTTTATATCTTATAATTTAATACATGAAATCAATTTATACATTGAAACATGATAAATTAGAAGCGCGTACTCGGAAACATTGTTTCGCAACTTCAAAGTACACGTAATTCAATGGATCAATCTAAAATTATCCTTTGGCGATTTCTCCATTCTTATAGCGTGGGTTACAACAAGTTTGATGAAAAGATAAACAGGTTAAAGGCTAAAACTACTCCGATTATCATTAATTCAACTCATGAGAACTTTTTGACACAAACTTGTATAGGTTGCAGAAATTTGCCACCAACCTGATGTTGGCAGCCAAATACGTTTATGTTCGACTATTTATAATATTTCAAATACGTACAAGAACTTCTTCAAACGACGCCAATAAGAAAATAAGTTCGGTGACGTGACAAACACCATCCAAAGTACGTATAAAATTTACACTTTTAGAACGGAATATATACACATTTAAGAAATTTCTAGGAATATCCCTTACCTGATCTGCTATATCCTCAGCGGTAGAAACATATTCATTTGGAATTTGCATTTTAAACAGTAGATTCACAAACACATTCACCAAAAAATGTAATTTCACTACCGTCGAATTCGTCACGTCAGTCGTCTACTGTCGAATGACGTGTGGATAGTTGGATACACTTCCGCTTCCATTCATCACTTTAAAATATTTTTACTTGAAAGATATTAGAAAACAAGGTAAAACATCATACTTATTATTAAAGTATTTATTAAATAATTTGTTTCATAAATAATAAAAAATCTAATGTGAATTGGACAGCATATAAAGGGATTAAATATATTTTTTAGACACCCGGATGTTTTTATTCGAAATGTCAAAGTACTTTACGTTTTATTTATGCGTCTCCGATGGAATAAAGAATTCAACCGAATCATTAAAAGTTTATAAATAAATATCTATTATAACGATTAATATATTTAAAATTAAGTTTAGTCTAACCTAATTATAATTATATAAACTACGACATATTAAGTGACCTTTAGATGTATTTCAATAACATCAACACTTAGAAAAGTTTTTGCGCAAAACTAGGTATTTCGTTTTTTTTTTATAAGAAACTGAAAAACCAGTGACTTCTTCTTCTTTCTTTTATGGCTTTTGCAGAAAGAATATTATACTCTCTACGAGAATCTAGGTTAAATAAAAAAGTTAAATGTCATTGTGTTTTGCGACAGTATACTGAAAACAGGGCTGCCAAATGGTATGATGGGATACAAAAACTGTCGAAGTTAGTTGTCAGTTGAATTGCGGATTCTTCTTCCACCTGCACATCTCACTCGCAGTAAAAAGTAAGGTAAATTGATAATACTTGAAATCTGACTCAAAAACATAACACTGTAAAGTTAAATCTAGAAACGTTTTTGAAATATGGCAAATTTTGCCATGTCTGTGCCGGTCAACTAAAATTGCACCAATCTCAAAAATACCTCTGTAAATTGTTTTAAGTGACTTTTAAGTGTTAGGCCTCGAAGTTGGTCCTGTTTAAATGTTTAAACTTATTCCATTTTACTATTTTTAGGTTAGTATATATTATGTTCTCCCATGCGTTAGCAGGGGTTGACGTCAGACAGGCGGTCTATCGTAAAAACAAATGAGCCACTTTTTTCTGTATCATGTGTCAAAAATCATGTTGCGCTGACATCACTGTGAGGGCAGTCGAAAGAAGAGAAGTGATAGTGTACAGCTTTATGTTAATTTTAATAACATAATCGTGACCAGTCTGTTGTTAACCGTTGACAAATTCCCAGCTAAACTCCACTGAATAAAAATTAAAACAATAAATTCAGTCTATAATTTGTGGAGAAATCAATGTACAATACATAAAATACCAAAAAAAGTACCGAATTCGGAACTACCTTAATTTTATAAGTTCGTTAGAGTGATTAATCATTATGTTTTATCACCGTTTATATTAATGATGGCACTAGCAGCGTTTTTTTGTCAACGCAAATTGCTTTCTATTCTTTCGATAAGTATTATCAAGAGAAATTGAAGATTCTCTATTTTCGTGTAAGCTATGGAATGTCTCAGTGTTTTCCGAGTGCTATGAGCTTCCTTAAGCAAGGCCAAATTATTTTTTTGTTCCCCAACGGAAGGTAGCGACTTGTGAATGTACGCTGACATTGCTTAAGTCCATGGACGGCGGTGACTGCTTACTATCAAGTGGGCTGGATACATGTCTGTCTACCTTAGCAATAAAACAAAACTTCTAAATAACTATCAGATCCGTAGAAAACATGAACGATGCAGCACTGCAATGTTCGAATAGCACTGTTCAAATTCTGAACTTCAGAAATAAAGCTGGAGCGCACCCCAACTTGACAGCTTTATGTGTATACCCACCGTTACGAACGAATGATAACATGCCACAACACAATCGTGTATTTCTACCTTTACATGGGGCGACCCGCCATTTGGCCCCCACGGGAACCAAATTTCGCCTTTGCATATTAATATATTAAAATATAAAGAAAAACAAAATATTTGTCTATTCATATAAAATTAGGATATCATTCTATCTACGAAAAATATCTACTGCCTCTACTGGCAACCCTGGCAGTGGCAATTTTCCTATTTCGTATTTGATAATTTTGACATTTTAGTTGTTGATGGCGTGTTTTTAACATTTTTTTAAACACAAACTATTCTCATAGGTGTGTACTGTACAAATAATCATGAATAATTGGTTTTTGTTCTTGTTTATATTCAATATTAGTGTTGTTCATTTTAGAAAATGCTTGAAGTTACATGCAACGATCGTCTAGGCAAGAAGGTCCGTGTGAAATGCAACCCTGATGATACAGTGGGGGATCTGAAGAAGTTAATAGCGGCACAAACTGGCACCCGCTACGACAAAATCGTTCTGAAGAAGTGGTACACAGTATTTAAAGACCACATCAAGCTTTCAGATTGTATCCTTTTCAGTAAATTGTACTAACTACTGTGTGCAAATCACACTAGATTTTGCTTGATTTATAAGCACATTTAAATAAAATACCTAGTAAATCTATGAATAATATGCATCCAATATGATGTCATCCAAGCAGTACCACGCTATTGACAAAATAATTGATTTTATGTTCAAAAGTTGGTGATCAAAGTGAAAGTGTATTTAATTTGGAGATTAATATTCAGTTCAGTGACATTAGATTATATTTCAATATACTTTATTTGTAGTTTGTAAAGTATTTGTAAAGTAAGATTCCTGAGGCATTTGATTTTCACATAATATTATCTGCTTACATTATATTTTCTTTGTAAGATCTATTTGACAAGTATCCTAAGTTCTGTCGACATACCTAACATTGTTTATTAAAAATTACAGTTCCTGGCTGAAATCACTAAGTCTTCCACATCTATTTTTTTTATATGTAACAGAACATATAAAAATTATAATTTCCTCAACAGATATATACAGATGAAATCCACGACGGCATGAATTTGGAGCTTTACTACCAATAAATAGTATATTTTGTTTTGTAAATCTAATATAAGTTAAGTTATAAACACTTGTGTGGTTTTAATTAAAATCCCTAACCTATGCCTTACCTACATGAATTTATTAAATTGGATAACACTATGTTATATTATGAATTGTTTTTTTTTTAGTATAGTATCATACCAAAATTAATGTCATTACATATTTTTTAGTTTGTGCACTATACTAGACTAGCAAGTGGTTAAAGTTAATTTCATTTTATTTTCCCGAAATACAGTTTTACCAAGCAATAATACCAGAAATGTTGTGATTGAGACCCATAATTATACCGGTATCAGTCTAGATTTTATGCTGTAAATTCTCCTTATGTCCTACAAATGTATTCTATGGGCCCTGGCCACCTGCCTGAAAGTTGACATTATAATAATAATACACTCAACAGTTACACACATAGTCCTGACCCCACACTAGGTAAACCTGTGTGGGTATCAAGAACTTGAATCAAGACTTGCGGTCCCACAACACCCAGACCCGAGACCAATATTTGTGGCTCACACAAACATTTGTCTCGGTGTGGGAATCGAACCCACTGTCTCTCGCTTCGCAGCCGATTACTCGCCCGCTGCGCCACGGAGCTATCCGGTTATTTTATTATTTGTATAAATCTTTTTTTCGTCGATTAGGAGTTAGGACCCTTTATTTATATATTAAACTATCTATCTAACTAACTGATTATTGGAAATCGATTAACAACATTATTAAAATTCTACTTTTTTGAGTAATTATTATGTTTAAGTTGGCAGTACTGTTACAACCTACATTTCCGGTTCGTTGTTTTGCTCGTTTCATTCGTTCTTAGGGGTGCCAAATTGTGCAATCAGTTATAAAAACTGTAGAATTCGGTGGTTGTTTATATCTTTGGCTCACTTGAAAATACACAAATAATTTTGTATTATTGATGTAGTTTGGCCTCCAGATATCTCACTCACCTAACGAAACACAGCAGTAAGCTGCTACTTTACGCCGCGCCGAGCCGAGCCGGTTTTTTGTGAGACGGTGGTATTAACCCGGACGAGCCGGCCCATTCATGCTGTAGACAGTTTTGTCTACAGCATGGATGGCCTACGTAGACGGGCTATAAAACATTATCTCTTTTTTTACAATTTATGGATTTTTGATCGTCTGCATTGTAACTTTTTAATAATAGACTGAATAATATTTAAATACAATTGTTGGCAACACTCAATTCGTAATTTTTGGCCGCCATAATGATTTGCGTTGTTTTGTCAAAACGAAGAAAATCCATGTAACTTTTTAATAGAATCAATGTACAAACGTTCAAGATACATTTTTTGAATGAACCCGGTGCTACTAGGCGTTAGATACAACATTTTCGTGATAAGTATTGTGTTTGTAAGATGAGCGAATCCGAAGGTGTGTTTTGTTCCGTTCGAGTGATCAATTTATATACAAGTGTGTCATTCAGATTGCTCGTGTTTCAGAATACAACCAGCAGAAGCCCGCGAAAACTGGCAAGCAGCATAACATATTACCAATATGGGGTAACGAACAAACTATGAACCTGAATCCACTAATACTAGCCAATATACAGGGCTCTAGCTACTTCAAAGGTAGGTAAGCAAACGCAACTTCGTACAGGAGTTTGGATCCACGGTTTTTGTAACGTTTTTCTTTGTTTTACTTAATATATAGTTAGGCTTGTTTCATTTGCAATTTTGGGTTCATCTACCCAAAATGAACATGTTGAAACTTAAGTTCTGTTTTCAAATTTCACATTGTAGCAAGCCTGATTATAATAATTTGGAATATAGGCTTATGGTACCTATCAAACTCAATTTTCCATGTCGTCTTGAATATGTTTGTAGTAGATATATGTACAATTTTTAGTTTCAAATAAAATTGTATTGAAAATAAATATTTCTAATCCTAATAAAAAAAAACACATCATATTAAACATAAACAAACATCACAAATTAGTAATGATATTGTACCATCAGCCACTATTCATGATTACTAACTAAAGCCACCTAAAAAAAGAATTAATGTCAAACTTTGTCAACAGTGCACCTGTTCAAGCTGAAGACTTACCATGAAGTGGTGGACGAGATCTACTACCAAGTGAAGCACCTGGAGCCTTGGGAGCGAGGCAGCCGGAAGACCTCCGGCCAGACGGGGATGTGTGGGGGCGTGAGTATGTTCAGCCACATTTGCTATATCAGTGTTGCAAATAATATTCTGAAGGTTATTTATTCATCTATAATAGGGTACTTTTCTATATTGAATTTTATACATTATTTTATAAGCAACAGAAAATGATACGCAACAGAAACCCTTTTATTAAAACAATCAAAATTGGTTCAGAAATGTGCCGGCAGTTATGATTTTAAATGTTGGTATGAGGAAAAGTGGGTGCGTAGTGGGGATATCTCACTATCTTGCTTGCATGCGTGCACCATAGTATATATACCTCTTCTACAGGATTTGAATGGCATCTAATTTATTTATTTTTGGTCCAATTTATAAAGTTGTCTCTCTCAATAGATTTTGAGTAAAGTAACTTATTGATTTAAATAATAAAAAAAATCTAGTCAACTACCCTATTACAGTTTTGCTACTGTACCATGTTTAACATCTACAATCTAGACTTACAGTAACAAATCATCTGCTCATAGTCCTTAGACCACTCGGTCTATCATGCACTCGCATGATATAATATAATGGATTAAAAAAAGTAAAACACTGAAATTAAACTAGTTTATACAGATTTTATCACGGTTTAAGTCGATGACACTTGACAAGCTTTGACTGCTTGAGTATTAGAGGAGGTATTAATTATTTCAATGGTACCAAAGAGATTAAATTGATAATACAAGGTTTCCAATTCTTGACCAAACATTAGAAATCACAAGTACTACAATCACTAGAAATATTTAAATTTTACTTCATAATGACAAAAAAAATGAGACCTTCCTCCTATATGAAGTTGGTTAAAAAGGATAAAATAATATTAGTATTATACATATACATACTAATCCTGTTAATCTACAATGAATATTTCATTTTAAGTTGTAATATTCAGCTTATGACCGTTTGCATGTCTCTGCGCCCCTACTTTGAAACTTTCCATAGAGATTATCAGTAAATTGTTTGTTTGCAGTCTGCTCAATTTATTGTAAAACTCTGAGGTGAAAGTATGTGCCTAGTACAAAATGTTGAGACTTTGCTACAGGTGCGCGGCGTGGGCGCGGGAGGCATCGTGTCCACGGCATTCTGTCTACTATACAAGCTATACACGCTGCGGCTCACAAGAAAACAGGTCAATGGGCTGCTCCAGCATGCAGATTCACCCTACATTAGAGCGCTCGGTAGGTATGACTACTTGTTTTTATTTTTTTTTATACTTTTTCTTTATCATTAAATCATACCGTTTTTTAGTTGTCTTGTGCAGTACTGCTACTAAATTTATGCGCCCATTCTTCATGTATCTTGAAGGCACAATTTTAATGATCCAATGTAGAAAATTGGACATTGTTTGTTGGATGACGGCCGCGGATTCGGTTCTCACACCAAGACACAAAAAAAAATGTGATATACAAATATTTGTTTTGGGTTTTTTGAATTTGGATAAGCATAAGTTTTTCAAAGATTTTACTTATTGAAGGTAGCACAGAAATAGGTCTAAAATTAGTGGGGTCAGCTGTGCTACCAGATTTACAAAGAGGTATTATTTTACTCAGTTTCAACTGGTCAGGAAATAAAACACCTAAGTGTTTGCTCCTCAAACAGTACTTTGGAGACTACAAACCAAATCTGTAGCATGTGTTAATAAACATGTTGCGTCGATACTGCAAGTTGAATAAGGGCAGGTGGAAGAAGAAGATTTATCCATCCATCCATCCATCCAGTCGTTCCCTCAATGCTTAGGATCGTGAGCGTATCAGGCCGAGGTAGTAAGGGCCCTCCATTCGGTTCTGTCACCGGCAAAGTTAATTGCATTGTGCAGTTTCAGTTGCAGTGGTTTAGTGATTTGTTCACTCCATTTAGCCTACGAGAGCGCCTACCCTTCACTTTTCCCGTCAAAATATTCTTCTCAAGACTGTCTTCTTCTTCTGAAGATTCATACTAAATCATAAAAGTCAAATATTGACAAAGTACTTAATTTTAATCATAATACTGTAGTAGCTTTTCTTATTGTAAACACTTGGGTATGAGAGGTATTGATTTTCTATACATATATTAACAGCAGTGGTACATATATAATACAGGCCTCATATTTTTTTTTTATAGTATAGGCCGGCAAACGAGCAAGTGGGTCACCTGATGGTAAGTGATCTCCACCACCCATGTATGCCCACAATACTAAAATAAGCATGGGCGCGTTGCCGACCTTAATGGAAAGGGATAAGTAAGGGATTGGCAAGGAGAGGGGAATTTGGGCCTCCCGATATCTCACTCACCGTACGAAACGCAGCAGCAAGCTGCTACTTTACGCCGGTTTTCTGTGAGACAGTGGCAACGACCCGGACTTGCCGGCCCATTCATGCTGTAGACAGAACTGTCTACAGCGTGGCTCTACCACTCAAGAAAGATTTTAAATACAGTCCCATAATCTCACATGCACTGAATGGAAATGTGCTCAGGTTTTATGTACGTGCGGTACACACAGCCCCCGGCGGACCTGTTCGACTGGTACGCGGAGTATCTCGACGACGAGGAGGAGGTGGAGCCTCGCGCTGGTGGTGGAGGGGGCGGCGGTGGTGGTGGCGGGGCGGGAGCCACCACCATCGGAGCGCTCGTCAGGCAGATGCTCATCAAACTCGACTGGTTCAGCACACTGTTCCCCAGGATACCCGTGCCTATACAGAAACAAATTGAACACAAGTACGTACATATATACAGTAGAACCTCATTAAGTCGAACCTCGATAAGTTGAAAACCTCCAAATCTCGAAAAAAAAAAATTCCCTTCCCTTCAAATACCAAAACCTCCATTACTGGAAATCTCAACCCTCTATTAGTCGAAATAATCAGTTCCTCCAAGCCATTTCGGTACATATTTTCCCTCCATAACTCGTAAAATTAAATTTTACCTCTGTATCTCGAACATAGCAATGTTTTATTTTACAAACTTTACAACTCGATTATTTGAGACTTATTACCTCTATAGTTCTCTATAAGTCGAAAACTCTATAACTCGATTTTTTTGGCGCGTCTACCTTGATGTTCGACTTATAGAGGTTCTACTGTACTATATACTGTTGTATCTATTAGACGCATTATGTTTGGTCTTGTTTTTGATGAATGTTAAAAATATGTAACAATATTAATCTTGTCAATTTCAGGGTCCCTAAAGTTGTTGCTAAAATTTTGTCTTAAATTTGTTAAGATTTTTCATGTGTTTTTTTCTCTGACTACATTCGAGCTGCAGGACATCTTGAAGCGATTTTTTATTGATAAAATATATTGTGATAACATCTGGGTGTTGTATTGCACACGAAAAAAAACTTACAATAATTATTAAAAGTTGAACGTAATTTTGGGAAAAAATGTGTTTGGCGTTTCCAAATATTTATTCTAATCATATTTATTACGATCTACAACTAAACTTCTATTACATCTATAATCATAAACCTCACTATCAAGTCTCATAGACCGCGCGGTCGCATCCCGTATGCGATGTTTGCATTGCTTATTTAGTGCTAAACAAAACTAATCGAATCATATAACGTTTTTTTTTTTTTTTTATGGCATAGGCCGGCAAACGAGCAAGTGGGTCATCTGATGGTAAGTGATCCCCACCGCCCATGTACGCCCACAATACCAAAAGTATCGTGGGTGCGTTGCCGACCTTAAAGGAAAAGGATAATAAAGGAATTGGGAAGGGGAGGGAGTTTGGGCCTCCGGATATCTGACTCACCGTACGAAACGCAGCAGCAAGCTACTACTTTACGCCGGTTTTCTATGAGACAGTGGTAATGACCTGGACGAGCCGGCCCATACGTGCTGTAGACTAAAGTGTCTACAGCGTGGCTCTACCACTCAAAAACGTATATAGAAATCTACACATAGAAAAGAACTTATTTAAATATTGTACTCGAACACAGAAAATCGTCGTGCACCATACTGATCACTAATCGCTAATAATTTAGATTAAATTTTAATCTTATATGAATAGATTAGCAGAGCACAACAGAAAGAGTTCAGCGACGAAGCCGGCAGCCAACTACCGCGGCAACGGCAGCGGCGGCGGCGGCGGGGGCGGCGGCGGCAGTACCTACAACCCAACACGCATGGAGCCCGACCGACGGGACCACGACGACAGGGACAAACGGGACTACGGTGACGGAGACAGGTATCACACTATTTCTGTTTATAATTTGTTTTTGACTGTGTCTTGCATACATAAATAAAAGCAAATCAATAATTGATATCAATAACCAAAGACGTATACTACTAGACAAGCTGTGCGGTACAAAGAAGTTGCGCAATTAGTTACGGTCAATTGACAAGAGCAGTTGTTGTTTGAATAGTCTCAATATTGCCATCTTGCTTACTTTCAACTTCTCTCGCTCCCACACCTTAGACGTCATTCCCGCCTCGCCGGCCGCGTATACATTACAATTTTACTTCTGAACAGCCTGTCTATGGTATTAAAGTATTAGTTAATAACAAATATATCTTTGTCTTCATAATTTTCTTCATAAAAACCTATAATATTAGATACTGTATTTTTGTATCCGAATCTGAAAAATACTGTAACAGTCGAAAAATCTTAGCAACCCCACCTAAGACGTCTCACGGAGGGTGGCGGCCTCTGATTGGTGGACACTGAACAGATCGCTGCCAGAGTTTCGCTATGGGAGGTTTAACACGGCCAGTTAAAAATGCATTTACAAAATATATAAAAGCCACATAACATTTATTAACCCAAAATGGTATTGAGTTGTACCCATTGCCCAATAATGTTATAATTTCTTTGTTCCAGATATTCAAAAGACAGACCAAAACGCGACGACAGACAAGAGCGGGAAAGAGACAGAGATCGCGACAGAGGTTCGAGAGACCGGGAGAGACGGGACCGGGATAGAGACCGCCGGGACAAGTATCGCGAGCGATCCCGGTCCCGGGACCGTCCCCGGCATAGATCACGCTCACGGGATCGCCGCTATAGATAATGTTACGCCACGCCTTCCTCTGCAAATGGTTACTGTGTGTTTGAGAATTAAAATGATGTTCGGTAGTTTGTTGTTTTATTTGAAACATGTTTAGCCAGTGGAGTGAAGATGACCAATTGATTCCGAGCAATATCAGAATCGATATTCAAACGTAATGAAATAACTCGCATACGAAAATTTTACTATAAAAATAATCACATTTATTTTTTATACAAGTTAATTTATTGTTTGTAGACCGTATTTCGATTGATTACCTCTGTAAGAGCGAGATACCAAGTTGCGGCGCGTACGTACATCAAACGCGCCACGCCGCGTGTGCGCCCGGCATTAGTCAGCTGTTCATCACATATCAGGTTTTTTTTTTAAAGTATGTTCATTTTTACAAGCTACCTGTGTAAGGATAATATCTCGGTTCTGTTTATTATGACTTACCGCTTAGCTCACACAACCACACAACAAAACCAACAAATAATAAAATTAAAAAAGTCTGACGAATATGAGACACATCTTACTTTCTTCCCCACATTATTCTGCATCGTTTGGTATCGGTCTCGACCCCATACCCCCAGCGGTTTCGGAAGAGATAGCGTGACAAGATTTTGGCAGCGAAGGCGGCGGCGCCAGTTACTTTTTTTATAATAGAATAATTTAACTATTTTTATTAAGCTTTTTATATCTTCACGACCCAATAAGGGCCGACAGGGTTTTTTTACATACTGTATGTATGTATGTATAGTCGTAAAGTTTATGTAGAGAAATATTTTTTCCCGAATGAAAAGGGCATAAAGGTTTTGTTTGTATGAATTTTATTATCAGATAAAATGGAAAGCTTATGTAATGATTATCAATAAAATTAATTTACGTACGCGGTTTTTATTACTTAACGAAGTCACATATTTTGTAACAATTAGTAATAACTTGATCTTGATATTCATCAGCCTTGGTTTTATAATTAATCATTGTGTAATTTTTCTTTTAAATATTATAAAGTAAATAAGGAAGTACATACTTAATTGCCTCGGTGGCGCAGTTGTAATGCGTATGCGTTACGATTGAGGCTAACGCTGAGGTCTCGGGTTCGATCCCCGGGTCGGGTAAAGTGGTATTGGGTTTTCCTATTACGAAATGCTCAGTATCAGCCCGGAGTCTGGAATTTGTGCCCGGTATGGCGATAGGCTCGCCCCCTATCACATCGTGGTACCTACCCGAAAGGGTAGGCTGAGGTGTAACGAGTACACCCACATTTCGCCGAGCGTATCTCCGTCCCTTATGTGATACTAAGCATTCAGTTATAGAAAAATCCAATATAACTTACCCGACCCGGGCACAGTGATTCGCCTACAACTAGCTAGGTGGACAAAACCATGACACTGGACTGCGCTCGTCACCCCGAGACATAAGGTATGAAGTCTCATAATGACCAGTAATATCACTTGCTTCAATGTCCTTCAAACCGGAACACAACAGTGCTTACACTGTTGCTTGGAGGCAGAAATAGACAAAGCGGTGGTACCAACCCAGTCGGCCTCTCGCATACGAGGTGCCTACCACCTTGTAAACACGGATAATAATTAAAATGGATGAAAAATTGTTATATACAAATACGACAGCTTACGAAAAAAATATATAAAAAAACACAAAATAATATAAAAATATGAAACAAAATAAAAGCGAATGTACTTTATCACGACTTAGCATAGGAACAAAAAAAAAGAATAAATAATTAATATCTAATGCAAAGTTAATTAATAACATTATAAATTAAGTACATATCAACTCCTGACTAGATGAGTCACTCACACAATCAGACCACAGATTAACTATTAGTTACTACGTAAAATCAGACGAGTCAGGTAGCAATCATCAACGTGACATTGCGTTACACTCACTGAGGTATTGGTATTGAAGGCGGGACTATCAAATTCAGCAATTCTGATGGTAATGAACCTATTTTCTTTTTGGGTAGTTCTCTGAGTGAATTAATTACAGGATCCGATGTTATTAAAAGCATATTCAATAAATCTGTATTCGTGGCAATACGCGACTGTTTTCTCGTATGATGTTCTCGAAATCTACGGCAGTCTTTATTTCGAGACTCTTGAGCGTCTTCGGATAGTTGCCCAATACAAGATTTAACTACATCCGTACTATCACAGACTACTATAGAGATGCTAAGAAATGGGCAATGGCCGATAGAATATGCGTAGCATCTCTATAGTAGTCTGTGCCATTTCTCAACCGTTCAGTGATAAACGAGAGTGATATATTTTATTGGTTTTGTGTTTTCTGTTACAGGAGTAAGTACATTATTTATTTAGAATAATGTTTTTGAAGTAATATTACGACGATATATTGTATATTTATTGTAATTTGTGTTTGTTTTCAAGCCTTGAAAACCGAGTCCGTATCACACACACACTCACATACATACAGTCCACATTTACACCTGACCGTACTGGTACGGTCGTGCACACATATCATACATAGCACAAACACTTTAATGTATACTACTAGACGGGCTGTTTAGAAGTAAAATCGCGTCACCTAACGCGCGAGTTTTACAGCTCAAGCGGAAAAGGGAGCTATGCAGTAGCCAGTATTAGACGCTTACGAAGAAGTGACATTACTGAAATGATTTTTGCCCTTTTCCGGTTTGTCTCTGAGAGTAACTATACGATGTTTTTATTGTAAGTGAATTTCAATAATTATTATACATTATGTTTAACATGTGTGTTGAATTTATGTAAGGAAACAAGGAATAAATAAAAAATATATTAATTATTTTATTTTTATGCTCTCAGAAGATCTTCGTTCTTTGAGAATAATTTTTACAATACCCTAGTATGTAACTCAACATTTTCGTAAATGTACTATTTCCATCCAATATCTGAAACACAAACATCACACTTACCTTTCACCTACTAAAATTCACTTTATATAAGTAAGTACCTATTCCCACTTTGGCCCATACGTTTTTGTTGTGTTTCCTATTCTACATTAAAGCTATTAGAAACTATTAGTTTATCCTGATAAAAAAAAAATATAAATGAAATTTTATTTGTGTGTTTGTAAATAAATACAAAATATTTCAATCGGGAGCATTTTAATTCCACTATCGATAAAAAAACTGCCGAAAACAATTGTTTCAAAACAGTGCATTTGAAATCTTCAAGCTTACAATTCAAAATAAATAGATTTCAATAGAAATTATAATCTTTACAAGCTGTATACACATATTGCGTAACTACGCGGAAGCACCTTTCACAGTCTCTTGTTGTTCGAATTTAGGGTACTTCTGCTCGACATCCGCCCAAGATATTTTACTATTAGACAAGTCCCTCACAACGTCGGGCACATCAGACAACGCCAATCTGACTTGTCCCATGGCATCCCGCTCTCGAAGTGTTACTGTATGGGGCTCCTTTGTGGTGTCGAAATCTACAGTGATTGCATAGGGTACTCCGAGCTCGTCGGTCCTCGCGTAACGTCGGCCAATGGAGCCCGATGAGTCATCAACTTTATGAGATACGTCAACATTAGTTAAACCCTGGGATAGTTCTCTCACAAAGGGTTGGAACTCTGTGTTGCCACTCAGAGGCAACACTGCACACTTCATTGGAGCAACAGTAGGTGGTAATGAGAAGTAGGTTCTCTGTTCATCACCTTCTCTCATCTTGAAGTTGTGCTCCAAAATGCAGTAGAGGATACGTCCAACACCAAATGAAGGCTCAATTACGCTAGGAATTATTTCTTCAACATGTATGGTCTTTTGACTCTTCTTAACACTGACAAGATTTGGTTTTAGTGTGAATTCACCATTAGATGTTACTAGAGTGTATTCCCCATCACTATCTAATTTAGTTTGTAGTTCTTCTAGAGAGCTATTATCCATAGCAGCTAATGCATCATTGATAACCTTAGCTTCTTTCTTGAATTCTTTGCCAATAGCAGCTTTGTTTGGCACAGCTTCCACAACTTCAATCTGTTTAGGAGCTGCCAATTTCTTCTCAGCAGCAAGACGTATACCAGTGGCTTTTGTGTGTTGAGTGAGATCATAAGCTGATCGGTCAGCACAACCCACACACTCAATCCAGCCGTAACTGGACAAGCATTCTGCATCCCAACAGTCACAGGCGTAATGAGCCATTTCATTGCCCATGTGCTGTCTGAATCTTAATTTCTTAGGGTCAATGCCTACAGCCAACATGTACAAATGGATCCGTGCCATGAAGTAGCCTAGGGTCTCATTGTTAACTATGCCCTTAGAGACGGCATCTCCTATTGTCATAATCTCAGCCGGTTTGCCTTGTTCCTGGCTGTCTGCTGAGTAGAACAGCATCTGAGTGTCTTTTACAGAGTCAAACTTGGGATGATCTTTGGAGTCACAGAAGTGTTCTATTTCACACATCGTGAACTCTCTGACTCTAAGGAGGCCAGAACGAGGAGAGATCTCATTCCTGAAGGAATTACCAATTTGAGCAGCAGCAAATGGTAAGCGACCTTGGTTGAACTCTAAAAGACGTTTAAAGTTTACAAAAATGCCCTGAGCAGTTTCAGGTCTTAAGAAACCTTTCACCAACCCAGAGGGACCAATCTGGGTGTTGAACATGAGATTAAATTCAATGGGGGGAGTAAGTTCATTCCCACTTATTGGAGACTTCATGTCAAACCTCTTCATCAATGCAGACATCTCATCAGCAGTCATACCATCCAGCTTCACAAGTATGTCCTCAATTTCTGCCTTCAGCTCCCTTTTAGTGTTTTTGTCTGCCTTGATCTTCTCTAAATGAGCTTTGATTAAATGGTCCAGACGGAAACATTCTCCAGACTTAACATCTTTAGTCATCAGGTCAGCAAACCTTTCCACATGTCCTGATGCTTTCAGGACTGGTTCAGGAGTTAAAATTGAGCAGTCAACCTCCAACATCTGTTCTTGTAGAATGAAGTACTTTCTCCACAGTTGAATCATATTGCTCTTCAGCGCACAACCCATCGGTCCGAAGTCGAACTGTCCAGTTATACCACCATAAATAGCAAATGACTGATCATAGAAAAATCTTCTCTTGATCAAATCTTCCATTTTCGCACGGTCGAACAACTCATCTGCTGGGGCAAGACTTAGTTCTTTGTCTTCCAATACCTTCTTCCTTGCTTTTAGTTCAGCTACGGCTTTCTTGACGTCTATTTCTGGAGCTTTCTCTTCCTTCAGTTTTCTGACCAAGTCACCCTGTTCTTTGACACTGGCGCGCAGAGGCGCTAGGACTTCTTCAACTTTAGAGTCCGCCATTTTTATATCTCTGAGAGGATTCGGTATTTTAATCTTCCTGTGATTCTTGTTGCTTCCCCACTGCTGGGGCTGAGCGTGCGAAAGCCGGAACTGGTTACAGACGACTGGTATGTGTTTACTAAATACACTACATTTATAAACTAAAGCGAGAACGTGTCTCATTTAACCGTATGGATGATATTACTGCATTTAAATAGTTACATCTGTTGGCCGGTAATTAACTTTACGATTGCGTGCATGCGTGGTTGCTGACGAAATTCTCAAGAAATTCAACCATCAATTCGACAGTTGTGTTCCAGGTGAAGTTGCAATTTGGAGCATTGCATTTACTGGATTGCTGAATTCCTTCATAAGACGAAAGAGTACTATAGTGCTTAAAAATACTACTAGTGGATACGGAACAAAAGTGACAGGAAGACAATAAAATGACATTACGGAACAGTGCTGCCAGATCTGACTTCTGAAAATTCAAGCATAATCTGTACCCGGTCAGTTTTTATAGGTATAAAAAAAATCCAAGATATACATACCATTCGGACTGAAAGCTCCGTGATCTCACTCTAATCTAAGTTTAGTAAACCCATATTAGTAACTAACACAAACTTATGCAACACTTGTCCAATCCAAAACAACAACAAAAAAAACGAGCTATTAACTGTAACACAACTTCCGGGAATTTTTATTAAGCGATCTAAGTTAGATCTATCCGAATAATCCTAAGATCGTTTATTCAAAATGACCGTTAGTAGACCATAGTAACAGCTTTCCCTGACTTCATTCTCGGCGATGAGGTAGCCCGAGAGCAAATGTGTAATATACTTCCTTACTTGGATTATCTTTTTCTCAGCTAGCCTAATTTATTATTAGTAAATATTGTATTATAACTGCCGACGGTGGCGTAGTTGTAATGCGTACGCGGTACGCCTGTTGTGCTGAGGTCTTAGGTTCGATCCCCGGTCGGGTAAAGGGTTTTTCTATCATAAAATGCTTAGTATCAGCCCGGAGTCTGGAATTGTGCCCGGTATAGGGATAGGCTGCCCCCTATCACATTATGGGCCGGAAATAAGCTCAGTGAAATGTGGCTGTACTACTTACATTTCTGCCTACCCCTTCGGTGAGTATAGGCGTGATGCGTATGTATGTAATAAATTATAATTCACGAAGCGCAAGATGAGCCACATATTATTAAACAGAAGCCCGACTTTTTTTCTAGCACGCGTTTTATTTTGCGCAAACATTTAATTTACGTTAATTACGCCTAAAAATCCGTAGATCTACGAACAAATTCTTAGGTCGGGCAACGCTGAGACGAGTGCATGAAGTGACAGTTGTAAATTCGCGTTCAGTTTTGCTCTCTTTGGATATAATTATTCAAAAAATATATGTATCACACCCAAGTTTATATATTTTTTTGGAAATACCAAAGAAGATAAAAACATTTTATTATTGGTAAGATTTTTTTAATATTACTTGTATCATCTAGTATAAGACATAAATAATGGCCCATAATATTTTAGTAGGCAGCATTGAGAGTGTAATCAATTATATGAAAAATATGGCAACATCATATTTACTATCCCTCTCACACACTAAATCACGGCATAAATGATTGCGAGATGAAGCGTGATAGGAATAGTTTTAATTATTTGTTTTCTTTTTCAAATATCTCAGATTTGACAGCACAAAGGAGGCGGCCATTTTATTACTTGCTGGTGAACGGGGGGTGAAGCCTTGGGTTTTCGCCCTATTTATCTTTGTTGTACATTTTAGACATTATTTTTGTAAATTTACGTTTTTAACATCGTACAAAAGCGTATACGTATTAGTGTAAGTTTGAAAGGTGTATATGTATTGAGCAAGGTGATACGGTGAGAGATGGACGATCCAAACAGGATGATGGCGCACAGCGGTGGCATGATGGGCCCGCAGGGGTATGGGCTGCCCGGCGGCGAAGGAACGCCCGCAGCAGGCGAGGGCGAGGCGCGCAAACAGGACATCGGAGAGATTCTGCAACAGATCATGAACATCACAGACCAAAGCCTGGACGAGGCGCAAGCCAGGAAGCACACGCTCAACTGTCACAGGATGAAACCTGCTTTATTTTCGGTTCTGTGTGAAATAAAAGAGAAAACAGGTGGGTTAGAGTGTTATAATTTGTTGCCTTGAGTGTATATGTCTAATGAATACTAATAAATTACACAAAATAAAACATTCACTGTACTCTGTTACATGTTGTGTTTTGTTTGAAATTATGTGAAAGCTATGGCACATAATAAGTCTTTGAAGCAAACTGTTAGATTTATTTACAGATTATTGAACACACTTCAACAAGAAATTTATTTTAATATCTATATTTACACACCTGAATACTTAAAACTGTAGATGATTCGATCAATATTTATTTATAACTTATACATGCATTATCTTTATAATTCTTTTATTTTTTATCATAAACATGAATTTTTAATTGTATTCTTTTTTTCTGCCTGGTGTTAGCCCGGCTTAATTCCAGAGTCTAGTTTCTCATGGATATTAAATTACATTGAAATTGAATAAAAAAGTTCATGAAATGATGATAATATTTGTTGTGCAGTCCTGTCGCTCCGGAACACTCAAGAGGAGGAGCCCCCAGACCCACAGCTGATGCGTTTGGACAACATGTTAATTGCGGAGGGTGTAGCTGGGCCGGAGAAGGGAGGCGGTGCTGGAGCTGCCGCTTCAGCCTCTGCTGCTGCTGGTGAATGGGGTAAATGGATATCTGTCACATTTATGTGGAGTATTCAATATCTTAGTACAATGGAGACTCGATTATTCAGGCCTCAGTTATACAGATTCGTGATTACCAGGATTTCCACCACAGATAATGTTATGATATTATTGGAAACATATTGCAGACAAACAAACAGCTGGAAATGCAATTTAGATTTTTGTTGATTTTAATGTTTATTTTTTTGTTCTGGTTTTGAATAAAAAACTAAAATTATGTATAAACCTTAAGATAATCATATGACAATGTACTTAAGAAATGACCATATGTTGTGACATGGTGACATAGGTTTTTTCTAGAGTAAATACATATACAAAATGTTTCTTTATATATTGAACCATCCAGATTTTTGATTATCTGAATTAATTACAACAACAATTAGTCTGTTAATCAGAGTCTCCACCGTATTAAAAAATTGGTTTGTAAGATAACATATAAAATAAAAAAAATATAAAGGTGAAAATAAATACTATAGGCATTCTCTCAGACAAGAGTCAACTTCGGGGTGGCAGAAAATATGTTAATTTATTTTTATAAGTTACCATACCTGAGTTGGAACAGAATTTGAAAAGGCAGCATCTACTGAACATGAATAGGTAGTCAACTAAAATTTTCACAGAATGTGAATCTTCATATAGAAATAATCCAAACAAACAAGGTGTTAGAATTTGCATATGTGTGAGGCTGCCTGGGTTGGTGCCACTGCTTTGTCTATATCTGCCGCCAATCAACAGTGTGTAAGGACTTGTGTTCTGGACATTGAAGCCCACTGGCAGTCTCATACTGCCCCAGTAATATAGTAATAGTATTGACAACTTATGTCTCAGGGTGACAAGTGCAATTCAGTGCTATGCAGTGGTTTGTGATTCAGAGTTCTGTGTGGTGTTGCTTTTGTGTATGAGCTGGCGTGACGCTTACCATCAGGCAAGCGACCAGCTTGTCTCTTCATTCAAGCTAATAAAAAAAATACCAAAGCTTTGGTGGGAGTTTTCAACTCACATTTAACAGATTTCAAAAATAGAAGAGCTAGAAAAGGAGATTTACTTAGTTCTGTATCATCAGTTTGGTGTTAATTTAGACTGTCCTCGTAACTTTTCTAATAAGTACAGTAACAGAAAAAAAACATAAAAAATGTTGCTAGGATGAGTTTGTTTTGCCAAATTCATGCTATATCTTATTAGCATGATTGGCTTATTTTTATTCTTCTGCCTGCTTGATATTTTAAGATTGTATCACCAGTTATAGTGATTTTACAGTCCCAGTGAATGGTGTTATGCTTTCCTCTAAATTCAATTTAAAATTATTTAATAACCATTTTTTTTAATAGATTTTGCAATTCTAAAATTCCCTTTTATTTTATTTTTTATTGGTTGGAGGTTTCCCCTTTAATTTCGTATACCACCAACCACAATCAAGCGCACAACTGATCCACTATGACCCAAGCAGATAATGCGATCGAGCACTCGGACTACCGCGCCAAGCTGGCCCAGATACGTCAGATATATCATCAGGAGCTGGACAAGTATGAAAACGCGTGCAACGAGTTCACTACGCACGTCATGAACCTGCTTAGAGAACAGAGCCGCACCAGGCCTATTACGCCTAAGGTGAGACATTTTTTTACTTTTTTCATGTACTAAATTCCACATGGGTAGGTCCATCAAAGTAAGATGACAAGAAACGTAACTCGAGCAAAACATGACCCCACCAAAACTCTGTGCGAGGGGGCGGGGCTATAAAAGTCTGTGCAGCTTGTTCATTCCATAAAAATTAATTGAATAAAAATGATTCATGATCTCTAGTTGACACATAATACGTCAAATTTTTAGCGCGGTGCAGAACGTCGTATCTCGATGTAGAAATTTAATATTTAGACGTTAACTTTTATGAAATAAAGTTGATTTTGAACGTTCATTAATTTTCGTTGCGTGTATGAGTGTTACGTGTGATTTTGCCTTTGCGTGTGTAATTAAGTGGAGCCGTATTTTTGGCAGATTCATATGAGAGTTCTAGTTATATTATTTCGATGGTTCTGTCGTATGTGAGAGGTCATCTGTATAGGTACTCGTAACAACCACTTTATCAAGCAATAAGTTAAGTTTTCCGGTTCGAAGCACATATAAGTCTGTGAAATTACTGGGCGTTATGAGACTTATGTCTCGGGACAAGCCATGCTTATTCTTTCTTCTTTGTGATTCAAAGTTCTGTTATTGGTTTCGTTATGGGCAGACGTGGCAGTTGCCATCTGGTGAGCCTCGTCATTTAGACGAAAAACCTCAATTATCTATTGAGGCCAGTAGAAGATGGCTAATTAAAAGAACTAAGCCAAACTGCAATATGCGCAAAATAACTGCTGGAGTAAAGTTAGTCAATTCACGCCCTCTAGTTACAACAAAAAATAGCCGAGACGTTGCAACGGACTAACTTCAGGTCGCATTATTTTGCGCGCATTGTACTGCACCAGATGGTAAGTTCAGTGCAGTTCGAATATAATGTTTATCGTACTTGTTTTTCCTGATTGGGAGTTGGGACCTGAGTTTACTATTAATTGGCGATATTTTTCCGTGTGCAGTTGAAGTTTCACGGCAGGCGGCAGCCCGTAAAAGTGGTAGTCTAGTGATATTTCCGATAGGATTGATGTGTGTTTATATTAGAGAGTATTTTTGATTAGGACACATAAGAGGCATTACATTATTATTATTTTCTTTATCCTGGCTCGGTAAAGTGACTACGCTAAACCTGATGGTAAATGTAGCGCAATCCATGAATACTGTCGACCAACGATAGAAACTGAATCTATCGAAGATCGGCAGAATTATGCCGGCCTGCTTAGTTGCTTCTTCACACTCCGTACATGACGAAAGATATATATGTATAGTATAGATAAGTATAGTAAGAGTAGCTCATTTTTTTTTCATGTACCACTACAAATTATATAGCGTTATGTTATTAATCCCATGACGCGGGATGTCAGCGTGAAAGAGTGAGAATGAGCGAGTGAGCTTCAAAGTGCCTCGTCTCATTTGAAGTGGGTCCTTGTGCCGGCTTAGTAAAAACAAGAGTAGTTCAAACTCTTTTAATAATGGTGTCCCTTAGGGAGGAGTTGTAAGTAATTTTACTATACTCGATATGTATTGTGGCGACAGGAGATCGAGCGTATGGTGCAGATCATCCACAAGAAGTTCAGCTCTATACAGATGCAACTGAAGCAGTCCACGTGCGAGGCGGTCATGATACTGCGCTCGCGGTACGTGTTATATTTTTTATCAGTATAACATATTGAGGTTTTTAGGTAGAGCCACGCTGTGGACAGTTTTGTCTACAGCATGAATGGGTCGGCTCGTCCGGGCCGTTACCACTATCTCACAGAAAACCGGCGTAAAGTAGCAGCTTGCTGCTGCGTTTCGTACTGTGAGTGAGATATTCGGAGGCCCAAATTCCCCTCCCCTTCCCAGTTCTTTAATTATTCCTTTTCTTTAAGGTCGACAACGCGCCCATAATTATTTTGGTATCGTGGGCGTACATGCGCGGTGGAGATGACTTAACATCACGTGGCCCACTTGTTCGTTTTCCGGTCCATGCTATAAAAAAAAGTTTTAGTTTAGATTATTAGGAATTATAAATTGTCCTAAAAAATTCTTACACAGTTCATTTATTGTTATTACTGAATATTTATAATGCATTTTATTTTCTGAACTTCTACGCATTCTACTAGTGAATTGACATTGCTAGTTATTAAAAAAGCCAGCTCAACTTTGGCCTCTAAGAACAAAAAAAAAATCAAAAACAAAAATTCCCGCTTGCAGTTTCCTGGACGCGCGTCGAAAGCGTCGCAACTTCAGCAAGCAGGCCTCGGAGATCCTCAACGAGTATTTTTACTCGCATCTCTCCAACCCGTACCCGAGTGAAGAGGCGAAAGAGGAGCTGGCCAGGAAGTGCGGCATTACCGTGTCGCAGGTAACCGTCATGTAAACATGTAAACGTAACATTTACAGCTTCCTCGACTCGAGGCGGAAGCGGCGCAACTTTACCAAGCAAGCGATCGAGTTGCTCAACGATTATTTTTACTCGCATCTCGCCAACCCTTACCCGAGTGAGGAGGTGAAGGAAGAACTCGCCAGCAAGTGTGGCATTACCGTCTCGCAGGTATCGGCGGCCTAGCGACGGGACTTGTAGAAACTGCAGCTGGTAGTGTAATGTGCATACAATATTGCGTTTACTGTATGGTCACATTGCTTATTCGGCGGCTGGAGAAAGTCGGAGGCCTGAAAATAAAATGCGCTTCTTCTTCTTCTACTGCCACTCGCAGTGGGGTCAACGCAAAATGATTTTTAACATTTTTATCAGAAAGATTTGACTTGTAGTTTTTACGACCGACCGCCTGCCTGAGGTCAACCCTTCCGTGGAGAAAATACCCAGACCCGAAATAAATATTTGTAGGTGACGCAAATATTTTTTTTCGGTGCGAGAATCGATGCAAGCGGCCTCTCGCTTCACAACTAGCTACTCACCCACTGCGCTTCGGAGACTATCTGAAAACAGGAATATAGTATAAAATTACTGCAAATGAAATTTTGCATTCGGGTGGCTATGCTGATAATAATCAATGAAGTTCCATAATACCCCAGTAACATAGTAACTGAAAATTAATACTATTATTAAGTATTAGTAAAATAATATTGTGATGGATCTTCTATACTATAATAGTATGTTTTAGAACTTCATTGCTTCCTTTCGATATAGGCACCTTGGGTTGAAGGAGCACAAGTTGATAATTTCAGATACCTACAATACAGGAAATTCAATTGGATTAAAGAGGATCAAAAGTCACCTATAGAATTGTTTGTAAATTGCATATTAGAATATTCGTTTATTGAACACCATTTTAAGGAACAATACAAAAGAACCTTATAACTGTAATTTGTCAATAGGCGGTGTTTTTGCTAAATCGATATTTACCAGTCAAGCTTATTATAATAGAGTTGATTATAAAGGACAAGTTGAAAAGTGCGAGAAAATGCTTTCAAAAAGTACTGGTTATATTTTTATGAGTATATCTCAATTGAGCCGCTCACTCCTTACAAAATTGGCTGTACATAGTTCTCTTTTTTATATATCATATTATTAAATATTGACTGCTCTATTGGCGCAATATTAGTATTTAAGGAATATTGACATTTTGATTATTTTATTAATAATTAAGTATTTCATTTTGTTTTTTTTTTATGTGAGTGCGAGTGCTGCGTATATCTGGTATGCTCTTGGCTATCTCTTGAAAGGGCCAATCCAGGAATTTTTGTACATAACATTCGCATGATTCTGTAAACCAATGTCTGGACATTAAAAGAGGCCATAACCCATGAGTTTGTTTTGGCATTTCTTCTCATGGCTAGCCCCGAAATGCCGTCGTAAATGTAATGTAGCATAAAAAATGATTGACATGTAAAAGTGATATTTATGATCCAATTTACAGAATAAATTATTTGAATTTGGATTTGAACATAGTGTGATGTTTGCAGGTGTCCAATTGGTTCGGCAACAAGCGCATCCGTTACAAGAAGAATATTGGTAAGGCTCAGGAGGAGGCCAACTTGTATGCAGCTAAGAAAGCCGCTGGTCAGTATGTTCTACGTGTGTATACTATGACTATCTGGGATTTGGTATTATGTCATATTACTAGTTTATTACACATTACACAACACATTCCAAAATTAAAATACAACAGAGAAATATTTGTTTAAAACGAAATTTAATATATTCTTTTTACAATATGTAAAAAGAAGAAAGAATGTAATGTAAAATAATTATTGTAATTGGATTACCATTTAAAAAAAGTGGTTATAAAAATAGCAACTAAATAAGATGCAATATCAGAAATACACATTTGGTACACACAGATGGTTGTGTTTGTAAACATCTTTTACTATTGGCTTGAACAAGTGATCAGTGATCAGTGATCAGACACATTACACCCCCTGGCGTGAAGTGTGAGCGCGAATATATTCCGCCCATTTGTTCCAGCAGCGGGAGCATCTCCATATTCAATGGGTGCAGCATCAGGCGCGGCGACTCCGCTGATGTCTCCGGCACCGGCGCAGGACTCCATGGGTTACTCGCTGCCTGCGCCCGGGTACGATCAGCCGCAGCCAGGATACGACGCGTCCATGCCCTACGACCCCATGCACCAGGACCTCTCGCCCTAGTCGCATTACTACTGCACGCCCTGCACCACCGCATACAGGTATCTTGGGACTTGTATTGTTACCCTTTATACATATATGCCTCGGTGGCGCAGTTGTGATGCGTACGCGTTACGATTGAGGCTAACTCTGAGGTCTCGGGTTCGATCCCTGGGTCGGGTAAAGTGTTATTGGGTTTTTCTATTACCCGCCCGGAGTCTGGAATTTGTGCCCGGTATGGCGATAGGCTCGCCCCCTATCACATAAGGGACGGAGATACGCTCGGCGAAATGTGGGTGTACTGGTTACACCTCTGCCTATCCCTTCGGAGATTGCAGGTGTGAGTGCGTGTGTATACATACATATACATTTACTATCGTCAATCGATGTGGTTGCTAGTGGAAGAGTATCTGATACATTTTTGTACACGGGTAGTGACCACTTAAGCGTGTCGCATTTCGGAGTCAGCTAGAGTACATCCAAGGTACGGGTAACTTCAGGCCGGCATAATTCTGGCGACCGTCGAGGGACGCAAAGTCTTCCTTGCAATGCCAGGATAAAAAGCTGTGGATGTCGATTTATACCTGCTAGTCTATGTCACAACAATCATCAATGGATGATGGATCGATTTGTAGATCCATCTGTTTACGGCCGTTTTCTAGAAACGATCTTAGTTTGATAGTCTGCATAGATCACATGAAACAAACTAAGTAATTTGTACGCATATTCTTCATACTGTAATCAGTACTGCGATCTATCCAGAGAATCAAACTAAGAGATCATTTATTGCAAATGGCCGATAGTGTATACAAGTTGTGCCTAATTTCCGTGTACTTTATATAGAGACTGTTATTTTTTTTTAATCTATTGTATAAATTGGTTGTCAATAGATAAAAATCGAGCAAATGTGTTTGATCTAGTAGTATTAATCGAAGACGATAGATCATTCTACTATCCAAGGTTCGCATCGAACAACGTCGATGTAGTGATGTCAATAGAGGGACTAGTGAAACATTTTTTTAAACTTGACCATGTCAGATGATCTAATACAACTATTGTATGTTGCTTCAGGTAAAAAGGGCAGTTCGCGTAATTGTGCAGCTTCCACAAAATTGCCATTTACATAACATTACTATTATAAAGTTAAGTAGCAGACTTACCTCGATCGGTTCTTGGCGTCTCGACGACTCGACGACTCGGCGACTCGTCTGCCATCTATTGCCTTAGGACATACAACATATTGTATACTATCGCATTACAACGTTACATATTACTAGCGATATTTTTGGAGGTACATGTAATTGAAATGTATTTAATTTGTATTAATCGATTTATACGACTGGCACCCAGTATTTATTTATACATTGATTTCTGTGAGTTTTTAAATCGCGGCAGCTGTTTATAGTATTATATTTTATCGTGGACCCCAGTGATGTTTTTATAAATTTTCTAAAGTAATTATTTGTGCAGTATTAGTAATTTTTATGTACCACATCGATCGGCCCGGGATCTCGTTTGCGTTCACTATTCGTCTTTACTCTACTATATGGTGGTTATAATTATACGATAGTATGTAAGTAATTAGCGTATAGAGTAATATTATATTATGTAAGTATTCAGATATTTTGTGCTGATAAGTGTCCTATATACATGCGTCCGTACATTGTATACTAAAGGCTTTGACACTGTGGTGTTTTCTGACTTTCTACTTAACATTTTAAACCTACAATAAACCGCACAAGTATTAAATCCGCTCGGTAATCGCTCTGACAATATTTAATGTTATTAATGCATAGAATGTTCAATATCCGTCCCTTAATATCCAAAGTAGCGGTTCAGCTGAATTCTAGACAAATGTGCATATATTTTATTTATTTGCAAGTTTTCTAGAATAAATGAAATCAAAATCGCATGTAGGTATCAAAGTTTTTATACTCTTCGATAAAACAATATATTAACTTTATCTTGACGTCATTTGTATTGCCAACGAGATGCTTATAGAAGTCGGTCTCTAAAAGATATTTTCTAACTGATATGTTGGAGAGATTACTGAACGGTATAAAGGCATTTGATATGTTTTAAACAATTTGTAAGGTTCAGCGCATTCGGAGAGAGAATGGCGGCAGATATACTATCGATAACAATTGAAACTAAACCTTATTGCGTTCAGCATACAGCATATATTAATAAAACAGAACACGGGGCGCGGTGACCTGAAGCAGCGCGTCGAATACTTTATGAATTTTATAGTAATATCAGCCATGTACGGAAGGGAAAGGTTGAGTTTCAATAATTATCAAATTTAGAAGCTTCAGCGATGCTGATCCAAAGTGAATATATCAGGAAATAGTACAGTATCGAAGTCTGGAGCGAGGTGTGCGTGGGTGCGTGCGTGCGTGCGTGCGTGCGTGCGTGCGTGCGTGCGTGCGTGCGTGCGTATGAGCGTACGTTCGTGCACGTGTGGGTGCGTGCGTGCGGACACGCGACTTGTGTGCAATTTTTATGTTTTATCTATGGTTGTGTTATATCTCGCACACGTTAATCTATGTGAAATGAAGCATTTTACATTTTTTTATTCAATAATATTTAAAAGCAATCATGTTTTATTTTGTTTAGAAAAGCTATCGGGAGTTGTGAATATCAGAACAAAATATATTTTTACACGGTGCTATAGTTGTATAGCACTTTATTATTTCCTTATTTTAGTAATAAGTGAATGTTATTTTTGTTTCGTCGTTCCGATACGTTCACCCGGATTCCGCTAAGTTCCACGTAGATATAGTTTTGGATATGCTAGCGTTAAGTTGATGTGTTCTGTAACAAGATATCTGAAACAGTATACGAGAAAAATAACGAAAAAATTTAAATGAAATAAAATTATTAAAATTCGCTGTGGAACATTGATATAGCACCGCGCCGTCGACCGCGATTAGCCGCCAATTTAAAAAAATGGGTTATTTATGATATAGTCGAGTGATAATGTGAGAGCTCAAGGCTCGACACGACGCGACGCGACAGTAAGTCGCATGTCGCGGTCGGGCGCGATGGCGTCGCGACGGCGGCGCGACCAACATGTATACGACGACGAGTTCAATGTTATTGCGACCATCAGATTGAATAAATACATTTTTGTGTAGTTATACAGGTGTTTTATTTACAAGCCTCGACTTTAACCTAAGCCACCTACGCCCAGCCCGCTTAGAATGCATAACTTCAAAAAATAAACTTTCCATCGTGTCTCCCAGCTTTGTATCGGATAATGTCACACGATGGTATCTCGGCCAATCTCAATAGGCTAGTTGACTTATACCAAAATTTAATAAATAATTGTGTATTCCCTACAGTATTTGGTTTATGGAAAATATATGTATATCCATTTCAATACAATAAAGTAGATGTCTTTAAAATTCAAATTACAAAGTATTTTTTTTATGTGATGATTGACTGCCTCGGTGGCGCAGTTGTAATGCGTACGCGTTACGATTGAGGCTAACGCTGAGGTCTCGGGTTCGATCCCCGGGTCGGGTAAAGTGGTATTGGGTTTTTCTATTACGAAATGCTCAGTATCAGCCCGGAGTCTGGAATTTGTGCCCGGTATGGCGAAAGGCTCGCCCCCTATCACATCGTGGGACGGAAATACGCTCGGCGAAATGTGGGTGTACTGGCTACACCTCTGCCTACACCTTCTGCCTATTTGAAGTCTTCGAAAAAGCTACCGCCATGATCGTGACGTCAGTCACTATGTAAACAACTAAATGCCATTCGCAAATCGCATGTTGTGATATTTTGTAGCAAAAATAATAAGATATTATGTAGGTAAGTACTTACATCGAAGTGATCTTCGCAAAAATAAATTTGAGTTTCAGTCGATATCTAGATAGGTTATTTCGCGTGTTTATTTACTAATACAACGTCATTGCACAGATAATCTATAGACCAACATGGCCGACGGCGTTTTCGTATGTTCATGAAAAAATTTAATTTGAATTAAAGTTTTGTTGTTTTATAAGTCTAAAATAAAACAACGGTCTAGAAAAGCCTCATTAACAAAATAACGCCTATTTAAAAATGTGTCAACTAGCCTATTGAACGGCACAAACGTTCGTGTCGTGTATGTATGAAGATATAACTTCCAGGTGGTTTGTAAAACAACTGTGTTTGTTTAACTTTATATTATAGTCTAGTCTAGTGGATTTATAGTTTATCTAATATTTTAGGTATGGGGGGGGGGGGGATTAGACCGAATCCCGCTGCACTTTATAAATATGTTAAATTCTATGCTAAGCCATACAATTGACAGAAAAATTATTGTACTACATATCGGAGTTAAACATAACTGTTTGCATATGTTTCTCTTTACTTATTTTTAACACGTATCATTAATTAGTGTCAAAAGATCATGTTTAGGTACGTGAACTTATAAATCAAATACGTAATTACATGTTTCATTACTTTTTATTATCTCTGTTTATTAATACAAACATATTATTGACCGATATTATTACAATGTTCATCGCTTTTATCTAGCTACAATAAGTCTCTGAGACTTGTGTACTCTGAGCAGCATAGCTTTGGAGTGGCGCGAACGTGTGGGACTTCCATATATTTGAAATTTCATGGCTAAGAAGCAGTTTTAATATATGCATACTTTTTCGATTTTCACCTTTATGGTGCATGGTTTTTCTGATTTTAGTATAGTAATAACACCCAACAGTCACGCACATAGCCTACAGTAAGATACGATTATATTGTGTCGTGGGTATCAAAAACTTCGAGAGAATTTCGATCTCTTAACACCCAGACTCGAAACAAATATTTGTGAATCAGATAGTCGAAAACCCGGCCTCACATTTCGCAGCCTGCTACTCATCCACTGCGGCAGGAAGGTCCTACATTGTTCCTATTTTTATTGCAATACACTACATACTAGTCCATAGCAATAGGAACAAGTGTCCACAGTGATAGGAATGCTTTGTCAATTTCAACTGACAACCTTGTGTAAGCATTGAAGGAATTTGAAGCCAGTGAAATTACTAGGCATTATGAAACTTGAAACGACTTAGGGTGACAAACGCAGTACAATGCCAGGCAGTCCTACTACTATTATAAATGTGAAACTTTGGATGTTTGTTTCTGAATTTGGAAGTAACAAGAGTCCCTTGGCCTGATGAGCGCTGCCAAAATCTAGTAACTAAACTATTTATGTTATTTTATATAAATCACAAAAATAATTTTGTTGATGAGTGATGCCATAGTATTGGAAAAGAAAAGAGTTATTTACTTATTAAAAGAGCCTCCAACTGTGTGCCCTGACTGGCAAGACTGCTATGGATAACTATACCACTTCGTCAATCTTAATAACTGATACGGTAATGATTATAATTCGCATTTCTCATTTGTGCGATGCTTGTGGAATAATTAATTTATCCTCTGTAACTAAAACGTAATTTGTATCGGAGCCAAGCTATACCATTCTCCCCCAGCCCGCTTAGCATGAGCCCAGGAGATATCTCGCGCGTGACAGACTACATAATATCTCGTTTGTGCCGTAATGTGCATCCTACGAGGTAAAAAGTGCTAGAGATATAAAGATATTGCGAGAAAATGAAACAATAATATTTCCTCGTGGCGCGAATGCCGGATGTTAGCTTCGAATATCGATAAATATGTAGAGATAACATGATTTCCGAAAGCCAGGTGATGTCCACAATTGTAATTAGTCAACTGTCATCTTTTACTGTACGCTTTTTATCAAACCACACGACCTTGGAATCGAATCGAGTATCGCCAGACAAGAATGAATCGCGCTTAGTGCTGTGAAGTCACTCGGCTGATTCACGTGAATTTACTTGTTATGTTGAAATCTTTGGGTAATTTAGCTGCAGCAACAGTTAATAAAAACCGTAAGTTTTTAACAATTATAATACAAAGAAGACATTTAACGCTCTACAATTTAATGTGTTTTGTTCCCTTATATGGACGTATTTAACTTGCCTTTAGAAGAAAATAAAATACAAAAACCATATATCGGTTCTCATAATACAACCTTTTAATGAAAATCTACATACCTACCTATCTATTGAATTGCAATAAATAGGCAGATATATCTAAGTAGGTATATTATTTTGTTAGGCTTGTCGCATCGTACTCACTTGTTAATTTATATATACACGTCATCATTTCACGCATTATAATGTAAACATAAACGGTAAAAATTTGTTTTATGTTATATTGCAAACTGTATTTTTTATACGAAATTGGTAAATAAATACTGACCATAATCTCGGTTACTAAAAATCAAAAATTTACAATTTTGTATAATAATTACCATTTTGCAAGGCCCGCAGTTTAATACTGTTATTAGTTTAACAAGGAGAAAGTGAACACGATGGGTACTAAGGGACATGACCGTACCAAAGTAATGCCCACTTTAGAACCCTGTTGATCCACCCTAGAATACAACCATCCCTCAGATGTCTTTACTCCTTGCCTCTATATTTGGTAACCCGGAGCAGTATTTTAATGGCCCATTACAGGAAAAATATATTCTTACGACCTTGATGATGGACGATTTATATAGTAATAAAAAAAAAGTTATTTATTTGTTTTATCGAGACGATGGTTCATACTTGAAATATTCGATACAAAGATAAGTAACAATTTACTTAGGTACATATTATTCTGTAAATATTATGTTGTAGCGTCCAGAATGATGAGTGTGCACAGCGCGTATAAGGACGAGGTCTATAACGTGCCGATGTCGGTCATCATCAGACCATTCGTGCCCGAACTAGATGAAAACAAAGTTCTATCGCTAATGGAAACTATACAGGTAATAAAACATCATGTACAATTTAATGTAGTTTAGTAAGAGCATACATAATGATATATGTACAGGGAGGTACTGGGGTTCGGTTCTCGGGTCTCAGTCGTATGATTTATCTACAAATTTTTATATTTGATGATATATTATTTGTATCTCGTATTAAATTTGTGCTCGCAATAGGCCTCTACAATGTCGTAGTTCGGTAAAACCTACTCTGAGTGGAATCTTGTAATTTTACAAGGTGGTAGGTCCCTCGTTTGCGAGAGACCGGCTGGGTTGGTACCACCGCTTTGTCTATTTCTGCCGCCAAGCAACAGTGTGTAAGCACTGTTGTGTTCCGGTGTGAAAGACATTGAAGCCAGTGTAATTACTGGGCATTATGAGACTTAACACCTTATGTCTCGGGGTGACGAGCGCAGTCCAGTGTCATGCAGTGCTTTATTTCAAGTTCTGTGTGGCGTTGCTTCTGTTTATGAGCAGGCGTGGCGCTTACCATCAGGCGAGCGACCTGCTCGTCTCGTCATTCAATCTAATATAAAAAAAAAACTTCATAGGTACCTATCTATGATCTTCGCATCCCTGCTTATCCCCTCGGTGATACAAGCGTGTTATATTTGATATGCATCTTATGCAGAGTCTAGGCTGCATCAGATTTCTTAATAAAAGCCTCACCGGTTTCAAACATGTTCATTGAGATTAGTCATGTCTGGAGGAGTGGAGGGTACGTTATCGTTTTTCAGCTCCCTTAAATATATTATATACCTACCATTAAAAGGTAGGTATATTAAGCAGTGATAGCTCAGCGGGTAGTGGTATGTACTGTCGAGACGAAAGTCGCATGTTCGAAACCAGCCCCAAGTGCATACACCTCTGACTTTTCTAAGTTATGTGTGTATTAATTGTTAATTACCACTTGCTTTAACGGTGAAGGAAACATCGTGAGGAAACCTGTATACATGAGAAGCTCTTCATAAGAATTTTGAAGGTATTTGAAGTCTGCCAACCCGCATTAGGCCAGCGTGGTGGACTAAGGCCTAACCCCTCTCATTCAGTAGAGGAGGCCCGTGCCCAGCAGTGGGACGTATATATTATTATACCTATACCAAAATATTATACCATCGGTGATGGGAAGTTAACATTATTTCTGACATAGTGTGAAAATTAGTTCCTTTCGCCTTATTTTAAGTAAAGGATTAGTATGTACGGCATGGTTCTAATGTTTCCAGTACCTACGTATTATAGATTGTCTGAGGTTAGTTGGCTATCGTACGAAACCTGATTAGCTTGTTCAAGTGACGTTTATAAATATTTACAATGCCAAGTCGTTGCAACTGCAGAGGTCGTTTTCAATTATACACCTTGTAAATGTGCAAATATTAAATAAGTCACTATTTCGCGAAGTCTCTAAATTAAACAAGTAGGTATATTTAAGGTTCTAAAATATATACCTATTATTAAATATATATAAATAAATACACCCAACAGTCACACACATAGTCCTGACCCCACACTAGGTTAAACCTGTATCGTGGGTATCAAGAACTACGAGGGACTTGCGGTCCCACAACACCCAGACCCGAGACAAATATTTGTGGATCAGACAAACATTTGTCAAGGTGCGGGAATCGAACCCACGTCCTCACGCTTCGCAACCGGCTACTCGCCCGCTGCGCCACGGAGGCTGTCAAATATAGGCATGAATTGAGCTGCTCTTACTCAAAATAAGTTTTGTCTACAGCATAGTAGCAGCTTGCTGCTGTGTTTCGTACGGTGAGTGAGATATCCGGAAGCCCAAATCCCCGTCCACTCCCCAATCCCTTAGTTAACCCTTTAAGGTAAGGTCGGCAACGCGTCCATGTCGTTTTGGTATTGTGGGCATACATGGGCTGCGGCGATCACTTACCATCAGGTGACACACTTGCTCGTTTACCGGCCAATGATATAAAAAATACCTACTGAGTATTGTACTATTGAGGTCATTGACCCTGTGTTTAATAGTAAATTAATAGTGCACTTCAATCTGTATCATACCAAGTACCTATGGCACATTGTTTAGTAACTGCTGTATACTCCAACATAGCAAAAATACCGTGTAGTTCAATTATTGAGTGACTTATTAGTTATCGTTGCTAAAAGATAAATATTTACTTGTTTTCATAAGATAACATTCATTTTATTACTGTCATTGAACATAAAGTGTCAATATTTGCGATATTTTTTATAGTAATTACCAAATTAACCTCCACAAACACATACATGAGATCAGAACGCCAATTCTCGTAATTTTAAACGTTCAAAATATCATTCCGATCTAGTCTCAGCGTCAAGAAAGTTGCAAATGGCATTCTCTTAAACCAATAATCAACGTCAAATGTGAACATAGATCGTAATGAGATTGAATGTAGAATAAAAGTTAACTGAAGCCAAAACGGTATAATGCTACTGCTAATGCTAGGTGCATTTAACGTTGATTATTGGTTTAAGAGAATGCCATTTGCAACTTTCTTGACGCTGAGACTAGATCGGAATGATATTTTGAACATTTAAAATTACGAGAATTGGCCCTCTGTAAGTCGTTTACACAATCTTTTACAATAGGTAGTGATCATTTTTACATACGGGCCTCTTGACTTCTACTTTTTTTAGTACCTACTTAAGTATAGCTGTAGGTACGTATAGATACCTACTTAGGTCAATAATCTTATAAACACGACCTTACTAACACATCTTTAGTTCAAAATTATTATCGTAAGAACTAAGAAGTAAACACTTTTAAAGGCTTTCAAAGATTTTATTGTTAATTAAGTAATCACGTTGATTAATAAATAAAGTAATTACATTTTGGCGCCCCTTGAGGCCTTTGTAGATTATTTTCATACATACGCACTCACGCCTGTAATCCCCGAAGGGGTAGGCAGAGGTGTAACCAGTATAACCACATTTCGCCGAGCGTATTTCCGTCCCATGACGTGATAGGGGGCGAGCCGCTACAGGCTGATACTGAACTCTTCGTAATAGAAAAACCCAATATCACTTATACCCGGGGATCGAACCCGAAACCTCAGCGTCAGCCTCAGTCGTAACGCGTACGCATTACAACTGCGCCACCGAGGCAGTCATTTTTTTTCAGATTATTTTCTGGTTTCAATAATCAGGTTTGTCAGTCGCTGAACTTACTTTGAAGCCAGTTTCATTACTTAGTACTTACGGCCCACTTCAATAAACGATCCTAGATTGATTTTCCAGATAAATATGAGCCAATCAGAAAACAGTTTCAAAGTCACTTGTACGAATTACCTACATAGTTTAATTGGTTATTGATCTGACTGGATAATAAAATGTATCCGTTATTGGGATTGCCTATAGTAAAGCGCCAAATTTATATGTTACCTATTTAAAGCGTTAACAGTTACCATATTATCTAGTGTGGACTGTGGACGCGGTTTTAGTTTTACGCACACCTATCCGCGCCGCACGTGCCGCAATTTGATGCGATGATTGCTGACGATGCGGTTGCATATAGTCATTAAAATAATTTAAAAAAATCAATGACTGCGAGGCGTGCAGCTCATGCGACGAGGCGCGTTACCCTTATGAACCTCATCACAGCGTCATTTATTGTTTCAGCTTTCTCTTTCCCCTCTTGCTGTTAAATGCGTCAGTTTCATAAACAATGTTGTTTCTAGAAAGAAGAAGAAACCGGTACGGTGCCTCCTATAGACATCCTGTGGATCAAGGGCTCCCAGGGTGGGAATTACTACTATAGTTTCGGCGGATGCCACCGATATGCAGCGTACAAACGCCTCAACCGAGACATCATACCAGCCAAACTAATAAAATCTACCGTCACAGATCTCAAGACGTACCTGGGGAGCAGTACGCCGGATTTGAAATAGAAATAAATTATATATACCTTCATCATCAGCCTTGCAGTATAATACAGGTCCTTGTATTATACTGTTCCACTGCTGTGCACGGGCCTTCTCTACAAATGAGAGGGGTTAGGCTTTAGTCCATCACGCTGGTCTAATGCAGGTTGGCAGACTTCAAATACCTTCGAAATTCTTGTGAAAAACTCTCAGGTATGGAGATTCTTCAAGAAGTTTTCCTTTAACGTTAAGGCTAGAGATAAATAATAACCAATACAAACATAGCTTCGAAAAGTCAGGTGTGTGCTTAGAGGATTGTATTCGAACCTGTTACATACGTCAAGACAATTCAATACCCTCTAGGTTACGCTTTTCTTTAAAATACCCTCTTTCTTAACGTTAGTTAGTAATAATCAGTGTGTTAATTAACTTTTGTCTGCTTCTTCATTACATCAAACAATTTGAGAGCGACAGAGACAAAACTATGATTAGATTAATTACTGATTAAAAATGTTTAAAGGTTTAGAGAGTGTGTTGCACACTGTGCCAGTAAATAAGACAGAAGAGAGTAGTGTTGAGGACATAGAAGAGGTATTTATTACATTTGTCCCGTACATGACGAAATAATGTAAGAGCGGCTCAAATTTTTTACATGTACTACTTCAAATTTGATATCACGTTACGCTGTTACTATATATTCCAATTACACAGGCTGCGTGCGTGAAAGAGTGAGAACAAGCAGTGAGGTTCAAGTCGCATCGCCTCATTTGAAGAAGAACCTTGTATATATACTGGGTCAGTACAAGAAAGAGGCTACTCTTACGAACTCTTTTTAAAATCATCTACAACACTAGAGGAGAGTACGATAAGTTAAATATCAGTACCTACAGAGTACTTTGTTATATACTGAATTCAGTACCTCTTGTATCATGTGGCTGTCATACTATTCTCATGTAAAGTTATGTATAAAAATCAAATAACTAAGTTTATTAGGTAGTAATTTTTAGGACATACTTAGTGTGAAATCATGGCTTTATAAATAACAACTGTTTTTTGGTATTGTTTTTTATTTAAGTTTTTTTTTTACCATAACATTATTCTCATATCTAGATCCTCTTAATGGTCACAGAAGTGATATCATTCCAATATTATTATAATATTATAGTATAAAAAGGCCAGACGTTATTGGTATTTGTTACTGTTTTACACTAGCTTACCGTGTGCTTTGTGCGAGCCATCACAACTTCAAGTGATAACAAAGGAGGACCTAAAAGACGTACTTTTTACAAAATGTAATTTATTCTTTTAGTCTAAGATGGTTGTAAATTATTTTAAGATATATAAAAAATTAAGTTTGGATAAATATATTTTTTAAAGTTTACATAAATCAAGATATACTTTTAGTCCGATAAATATTTTATATGAATCCCCATTATTTATCCTTTTCATCACAATCACCATTATTATTTCAAATATTGCGAAATTTGCTTATTTACATCTCATACTAACAAGATAAATCCTTCCTTTTTTCTTTCCACCTGCCCTTATCCACTGCACTTGCAGTGGGGTCGGCGCAACATGCTTTTGACAAATGTTACGGAATGATTTGGCTTGCAGTTTATACAACCGGCCGTCTGCCTGACGTCAACACACACCCCTGGGAAGAATCGTTTTAAATACGTTAATGAAACAAAATATTCGTCCATAGTATTTATTTTGGAGCGACATCTTAATGACTACAGAACAGTGAGATATGCCAGTTCATTACAATTATATATACAAACTTGAACATAAATAATATCAAAATACATCTATACTAACTGTTTACGGCGGCCGCGCTCGCATCTCATCGCAAATGAACGAACACTTGTCTAAAATGGCACGCGCTGCCACACAATTTTGGATCTTACTGCACAAAAAATTGAGTGGTATAATTACCGGCACGTGTTAAGACTCGCAATCTTCGACTGGCTATCTGTGGCCACAGATAGCCAGCAGTGGGGGGTCCACTGCTGGTTATCTTTGTTGAGAGTACAATAAACGACCAGTGCCTCAACCATGAGTTTGTCTTAGTAAAATCGCTAGCGATGGCGTAAAATACTTGTATGACAAAATTTAGTTTCTCACGTAGGTATGAAAGCCTCCGTGGCGCAGCGGGCGAGTAGCCAGCTGCGAAGCGAAATGTCGTGGGTTCGATTCCCACACCGAGACAAATGTTTGTGTGATCCACAAATGTTTGTTTCGTGTCTGGGTGTTGTGGGACTGCAGTGTTCCTCATTCCCACGATACAGGTTAACCTAGTATGGGATCAGGACTATGTGTGTGTCTGTTGGGTGTGTATTTTTTTATTTTTATCCGCTGGAGGCGCCACTGAGCTTTTCATATAGATATTTTACGTCGTCGCTAGTGATTTTATTGAGACAAATTCATGGTTGAGGCACAGCATCGACTAACGTGCCAATCACGCTTCAGACCTATAAAAGCTACTGCGCTGGTGAAGTTTGTGGTCTCAGCTCGTGCCGGTACATGTATGATGATCGATGGCGCGCGTTATTTCAGATTAGACAAGCTATAAAGCATACATCAAACTAAGCTAGACACCGGCTAATATGTATGTAATATTCATTAGTATTCAGTATTCATATTGTCAATATTTTAATCCGAATTTTGACACTTTAGTTAGTCAAGAATCATGTAAATACAATTTATTTTGTGTACTCCTTTGATTAGGAGCTGTTTTACAGATGTTATTACCAGAGGTTAATAGTTGATATCTCTTAGTTTTAACTGAATATAAACGCTTTACATGCAGCATATACACTGGTGTCTTTAATTAATGTAATCCCTCATATAACGCGGTTTCGACGAGCACGGAGTATCGCTCCGTCATTGCCACTTATTTTTGAGATTTTCAAAAACTTTTTATAAAGTCATTGTCAAATGGCAACAAAATTATATTGAAGATGTTTTGATAAGTAACGTTTATTTATACATTGTGAAACAAGCGCTAAATATTTCACCGATCAGCGTCTTCTGATATTTTGGTATGCAAAACCGCGTTAAATGATAGAGTAAACTAAAAACTTAAAATACGTGCACAAGTTATATAATAATTGTCGATATTCCGCAAATCATTTATCTTTCATACGGTCCATAAGTTATTTATAATTGTACTAAAGTATATATTTGTCGGTGCAATGCATTGCAATTAACTAGTGCTCTCATATTAAATACTTCAGTTGTTTGCCACAGATCTACTTGGTTTTACTACATCATACTAATTATTTAACACCTTCTTATAATGTAAACCAACTTACCTTTGTTAAAAAAAAATGTAGAATAAAGAATATTGAATATTTATTAATGAGGTTAGTTCCAAATTTATTACCACAACCAAGCAAATCTGTAGGCCTACTTGTGGAAGAGTATTCAGTAAGCACCAAACAAAATCAACACTAAGCCTAATACTTGCAATAAAAGCAATAATTTATTTATACATACCAATTCAGAACAAGCCTCCCCAAATATCAAAATATATATTCCCACACTACAAACGCGTGCAAAAATATAATTTTCTAAAATTGTAAGATAACAAGAGATCATACATACTGCACATTAAATCTTTTGGCACAAAAATATTTTGAGAACAGATTTATGCTATAAACAACGGTTACTGGCTGTTCCCAATACTCGGTCTATCGACAGATTTGCTTACTGGCAGTAAAAATTTGACACATTTTGTCTGGAAGATCTGTCAAAACACTATCAATAGTAAGCAAATCTGTCGATAGACAATATAGGTAACGGCCATTAGTCTATCGACAGATGTGCATACTGGCAGTAAAATTTTGACATATTTTGACAGATGTCAAAATACTATTTATAGTAAGCAAATCTATCTTTAAATAGTATCTAGGGAACGGCCATAAGAGGACAACGTACCGAGTTAATACGACCAAATCGCGATATAACGTCAACATTTTTATCTTTATTTCGATTTGATTTTACCGTAAACCATACCGGTCTAACAAACTCCTATTTCCAGGTAACAACTGAACTGCCTTGCTGTCAGTTAGTTCATGTGATACTTTGATCAATGGTATCAGCTGGAATGCTGAATTTATAATGAAACGTAATAAAGTGCTAAGAAATTGACAGGCAGTTGAGTTGTTACTTGGATATGAGTCGCAAAATTTTAATAAATTATTATTTAGCTGTTTGAAATTTTAAACATACGAGACCATTTTGCTGTAACTTAATCATGAACAAATGTATTTTCACCACTCGATACACCAACCATGTTAATATAAAATTTGCGCAATACAAACATAACATTGTAATTCTATGTATTGTTCTATCTATCACCGTGACGCGCGCCACACTACCGACCCTCGGGTCTCAACTCTCGGGCCTCGGCTGACCAACTAAATACAAAAAATATATATCTTTTACATTACAACAACCATATTTATTAGTCTACACATTTACGCTAGTGTGGGTATGACACAATGTGTTGCCATGACAAAAATATTTTCCCTTTGTTGATACATAACTGTTTTTTTAAAAGAACAATACTTAATTTTAGCACAATCCAAAAAGAATACTTATATATTTTGTTGCCAGCGGCAAAAACTTCGGAGATACCCACAAGAATACATATATTTTTTATATTTTACAACAATTTGTGTGCCTTATCAATATAGACAAGATACTATAATATGATAATTATTATGTTATTTAATTAACATTTATTACATATATTTGTTTCACAACTTCATATAAAGCGGTGGTTACATTAAATTATTTAATACGCCCTAACTACGATATTGAAGCATATTATAATATCTTTCATATTATATTACCTTTTATAAGTTGAACAATTTTTATTCGATAACACATTCATGATTCATTATTATATGTATACAGTTGGAAGTGGCCACAGACGAGAGCGTATGTTGTTTTTATTAATTATATTGAGTTCTAATCCTACACATCTGTAGAAGAGGCACGTGCCCAGTAGTGGGACATATATGATTAAGTTCTCGGTGGGTTTCCAGTCAATATGTAAACATAAAATAATATTTTAATATGGTATATATGTTTTCTAATACGATATAATTAATCGATCATTTCTAGTCTATTTGTTTATATATATTGTGAAACAGTCATAATTTTTATATGCATGTATGCGTGTTTATTATATTTTTGCAACTCAGCCCCATATATGCCACAGTTTGTTCCTCGGCCACTTTCAAATAACATTAAACATTTTATAAATATATTTCATGACGCATTAGTACTACGAGGAAGAATATAATGCGACCATTCAGTAGAATTTTAAGTGAACTAGTTACAAACTGTACAATAGGAATAAATTAACATTATGTACATTGGTACAAATTTAAACAACAATACGTTACAGATACCAGTGTTATGGTGACATTATTATAAGAAATACCCAACATTTACACAAATAGTCCTGATTCCACAGTAAGATACAATAATCTTGTGTCGTAGATACACCCAACAGTCACACATCATAGTCCTGACCCCACACTACGTTAACCTGTATCGTGGGTGTCAAGAACTACTGAATATTGATAAAGAATATTGTTGTGGGATTTGTAGTCTCACAACAATATTTGTGGAACATTTGTCTAGATGCGGGAATCGAACCCACGGCCTCACACTTCGCAGCCGGCTACTCGCCCGCTGCGCCACCGAGGCTGTCAAATCAGTAATTTCTTGTTATAAATGTTTTAATGGACCAACTAATAGTCCAAAACATTTTTTTGTAACATTATCTTTATTTAGATAACTGTTTTTTGTCACCATAACGCATTGGAATAATGAAAGATATATAAATAACAATTGAGTTTCGCTTAATACTACTAGTAAGATATACGAAGAATGCTTGTAATGGCATGATATCTGAGGGATGTCAGAAGTACATATATGTAATTTGTACCTAAAAGAAATTGTCATATTTTGTCAAAATAATATTACAAAATTATTTGTATAATATAGTGCGCACGCCATCGAAATAAGATAACTAAAACGATAACTCTCATATGGATCTGGAAAATAATACGGCTCCACGTAACACTCATACAAAAATTTATGAACGTTCAAATCAACTTTATTTCATAATTAATGGCTAAATATTAAATTTCTAGATCGAGATACGACGTTCTGCACCGCGCCAAAAATGAGACGTATCAATAAGTGTCAACTAGAGATATTTATAGCCCCGCCCCCTTGCACTTTTAGTGGGGTCATTCATTTGCTTGAGTTACGTTTCTCGTCATCTTATTTCGATGGCGCACGCCATAAAATAATTTAACATAATCACTGGGATACAAAATAAAAGATTGCATAAGTTACAAAATCTGGGCCAACTCCAAGAATACGCGAAGTGAAAGTTGTATACATAACGAGCTCTTACAAATACGTTCGAGTTAAAATATAATGCAATTAAATGCATAAAGCACCATAAATGCAGGAATATTTAACTAAAAGCACCTTAGAAAGTGGAATACTTATTACTGAGGTTTTTTTTTATGGTAAAGGCCGGCAAACGAGCAAGTGGGACATCTGATGGTAAGTGATCTCCACCGCCCTTGTACTCCCACAATACCAAAAGAATCATGGGTGCGTTGCCAACCTTAAAGGAAAGGGATTGGGCCTCCGGATATCTCACTCACCGTACGAAACGAAACAAGCTGCTACTACCAAACGAGCCGGCCCATACATGCAGTAGACAAGTGACTACAGCGTGACTCTACCACTCAAAAGTTTAATTCCAAAATGTGATCGAATTGAAATCAACAATATCCCAAAAGGAAAATATTACTGGCACTCAAAATGTTACCTAAGCAATTAGACATTAGGAAGTAGGAACCTGAAGCAATTTAAGAAAATTGCGATCCAGAGCTCCAATGTATTAATTTGGACATTATTGATTGAAATAAAACTAGTTTATACGGATTTTATCGCGGTTTAATTTTAATTTTAGTAGCTTTTTAAATTATTAAAAAATAAATGTATAATTTTAAAATGAAGGTAGCCAATGTAACATTAACTTTTCGAGACGACCTACACCTCAGTCTCTCCCGTGACCACGAAGGCTGAAAAGCTTTCGAAACGTCGGGACTAAAATAAAAATTAAACCGCGATAAAATCCGTACAAACTAGTTTTATTTCAATGTGTAATATTCGCGTAAACCTAAGAAATCACTATTGGACTTTATTGGTCTCCCGTACCAAAGATATGTAGGTACAGATATAATTCAGAGTCTCAACATTACCCCAGTTAGAAAGTCAGCCAAATACACGAAAAATGCCTTTTGGTGTCGTAAAAAACTCGTCTGATGTGTTTCAAAGGTCTTTACTAAATTAATAGACAAAGCTAGTACTCAAATAATAATACGACCCGCTTGATTTCATACAGCTTGAAGTATTTGCCTTTGGTAATGCTGAAGTGGACTATCATGGCGTTCTTACCCGTTATAATTACATTTGTAAGGAACATTCAGACTGTGATCTCATATACATATAAGGTGGGAAACCATGATAATTTTCCCATGGCAGTTGTAATGCATACGCGGTACGACTGCTGTGCTGGGGTCTTGGGTTCGATCCTGGGTCGGATAAGTAATATTGGGTTTTCGATTACAAAATGCTCAGTATCAGCCTGGAGTCTGGAATTGTGCCCGGTGTTGCGATAGGCACGACCCTTATCACATCGTGGGATGGAAATACTGAAATATGGGTGCACTGGTTATATGTCTGCCTACCCCTTCGGGTATTACAGGCGTGCGTGCGTATGTATGTATATAAAAATAAGGGAACTTGTTCAAGGAATTGGCCCAATGTCGACATAATTGTAGTTACACTTACAACGTTTAATACTATGCACTGGAATGTAGGCATAATGACTGAGGTATATAAACTTGTAACAAATATTAAAATGGAATATAACGAGCGTCGACAGTATATCTAAACACATTTAAATAGATAGCACGCCGGCAATTAAACGAATAAGGATGTTTAAAAATGCATATTGCACACAAATACTTTAATACCATAGACGGGCTGTTCAGAAGTAAAATTGTAATGCATACGCGGCCGGCGAGGCGGGAATGACGTCTAAGGTGTGGGAGCGAGAGAAGTTGAGAGTAAGCGAGATGGCAATATTGAGACGGCTGTTTTGTTTGGTATTAGTTTTCATTCACAATAAATGAATTTTTCGATCAAAACCAAGAAATAATATAGTTACTTCCGTAAAACAACTTCAAATTGAATGAATAATATATGCACGTAAATAATGACAATGTGTTACGGGTCACAATAAATGTTAGTTTATCGAATTTAACGTTCGCAGCCATTCAAACAACAACAACTGCTCTTGTCGCTGTCTCGCGGGCGACTAAATGAGTTGCGGTCAATTGACCGTAACTAAGTGCGCATTTTTTTGTACCGCACAGCTTGTCTAGTAGTATACATTAGAGTCTTTGATTGAACATAATAATATGTGGAAGAAAATCACTAAACTGGATAATTATCAAGGGACACAGTAAATTGGTAAAATAAAAAATGGTGCAATGATCAATATGCTTAAAAAAGGGTACGTTATTAAAACATTGTCCATTATGTACAAGAAATTAAATCACATTTAAAATCCTATACAAAGACGGAAGCTCGTAAATAAATAAAGTAAAATTTTCACAAAATGTGAACACGGCGTTTGGCACTTTTTTACACTATGATTATAAAAAATACTGGTTAAAATATTATAAAATGTAGAGACATAAATATAAACAGTGTTAAGTATTTTAACGTAACTATTCAAATTAGCAGTGATAGCTCAGCGGGGAGTGGTATAGACTGTCGAGACGAAAGTCGCAGGTTCGAAACCAGCCCCAAGTGCATACACCTCTGACTTTTCTAAGTTATGTGTATAATAATTGTTAATTATCACTTGCTTTAACGGTGAAGGAAAAACAACATGAGGAAACCTGCATACCTGAGAAGTTCTTCATAAGAATTTCGAAGGTATGTGAAGTCTGCCAACCCACATTAGGCCAGTGTGGTAGACTAAGGCCTTACCCCTCTCATTCAGTAGAGGAGGCCCGTGCCCAGCAGTGGGACGTATATAATACAGGGCTGGTATTATTATTATTATTCAAATTTAGCTTTTCTAAAGGAAAGTGGGCAAAATACTTCCAACAATATTGTACCACGTTTTTAATTTAGTTTTGGGGTGGTCTTGTAATATTTATACTACTAGTAATAGACCCAAATATAGATAATTGAATACTGAAGAATTTATATCAAAATTAGGTTTTGAACACGCTATTTCATATTTATGTCCATATGTCGTAAATAAAATTGACAAAGAATCAAAATAAAACATGTCAAAAAATTCATCGCAATTTGAGCACTAGATTTCGTCATGGTGGGATGTGCATAATGAACTTCATTTGGATATAAAAATCATAAAGAAACAAATAATTTGTAATTTACCTATAAATAATGCTTGTACATTGAAATTCTTGTGTCGTATGCCCGGCAACTTATATCGAATTCATATTATAGTTAAATTATATATTTTATTGATCTGTATCGAGAAAATTAAGAATAACTACCATATGGTACACATATTGTAATAATTCTAAATAATTATAAACGTTTTTGTTTTTTCTATATTTTAATATACGTCGCAATATGATGCTTAGGCATAAATAGAGATTGGTCGAATAATTCCCGATACAAATTATTAGTAGGATGAACAAAATCATAGATCGTGATTTACAGTCACTCACCATTCCGAATTGTATAACCGTTCTCAGTATTTCGAGGAACATAAATTATATACCTTCAGTAAGAATACAAAGTAAATTATAAAACAGCTAAAATAATGTGGTAGTAACAAGATAAAAACGAAAATGTCCCGCATTTTTCTGACCATCCGAACATCATACTGCGACTGTGTATTAATCGTGCGCATGAAATGACCGTGTAATAGAATAGAGAAACACTTACCGCTTAACTAAATGAACCATATTACAATACTCACTAGTTTTTAAAGCATTTTACGCACCATCAAAACACCCAAGTGCTGAATATATTTCTGAAGAGAAACCAAACTGAACGGCGATCTCACACTAGAACACATTATTTAATATCAAAATATATTGTATTTCATTTTGGATACCTAAAAAATACATTTTTAATATAAATTTTGTGGACATATTTGCCGAGTCTACTTAATATTTTCATAACCCGTGACATCTAACCATACTTTCATCAAAATCACTGCAATTAATATTTAATTATAAGGACTGTAACAACATAAACACCTATTGTTTGTATGTGTACCAATACCCATATTGGACCCAATATTTGTACAATTACCTACCATTCATATTCATTCATTCATTCACACCTAGCGTGAGACCACCACCAAGTTAGACATTAAATCGAAGAATAGAATTTGAGAAGTAGTCAACATTGATAATATTTTACAACTATATAAACGTTTACTGTACACATGGGAAAAATCTAGGCCCTCACTAATAAACGTTGGATAGATAATTCAGCTCATTCGTGCACCTCTCGCTACGTATGCGTAATATGTTTATATTGACACAATGACTGTGTGCGCTTGTCAGTATTCACTTAAATATATGACGGCTGACGCGTCAATGTCACACGAATCAAAATCACATATCTATAAGCTCACGCCGAATAAGAATGTGCACAAATGAACCGATCACCCAATACAATACACGCAATTTAATATGGCCGAGCTGAAGTTAATCACTTCACACACCCTCTTCGTCTTCCGTCACACTTTAGTCTCTGAAAACAATATCTGTGACGGCGCTCGTGACAAACTTTAGGCTGGCCATGTTAAATTGCATGTATTGTGTAACTCTCGAATAGTCTATACTGTTTTCTCATGCACTCGACATGACGAGACAAAACAAGGTATAAGTATACCGGATTCAATGTTGCCGAACCTACCAACTTTTCGGTAGATTTACTTATTTTCCATGACATCTCCCGAAATATCGAAATGTCACAATCGACCGATTTTATTTTAAGGATACAATTCGTTTTTATACTACCAATTTATGCCGATTGTTTCGGCGCTTTGCCATCGATTTTTTTATAACGGCAACACTGGCCAGAGTCATACAACGTTCATAAGTAAGGCGGTGGAAAATATCACTAAATTCTGAAATTACGGCTATTTAGAAATCTACAAGCGTGTTGTCTATAACGTTGTTGAACAGGCCCTCGGTATCCTATTATTATTTAATACATTCTTTTTGAGATTGCTTGTTTTTACAGCGCCACATCAAAATATTGTACTTATTTAAAATTATTTTCATAATATGCAATTATTGAAAATGTATTGAAGTGGGTGGTAATATAGAAGTTGCTAAAGTTAGGCCACAATATAGTACGTTTAGACGATTCAGAATGATCCCTTATATCTAGGATGGAATTATTTATTGTAACGTCTCTACTCTCGTCAACATAAGTCGACTATTACAGAATACTTTCTAATTATATATAGCTGTTACATCTATGTAATGAGGCGCCATACATCAACCGTAAATACATTCACAATAGTGAACATTTCATAAATATAATTCACTACTCATTAACCATATAAGTAGGTAGTAGTTACATTTGTTTCTTTTAAAGGATATTTTTAATTTTTAAATATGTTTCTCCACACTTACGCCTAAATACTGAAACTTTAATTAGGTGATAAGAAGGTCTCAAATATTAAACACGATCTTAAATATTTGAGTTGCGTTGCAGTATTCAGGAGTAAGATTTGAGTCTTGTGTTTAACTACGACGGTCTTACGGTCCCACAATACCTTTGGATCACCACAGGTTTGTGGATTACGCAAATACTGGTCTCAGTGTGTAGATCGAACCCACAGTGGCATGTTTCACAAGTGGCTACTCGGCCACTGCACCATAGAGGTCAATAAATATAAGATTTTTTAATACGTAATTTCAATGGTGGTCATTAGTACATTACCTTTAAAAGAAACGAAATGTCTTACCAAAATAATAATATAGTACATTTGTAAAATATGACCAGCGCTTAAGTTCCACAATATTCTACATTTGAGCTCAAAATGTTGAGCACTTCATGTCAGATATTTAAAACATTTTTATATGTGTACATTTATTTATAATGGTATTTATAATGACTATCGAAATATGACGCTGAAAATATAATTAATATATTTTATTTTCACATTAGTAAGAAATAGTTTACAACTCCTTCAAAAATGGAGATCGTAAACCATCATATCTTAAGATATTATTACAGTAAAATAGTGTCACATATTATGATATAACCTAATAAACTCATGACAATGTTTGATCCAACATTTAAATCGCGAGACGAATATGTTCGCGTATAATTCTGCCTCCATCATTGGGCTTGATTCGCAAGGACGTGTGTTGTATGCACTCATGTTCTTTAGCACCTATATTAATATTCATAATCACTACAAATGTCGTAGTACATTTTTAAAATGCATTTAACACCATTACGTCTATAAACACTGAACTGCACATTTCTCCGGACTGGCCGGTAGATATCTTCGGATTGGCTGGTCCATATCCACAGCTGCACCATGGATTCGCTGGACCATAGGTAATTTTTCTTCGAATTAACCGGACACCCGCACGTGTTCGGTTTAGCCGGATACAGGACGAATCCGTTATATTTCCCGGTAGTATTTACAAAGTATAGTTACCGGTGTGTATGTGTGTTTAGACGAGGTCATCGTCGGCATGATCGTTGGTGTCCGTGTGCGTGCGCGTGCGTGTCGTCGTTCCGTATGTGGATGCGTGCGCGGATGCATGCGCAGGTGTGGACGCACGTACGGTCGCAGTCGCGGGCGCAGTATAGTGCAGCTCTCGCTCGGCGAGGCACAGCTGACATCAGTCGAGTGCTCCGATACATTCAGGCTCCTCACGCACGCACTCCTTAGGAAAGTAGCCTGATCGGTTGTCGCCCTGCAGACAAATCATATTACATAAACTCACGCTCCTATCCCCGAAACAGTAGGCAGAGGTGCAACTTACTACATCCACATTTCGCCGAGCTTATTTCCATCTGATGATGTGATAGTTGGGGGGTGCATCTATCGCCATACCGGGCACAAATATCAATCCCGGACAATTCGTGATTTTTAGAATCGAAAATTCAAACACAAATAGAAATGACCCGACTTAATAATTGATCCTAGGACCTCACAGTTCTCAGTTAGTATGCTGCTACTAGAACAATAAGCATTCGCCATCCAAATGCAAAACAAATCACGATTCGAATATTTTATTTTGAACTTACAAAATCAACTCAAATCGGTACTGAAACTCTGACATCTACACTAATATTATAAAGAGGAAAGTTAGGCTGCAGGGAGTTAATATTTTTGTATGTCACGAATAAACTTAGAAACTATTGGACCGATTTCGAAAATTCTTTTGCCGTTTGAAAGCTACATTATCACTAACATAGGCTACTTTTTATCCCGGAAAAGGCCGTTCACGCGGGCGGAGCCGCGAGCAAAGGCTAGTGAGTTATATTTACACTTTGCTCGTCATGCACTTATGTGTTAATTGAATATGAAATGAGTAACCTGTAATTCATCATTGATCTGCGACTCCGTACCGCAATCCGTATGTTTAAACTGGTTGAGTGTTATGTTATACACCAACACAACAGTAATTTCTTCCCAAACATAATTAAATCCAACAAAAAAAAGCAGTACAAACCTTGTCGAGACTCCGGCCTTTCCACCAGCCGCGGCTGTCGCCCTCCTTGCTGAGGATCAGCACCTTGGCTCCGGGCCGTAGCGCCAGTTGTGATGACTCCAGCGGCCTGAAGTCATGGATCACCGTCGCCACCACACGACGAAACGGCCATCGTAGGTTCGAATTTAAACTGAAACAATTTTTTATCGATATTGGGGCTAACGGTATATATAGATATTCTTATCGATATAATACGGATGTACCTAATTGGTAAATATACTATGCATACTCAGTATACGCGTGGATACTTTACAATGTTGTCTACAGCATGAATGGGTCGGCTCGTCCGGGTCGTTACCACTGTCTCACAGAAAACCGGCGTAAAGTAGCAGCTTGCTGCTGCGTTTCGTACGGTGAGTGAGATATCCGGAGGCCCAAATCCCTTTCCTTTAAGGTCGGCAACGCGCCCATGATTATTTTAGTATATTGTGGGCGTACATGGGCGGTGGAGATCACTTACTATCAGGTGACCCACTTGCTCGATTTCCAGCCTATACTATAAAAAAACCTGCCGTACTCTGAGACGCCAATTACGTTAAGTATTCATTAGCCATATCTAAGAATTCGATTATTTCCCAGATTCTCTTTCTGTATGGAATGGAGTAGTAAAAAAAAATCTGTATTCAACAAAACAGCATATAACATTAACTGGTTGTGAGTGTGGAATTAATCAAATCTAAGAAATGGTTTAATGATAACTCAAGTTAAATGAGGTCTCGAGTGCAACAGAAAGATTTTACACACAGCATCGGATCCGAATCCAAGAAATGTCGATCCGAAGTACAATTTGTATAAGGGGTTGCGCACGAGATCCGAATTCCATGTTCAGAAGTCTCGGATATCCCTTGTTTGGGTCTAATGCAGTACATAAACACTGTTACTGCATTATTTTACAATCAAATATAAAAATGAAGCAAAACTTGGTAAGACGCTCGAGTTCAGCGCACATGTAGTACACGCAACAATAGGGTAGTTTCCTATATTGAATTTTATACATTATTTTATAAGTAACAGAAAATGATACGTAAAAGAAACCCTTTTATTATAACACAATCAAAATTGGTTCAGAAATGTGCCCGCAGTTATGACTTTAAATGTTGGTATGAGGAAAAGTGGGTGCTTAGTAGGGATATCTCACTATCTCGCTTGCACGCGTGCACCATAATGAACATTTTACACAGTGACGTCAAAGTTTGCGTCGTCTGTCATTTGATAATTACCCATTCTACAGGATTTGAATGGCTTCTAACTTATTTATTTTTGGTCCGATTTATAAAATTCTTTGAGTAATGTAACTTATTAATTTAAATAATAAAAAAAATCTAGCCAACTACCCTATTATAAAAATCGAGCAATAATCGGTACCGACGCTCGAGTTCAGTGCACATATATACGCTATAGTTGTACGGATAGAAATTACAGCACGTGCATAGGTCGTGCGAATTCTTTATATTACTTTATGGGCTTATAGACGCCTTGACTGATGGGTAATCGCTGTGGATGTTTTATATTTACTAACTAATCGGTATTTTAAGATTACAGTGACTTCTTATGGTCTATTATATTTTTCACAATACGGGCAAAAGTCGGCCTAAAGTCAGTCACGAATGGCGTCGTCTCTATTATTTTCTGAGTATAACGGATAGCGGAGTCAGAGTGCAGATGACATTACTAACTTCAGACCTGGTAAATTGTGTGTTGTGGGACCGCAAGTCCCTCGTAGTTCCTGACACCCACGATACAGGTTAACCCAGCTTGGGGTCAGGACTATGTGAGTGACTGATGGGTGTATTTATTACTTAAACACAATGAAATACTCTGACTGCCTCGGTGGCGCAGTTGTAATGCGTATGCGTTACGACTGAGGCTTACGCTGAGGTCTCGGGTTCGATTCCCGGGTCGGGTAAAGTGATATTGGGTTTTTCTATCATGAAATGCTTAGTATCAACCCGGTGTCTGGAATTGTGCCCGTAAGGCGACAGGCTCGCCCCCTATCACATCATGGGACGAGGATGCGCTCGTCGAAGTGTGGGTGTACTGGTTACACCTCTGCCTACCCTTTCGGGGATTACAGGCGTGAGTGCGTATGTATGTACAATGAAATAGTTACCCCTCAAAGTTCTCTGAGAGACTGATCTTCTCGTAGTACGAGACGAGTTCGACGATGCTGCGGAAGAACCTCGACTCTGAGAGGAAGTAGTGCGGCACTTGGTCGATCGGCTTCCGACATACACGCATGTGCTTCACTGTGTTGTCCGTTCTGTTCAGATGTAAAAACCATTAATAAAAAACATTGTTTGTTTTAAGATTGTGACGATTTTCTCGACTTCAGACGTAACGTTATTTTGGTTGGAGTACATTATGAAAATCATTGCTAACTGTTTGATTAAGATTTTAAAAGTGCTAGACTGACATTAGTCTTTTTGCCTGACACTATCTAGTCTACCAGGGTCAACCTCTTGTTCCTGATTCTATTAATTTGACAGTAGATTTGATACTATGTGGGGTGACTCGCTGTCTCGAGTCATACCCGACAAAAAAAAAACAAGTTTTGGCATTGCCTAGTCCACTAATCAGCAGAGTTTACTGATAGCAACATCTTAGGTCTAACTTCAACTGAGTACTGAGTGGACTATTCCACTTCCCCTCCAGCTAGACTAAAATTAGTAATCATACTAATATTATAAATGTGAATGTAAGTTTGTTTGTTACGCTTTCACGCGATAGTATCTTAACCGATCATCATGAAACTTTCTACACATATTCTTGGAGGTATATGAAGTAACATAGGATACTTTTTATGAAAAAACAAATCTATTTGTTTGTTACGCTTTCACGCCTAAATCTCTGAACAGATTTTGATGAATTTTGATGCAGAGATAGACGGTAGAGATAGACTGGAGACGGTTATAGGCTACGATTTATTTCGGAAAAGTCTATTCACGCGGGCGGAGCCGCGAGCAAAAGCTAGTATATTATAATTAGAGTGTGATTCGATTAGTTCGCGCTACAAGACTGTGATATCACGAGTTACTAGCATTTTATCCATATGACATATTATACATACTTGAGGGACAGCGCGTAATGCGTATCGTTGGGCGGTTGTCCGGATTGTGCTGGATGGTGTGGATGGTGGTTGGGTCGGACGCGCAGTAGGAAGGTGCCGTCCACACGTCGCTCCAGACGCGCCGTCGCCGTTTCGCGACCCATCTCACCTACGTACCTGTACACAACATACTACCCACTGAAATATAAAAATATAGGGAGAATTAAGTGTTGATGAACTGTGAAATTGGTTTTTGTCAGACCAATGACGTGTATGGTGACGTACAGACGCATTCGACTGCTGTGCTAAGGTCTCGGGTTCGATCCCCGGGTCTGCCTACCCCATTGGGGACAAACGATGTGCTTGTATTTATATAACGTCGGATGTATCCAATACATATTTTCACAGAATGATTAGTATTTGCTATAGTTATCTGACCACATGTAGTAGTGCAGCGCGTGGTCGGGTTGTTGTGTGGAGTGATGTGGTGGCAGTGGCGGTGGTGGTGGTGGCGCGAGACTGCCTGCACATCGTCCGGACAGCGCGATGCATTCCTTGTGAGCGCATGCGCTACACACGCTGCACAGGTAACCCTGGAACATACACACATTATACATATCGTCGCTTACCTAACAACACCGCGCAAGTTAAATTGGCTGAGTTTTCAGGAGACACATAAAACTGAATATTTTTATGAACATGTGTGATGTAACCAATGAGTTGCGCGGTGATAGAACTATTTGAATATAATTTTTTGTGTAAATTTATTGGATACGTGGCTAAAACAATTTATCTAATAACATTATCACATGACCAATTTTCAAGTTACGCGGTGTGGTTAGCGACAATATTCTTATTGTTATTTTTACACTAATATTTAAGAGTGGTAGAGCCACGCCGTAGCATGCGAGTCATCTGATGGTAAGTGATCTCCACCACCCATGTACGCCCATAATACCAAAAGAATTATGGCTGCGTTGCCGACTTTAAAGGAAAGGGATAATTAAGGAATTAGGAAGGGGAGGGGGTTTGGGCCTCCGGATATCTCACTCACCGTACGAAACGCAGCAGCAAGCTACTTTACGCCGGTTTTCTGTGATACAGTGGTAACGACCCGGACCCGGCCCATTCGTCCTGTAGACACAAGTGTCTACAGCGTGGCTCTATCACTCAAAATAATTCAATTGAGCGTCTCCGAGGACATGTTAAACTCAGTACTAACAGTTATCAACATGACAGCAGTTGTTAAGTCTTCAGGCGATTAACGCAACCCAGGATCATGCGCTGCTTTGTCATTCTTTCAGGATGGTATTCTTACTGTTTATGGCCAGGCGTGGAGCTTAACATCAAGCGAGTGACCTCATTTCATCATTTAGGCAAATAATAAAAAAAAGCCTATTACATATTAACAACTCAGTAGATGAGGCTTGTGACCTGCAATGAGATGTGTGTAATACATGGCTATTATTATTATGGACAAGTATACCTGATATATCCTCCCTTTGAGAAATTTGGAACAATGATGACACGTCGCCGGCTTTTGGAACGTGTGTAGGACGAACTTGTGGTTCGTACTCCGACATCCAGGCGGCTCTAGATTGTCTCTGCAAAGTTATGTCAAATACAATAGGGTAAATAACTCAATAATTTTAATCAATAAGTTACGATAATGTTAAAAGCATGTTTCGCCGTTCCTACTGCGAGTAGGATAAGGTCAAGTAGAAGAAGTACAATTAGATACAATCTCCAAAATTTTATCAAAAGCATTTTTTTTATCTGCTTAAAAATTAGTTAGAAGCCATTCAATGCTAATGGTAAGCGTAGTTTCCAATGACAAAAACAAGTCAAGTGCGTATAGGACTTATGCACCGAGGGTTATGTACATCCTTAAACTCTTACTTTTTGATCTTTTTTAAAACTGTTAGGATTAATATATCCACTTGCAATTTGGACATTTTTTTATACAAAGTAAAAACCATTGTGTCCAAATAAAATACATAATAATAATACACCCAACAGTCACACACATAGTCCCGACCCCACACTAGGTAAATCTGTATCGTGGGTATCAAGAACTACGAGGGACTTGCGGTCCCACAACACCCAGACCCGAGACCAATATTTGTGGTTCACACAAACGTTTGTCTCGGTGTGGGAATCGAACCCACGGCCTCTCGCTTCGCAGCCGGCTACTCGTCCACTGCGCCACGGAGGCTGTCAAGATATATCGATATGTTTATCAGCATGGGTCACGTAGTGTAGAGTATAGGGTGGTACAGGGTGGTACAGAGTACTCACATGGCGTCGCGTATCGCCTTGACCCACTTGCGCTTGCAGTCGTCGGTGCGTGCGTACAGCGTGAAGGTGGCGTCGCGCGCGCGCCGCACCAGGTAGAAGTGCGCCGCCCACCGCGTCTCCCCCCCGCCGCGCAGCGCCCGCCGCCCCAGCGCCTCCTCCACGCGGTACTCCGCCAGCCGGATCACCACGCGGTACGAATACTGATTGTCCTGTGTTGGAATCAATGTTAAAACCAATCCAACGAATAACCATTTAATAATTACCCACTACAACTGTCAGCTAACACATATTATTCGCTAGTAGTTAAACGTTGCTTACACAAGCAACGTTTAACCCTAAACTTTATAAATGCACATAAGAATAAAACATAATTATCTCTTATGTATGAAACATAAAAGCCTGTGTATATGGAGTTTGCATTCAACAAACTATATTTCAACATCTTGGACGACATCAGACCAAGTTTTAATCGATTCGAGAAGGTCACTCGCCTGCCGGCAAGCACAATGCCTGCCCATAAATATAAACAACGCCACACAGAACTTTGAGTTACAAAACAGTGTATGGTACTGAACTGCGCTCGTCACCCCGAGATGTAAGATGTTAAATCTCATAATGCCCAGTAATTGCACTGGCTTCAATCTCCTTCAAATCAAAACACAACAATACTTATACACTGCTGTTGGCGACATAAATACACCAAGCGGTGACCTACCCCGACGACCTACCTATTGCTCACAAATATGCGTTGCAGTAGAAGAGCCAGTGTCTAACGAAGTGATTTCGCATTGTTGTCACGTCACGTCGAAACAACGTAATATCGTAATGTAGCTTGTTTGGCATTTGTTTTTATTTATAGCATAGGCCGGCAAACAAGCAGATGGATCACCTGATGGTAAATGATTTCCACCGCCCATGTACTAGGCTCATAATACCAGAAGAAATATGGGCGCATTACAGACCTTAAAGGAAAGGGGTACTCTTGGATTGCGCTACAATTACCATCAGGTGTAATGTAGACACTTTGCCGAACCAGGATAAAAGAATTCTGGCCTCAGAGGCCCAGTTTGGTGCTTCCAAATAATTTACTTGGTTACAGTCCACGTAAACCCACAGTATCCACATACTGCTCGTAAATACTTCAGATATACACGGACTTACCTTGACAGGTTTACAGAAGAGCATGACCTTGTCGAAGACGAACACGTATCGTGAGCGCAGCTTCTGGTCCTCATGCGCCTTGACCTTGAGTTCTCCGTCGAGCAGCAGCCGTCCGTACGCGGCCAGACCAGCGCCTCCAGCGCCGAGCGTCTCACCCTCACCGTCTATTATGCTCTCCTGGTAACACACCACAGTATAATATTAACTCTTCAACTTGTCATTGGCTTCTTAATATTAATCACTCGTTTATTACGTTCGATAAGGTCGATTACATCCCTATAAGTTAGAGTCCGTGAGCGAAAATAATAACGCTCGTTTAAAACCAAAGCTCAGCTGTTTATCATTTAGTCATGTCCAAAATAGAATATCGACATGTTAATCATTCGATAAAAAGAAAAAAAAAGAATTGGTACTATGGGGAAAGGAATACTTAATATGTCGTACACTATATGTTTCTTAGATTTTTACCATACATTTCTGTAACATATTGTATATATAAAATAAAACAATGGATGTGTTCTCTACATGATTAATGTCCTGATTCTACAAATTTGGATCAAGTACAAGTCACAGCTCGCCAACGGTTTTAGAGGATCGACTATCGATAAAAATTTCTTCTTCTCACCTGTACTTTAGCTAATAACGCAAGCACTTCGCTGTCCCTCTTCACTTCGTTGATATACTGTGCCACGTCCACCATCGCCTCTTTCGCCCTCTCCAACCCTCGAAACTCTTCATGATTCTGCACAATAAATTTTTTAAATATGTTAATTTTTCTTAGCTACCTGTTAAAGGATAATATCTCGCTTCTGTTTATTATTTATTTAAATTAACTATTTTTATTAAGCTGTCTATATGTCTATCTTCACGACCTAGAAAGGGCCAACAGGGTTTTTTTACATACTGTATATGTATAGGTAATCACAGACTGCCTCGGTGGCGCAGTTAAGATGCGTGCGCGTTATGACTGAGGCTGACACTGAGGGTTCGATCCCCGGGTCGGGTAGGGGTGGTATTGAGTTTTTCTATTGCGAAGTGCTCAGTATCAGCCCGGAGTCTGGAATTTGTGCCCGGTATGGCGATAGGCTCGCCGCCTAACACCTACCTTCTACCTTCGGGGATTACAGGCGTGAGTGCGTATGTATGTATTTAAAATGAATTAATAATGACTGGCACATAACACTCTAGAGATCTTAAAACAATCAAAATAAAGGGTTTTGTTTACTAGTTTCGATTAACAGATGGCGCTACGTAACACAATAACAACACATCGACAGATATCTAGCCGGATCTCAGGTCGACGCCGGAACAGCGGAAATAATAACCACTATAAACAAATTAACTATTACAGGCGTGAGTGCCTATGTATTCATCGAGATGGCCGGGAGGTTTTAATGGTTAGGTTACAGTGAGAGGTGAGGACGACATGTGACTATTGGATGTGGTATAGCACTGACCGGTTGTGTCTCATGGACCAGCTTGTCCAGCAGTAAATGGTACTTGAGCACTCTCTGCATCGGCACCGACAGTATGTCGCGCAACTGTATCCGCCCGTCGCTGTGCTCCTTTTGACATTTCTGTAACAAATATACAGTATGTAAAAAAAACCCTGATGCCCCTTTTTAGGTCGTGGAGATAGACAGCTTAATAAAAATAGTTAAATTATGCGAGATATTATCCTTACACAGGTAGCTCAGAAAAAATTACATATTTTAAAAGTGTTATTTTCATCTGAAAAGTAATGTTTTATATCGGTTTTCTATGCAAAGTAGCGGCATGCTGCTGCGTTTCGTACGGTGAGTCTCCCCCCTTACCAATATCTTAATAATCCCTTTCCTATAAAGTCGGCAACGCGCCCATGATACTTCTAGTGTTGTGGGCGTACATGGGTGGTGGAGATCACTTACCATCAGATGACCTACTTGCTCGTTTACCGCACTATGATATAAATACAATACGCAAATGCATGCAGCCGCAGCTCTTAAAATACTGCCTCTTTACAACCCAAAACACCTGTCAGTTCCACTCACCGCCAGCTGTTTGCTGAATGTGCTGTCCCTCGCGTCAAGTGTCTTGAGCGTGTCCTGCGCATGCGTCAGGTTGGAGCAGTAGTCTCCGTATAGAAGCAGCCGTTCCCGCCACGCCAGGAACACGTACGCCAGCCGCGGCGCGCCGTCACCCGGCACGCACGCTTCCGTCGCCAGCTTCAACTGCCGCAGTAAACCTGAGTGTATCTCGTGGAGTTCCTGGAATACAATGGCCGATATTAGTGTAGCTGATTTATATACATACATAGGCACTCACGCTTGTAATCCCCGAAGGGGTAGGCAGAGGTGTAACTAGTACACCCACATTTCGCCGAGCTTATCTCCGTCCCATTATGTGATAGCGGGGCGAGCCATACCGAGCACAATTCCAGACTCCTAGCTGATACTGAGCTAGATTGATGAGCTAGATTCCAGACTCCTAGCTGATACATTTCGTAGTAGAAAACCCCAATATCACTTTCACCCGACCCGGGGATCGAACCCCAGACTTTAGGAGACTTAACAACTTATGTTCAGGGTGACGAGCGCAGTTCAGTGCTATGCAGTACTTCATAATTCGAAATTCTGATTGGTGTTGCTTCTGTTTATGGGCAGGCGTGACGCTTACCATCAGGCAAGCGTCTTGCTCGTCTTGTCATCTAAAGCTAATAAAATAGTAATAACAAAAGTGGCGTGATTTTATCACCGCAAACAAAACACATGCACATTTAGTTTTATCGTATCGAATATTGTTATACAGCAAAATATTATTTCGTCACTGAAACGAACAATAATTTAAAGCCGTGAAGCTTTAATAGTGTTGTAACAACAATTAACGTAACTGTTAGCTAACTATTACGAGCCTGGTTTATGTAACTTGTTTATGATTTCTATTAAATAAACCATTTGTAAAGTGTCAAATCTATATCAGTTTCCTCATTTATAAACAAAACAATGTTTTAATGTATATTCGCACAAAGAAGGAGAATGGGCTCACGTGATATTTTTTATTTACTTATTTATTTTTCGTACAGGAAAGAAACATTATTGATTTAAACTAAAAGGAATACATATATAATAGTAATTTATCCAAAATAGTTTCCAACATTAAAACATATGTTATACTATCACTATATGTAACAAGTAATATTATAATAAAATATAGAATAGCAGTGGTGGATTCAGGATTTTGGTTAGGGGGGGGCTTAACGCAAAATTAGAATATAAAAAAATGGGAATATATTACACCTACTTAAAATGGAATAAGTAAGGATAAGCGATAAAAATTATATTGTAGGTAGTATATAGTAATATTAAGAAAGTAGGATAATATCAAGATTAATTTGAGATTTGTCAGTGGACCGGCTCGAGCCCCTTAGCCCTCTGCCTCCCAGCTGGATCCGCTACTGTAGAATAGTGTGCAAATAGAAAATAATAAAATCCGTTGATGACATGGTTTCTTATTAGCATGCAATGAATTAATTTATTGAAATTAACTTTCTTACTTTACACTAACGTACTTTAACGTGATTCATTAAATTCAAAATCTTTAAGGAAAAATTATGAATTCACCCAATTTCTTGGATCAAATGACTATTGAACAAAGATCATTAAGTGGCATATCCCCTAAAATACTTGTAGTAGTCGTTGATTGCAGTGACAAACGAAACTCGGAGGAAAAGGTTTAAATAATATATTTCGGAAGGTGGTTGTACAAGATTTAAGGGACGCAAGCGTGCGGTGTGCGTGGAGCAATCTAACAGACTGGCGGCCCGCGGCGCTTGCGCCGCGCGGCCCCGGCGGCTCGCGACAGTAGGGAGCGGAGGCCTAGCACCCCCTCCCCACCTCAGTTCGCTCCCGCGCGCTTACGTTTAACAAATGTTGTATTAATATTTTAATAATTTCGCGTCGCTAACAATACTAAAAAAGTTCTCACCTTAATACCAAAGAATATGACTTCCAGATCCTGCTGTTTCAGATATGGTGTTAATGGCCTCATAAAGTATTTGATGATTTTGCTCAACACGTCCACATAATTACATTCTGTGTCAACCAATTCTCTTATAACGTAATCTCTCTTTTCTAAACTGTGCGACGATGACGCTAGCTGAAAAATATTACGATAAAAATGGTTTTACTAACAACATTTATTTTATTAATATGCAAGAAAGTATATATTTGTATTTGTAAATAAACATTATTATCTCGATTAGTTTCTCTTAGTAAATAATACTTATTTTGGTAATTGGTTAAGTTCGTAACATGCAAAAGGTTTTATTTTCAAAATATAGTTTTTTTTTGTTACAAATACGAATATGTTATTTCATTATTTGACGATTTAAATTTTAATATGTAATACTAAGTTTAAAATGATATTATCGAGTTAAAATTATATATAAAATATAATATAAATGAAGATGTAATATATACATGCAATTCCATCTTTCCATGTTGGCCAAATCTCCCCTTTAACTATTCATAACAAAGTCCCATGAAAACTTGAACGGTAGTGTCTATGAGTGTAAATCGAGCAAGCATTTCAAGCGAAGCGTCGGTGAACAATTTACACAATAGGTACACCACAGTCTAAAACTTATAGACTGTCAACGAAGGCGTTTCACAGTGCAACGTGCCAATCATGTGGTGCGGTGCAGGGGAGACGCTGGCGATACGCACCTGAGTCGATTTATAAGAATATTGCAACTTGCAACAATACTCGTTGGGTACTGAATACCAACCATTTAATCGCTTAAAGACTGTATCAGTTTACACCAACCAAACGCGTTGATAGTCAATGATTTTTAAACTGTGCTATAGCTTGACTAATCTAAAATGAAGCGCTCCATCAGGCGTCGCACTCAATGTTTAGTGCAGTAAAGTTCAAAATTGTGCAACGTTACGCTTCATTTTAGCTTAGAAAATCTCTATGTATATTATAGAAAATAAAATAAACTATAGATAAATAAACATAAAAGTGTCGTGGTTCGAGATATCAATTAAGAATGAATAATTCGCGTCACGGGCGGTACAATCAAAACTTTTACTATTCACCGAGGCTTGGAATTGATTGAGTGATAATTTCTCTGAATCGGTCGTGATTGCGGACAACTTTCATTTGATATTTTATGCAAACGAGTGCACTTATAGCGCGAATTAACAGCAACCGTTAGTGATGATCATAACCATAATTTTCACCCAGGACACGAGATCTGTGTATCACCTTTTTTCATACTCAAATGAGTTATGATACTTCTGAATACAGGCACTGCCGATGGTCGGCTAGACCCTATACGAGTTTGTAATCCTTGATAATATGTTATGAACCCTCGGAATATAAGTATTGGAAGGGAGCTTGGAAATTTTAGAACGCCGTTCTAAGGCTTAAACGATTTTATTGCATACGAACATACAATTTTACTTTACCTTTTCACCAATAGTGTCATAAAATAAAATAATTTATTGAGAGCCAAAGTCTGTTTTTATACTATTTTCAAAGATCAAAATAACAAAACAAAGTGTGTATGTGTAAGCAGTTAAGCCGTTAATTAGCTGATAGCGTAATACCGGTAGCTTCTTGGGAATGACTAATCTTAATTGAATTGATGGTTTAAATGTCATTATGGCAGTAATTGAATTATCATAAGATGACCATAATCTAATGACTGTATATATTATTATATACTGTGAACTGTGTTATATTATAGTTTTGATTGTAACGTCGGGTAATGATGTTTTACATTTAGAAAAGCATGATTTATTTTTGTTATTATGTATTTTATTAAGAAAAGGGTTTTCCCTGTTACGGTCACCGAAATAACCTTATCGAAATGTGCATCCATAATAAATGCACCACAATCTTCTAGAATGCAATCATGACTTTTATTATTTCAACCCCTGAAGCTAAAAGAGGAGTGTTTGGAGCCTTTGTTTCTCTGTCTATACTCTATAGTAGCCTATGCAATGCTAAATAGACAGACTACCTCCCAAATATTTCAACGAGTTTATTTTTATAAAATTAAATTGTAATCGAGATGAGTATAGTAAACCTCTATGCTAAGCTATGTAGTTTTCTTTTTATTTTTCTAATCGATATTTCTATTTGTGGGGTACAGTTAGGTTTATCAAAGATATCACCTCGAACCACGACCAAAAAGCAGGTAAAAAAAAATAACATAGCATCGTACTGTGTGCAAAGTGCGCGTGTTGTTGACCAGCTCCCTGGCGTTGGTCTTGACTGCGCACAGGTCGTGGTATATCTCCTCGTCGTGGATGCGCGCGCAGTAGCTGGCGTACTCGCCGAACTCGCCGGCTGGGGCGCATGTGTCGCCGCTACGCACGCACCACTACCGTTACCCACTGACCGAGTACCGCGTGTACGTACTACTAGGTACTCGTACTTGACAGATGATACACGTTTTTGGTGTTACGATAATAGATGGCGTTGTTTAAAAATAAATATACGACGTGAGTAAAGTAAATCAGAAATTTGCTTTGCCGTAAGCAATGGCGTTGAGTCGTAGATGTTGATGAATTGTCCATATAAAACAAAGCAAGGTAAAAATTATAAAATATAAGTGTTTCATGTATTAAGTACGGTACATAATGGGGAAGTAGGGGACATTGTAATACACATTAACCACACTTAATTTTTGAACAAAAAAGGATTAAAATGAAATAAAGGATAAATAGTACACGCGGTACACGGTCGATAAATCAGAGCCGATGCGCACTGTTCAAAAGAACAGCACACGCCGACTTACGCCATGCATGACAAGCTAAAATATACACCCAAAATAAAAATAATACTTAAAAACAAAACTACACACTAATTACAAGCTAAATACAACGCTTACATAATATCCATAGACAAATAAACCTACAAGACGCCACATTATTGAATATCTTCGTTCAACAACCTTAGGCACAATCCTAAACCTACGCTCTCATATTTTTTACAGACTAATCTAACTGACGCTTCATCCGATATATTACCATTGTTTTCATGTACAAGTTAGTCTATGTGGCATCTAGGTTTATTGGTCTGCGTTAATATCAAACAGTGACAGTTATCTTTGCTGTGACAGACGAGTTGCCGAATGATAACTGCAGATTAAGGACAGGAAGTGACCGGCTCCCGATCGTCACATCTCTCGCTACACAATATTGTAATTGGGACGTTGATAACATTTATAATTGTAGTATTCAACTAAGTATCTTTGATATTTGCCTTTAGTATGAATATAGGTTGTTACGAGGGCGATATGATTTATATCTGAGGTGGATATAAGATTTTTTTTACACCAAATGTGTTAAATTTAATTAAACATTATTTGTAGTCATTCTGTAGTTTTGTCTATCGCATGAATAGTCTGACTCCAATGGGGTAGCGTAGCACAAAAAAACCGCCGTAAATTGGCAGCTTGTTATTTCGCTTTGTACGGTGAGTAACATTTACCTGACCCAACGCAACCGCCCTTAACAATCCCCATTTCTTGGAGGTCAGCAACTGACCCATGGTTCTTAAGCTATAGTGGACGTTTATGGGCGGTGGAGATCACTAAACATGAACCAGATGACCCACTTGCTCGTATACCGTCCTCTGCTTTAAAATTCCTCGGCAATGCGAGCAGTTTCAAGTGACACAATTAGGTTTTAGCAAAACCATCCTGTATTTCCAATGGGGAAAAACCCGATTACGGATACCTTCCCAGCCCAGGGCAGAGGAGATGATTAAGCCAAGACTCACCAGCCTTCCGACCCATGGGCCGGGTCTCTAACCAAAATCCCTGTCCTACTAAACAGACTAAAACCCCCGTGGTAGCTGTCTTTGGCGCATGTGGGACGGTCCCGGGGCATCTTGAGTGTACTTTGGATTGCTACCGGAACCGCTGCGCTATGCCGCTATGCGGCCCTTCTCCGAGATGATTTATGAACCCCTAATAATAAGGACGCCTTTCGACGTCTCCAGCGGCATGATATTTCACACTGCCGTCCATTTCGGGGTAAGTAAAACCACCCTGTCCTTAGCGGAGAAACAAAAATTAGGTATGGACGCGTACAATGTTTTTGCACGCATATAAAAAAAGTGCCTACTGCCCAGGTCATTCTACCATCCTGTAACCTTGCGGTGTCACAACTGATCAGGGCTGGACTAAGTTACTAAGACCAACTATAGGCCACACGTGTTATAAAGACCCGTGTTACGACAAAAAAAACAATAAATAACAGAGTGAAATGGAAACTGTTTTAACAAGAATAGAAAAGAGTCACAATAACACCAAAATTCGCTAATCAAAATTCGAAGCGGAGATGAATGACGAGAGTGTGCACACAGAAATAAGACCCACGCGCACATAAATAATCAAGTATGTAGAGTGTCACTGTGCACCCTCACAACGAAGCCTGTTAGCCAGCACAGTTATATTAAATACTGACGGAAAACAATTAAAAAATATAGTATGTGAGTCCACTACGACTGCCCTCCGACTTTTTATCTGTCACTTGACAGCGACCGGCCTTAAAAAATAAATAAATAAATAAACCTTCTACATGGCTTAATGCGGTCCTGCACCTGATACCACTATAAGCGGAACGTGTATGTCATGCCATAATCCGTAATGCGATATACATTATCTGTACATCAAAAACTCCGTAAACATAATATCCAATGATAAAAGTGCGCTTGGTGCATCACATACCCGTTATTATTCCATATCAAATACTTGTTTTTTATTACTGGATGATATAAATTTATTTTATAAGTAAAATCAGCTTATAAAACATCCCTCAAGCAGAATAAATAATGCAGACTACGTTTTCAAAGTAGTACTTACATTAGAACCTAATCGGAAAGTTCCTGACCTAATTACAATTGCGAAAGTTTTTTGCTTTTAATTCAAACGTTTACATAATTAAATGATTAATATTCACATATATTTTGACATCCTAGGTACCATAAACTAACAGTTCTTTCGTAGAAATAGTAGCTACAGAATATTTTATTATTCATTATTCCTAACATCAAGATGAATTCAATACATATTTTTCTATGAGTAGCTAAATTTTCCTCAATCTACATATTATACGAAACCACACAAAGTGTTCGCATTTCGTCACAACGTATCTGGAACTCATATAAGAAGTGGGTTTGGCTGTGACCCAAAAATGTTGCACCCACATCTGTCGGCTTATTTCAACGGCGGAGAGGCGGAGTGGCGGCAATTTTCGGACCCCGGACGTCGTATTAGGGAAGTCGTTAATCTTCTTAGTTCCGCGAGAAAACTGTTTCATCCGACTTAAAGTTAATGTTTCAACTTTTGCTACAGAAAATGTGCAACTTCTTGTCTTGAAATTTTCACATCTTGGGACGGAGATACGCCTGGCGAAATGTGTACTGGTTACACCTCTGCCTACCCCTTCGGGGATTACAGGCGTGAGTGCGTATGTATGTATGTATTTAAAATGAATTAAGAATAACTGGCACATAACACTCTAGAGTTCTTAAAACAATCAAAATAAAGGGTTTTGTTTACTAGTTTCGATTAACAGATGGCGCTACGTAACACAATAACAACACATCGACAGATATCTAGCCGGATCTCAGGTCGACGCCGGAACAGCGGAAATAATAACCACTATAAACAAATTAACTATTTCCGAGAAGCGATACTTTCCGCTTATCGGTACATTATCAGCGACTCGGTTGGGGAAATGGCATCTTAACAGGCGCGTCGCTTCTTTGCAAACATTACGTCATTTTAACTGGCCGCATAGAATATAAATAATAATAAATAAATACACCCAACAGTCACACACATAGTCCTGACCCCACACTAGGTAAACCTGTGTCGTGGGTATCAGGAACTACGAGGGACTTGCGGTCCCACAACACCCAGACCCGAGACCAATATTTGTGGTTCACACAAACATTTGTCTCAGTGTGGGAATCGAACCCACGGCCTCTCGCTTCGCAGCCGGCTACTCGCCCGCTGCGCCACGGAATTATTAACAATTGTCTCTATAATCTATATTTAATTCTAGACTTCTGGGGATAGGTTTTCAAATGTAAATTTAATATTAAAATACTTTGACAACTTTGCAAAGGTCTAATCCTGCAAATATTAGACCAGGGGCCTGTGTCTGCTATTAAATTTTACTCGTGCCACAAATAGCACATTAGGCAGCCAATTTAGGAAATAAGAATTTGACATACGCACTTCCATGTATACTGACAGTGTTATGATTTGGTATTTTACTTTCTTATTGTATTTTTATTTTATAAGCAACGTTTACTCGGATATTGAGAAACATGTTCTTAAATGGTCGTTCCCTATATTCTATTTAAAGATAGATTTGCTTACTATCAATAGTACCTATATTGACAGATCTTCCATACAAAATGTGTCAAAATTTTACTGCCAGTAAGCAAATCTGCCGATAGACAGAATATTGGGAACGGCCATTAGAAACATTACAGAAATGATATCTGTAGATAGGACATGTCACTTGTCGTTCAAATAGTTTATTCACTCAGTACCATAATTTTTCTGCCTTTATGTGTGTAGTTTGAGTACAATAATGTAAAAAACTTTTCTATATTAGCCCTCAACACTCGCTAGCGTCAACTCCCTTGGGAAATAACACGCTCGTGTGACGTGAATTGAAATTCTGAATGTACACTACTTTCAATGACAAAAACGCGTACCTTCGTACCTCGATGTATATAATATTAGAGTTTGCTAATCCAACGACAAACACTGAAAAGATATTCAAATATTTGAAAATTAATACATTTGAGACCACCTTTAAAAGTCTAATCAATCAAGTAGTATTCGGTCACAAGCGCAGACCTCAAGTAGGTAATTTTTTGCCGTAATGTAACAAAATCTCATTTTTATAAACAATCTTATTGTATAGCTAATCTATGTAAGTATTGTGGACTGGTAAACTCCGTCTTAACAAAAAAAAAACGTAAATCTTTTATTTTATTATAAATAAGTAGTTTCTCAACTTCCATCTTATGAAACTTTCCTTCAAACAATCCGTGCTCCTAAATTATATAAGTTTAAATAGGCAAAATGAAAATTAACTAGAGCCTCAAACTTGCGCTAAATGGTCATTCTCCAGAGTTTAGCGTGGGCTGTAGGAAATTAACTTAGGAAACTTTATTCCCTTATTATTTGTAAGTTATTTTAGTCCTTATAAATAAGTTTAATAGTACTAAACGTCCCGCCCGGCCCGCATCATACTGCGGTTGAACTAAAGACTATCAGACATCAACCATCGTTGGTCCTTCATTTGGTTTCCGTCGTACTACGGCGGGACCCTAAGTTATCAATGTTCTGTAGGCTAACAAAAAAAACAGACCACTATTGGAATCACCTCAATCTCAATTAACAGCTATGAAATAAAGGTTACAAACAATAACAGTCTAAGCAGACCTGTAGTCATTTTGCCGTGCTAGGATAAAAAAATAACCCTTGAGGTATCGCGGAACTTACTTTAGGAATCGCCAAGTCCTATACTATGATCACAAGGCCCTTATCATTCCTGACACATTCCAGATTAGATCTTGCTATGAGAGTTACGTATTTATTCTTAAAGTAAAAATACTATCTATGACGTCATCATTATATCTTCAATCAATTCTCGCTAACAGATCGATAGTAAAAATGACGTAGATATTCAAATAGATAACCTAATCCAAACGCAATGAGATATAAGTTTCTAACATCGATATCAAAAACATTGTTTTTTTTTAAAATAACTAGGGGCGTCGCCCATGTTTTTCCACAAAACATAAAATAAAAAAAAAACTTAAAGTCCGACGAATATGAGACATATGTTACTTTCTTCCCCACATTATTCTGCATCGATTGGTATCGGTCTCGACCCCATACCCCCAGCGGTTTCGGAGGAGATAGCGTGATAAGCTTTTGGCAGCGACGGCGGCGGCGCCAGTTACTTTTTTTTAGAATAGAGAGAATTTACATTGATATAATGTAATTAGAAACTATAATGACTGCTTTGGTAGCGCAGTTGTAATACGTATGCGTTACGACTGAGGCTGACGCTGATGTCTCGGGTTCGATCAGCGGGTCGGGTAAAATTTATATTGGGTTTTTCTTTTATGAAATGATCAGTATCGACCCGGAGTCTGGAATTGTGCACGGTATGGCGATAGGCTCGCCCCCTATCACATCATGGGACGGAGATACGCCGTCTGCCTCTGCCTACCCCTTCGGGATTACAGGCGTGAGTGCGTATAAGTGCGTATGTGATTCTTGGCATTGTGCCACATATGTGTGTTGCCAATAAACAATGCAAATATTGTTTCTCACGCCCATCTTGTTGGTATCTAGCCGATGCAGTTACTGCAACACGTCATTAATTGATTTGATGAATGAACAATTGATTGGCTCAAGTGTTTTATATTGCGTCAATTTATGTGATACTATGACGTCATATCATACGACTGATAATGTTTTAACTTCGAAGTACCTAAGTAGGGGTAATCAGTTACATCTATAGGAACCCCTGGCCTGATGGCTAATGCCCCCAAGTGCCAAAACCTATAAATATTTTGTTTAAATCCTAATAAAATTTCGGTGATAACAATATTGAAAAAAAAAACTAAAAGGGCCCTGGGAGATGACTTATAAAGGTTTTTTTACATAGATACGCACTCAAGCCATTAATCCCCGAAGGGGTAGGCAGAGGTGTAACCAGTACACCTACATTTCGCAAAGCGTATCGCCGTCCTATGACGTGATCGTGACGTGACGTGAATTATGTATTGTAGAAGAGTCCCGTGCCCAGCAGTGGGACGTATTACAGGACTGGTCATTACTGTTATATTTCAAAGTATTCTATAAAGTCCATTTTATCTGATCATGATACGGCATTCATTAACAGTGACTACAGTGATCGCATCCTCATCAATTACTGCGAATTACTGACGCAGAAGCAAGTTTGCTGAACGTTTATATTGTTTGGTCTCTTATACCCTTATTATAATGAATATAAGGTAGAAAGTGATAAAACATCAGCAACCGGTCTTTTGATGTATGTTACAAGAAAAAAAGCCTCTAACATAGCCACTACGAAATGCAGTTGCGTAAAATGTCTATCGAACAATAAATGCAAATTAAATCGCATCCCAAATAAAACCTAATAAAATATTTACATACATCCCAACTACCAGTATACTGCTCTAGTATCCTGTACACGTGCAGCAAAATTTGCATCTCGGCAAATTTCGAAGTACTACCAAAAAACGTAAAGAAACTGGCACATTGGTTGTATATCTTACTCTATACTATATTTACTGTCCTATTTCTGCATAATATTATATATTATGTTTGCATGATCGTATTTCAGATAGTAATCGAAATTCGAAGTCTTCCGAGGTGCACAAGTTGCGTTCGACTATAATCGTATAGTTTGTGCATTCCACGAATACGTGCGACTCGAGCCGCGAGTGACACCGTTTATAATGCATTATGGGTTTTGCTTGCATTTTATGCCTATTTACCATACGCGCCAAATAACTTAGTTATTGTATTCAGAGACTAAAGGGTGACCGAAGACAAAGATGTGACTAACTTAAACCTGGTCAAGTTATTTCGTGCATATTTTATATGTAGTGCATAACTCACAGATCACGGGTAATATAATAGATGTCGTATGTTATACTACATCGCGTACCGACATTTAGCACAACGCACCGCGATGACAACGTCAATCTACGTAAAAAACGGCATGCTCAGTTTCCATACAGATTGTAGTATTTACAGGATCCATTATATAGTCCTTGGTCTGTGGCATGACCAGTAGTAAATAGCACGAGACTATCCCGCCCACACACCCGCCACTGTAACTCTTGTAAACCAGGATCGACAGTGGCACGCATACTTCGACACCGAGCAATGAAGCTCGGCGAGTCTCTGGGAATGCAAATCGAGTCCTTATCCCGCAACGTAATTAATCAAATAGAAAATTAGGGAGGAGTTGGAAATAATAGTAGTAAATAGCAATAAGAATAAAACGCAAACAGTAAAATACGGGAGTACACATGTCATCGTGTAAGGCACAATTATACTTTAGCCGTAATACACCAAGCGCAGTGAAACGTTAGCCACCTCAGGCATAGCTGACGTGAACTTGACGTAGCACAAGTCTTCGTATATCTCCTCGACGCGGTCCTCGCACGTGGCGCTGGGGATGGTGAACTGGACCCAGGGCACGTCCGCAGCCACTGGCGGGGCTGGACTCCCGGAGTACGCAGGCGGCTCCATTACAGCGTTTGCGCTACTACGAGTACAATCGGCTGGACGTCAGTACGGTTTGACAAACAAAACTGTGCTGATACTGATGGAAATACTGACATAAATAGTTCCGATTAAGTTCTGGCTAGAATCCAGCTCATATGTAATATCCCATTGAATCTGGGTTTTTGTCGAATTTTTACGTTTCGGTCAGAGACTTCAATGTATATTACTAGACAGGCTTTGGGATACATAGAAATTGTACCAATACGTTGCTGTCAATTGACCGTAACTCAATATTACCATCTCGCTTACTCTCAACTAGAACCCCTATCGCGCTCCTTCTTTGTGAGCTGTCAAAATCCCGCGTTATGTGACGCAATTTTACTTCTAAACAGCACGTCTAGTAGTATACATTAAAATCTTTGGTTTCGGTGGTATAATTTTCTCCAGCAACCAAATTAAACTAAATTTCTATTTTTCGTCACACAGTGTTGTTTCTCAAAACACAATGATTTTACTATACATAATAAAACACAGTGTTACTTTCGTAACCCATTAAACTAAGAATAAGTTTAATACATACTATCATTTATAATCAGTATTTGTGACTGAAAGTTACATTGGTTCACAAGTAGGTGTGACGTCACGCGATGGACGCACATACAATTGTACTATTATTCAATACATTTTACATATTTTACTCATTTTTAACTATTTTCCAGTCTTATTTATATTATTGTAAAAGTTGTTGATGTACATTTTTAAATTTATTAATACTAAGTCACCACTTAGCAGTTTTATATTCTACTATTAATCAAGCCATTTAGTTAGTAAACACAAAATAATAAGTTGTAAATCAACAGCTTTATTTAAGTAATAATAATAACTTTAAATTAATAATTAATTAAAACAAAAGCTAAGTAATGTAAACATTACTTACACTGCCTGTAGATCTTTGTAAATGTCCTCTTCAGATTGTGTCCTGTGCGCTGAAAATGGTCTGCAACAAAAAAGCATATAATATAAAAACAATAATAATTATTCACTGCCTCGATGGCGCATTTGTTATTGTAATAGGTACATACGAGGTACCAAAATATTAAGTCAAAGTTACTTTAAGTTAAATTAAATTATTTCCCGCAAGTATAGTTTAAACTACCTCGGTGCCTCGATGGCGCAGTAATGATGCGTACGCGTTACGACTGAGGCTGACGCTGAAGTCTCGGGTTCGATCCCCGGGTCAGGTAAAAGTGATATTGGGTTTTTCTATTACGGAAAGCTCAGTATCAGCCCTGAGTCTGGAATTGTTTCCCGTATGGCGATAGGCTCGCCCCGCTATCACAGAATGGTACGTAATAAGATCTGCGAAATGTGAGTGTACTGGTTACATCTCTGGCCTACCTCTTCGAGGGTTACAGGCGTGGGTGCGTATGCAATAACTATTCAACAATGCGCCCAACTCAACTAAAATCTGCTGGGAGTCACCATCCATCCGAATTTACCCAATTTGTTAAATTTTCTAATTCTTCTGAAAGATTTCGGGTAAATAAAATACGAATCTCGAACTCTAGTAATACCGGATTTTCTGATACTCAATAAAATAACATATATATTTCGATGTATCTATAAAAATAATATTAGCCCTGTATTTTATACGGCCCACTGCTGGGCACGGGCCTCCTCTACTGAATGAGAGGGGTTAGGCCTTATTCCACCACGCTGGCCTAATGCGAGTTGGCAAACTTCACATACCTTCGAAATTCTTATGAAGAACTTCTCAGGTATGCAGGTTTCCTTGCGATGTTTCCTTCACCGTTAAAGCAAGTGATAATTAAAAATTAATACACACATAACTTAGATAAGTAGAGGTATATGCGCTTGGGGCTGGTTTCGAAACTGCGATTTTCGTCTCGACAGTCCATACCACTCCCCGCTGAGCTATCACTGCTTGTTACGATGTATCTATTTCTCCAATTTAAGTGATGACCATTTGATCTGATGTAAAAACATTTCCCAAAGTAAATATATTCCCCTCCGTCGACGTCCCAAACATGTTTTGGCAGATCCCAACGACTACATCACAGTCGCTAGCGAAGCAGCACTTTCCTTGCCCAACCCGAATCGCAATAATACGCGACCCCGACATAGGACACGCCTGCGAGTCCAAAGAGCTCCCACAACTGGCCCTCGGCTTAATGATGTGCAGAGGCGGCTCTAAACTATACTCCCAAGCGATTGCTCAAGCTGAGGTCTGAGCCTTCTAAAAGGCGCCTCTGTGCTTAATCGCTACTAAATACACTATACATAATTCTGGCTAGAGCGCTATAAGCGCCGGCTTTATTGTCAGGTGAAACCGTAAAAGCAATATAGGCTAACAGCACAAATCCATTCCAAAAAAAAAACTAAAATAGTTTGAAATAATTTATTTACTCCTGGCGTCGCGTCGCCAGCACCCATCGGCCAGACATGTCAGGTTGGCGGGAGGTCTCGTATTTTAAGCTTGTTTTAAAGGTCACGTCGGGGACCCCAGCCGGCCCGAATTAACTTGTGAAATGACAGAAAATAAATGACCTACTGGCCCGTGGTATTTAAGTATAACTTTAGTAAGAACTTGTCAGTAGTAGCTTATCTGGTCTGGTGGCAACATGCTTAGGTTATAAAGTCAGTAAGGTCTTGTGATTGTGCTAGATTCCCGAATCAGGCAATCTAAGTTATTATTAGTTTTTCAATTCTACATGTTTAATCGATAAGTCTGAGTTAAAACTGTCCAGATGGACAACATACCTAAACCGTGAGGTCCTGACTTCAAATCCCAGGAGGTAGGGCAATCACAATTTGTTTTTGAGTTTTGGATATGAAAAAAACATAAGTACATGAGTTGTCCGGGATTGTCATCACATCATGAGGCGGAAACAAATTCGGCATCCCCTTCAGGGATACAAACGTGAGCTTATGTTATGTGTATTTTATTTAAAAATATATTTTCACAGCTGAAACGAGAGCATGACAATATTTTAATTAAACATTTCACCAGTGAAAGTTGACCACAGAGCGATGCGACGGCCGCAACGGAAGCGACGCGGGACGCGCTCATCACACCATTTCTAATGCGTTCACTTTTTATATTACCTACATACATACGCACTCACGCCTGTAATCCTCGAAGGGATAGGCAGAGGTGTAACCAGTACACCCACATTTCGCCGAGCGTATCTCCGTCCCACGATGTGATAGGGGGCGAGCCTATCGCCATACCAGGCACAAATTCCAGACTCCAGGCTGATACTGAGCATTTCGAAATAGAAAAACCCAATACCACTTTCGAAATAGAAGAACCCGAGACCTCAGCGTTGGACTCAATCGGAATGCGTACGCATTACAAATGCGCCACCGAGGCAGTCAATTACATACTCGTGTTATTTTTGTTTAACTACGCGTACGACGAGTGTTTAGCATCAAGTCAACCATACACAATAGTCATTAACTGCACGGAGTTTTAGGCCCACTCTCCGAAGTGTTTTATTGGTTTTAACCACAGACTTAATATCTAAATAGACTCTTGTGCTTCAATCTGTATAAAAATCAAGCGTGCCAGTTTTATCTTTGTGACGTCACTAAAGTAAATTAGTGATAAAAAAGAGCTTAGAACCAGTTTTGCAAAGCAGGGCGATAGGGCATTTAGAGCTGACTCCTCACTGCAGTAACATCAATACAAACTAAATGAGAGAGCGCGTGCTCATAATTTTATTTTATAATGAACGTGCCGTTCACGCGAAGTACCTAAGTCCACTTCAGTGGCGAAGACTACACGCAGGACAATTTGTCCAGCTTTTCTTCATAATTAAGCATAGATAACGTACCCTAATTGATAGCAATCCGTAAAAAAATTGAAAATATTTGGCGCAATATAATTGAATAGCGTCGCGTCGGATTGTCTTTGCATATTTTTTAAGTTTCGCTACTGGCATACCAGTAGCTTGATGCGTCGTCTATAGATATACTATGTCTATGGCTATAACTAAGAATAACTAAATAAATAAATACACCCATCATTCTCACACAATTCCCTCAAGTCGTGTCCGGTCCGGTGTCGGATTTAACTAATCACCGACCATCGTATCCTTTTGGCTTCTTTCTATTTTTAACCCACAATAAAATGAGGGGTGTTGTAGTTTGACCGCTTTGTGCTGTCTGTATGTCTATGTATCTATCTGTGGAATCGCAACGGCTACACGAATGGATGTTTAGATATTGAACCCTAAATATCAATTGGTCACTTTTTTGAGTGGTAGAGCCACGCTGTAGACAGCATGAATGGGCCGGCTCGTCCGGGTCGTTACCACTGTCTCACAGAAAACCGGCGTAAAGTAGCAGCTGACTGCTGCGTTTCGTACGGTGAGTGAGATATCCGGAGGCCCAAATTCCCCTCCCCTTCCCGATCCCTAAAGTATCCCTTTCCTTGAGGTCGGCAACGCGCCCATGATTATTTTAGTATTGTAGGCGTACATGGGTGGTGGAGATCACTTACCATCAGGTGACCCACTTGCTCGTTTGCCGGCCTATACTATAAAAAGAAAACACTAATAATACGATACAAAATATCTATTACTGTAAATATTGTAAACATATCCATTTTTATCCAAAAACAAACGCGTCTGTTTCGTATCGATACGCAAGTATCGACGAACATAAACTAAGCTAATATTTATAACGCGAGCTATTCGCGGAATACAAAACATTGCCAATTCACTGTTAGTATTAAAAATATATTTCGATATTCTGATGGTGGCGTGGGTTTATCGGCGTACCTTTCGTGCGTAGGTGCTTACTGTGCGGGGTTCGGTTAACAGGAAAAAATTATGTCTAAAAACATCACGTCCGTGGCGGACTTATGGCCGTTCCCTATATTCTATCTATCGACAGATTTGCTTACTATCAATAGTGTTTTTAACAGATCTTCCATACAAAATGTGTAAAAATGTTACCGCCGGTCAACAAATCTGTCGATAGACAGCATATTGGGAACGGCCATTAGCCCGTCGGGGTTCGGGGCGGCAAATCTATTTGGCTCCCGGTGAGCTGTTTTTTTCACATTGCGATTTTGCGATTTGGGGGCCCCCTAAGACCGGGGCCCCTTAGTCCGCTACTGTTGTGCACATAAATATGCTATCAGTAAGCTTGAGTTTGCCAGCTATTGTAATCAGCAAACCTACATAAAACAACATTTAATCAATCTGAAATCCTAACACACCTCCAGTAACACAACTGGTTAAATGCCTGGAATACACGCTACGTAGTAAAACAAAAACATGCTCTTTATCGAAAATGGATTGACGTTCAAATTATAGCGGGTTCATACGGTTCGATTTGAGATAATCAACGGAGTTGAATCAACAACAGCTGCATGGTTATGCTCAATTCGATTGAAAGTCTGTTCAGCGACTCGTCATTTCAGTGGTGAGACTAGGTTATCTCGGAACTATCAATAGGTATACTAAACGCGAAGAAATCAAAATTACAAAAGCACGCATTTATTACCACTGCGGTGGTAAACAACCGTGTGCTCGAGGCACAGCACTAATTTGTGAACTACTAGGTATTGCTCGCGGCTCCGCCCACGTGAATTGCCTTTTTTAGGATCAAAAGTAGCATATTTCACCTGTGTGCAGTCTGCCTGTGTGCCAAATTTCATCCAAAACAAACATGTTAATGTTGACTAACAAACATCCAAATTCACAAACATCCAAACTATCACATTTATGCACACAGCCTACACAAATGTTTGTCTGATTCACAAATATTTATTTCGGGTCTGGGTGTTGTGGGAGCGCAAGTCCCTCGTGGTTCTTGATACCCACGATACAGGTTAACCTATTGTGGGGTCAGGACTATGGGTGTGACTGTTGGGTGTATTTATTTATTTATTTTATTTATAATAGTAGTAAGATAGTTGGATGCTCGAGGCGTCACGTGCGCGTTGCCGACCATATAAAAAAAATCAATTTTACGCTCTTTCTTATGAACCCCACGCCGAAGTCCATTGGGACATAACACATAGCCGCGAGTGATGACTTGATGGGGTATGCAGAGATGCAAATCGTGCCATCCACTGTTGGCCGAGCTTATTGCTCTCATAATATGATAGGTTGCAGCTTTTGTGGCGCAGTGGTTAAGTAGCCGGCTGTGAAGCGACAGGCCGCGGGTTCGATTCCCGAACCGAGACAAATTTTTGTGTGATCCACAAATATTTGTTTCCTGTCTGGGTGTTTCCTCTCCAGAGTGGTTAACGTCAGGCATGCGGCCGATCGTAAAAACTACAAGCAAAATCTTTCTGTAACATGTGTTAAAATGTACGTCGCGCCGATCCCACTGCAAGTGGGATAAGGGCAGGCGAAACAAGAATATGATAGGTGGCGATATCGCCGTATTGGGCATATCTAATATATTTATTGTGATAGCCCGACTTGGGATTCGAATCCAGGTTCGCACCGGTTTTACAGCCTAAGGTATAGTGTCACGTAGACCAATGAGACAACTCCATAGGAAAATGCTTTTTAGGGTTCCGTACTCAAAGAATACGAACGGCCGCTCCGTCTGTCTGTCCTATCTTTAAAAGGCTCTATCTTCAGAACAGAAATAAGTAGCCCGATGAAATTTTCACACAAGATATTTCATTACGGTAGATATCCTAACAAATAATAAAAGTTAAAATAATTAAATAATAGTTATGGGGTGTGTAAGGAACCTGCGGTGCGCGAGTCCTACTTGCATTTGACCGATTTATTAATTGCATGTATAATCCAGGCTTTACGTGGACGCTGAAATGAACCACTTACTTGATGTTATTAGCAAGAGCCTTCTGACACTGGCTCAGCTTGGCCAAGGTGCACAGCACGCGGTGGAAGTTGGACAGATCGAACAGCATCGATGGGTCGAAGAGATCCGTCTCGCGCAGCTCGAACACCTCGTGACACGTGCGCAGGAACACTTTGATATTGCGCATGCTCAGGAACTGCGGGCAAACGGACAACTATAAATATACTTGTGTAATGTACATACATACATACATAGACTCACGCCTGTTTCCCATAGGGGTAGGCAGAGACAACGGATTTCCACTTGCTACGATCCTTGCATACCACTTTGGCCTCATTCACTCTCATTTAATTTTTCATACATGCACGTCGGTTTAGGGTACTCCTGACCTGGCCTTTCTCGAGAATATCTCCAACTTGATCTATGAAAGTTCGCCGAGGCTTGCCCCTTCCAACTGTACCATACTCGCCATGTATATTTGTTTCGTCAATCTTCTTTCATCCATCCTCTCTACATGCCCAAACCATCTTAGTATTCTTGTAATGTATGTGCTTTAAAACAAAAATCTGATCAAATTGATGCCATTTGGGAGAGTTTAAGCATTGTACGGTGTACGCGTTCAGTCTAAATCTGGGGGCATACGTTTCCATGGAATCGTAGTACCTACGAACCCATAACGTTCGCCTCTCTTGTAACTTGTTTGTGGATTACAGAGCATAATAGTAAATATTATAATTTTAATAATATTTACGAACCAAAGGTACAAATAACAATAACACTAGTGACATCCCTAAGTAGCGCAGGGTGCGTGTAGCTAGGTGTAAAAAAAGAGGTTGCAGATTCCATTGATGCGCGGCACCAACACATATATCCACAAACATTGCCGGGGGTTGGTCATCAGTACGGGTATTTATGTACCCGACTGGATAGCTTCACCATACACATTTACACCGTACAAATGTACGAGCCCTATCCATATTTTCTCGGCTACGGAATCGCAGAACACAAATGGCATTCGAATTCGATCCGAATCGTATCATCCTGCGCTTTCGCAGATCAGAAGGCAAACTTCGTATTTAACTGAAACTGCGAATGAATTTTAACCGAACTGAGATTAGATTGTGATTTGACTTAAAAATGGTATTCTGCTCCTCTTTTAGTACAGTGAGGTGGCAATATGATCTCATCTCGATATCATTGCAATCTCAATTCAGACATAATTTTGTTGTTTACATATCGACATGTGCCATTTAAAAATGTTAGCAGAATGCCGTTTTGGCTTCAGTCAACTTTTACTCTATTTTCGATCTCATTACGATCTATGTTCACATTCGACGTTGAATATTGGTTTGGTATGAGAATACATTTGCAACATTCTTGATACTAAGACTAGATCGGAATGATATTTTGAAGATTTTTAATTACGAGAATTGGCCTTCAGGATAAAACCCGATTTTCGCGGACCTGAACAATCATCACAACGATTAGTATTTTGTATATAAAATACGCGTTTAGATATTTATGTATGTCAGTGTTTTTTTATCATGTATATAAATGGAACGATGCAGACATAAAAATTATCAACCATTTGAAATGGCACATTTGCTATAATCATCATTAATTAAGAATGTGCTGCATAGCTTTAAGTTTAGCATGCACTATCGCGGTCGAGTTTCATTTGTAAAATATTTCGTGGCTAGGTATTTTAGGATTGAGAATAGACGTCGGTTTATTTCTCCGATAGTCTAATCAGACTGACAAAAGTGCTTTTGTCAGCTGTCAAGTCAGTGCTGACTTGATATGATATAGCAAGACAATTATGAGAGCCCAAGATCTTACTCTGGTGGATGCTCAAGACTAAACGAAGTAGAAGCATCTAGGTAGGTTAACACCAGGCGGAAGTGATAAGACTATCTCTAGGCACATTTACGTATAATATTAAATGTATATGTAATAGTGCCTATTTATGTATTTTTGTTTTTTTTCTTACTGTATATGTTCTGGTGTACAATAAAGATCTAAACAAATAAATAAAATGTATACATATATCTAATAAACCTCTGAGAACAGCAGAAACCGTCAGAAAGACCGCTCGATTGTCTGAAAACGCATGTTTCGCTTATTAAGAATATTAATCAAATCGGACATGTTTTTTTATAGCATAGGCCAGCAAAGGAGCAAGTCGGTCATCCACCGCCCATGAACGCCCACAATACCAGAAGAATCATGGGCGTGTTGCCAACCTTAAAGGAAAGGGATAATTAAGGGATTGTCTGTACTAGTCATCTACTATAGATTTCTTACTATATTCCCTAGGTCATTTGGTTTGTTCAACACATGAGATTCGCAAGAAAGCTTTCGAACGAAGTGTATAGGTATAGAAATTCTATTTACTTTTTAATGGGAGGACAGGAGTCTCTTATTAGAAATACCTTTTTTATATATATTTTATAAGCAATCTATACACATTATATAATATGCATTCTTATCAAAAGCAATGTTCGATGTTTGTACAAGCAAATAACACATCAGTAATACAACAGGACATTAATAACATAAAATATTCATATTTTGTCCTTCTAACTCTACTTCAATAAATTCAATTGAATATCAATATTAAGAGGATAAACCTAACCAAACCATATAATGAATGGTTATTGGAGTTTTGTGTAAAATATACTTTATTTGTGAAAATATACATACATACATACGCTCTCACGCCTGTAATCCCCGAAAGGGTAGGCAGAGGTGTAACCAGTACACCCACATTTCGCCGAGCGTATCTCCGTCCCATGATGTGATAGGGGGCGAGCCTATCGCCATACCGGGCACAAATTCCAGACTCCGGGCTGATACTGAGCTTTTCGTAATAGAAAAACCCAATATCACTTTTACCCGACCCGGGGATCGAACCCGAGACCTCAGCGTCAGCCAGAGTCGTAACGCGTACGCATTCCAACTGCGCCACCGAGGCAGTCAAATATACATGGTTATGTAAAAATAATTTCTTAGCTGATAACATACTTTTATCATATATTTAGTTCATACAAAACTAATGTATGTTACATGGGTCCATATTATGATAATTATCACTATAATAATAATATCATACTTTGAATATTTTTAAATGATTTTTTTTAAGTAATGTAATATTTAAAAATGTAAACCACCTTTAAAATAAAGAGTACTGTACATATCATAACAATCAATGATAGTGAGTATCATGGTTGTGATAATTATCATAGAACATTAAAAGATGCAATATCTTATAAGTTTGAATTGACATTCCTTCTCTTGGCTAGCCACAAAATGTGGACCTAATCAGACGCAATCTAGCTTAAAAAATTATTGGCATTTAAATATAAAAGTAATGTCTTTATGATCCAATTTAATTTTGTATACTGACATATATATAGGAAAGAAAAACGAAAGGTATTTATCGTGCGAATGTGAATGGTAGGGTTGGAAGAGGGCGCCCGAGGAGAACATATGCGGATCAAATAAATGACATTCTCCGAAAAGGGCACGTCACGAGTACCCTCAACCGACGAAAATGTATGAGAAGATGTATGAATGTGGAAGAGGCGAAAGAGGTGTGTCAGAATCGTAGCTTGTGGTACCCAATAGTCTCTGCCTACCCCTATGGGACATAGGCGTGAGTGTGTATGTATGTATATATATAGGGTTTGAAATACTAAAACTGTTCAAATAAATAATATCTTTGTTGTATAAATAAAATCAAGGAAAGAAAAATAAATGAACCAAAAATATACCCTAACCGAAATAACCCCTTATTTAATTTAAATTGTGTACATAATACATTTTTAATCATGACTATCTGTTTTTTAGCAATATTTTTTATATTCATCTTAATTTTTATAATTGATATTTAAATCTGAATGTGAATGATGTAAGCTTTCATCAATAAACATGCAAATAGCAATTCTTGGACACAAGTATTGTAAACAACCCATCAAATTAATCTTAATAACTGAGAATTGATTACAATTGATGGCAGCATCAATTTATGTATGAACAGTGTCAGTGTGTACATTCATGAACAGTACACGATGCCATCTGCAGATAACACCGGAACACATTCACGGCATCGCGGCGTCCGACACGCGCATCTATCAATGGGCTTATGCTATTCAACACTGCATGCATAATTAACATGTCACATTAATAACTGTACAGCAGACAAAACATATTCTATCCCCCTGTATACATATGTTTTATGTTATAAATGTACAAATACCACTATTTATACAATATTTCAACAACTTTCAATGAAAATACTCCTGACGCTTACCTAGAATCCACCACTTCAATAAATCGCACACAAAGCTTTAAAATGTCACTAAAATTTGTCCCACATAACGCGCGTAGCATTATTAGGTGCGAAAATTAATAGCATGATTGTAATTATAGTGAAGGTCGCCGCCGGAGCTTGCTTACCTGCGCCATCTGAGGCCTCTGGTTCACATCTTTCAGGTCGATGCATCCTGGATGCAGCTCGTTCAGCAGGTTGCACAGCAACACGCCGTCGCGCAGGGTGTATGCCAGGTCATGTATTGTACTCGTCTCCCAATTCGCCCTATGATCGGGACGTAGCAACCCACATCTCGTCAACCAAGCCGCGCACTCGCGCCACAGTTCTTCTCCGCCAGTAGCCATATTTTACATTCACAGTTCACTTATGATCACACATCGATAGTGTCAGTATGCAGCACTGCTTTTTAATAATCAACAGGCCATTACTAGACGAGGGTTAATTGATAATTGACATACAAATTGATACAACAAACATAGAACGAACCAAGCGGACACAAGCGAACAAGGTTTTTTTGACAACTGACTAAAATGTTGCCATCTTTGCTAGTGGTGATAGGATTTACAAGAGGCACTACCTTTGTCCCCTTCATGACGAAATAGTGTTTTTTTTTGTACTACTTCAAATTATATATCGCGTCATTCTGTTACGATTCCAATGACGGGGGCTGCGTGCGTGAAAGAGTGAGAACGAGCGAGAGAATTTCAAGACGCCACGCCTCATTTGAGATTAGACCTTGTACAGGCTCACTCACTGAGTGACTCTTAGAAACTTAATTTTTTTGTCCTACTCAACACTAATCGTTGCAGTAAAATTCCTACCACTATTCCTACTATAGTAGTATGATGTGAACTGGTTTTATAAAAACCTATAATCCAGTTTTTATTTAGGAATACGTAGAGTGTAACATTTATCCGAATTATAGATGTAGTATATAACCATACTACATCTATGTTAAGAACCCGTTTCTATTTCGTGTACCCGAACACCAATCCCAGACTACGTTCGTGTTATCTTTGCTCAGAGCATCACTGTTTTAATATTCCAGAAATTGAAAAACCTGAAGTAACACCTCTTAGCTATTTTAGGTTTCTTTTATTTGCTTGAATGACGAGTCGAGCAGGTCGCTCGCCTGATAGTAAGCACCACGCCTGCACTGATTTGAATGATCTGAATCTGAATCTGATCTGAATTTCTGAATTTATTTTTCCCCAAATGTTTTATTCTGTTACTGTGAATTGAAAAGGTGGTAAACTGAATAATTGAGAAGACTTTAAGCGTAAATTATTGTAAGATAATTATTTAGTTAGTATAAAGTTTAATAGAAAATCTTTTCTGTTTCTTTTTGTTGTTAATTTCAATTAGACATTAACTAAGAACTGCATTTTCTACATTACATGATGCCTAAAGTAAAAGGTAAATCTACCATACGTAATAATTTCGAAAAATAATTGTAGAGAAACTTCCAAGTGTAAAATATACAAAAAAAATAAGGGGGAACTTTCTAATATGTTTATGCTCATTTAAAAATAATCATCCAAAGATTGCAGTGAAAAGTGAAAAGTAATATTTGATTTAAAAAAATGATATGTTATTGGCATTTTTGGAGTAAATTTAAAAGACCTATGAAAACGTAAAACAACCGGATGTTCTCCAAAGTAATCGATAAAAACCGGTTCTCAATTTTGTAATCAGTTCACATCTTTAAATTAAGGTGGATAAAGTGCGTTTCCAGCGGTTTCTCTACCTACGTTCCACTGCCACACGTAATTCCGCTTAATGCCCATTATTTTCAACTACCAATGTATAATCTATGGCCAATGTCATACAGAATTTTACAGAAACATTTTTAAAATTTAAGTGTAGCAACATTTAGTAGACGAAGTGACGCGCTGCCTGTTGAACGAACGAATTTCATGATTTTTCATGTTAAAATTGTAAAAGAATTTGTTAAAACTCAAAAATTGTACAGTGTAGCTACGGCACAGGTAAGTCTTTCATTTAACAATAGTTTTTGATAGTAAAACATCTGGTACGCATTGAAACTTATCAAATTTATCGATGACACACCCATGTATTGACGGATGCCGATGCAAACGTCCAACTTTCATAAAATAATTAGAATGGTGAGTGAGCGGAATTCAAATGGGTGTACCATTTCTTTGCCACATAACATTAAACATCCTGCGGAAGTCTAAAATTGGATGCGGCCGTTATCCTTATTTGGTTTATTTTGGTACATTACGTCATTAGGTGTAAGAGGGAAGGCGGTCGATATAGTTGGAGGCAGGCCGGCGGGGTCGGCGTGAGACTGCGGTAAGTAGAGCGCCGCCGCTCGTCGCACCTCGAGTTTCGGCACGGTATCGCGACGTGCTTTCTGTACATTATCCACTATACAGTGATAACATTAGTGCTAAAATATTGTATTTAATTTGTTTCGACCGGTACTATGTCCTTGAACTATTGTTTAATTTAATTTATTTAATTTGAAGTGAAATCGATCAGCTGATAACTGTTGTAAGTGTGATATTTAAAAATATTTTTTCCTATAAAATTATAGGGTGTTAAACCTCAGTATGTGTTTTTATTGCAATTACAGGAATTTAGTACAAAATCTTTATCATTCCAAGTACAGAATAGATAAGAGATAAAAGCAGATAAGATTACATATTATTTTTTTAATTGTAGCTTCTCAATGATAAACTTCTGTAAAAGTTTAAAATTATCACACTGATTTTATGCCATTGTTAACTACAAAAAAAAAAACTTATAAATTCTCCACTTTAAATCCACCACCTCAATTAGATCTTTAAAAAATATTATACTCTATTTTAATAAAGTATAATATACATTTAACTTAAGTACATCAGATAAAGCAAGGTAATTGTTACCAAAGTATTGTGAGCCCCACCCATGCATGACACACATTTTACATGTGTGCACAGATTATGTCTCTGCAACCTTACACCACAACCAACATGGTTGGTATTGATTTACTGCACTGATCTGTGCTTGCACTCAACTGTGACATGGCAATGAGGTCAGTGCAGTTATTACATTACTGTGCCTTGTGCATTCACTGTGGAATTGTCTGGTATTTTTTTATTCTTTAATAATTATGATCATTAGTATTATTATATTGTGATGTAACTGGCCAGTTTTGTTAGTCATTTTTTTTATTGGTAAAGGTATTTTAATGCACCTATTAATACCTCATTAGTGACTATAGATATATTTTTGCGGTTAAAATAATGTTTAATATCCATAGCCATAAGTAGTCAACAAACAAATAAGAATCTAATTGGTGCCTGTCATTGTATGTTATTACAATAACATAATAATTGTTATTATTTAATCCAAAATCATATCTGTAATTAGGAAAGGTCAGTAAACTTTGTTCCTATTAAAGTTATTAATGATTCCAAACAAAATATTCCTTTAGGTTGATTTGAACTACTGTGGTAATCATGTAGTTATTCTGTTCATTGTTAAAAAAAAAGATATATGTTGTTTTTTTAATATTGTTTTAAACATTGAAGTAATTAACAATAACAGACTTTCCGCCCTCTAACTATAAAGTGTAAACTCAGTGATGAACACAGACAAAATTCTATCTCTTTTACTCTCAAATTATTTGATGTAAGAAGGAAAGAGACAAAATGATGATTAGTAAATCACTGAATAATAACTTCTATTGGTAACAGGTTATGTTTATAAATGTGCTTTTAATACTAGCAATAAAATTCCATTGTCACAAACTTAACCAAAATATTGTTTATTGCTAACAAATAACAAACTAAAATTACTGAACTTAAGTAATTTTAGTCTCACAAGACTGGTATGCACTGTAGATTCGGGCAATGTCGCCTTATGGCCATTTTCAATAACCAATATTTTTTTGGTTATCTGGATAGATCCAAAAAATCAACCAATTAAAGTAAGTAATTTGTATGCATGACATTCAAGCTATTTATTATTTATAACTATTTATTCGAATAGGATGGTATGAATACCACTTATACTATTTGATAGGTACAATACACAAATTATTGTAATAATAATAGATTCATCCATCATTCTCGCAACCTCAAGCATTCTAACATAAATGATCTTCTGTCACTCGTAAACATATTATGCTATATTCTGATTGGCTCATCTGTGCAATCTATCTGGAGTATCAAACTAAGATAGTTTATAGAAAATGGCCGTTAATCGCCGCCCTATCCCAGATAACAGTTGATATAGACTAGCATGTGTATTGTCATCCCAAATGGAATAAAATTGGATTGAAATTACTTAAATTTAGTTTTACTTTTGCCAACTTAATGAAATATAGCATATGTAACTGAGAGATAGTACCGCTTCTTATTACTAACATCCGTTCTGTTTTTTTAACATCTGTTCAGCAGTTCGAATGATTACCCTCACATAAATCAAACAAACACAAATATTTTCTCTTTATATATTAGGAACACTCTTCCCAGAAAAAAGCACAAATACATCAAGATTAGCTTCACTGATATTTCGATATAGACATTTATTCCGATGCAATAGACTCACTATTCATTGCTTATCTATCACATTAGATTTCGAACTTAATTACAATGCAGTAGAGTTAAAAATGCATGTGTATGGATGAAAATTAAAAACTACAAAAAAGGCAAGTATAAAAACAAGCTTATTATCAGCGTCAATGCAGATTATACAGAGTGAGTCACAAGGCCGCGTGATGTAACACGGCGCAGCGGCGGCGCCCATGATATCACACTAGTGACCTTTGTCAACCTGTATATTAACTTCATGCGGTTCATGGGAAATACACACACCCTGTGGCTTGTACATATCATGGTTCGAGGAAGTCGTATGTTGTGTAGTATATGGTGATTCTGATATTTATTTAAATCAAGATTATAATTATTTATTTATATTAATTGTTGGTAAAAAAACTAGTAACGAGGCAGACAAACTTCAGCAAGGTTGTTGAGATGATTTGGTCAAGTTTTGAGGAAACCGCAGAAGTACGTAGGTCGCAGATGCCTGAGTCAAATCGTACCCGGGGTAAGGTGCCGCGAACGCCCCGAAAAGCGCTGGCTTCACAGCTGGCTTAATGTATTGGAGAGAAACATGAGAGCTGGTGATCTCGCTACAGAAGATGCTCAAGATCAGGCGAAGTAGAAGGGTTTAAGTAGGAAGGCGGATCCTGGCATTAATTAAACCTTTCTACAAATAAATACCAGTTTTTGTCTACATCATGAATGGGCCGGCTCGGCCGGGTCGTTACCACTGTGTCGCAGAAAACCGTCGTAAAGTAGCAGCTTCCTGCTGCGTTTCGTACGGGGAGTGAGATATCCGGAGGTCTAAACCCACCTCCCCTTCCCAATTCCTTTCCTTTAAGGACAGCAACGCGCCCATGATTCTTTTGGTATTGTGGGCCTATATGGCCGGTGGAGATCACTTACCATCAGGCTCGTTGCTCGTTTCAAAAAAGTAAACAAAAATAATAGTTTTCAAAATTTAAAATAACAGCGTCTGCGTAATAACATATTCAGTTAATATGCGAAGTTACACTATAATATTTGAAGTATTTAACGGATAATAGACGTTTATTATACTGTTTTTTTTTATATCATGAAAATTGTGTTTTCGCCAAACATAGTACTTAGCATTAACCCTCAATTTTACCATATATTTATTACAAAGTGAAAGCTGCATTATTGTTAATATAATACATGATCATGCTAAGCCATTTAAGGTATTATGGACTCTTCATTTCATCAGTAATCAATCAATATACCGGTCAAATCACGTGTGTTTTCGAATTGAAGACGATCTCATTGTCAACATTTGTCATTGAATTGGCTATCCTGGGGTCGAAACCAAGACTTCATCACTATCACAGATAAGTAGGCTAAGCAGCCATAAGTCTTCCATTGTAGCAGTGCGGGGGCTAAAGTTACGATTATGGAATAATAACCTACAAAATATGGTATGAAGTAATTTAAAGCTACGAGACTGGAATTTAGTACGAGAATATTACCGCCCACGATTTTAATAAGTGGTGAGACATCTTAGCATTTCTGATGAAAAATTACAAACGGAAGTAAGTGTTTTACTTAGGTTTGTGGTGAGCGCTAAAATATTAAAACTGACGAAATAACCGGAAGAGATTCTCCGAGGGTTCGACAAGTCTTGGCGGTTGTCTCAGGTTATCGATTTCTGTATTTTGTCGTGAATCTATGTTATTGCAAATACCGTCGCCCCTCATCCAGTATTCAACTAATTACGTCATAGTGTTGACGCATAATAGACAGGATGTGTCGTACTCTCCCCCTTCCACATTCCGCGTCTATCTATCTATTACCCTTGTCGCTGATATACCGTAGGAGATGACTAACCCTAGCGCGCGAACTATGCCGACTAAGCTACGAGAACACCTAGCCAAGTGGCGATGGCTCCAGAGCGATTCCATTTCTGCATTCGATAACAACCGACATTGCGATAAAAATTACCAATGATGAACCATTTCATTTGACCTTATTGAGCTTTATATGTGATGGTTTTGCCAGACTTTTAGTTTGTCTACCAATAGGGTATTTGACTATATCTAATTTTATACATTATTCTATATGTAACCAACAAGAATACGAAAAAGAATATGTTTTGCGAAAACAGAATTAAAATTGGGTAAAATATGTGGGCGCAGTTCATGTTTTAAATCTCGGTATCAGCAAAGGTGGGCGCGTAGTGGGAAAATCTCCCTATTTCCCTCGCACGCGTGCACCGTAATGGCATTACCTGTCTTGTGACGTCACACGACATGTCGTGCATCCTTTTTCCGTCATTTGAAAACTACCTCTTCCAACAGATTTAAATGGCTTCTAACTTATTTATTTATGACTTGATTTGTAAAATTCTTTCGATAATAGATTTTGGGGAACGTAACTTAAAGATTATAATTAAAAAAATAATCGAGTCAAATACCCTATTAAACATCAAGAGATAGTGTTAACGATATCGAATCATCATCATCCTCCTGCCCTGGTCCTAATTCTATTTGGTGTCGGCGGCGCAGCATGTTTTTTTCTTCCATACATGTCTATCACCCATCGTCTCATCATTCGGACAGCCTCCGTGGCGCAGCGGGCGAGTAGCCGGTTGCGAAGCGTGAGGCCGTGGGTTCGATTCCCGCACCTTGACAAATGTTTGTCTGATCCACAAATATTTGTCTCGGGTCTGGGTGTTGTGGGTTGGCAAGTCCCTCGTAGTTCTTGATACCCATGATACAGGTTTACCTAGTGTGGGGTCAGGACTATGTGTGTGACTGTTGGGTGTATTTATTATTATTATTCACCCTTCTTTCTTTCATGTCCTTCCTCACACACTCCATCCACCTTTTGTTTGGCCTTCTTCTACCTTTCTATCGATCAACATTCATATTCATCACTTTCTTACCCACATATGTTTCCTCTCTTCTCATAACATGCCCATACCAAGACAGGCGGTTTCCTTTCATCTTATCCACCACAGGTGCCACTTTCAAACTCCCTCTAACATGCTCATTCCTGACTCTGTCTATCCTTGTTACTCCACAGATCCATCTGAACTTTCGAAAACGTTAACGATATCGAATGTAGAAATGGAATCGATTCGGAGCAATGAATTGCTACTAGGCTACACGCTATAATGATATCCATAGTAATACTATCCGTTTACGTCCCTGATACATTGTAACTTGATCAAGCGTAACTGTAATGTGAACTCGTTTGTTGCAGCTGAACAGACGCATCGAACATGGAGCAGATCCCACCTACCAAGGAGGTGAAGATCCTCGAGACAGCCGAGGATATTCAGGAGCGTCGTGAAGAGGTGAATATAAATACACATTTTCATTAAAATAGTAATAGTATAGAACAAGAAGTATAGACTGCCTCGGTGGCTCAGTTGTAATGCGTACGCGTTACGATCGAGGCTAACGCTGAGGTCTCGGGTTCGATCCCCGGGTCGGGTAAAAGTGAAATTGGGTTTTTCTATTACGAAATGCTCAGTATCAGCCCGGAGTCTGGAATATGTGCCCGGTATGGCGATAGGCTCGCCCCCTATCACATAATGGGACGGAGATACGCTCGGCGAAATTTGGGTGTACTGGTTACACCTCTGCCTACCCCTTCGGTGATTACAGGCGTGAGTGCGTATGTATGTATGTATTTAACACTATATTTCGTGGTCCTTAGGTTTTGAATCGCTATGAAGAGTTCAAGCAGGAGGCTCGCGCCAAAAGAGAGAAACTCGAGGACTCTCGCCGCTTCCAGTACTTCAAGCGTGATGCAGACGAGCTCGAGTCATGGATCCAGGAGAAGCTGCAGGCCGCCAGCGATGAGAGCTACAAAGATCCCACCAACTTGCAGGTCAGTACTTCTACCAAGCGTGAAGCGTGTATTCCAATTTATTTTAGATTTTGCGGGGTGAAGATTGGGGAGGAAATTACGATGTCTGAAAAGAGAATCAATATAAATCTATAGTAATTTTTTATCAAGTTTTAAATTGCCTTTGAAATTTTTTCTTGTGCTAATTTTGCACAAATCTACGAGAGTATCTCTTATACGGCAAACAATATTTACAGACATTGTAATCAAGTAAAGCACAAGTTTTTTTTCGATTTCATAGGCTAAGATCCAAAAACACCAAGCGTTCGAAGCCGAAGTGGCTGCCCACTCCAATGCCATAGTGGTCCTTGACAACACGGGCAGCGAGATGATATCCGCGGGCCACTTCGCTTCGGAGACCATCCGCCGGCGGCTTGAGGAGTTGCACCGTCTGTGGGAGCTGCTGCTGTCGAGGCTCGCCGAGAAGGGCATGAAGCTGCAGCAGGCGCTCGTGCTGGTGCAGTTCCTGAGACACTGTGACGAGGTCATGTTCTGGATTCATGACAAGGTCAGTGACGATATATTTTTTTTAGCACAGGCCGGCAAACCAGCAAGTGGGTCACCTGATGGCAAATTATCTCCACCGCCCATGTACGCCCACAATACCAAAATAATTATGGGCGCGTTGCGAACCTTAAAAATTTACAGCTAATATTTTGATTTTCTTCTAACAACTTTACTGCCTCCGTGACGCAGTTGTAATGCGTACGCCGTATGACTGCTGTGCTGAGGTCTCGGGTTTGGTTAAGTGATATAGGGTTTTTCTACCATGAAAAGTCATATGGAGATAGGCTCGCCCCCTACCACATCATGGGACTGTGGTAATGTGGGTGTACTAGTTACACTTCTGCCTATCCCTTCGGGGAGTACAGGCGTGAGTACGTATGTATATTAAGATTATATTTTTAAAGTGTACTAATGTGTATGTAGTGTATAATGTATATGTGGTTTGTTTATTTATTTAGGAAACATTCGTGTGCGCCGACGAGTTCGGTTCAGACCTGGAGCACGTGGAGGTGCTGCAGCGCAAGTTCGACGAGTTCCAGAAGGACATGGCCGCGCAGGAGTACCGCGTCACCGAGGTCAACCAGCTCGCCGAGCGGCTCGTGCTCGAGGGACATCCCGAGAGGGAGACCATCGTCAAGAGGAAGGATGTGAGTACTGACTGTTCATCAACCGACCATACTCAGTATTCACATAACACTCACCTCAACTATAGTCCAAGAGGAAGGCAGATGGAGAGGAAGAGAGAGTAACTTATATTGAGATTATTACACAGATGGATCGACTATCCTCTCTATTCCATCTTAATATCTGTACAAAAAGTTAATAGTTTGTATTTTTTGTAAACATCTTTTCATATGTTTACATAATCAATAATGATTAATATTTTATTTTAATTTATGTGTTATTTGTATAACTATAATTGTACATTATTTGGTAGGAGCTGAACGAGGCATGGCAGCGTCTCCGGCAGATGGCGCTGATGCGTCAGGAGCGTTTGTTCGGCGCGCACGAGATCCAGCGGTTCAACCGCGACGCCGACGAGACCATCGCCTGGATCTCCGAGAAGGATGTCGTGCTCGGATCTGATGATTACGGACGGGATCTGGCCACTGTACAGACGTTGCAGGTATGAGCTAACATTCATATTAATAAAAGTGTTGATACCCATCATACAGGTTTACCTAGTGTGGGTGTTAATGTTACAATTAAGCGAATTTGTACACTTTTTATATTAGGTACCTATATTTTGATTATTAAACGCGATGTACCGATTCCCGAGACGCGAGTGTCGGCGCAATAGGCGAACGAAGGGTTGCGGGGCAAAGGGGAAGGGGTAAGGGGTGTCCGCCCGCACGATCGGCAGTCTGCATCGAGCCGCATGCGCCTACATACGCCTCTCAGTTGCGCTACTTGGAACAGTTCGAAGCCTTTTTATTCCATCCCCAACATTCGTTGGTCATTCGGCCGGATCTGCTGCAAATTTGGACGTATCGAATGTTCCATACACCACCGCGATCCTCAAATATGGTAAACACACGGAGTACCTGTAAAAGGGATTTACCTACAAGTCAAGAAAAGGATGGTTTCAGCGCTGAAAGTACAAAAGATGAACAGAGGCTGGAATGCAAAGATAACTCATTGCCAATGGACACAAAGAACCAAGAAATACCAAAACCCGGTTTGAATTCGCAATTACCGTTAGCATTTGAAAAGAGATCGTTCGCGAAATCCGCGTCATCATCAGTGCTTGCTAGAAGAAAAAAGTTAGAACTGGCGGCAGCCGAAGCTAAGGCACGTATAGAAATGGAATTGATAGATAGGCGATTAGCGGCAGACTTAGCAGAACTCAATGATCAATACAGTTCACAATCGGAAGGACATGAAGATCACACAAATGTCGAAGTGGAAAAGTGGCTAGAGCGCAGTCATCAAGAACTGGAAGCCCAGGATCCCCCACAGCATGGTACAATATCGGGAAACCTGGACCGGCCGCTGCCGCCGCCTGAACCGGTCGTCGGCAGCACTGATAATGGAACAGTACAAATGTTGGCCTGCGCACTGAAGGATCTTGCTGCCATCACCACTACTAACGGACCGAACGCCCAATTACTGAGCCGCTTATGTACACCCAGAGAACTACCTACCTTCTCTGGGGACCCAATGGAATGGTTACAGTTCAAACAGGCGTACGAACAATCAAGCAAAGTGTGCAACTTCAGCGATCAGGAAAACTTATGGAGATTAAGAAAGTGCCTTCATGGCGCAGCAAAGGACGCAGTGACAGCGCTACTGATTAGTGCTTCGTCCCCGGCCGTTGTGATGTCCACTCTGGAGCTACAGTTTGGCAACCCGGACATCATTATATCACGAATCATGTTTGACATAAAAAAGCTCCAGCCAATGTCCCAAGACTATCACAAGGAGATAGTACCGTTTTCTACAAAAATAAGAAACTATGTCGCTGCAGTGATAGCTATCGGTCAAGATGAGTACTTGAAGGGAACCAGTATTATGGCTGTAATTCTGTCCAAATTACCTACAGTATTAATCTCCAAATGGGCAGATTACAGTTATACACTCATCAGCGAAAATAAGAAGCCGAAACTATTATTATTATCTGAGTTTTTGAACGAGGAAGCCGTGAAAATATCAAAAACTTCAGTGAACATTGCAAATTATAATCACAGTGACCATAAACGTAAACAAAGTGACTTTAACGTGAACCGAACGCATACAGTGTTAGTGCAGAACAATATCGTGGACGATAAGTGTCGTTTCTGCCATACATCTATTAACAAATTGACTGACTGCAAGAAATTTAAAAAGGCGTTACGGAATGTCAGATGGCAGTTTGTGAAACGTAGTGGGTTGTGTTTTAAATGTCTAGTTTCACGTCACAAGCGAGAATCCTGCGCCGCGCCCGTGTGTGATAAAGACAATTGTGGACAGTCACATCATAGTCTGTTACATCACGTATATACCTATAACGAGTGTAACTCGACGGATAATAGCGGCGCTAATAAACAGCCGGATTCGTCAGTGCCGCCGAGTGAAACAATAACGCATATTCTTACGAACAATAATAAAGTGTTGTTAAAGACAGTTCCCGTATGTGTTCATGGGCCGAGTGGTGAAGTGAATACCGTGGCGTTATTGGACGATGGGTCTACAGTTTCCATAATTAGTGATAGACTGGTAAATAGGTTAGGCATACGTGGTTGTAAACAAACAATGCGCGTACGCGGCGCCTGGGAAGGTAGCGAGTTGGAGTGCAATAGTGAAATAGTTAACCTCAACGTGTCAAACAAAGACGGCATGTTGTTTACGTTGCGAGCGCGTAGTACTAATGGACTTAACTTACCTACGCAGCTTATATCACTAGATGAGCTGATGTGCAGTGAACCTATAAAAAATATAAGACATTTATTGTGTGATGGACAATGTCAACCTGAAATATTGATCGGTCAGGACAATTATCATTTATTAATACCCCTTGAAGTGACCTACGACAAACCTACTGGCCCGTACTTGACGCGTACGCCGTTGGGCTGGTGTATACATGGCCGTATTTCTCCTTCGTTAAAGGAAAGTTCTCACCACACAAGCCTATTCATGATGGTTGAGAACATCGACGAAGAACAGTTGGAAACTAGCCGCATTTTGCTGGAACTACAGGAAGATGTACGCCGCTCATTCACTATGGATGCTATGGGTACTATGGCGTCGGCGAGTCCGCGACAGAATTCTGAAAATATAAAAGCTATAGATCACATGGAACGTACCTCTTTCTTGAAAGATGGACGATGGTACGTCGGCTTACCGTGGAAGGACGTCAACTGCAAAATGCCCGAGTCGTACAATAATGCTTACAACAGATTAAAAGGTGTTCAAAAAAAGTGTCAAGCCAACCAGAACTATGCAGCAAGATACAGCGAGAGGATTGATCACCTATTGAGAAATGATTATGCTCATGAAATACAAGATAAGAAGGTAACGACAAACACCTGGTACCTTCCACACTTTGGTGTAGACAACCCCAATAAGAAAAAGCTACGATTGGTATTTGACGCTGCCGCTAAAAGTAATGGATGCTCACTGAATGATTACCTGATAACGGGACCTGACCTACTTATATCTTTATATGGTATTATGATGAGATTCCGAGAAAATAGAATAGCCGTGACCGGTGACATACGTGACATGTTTTTAAGAATTAAAATTATTCCTGAAGACCAAAATGCCCTACGTTTTTTGTGGAAATCATCCGAGAGCATAAATAATGAAACCAAAACATATGCAATGTCATCTTTAATATTCGGAGCCAGCTGTTCACCGTTTATTGCTCAATTTATAAAAAATAAAAATGCAAAACAGTATGAGTCATCGAAACCAGAGGCAGTAAATGCAATACATAAGCAATTCTACATTGATAGTTTTGAAGACGTCGCTACCGCTATACGTCTAATAAAAGAAATATCGTACATACATACACAGGGCGGGTTTGAGCTAACTAACTGGACGAGCAACAGTGAAGAAGTATTAAATAGTTTTTCAAAAGAAACCTTATGCCCGAGTGCCGTAAAGTTCAAAATCGGACAAGATGTAGGAGAACGAACACTCGGATTAATATGGTACCCTAACGAAGACGAGCTGGGATTTGATATATCTTTTAAACGGATTCCTGAAAAAATTATTAATGGTCTGAAACGTCCTACAAAAAGAGAAATGTTACAATTGATTATGTCAATTTTCGATGTATATGGGTTCCTGTCTCCTTTTACCATAAAGGCCAAAATTTTACTGCAACAAATGTGGAAGACAAATATAGATTGGGACGACGAAATACCCGATGTATTTTGTGCGAAATGGTTTAACTGGATAAAACAATTAAAATGTTTACATAACATTAGATTACCTCGCTGTTACCATGCGAGTGTCAGAGCGAGCGAGACGGCATTAGGATCTACAAATGTACTCGATGCACCGAATAGGGGCGAGCCTACGACGCTACGCACCCCCGCAATTGACACAGGCGCGCGCGCATCGTCTACGACGACTAGTTATACAGAGTTACAGCTACATATATTTTGCGATGCATCTACGCAAGCGATGTGCGCTGTAGCATACTGGCGTTGGATCAATAAATACGGAAAAATACAAATAGCATTCGTTACAAGTAAATGCAGAGTGGCGCCGGTTAAACATATGTCTGTACCCCGTCTTGAACTTCAAGCCGCTCTTCTAGCAGCGAGACTGGCGGAAACTATTATAAAGGAACATAAAATGTTACCTACGCAAAAATATTTCTGGTGCGACTCCTCAACAGTGCTACACTGGATAAGAAACCACGCGCGCGACTACAAACCTTACGTGGCTCATAGACTGGGACAAATTGATGAGCTATCATCAACAAAGGAATGGCATTACGTACCTACTAAGATGAATGTCGCTGACCTTGCCACTAGAGATACCTGTGAGTTAAGTGTCCTACATAATGAATGGTTGTTTGGCCCTGAGTTCTTATATAAAGAAAAAGATTCCTGGCCCAAGGACATACCTAATGAAGTCTGTGTCGATGTACTGGAACGAGTTTCTCTCGTGTGCGAAGACGTCTCACCTCCTGTACCGAATCCTGGAAAGTTTTCTTCGTGGTTACGCTTATTGAAAACAACTTGTATGGTATTGTCGTTTATAGACAAGTGTAAGAAACTTACCGGTGAAGTCAATGGCGACATGATGAGAAGGGCAGAGCGCCTATTGATCGTTTACTCGCAGAGTCAATCATTCGCCGCCGACCTGAAGCACCTGAAAAATAAAAAAACGTTGGAACGAACAAGTAAGTTGCTTACCTTATCTCCTTTTGTCGACGAGTATGGAGTTCTTCGTGTCGGCGGCCGCATCGACGCTGCACCTGGAATATCACCTGAAACAAAACATCCTGTTATATTAGATGGCCGTAATTATATAGCTAAGTTATTAGTGAGATACTACCATGTGAAAGCTGCCCATGGTAACCGAGAAACTGTAGTAAATAATCTGAAACAAAAATATTGGATTATTAGAATGAGACCTGCAATAAAACATATAACATCAACATGCATGATTTGTAAAATTATAAAAGCAAAACCTCAACCACCCAGAATGGGCGATTTGCCTGTGGCCAGAATGGCACACCATAAGCGGCCATTTACCTTTTGTGGCGTAGATTTATTCGGCCCCATGGAGGTAACGATTGGACGACGCAGAGAAAAGCGGTACGGAGTTTTGTTCACATGCATGACAGTGAGAGCAATACACATAGAAATTGTGACAACACTTACGACAGACGCATTTATTATGGCACTGCGTCGCATGGCTGCTCGGCGAGGCTGGCCCCAGTACTTATACTCAGACAACGGCACTAACCTTAGGGGTGCTGACAATGAGCTGAAGAAATCAGTCTTGGAGTTGGATGAAGGCGCACTGAAAAGGGAAACTTCAAACTACGGTACGACATGGATATTTTCCCCTCCAGGGAGCCCACACTGGGGCGGTGCGTGGGAAAGACTCATTCGAAGCGTTAAACAGTCTCTAAAAATCGTACTGAAGGAACGAGCGCCACGAGATGAAGTCCTGAGTACCCTGCTGGCAGAAGTCGAACAAATTATTAACAGTCGACCTTTGACGCACGTGAGTGTTGAACCAGGCAGCGATGAGTCACTAACTCCCAATCATTTTCTTCTTAATTCTTCTTCCAATTTACCATGTATCGGTGCCTTTGACGAATCGGATACGTACCTGCGTAAGCAATGGCGCACATCTCAAAGACTGGCTGATTTATTTTGGAAGCGCTGGGTAAGGGAGGTACTACCAGACATGCGCCCTAGGGCAAAATGGCACATGGAATCAAGGCCCTTGCAAGTGGGTGACCTTGTGCTGATAGTGGACCCTGATTCTCCACGGGGCATATGGCCACGAGGCCGCATACAGAGAGTGATGCCTGGAAATGACGGACGAGTCAGAGTCGTGGAGGTTAAGACGAAGTCGGGTCTACTGCGACGTTCAGCGACGCGCGTTGCTCTTATTCCTATGGGTAATGAGTGCTGACGCACTGGGGTGGGGTGTGTTAATGTTACAATTAAGCGAATTTGTACACTTTTTATATTAGGTACCTATATTTTGATTATTAAACGCGATGTACCGATTCCCGAGACGCGAGTGTCGGCGCAATAGGCGAACGAAGGGTTGCGGGGCAAAGGGGAAGGGGTAAGGGGTGTCCGCCCGCACGATCGGCAGTCTGCATCGAGCCGCATGCGCCTACATACGCCTCTCAGTTGCGCTACTTGGAACAGTTCGAAGCCTTTTTATTCCATCCCCAACAGTGGGGTCAGGACTATGTGTGTGACTGTTGGGTGTATGTATTATAATAATATGTATTGTCAATTTTAACCAAAATAAAGTAGAAAATTGATGGTATTTATAATAAGAATTATGCAATGCCAAAAAATTAATGATACAAAATTAATGATAATAATTCAGGAACAACTACTTCCAGTAGAGTATTATATGGGATATTATTATCTTCTGCCAATAAACCAGAAAATCTCGAGTGGGCAATCGCTATTTTACTCAAAATTTGATCCCTCATAAGGATGACTGCCGAAAAAATGATGTCTAAATTTTCCTCCACTATTTGTAAAAAGCATGTTGACTTATGTCAGATTGGACTACCAAAAAAGACGATGGTAACGTCATAAAAAGTCAGTCCTATATAATTCTGGCGACCGTCCAGGTGCGTATTGTCTTTCAACAATCAACATTATTTTGGACTGCATTGTGCTTACCATCAAGTGTAGTATAATTTATTTGCTACCAGTATAAAAAAGATATTCTTTATATGTAACTGACACAAAGGTTTTAAAACTTGCGTTTGTCTGCAGCGCAAGCACGAGGGAGTGGAACGTGACCTGGCTGCTTTGGAAGACAAGGTGTCGACCCTGGACGGCGAGGCTGCTCGTCTGGCCGCCATACATGCTGACCACGCGCCGGCTATACACGCCAAGCGGGACGAGATCACCAACGCATGGCAGAAACTCGTGCACAAGGCCAAGGTATGGACTTAATTCTTTTTTTTATGGCATTGGCCGGCAAACGAGCAAGTGGGTCACCTGATGATAAGTGATCTCCACCGCCCATATACGCCCACAATACTAAAATAATCATGGGCGCGTTGCCGACCTTAAAGGAAAGGGACAAGTAAGGGATTGAGAAGGGGAGGGGAATTTGGGCCTCCGGATATCTCACTCACCGTACGAAACGCAGCAGCAAGCTGCTACTTTACGTCGGTTTTCTGTGAGACAGTGGTAACGGACTCGGACGAGCCGGCCCATTCATGCTGTAGACGAAAATGTCTACAGCGTGGCTCTACCAGAAAACGTGATGTTAGTTTGCTGTTGTGTTTGTTATGTCAGTGAGATTCTTGGAGACCGCATTTCATCAACTTACAGTTCGGCAACCATTCCATTTTAAGTTGTTCAAAATGAATAAATGTTCGATATAACATATTCTGTGTTGTGTGTGTGTTCTTAGGAACGTCGCTCAGAGCTGGAGAACTCCAGTGCTCTGCACCGCTTCCTGGCGGACTACCGCGACCTGGTGTCTTGGATGAGCGACATCCGTGCTCTCATCGCAGCTGACGACCTCGCCAAGGATGTGCCCGGGGCTGAGGCCTTGCTTGAACGTCATCAAGAACATAAGGTAAATGAAAGTAGCTTTTGACATCATGTTTTGTAACAATACATATTTTGTGTCTAACATTCTGCAGCTATTCGCTATTCTATTGTTTCGCCGGGTCTTCTCAGGTTGGGTCGTTTTGGATCCGGTGGTAGTTTTAAACCACGTGCCGTTTCGGTAATGCCTATGGTCCATATCGACCTTTAAAAACAGAGAAAAAATAACAATAATAATAATACTTCACAATCCTGGACTAATATTAAAATATTGTAAACTTTATAGTTGCCCAGTGTATTTTGACGATGCTATGTATGTTATGTATATATTAGCTGATATGATTTCTGTACTTACATAAGTTTCTTTATTTTGTACTGACTTGTCATAAGCGCTATTTTAATTGCCTACATGATGAATAAAACTATTTCATTTCATTTCATTTCATTTCATTATTGGAGATTCTACAGAATCAGTTGTGGTAGGCATGTCGGAAGTGTAAAATGTATCGATATCGATTTAGATATATCGAGTAAATAAGCCAATATAGTTTGATAGATCATGGACGACCTATTTTAGCATCTTATATGAATATCGATATAAAATAAATACATGCCCATAAAATATCGATGTATCGAAGAAAAAATATCGATTTATCGAATCTGTACATACAGTTTACATTTTTTAGTTCTGCAAATGTTACAAGAAAATCTAGGCTAAAATGTATTGTTTGTTTAGGGCGAGATGGACGCGCGTTCAGACGTGATCCGCGCATGCGTCGCAGCGGGCCAGGCGCTAGTGTCGCACGGACATCGCGCGTCCGCCGAGGTGTCCTCCGCACTTGACGCGTTAGAACGCGACACATCCGCGCTCCATCAGCTGTGGGACCAGCGACGCGTGCTCTATCTACAGTGCATGGACCTGCAGCTCTTCTACCGCGACACTGAGCAGGCCGACGCCTGGATGCACAAGCAGGAGGTCAATATCACACAACATATTCTTATACTGACCCATACGCATCGAATGCCTAGTTGTACAATAAGTTAAAACAATTTGTATAATATCTGAGTATTGTATGTTCAAGAGTTCCTTGTGAAGTCTAATTCTGACACATCCTTTATCTTTGTGTCATTATTGGCAACTCGTAGTCGGTCATGTGCGGTCCTGTTCGATGTAATTGTTTATGTAAAGAGCCATAACATTACAACGCATAATAGTACTTAAAGCATTACTATATAGTACTAATAAATAATAATTTCTGTACATTATACTCGCATAATTCTGTAAAACAATGTCTGGACATTAAATAGGCCATAACCCATGAGTTTGTTTCGGCATTTCTTCTCATGGCTAGCCCCGAAATGCCGTCGTAAATGTAATGTAGCATAAAAAATGATTGATAGTGATATTTATGATCCAATTTATAGAATAAATGATTTGAATTTGAATTGAATGTTCATAGGCTTTCCTGGCTAATGAAGACGTAGGCGACTCGCTGGACTCTGTAGAGGCGTTGCTGAAGAAGCACGAGGACTTTGAGAAGTCGCTCGCCGCTCAGGAGGAGAAGATCAAGGCTCTGGACGAGTTTGCTACTAAACTTATTGAAGGACAACACTATGCTGCTGATGATGTCGCGCAGAGGCGGGAAATGGTAAGTTACAGAGTATCTGATACTCTTCCTCTAATCTCAAAAGGTTGCAACACTTCAAAGGGATCTTCCCTTTGGCGTTTGGGATAATCGATGTTGGTGGTGATTATTATCATTATGACTCGCTTACTTCTGTTTAGCCATCATACCATAAAATAGGGGATGAGTAAAAATTTGCTAGTAATTTTATATATTCTATTAATTTGATGTAAAAAAAAAATGATGGTACGAAACCTAGATAAATATAGAATAATATAATATCTGAGTATTTGTAACAGTTGCTGGAACGCCGCGCTGCCTTGTTAGAGAAGTCCAACCAACGTCGTTCACTGCTTGAGGATGCCTACAAATATCAGCAATACGAACGTGACTGCGATGAGACCAAAGGTCAGTAAGAAAACTATTCTATATAGAGAAAATACAGCATCTACCTACATTTATTTTCACTATACTTCAAATTTCAATCGCCACTATGCATTCGCGCACAATACGAGTCCAATATTTATGTAAAATTTAAATCCATTAAAATACCTGATTCTTTCTGCCAGGTTGGATCAACGAGAAACTGAAGTTCGCAACTGATGACTCATACTTGGACCCCACGAACTTGAACGGCAAGGTCCAGAAGCATCAGAACTTCGAGCAAGAGCTGCAAGCCAACAAGCCGCGCGTCGACGAGATCTCCACCGTCGGCAACCGACTACTGCAGGCGGAACACTTCGCTAAACGTTAGTATACTAATATAACAAGTTTTCAAAAAAATATTACGTACTAGCTTTTGCTCGCGGCTCCGCCCGCCTTAACGGCCCATTCCGGGAAAAAAGTCTTATATAGCCTATAGCCTTCCTCAATAAATGGGCTATCTAACACTAAAAGAATTTTTCAAATCGGACCAGTAGTTCCTGAGATTAGCGCGTTCAACCAAACAAACTCTTCAGCTTTATAATATTAGAATAGATAAACTTTACGAATGATAGACATATTCCAACAGCAATGGTGATTCTGAACATCTGTGCGCTTATACATTTTGGTGACGGATAACCAAATAGACGGAGATATGTTAGATCGTATTCTCATCAAGTCAATTTTTTTTACGAATGTATTTTTCACACATGTGGTGGTTTTAGTGTGTAAGTGGCGTCCAAACCAGAGTCTTACAATTTACAGCCCGCTCGGTCCACATATCAATTGGTACACACTACTTTACATTCATTCATTACTTTTCTATTACACTGCTTCTACTACAGTACGGACACTCAAGAACCACCAAAGAGAGACCCCTGCTCTAATCAGCTACTGGTGTATTTATAAGTGCCTGTACTAATTGTCGACTGTCACTATGCTTACAATATCGATAAGTTTGTACCGGGCCGAGTCGTGAGCACAAACTTCACGCGTGTAGTAGTTCATTTATAGATCTGATTGGCGGAATGAAGGAGTGCGAGACGCCGACGCTTTACGCGATTGTTTCGTCAGTTGGTGTTTGTCGTCGCACAGCTAATGTTAAATTCAAACAAATTTGTGATCAATCTCACGAATCGTGCCGGTATTTGTACAGGAACATATTTTAATTTTTGTATTATTTCTTTAGCCCAAATCGACTCACGCCTGACCGAACTGGCTGGTCTGTGGGAGAAGCTTGTGTTAGCTTCGGAGCTGAAAGGCAGCAACCTGCAAGAAGCCGCGCAGCAGCAGCAGTTCAACCGCGCCGTTGAAGACATCGAACTGTGGCTCTCTGAAGTCGAAGGGCAGCTGCTCAGTGAGGATTATGGCAAGGTTAGTCAACATGTACAATGCCCACTTTTTTATGACATAGGCCGGCAAACGAACAAGTTGGTCACCTGATGGTAAGTGATCTCCACCGCCCATGTACGCCCACAATACCAAAAGAATTATGGGTGCGTTGCCGACCTTAAAGGAAAGGGATAATTAAGGAATTGGGGAGGGGAGGGGGTTTGGGCCGCCAGATATCTCACTCACCGTACGAAACGCAGCAACAAGCTGCTACTTTACGCCGGTTTTCTGTGAGACAGCGGTAATTACATACATGCTGTAGACAAAAGTGTCTACAGCGTGGTTCTACACTCAAAAATTTAATTTGTTCGACCTGAAGTTAGTCCCTTTACCCACCCAAAACTATTAGTAGTAGAGGGTATTTTTCGGTGTCATTCGAGTGTCATGAGAGCCTAAGTCTCAACTGATAACTTAGTATTCCATTCTACTCTTCACTAGACTATCGTCATTTATATGAACAAAAATATAGCCATAAACTAGATACTATGAAATATTTCAAGTTATATTTGTTCCTTTGACTGCCTCGGTGGCGCAGTTGTAATGCGTACGCGTTACGATTGAGTCCAAAGCTGAGGTCTCGGGATCGATCCACGGGTCGGGTAAAGTGGTATTGGGTTTTTCTATTACGAATTTCTCAGTATCAGCCCGGAGTCTGGAATTTGTGCCCGGTATGGCGACAGGCTCGCCCCCTATCACATCGTGGGACGGAGATATGCTCGGCGAAATGTGGGTGTACTGGTTACACTTCTGCCTGCCCCTTCGGGGATTACGGGCGTGAGTGTGTATGTATATTTGTTCCACCAGGACCTGACCAGCGTCCAGAACCTTCAGAAGAAGCACGCGTTACTGGAAGCTGACGTGAGTTCTCATGCGGAGCGTATCGATGCGATCCGTACTCAAGCTGAACAGTTCCTCGAGAGGGGACACTTCGACGCAGACAACATCAGGGCTAAGCGGGTCAGTAATTCAGTTTAATATCTTCCTTGCATCCATCTTGGCAGCTTGTCTAATTCTAGAACATTCTAAACATAAGCTGAAAATACATCTTAATATGTCTCATTAAAAATTTAAGTTTTTGTAATCTTATAAATCAATTCACTAATGATTCGCAATGTCGGTTTTTACTAAGACTACTTCAGCTGTTTTTAAGGTCTTATAGAATGTTACGTTAGCTTTAAACATTACGTCAAATGTCAGGCGCGCACACTAGGTTAATTAATTATGGTATACTAACTTTGAACGTCTTTTTCTTGAATTAAAGTAGACTATGTCCTGATTTAGATCATGGTTTACCTGTGTGCCAAATTTCATCTAAATTCCTTCATCCACCAAAGCGTGATTGATTATCAATAAAATCCAAAGTCACAAATACAACTTTCACATTTATGATATTAGTAGGATATACGTAATTTAGAGTAAACTAAATATAGTATTGTTCTCGCAGGATGCCCTCGTGGCTCGGTACGCCGCCCTCGACAAGCCCATGGCGATCCGCAAGCGACGACTCCTCGACTCACTGCAGGCGCAACAACTCTTCCGCGATCTTGATGACGAGGCTGCGTGGATCAGGGAGAAGGAACCTATTATCGCCTCTACCAATAGAGGTACGTTATTATCTTTTTTTATTGATTTTATATTATCGTTTTCCACCTTGTATTAGAGGTGGCCTTTGTAAAATTACAAATAAAAGTATCACTGTGGTCGAAATTAGATAAAAACTAAAATAAAAACTAAATCACCCTATGTATTCCTTTCGGTATTTTTTATGTACATAGTTATAATGATGAGCGTGATCAAAATACTTTCATTTGATAAGTTAAAACGTTTAACCAACATCAGCTTGTAAGTAATAGCTGGGCCTAAGCCTTTTATAAAGTACAACAACTGGTCTGTTGAATTGTTTTTTACCCGAGTAGAGAAGTGATGTATATATCGTGGTATCAGGTCGCGACCTGATCGGAGTGCAGAACTTGATGAAGAAACACCAGGCGGTGATGGGTGAGATGGCGCAGCACGAGGCGCGCGTGGACGCCGTCAGAGCCGCCGGCGCTGCGCTCAGGGACGCCGGACACTTCGCGGCCGACGACATCGCCACCAGGCTACACCATCTGCACAACCAGTGGACGCAGCTGCAGGAGAAGGCGCTGCAGGTTATTATCACGCTATTGTAATTCGTCATCAGTAGAAACAAAAGGCCACCAATCCTTGGTTTTCATAAAACTGAATATTAAAAACCCAAGTCTAACTAAAGTACTATATTATAACTACGGGACTTAACAGTAAATCTTTATTGACATCTTATTAAGATCTACTTGTATCATTGCATTATTCAATCAACTTACCATATCTAAAAACGAACAAAACCCTTTCACATTTTGGTCCTTCGAACCGGACAAATATTTTTACATAATCAAAATCAACTAAAGGTATTCCTTTATTAGTTATTTTAAGAAATAGAAGCTTCGCCGTTTATCATTGTCCATTATATAAAAAATATTTTTGTTCAAACAGCGCAAACAAGACCTAGAAGATTCACTCCAAGCGCAGCAGTACTTCGCTGACGCCAACGAGGCTGAGTCGTGGATGCGCGAGAAGGAGCCGATGGCCAACACACAGGACTACGGCAAGGACGAGGACTCTTCCGAAGCGCTGCTGAAGAAGCACGAAGCACTTCTGTCTGATTTGGAAGCCTTTGGAAATACCATCAAGAGTCTGAGGGAGCAGGCAGATGCTTGCAGGGTAAGTGTCCACAGTAAACACAAATTAAAACTCAATAAGTTGTGTTATTATGGCCAAGACTGTCTCTCAGAGGGCCACTGATAAGATATGCAGCGAAATTGATCTTGAGCATCCTCTGTAGTAAGGTCATTGGCTCTCATATCTGCCTCTGATACGTCAAGCAAGCGTTTTTTGTCTCGTCCGCGGGATAGTACTCCTGGTACGTTCTGGCACAGGCAGTTGCGACCGACGTATTCCTTTGGTTTCCTCAAAATTATTTTACTTGATTGCAGTCGTTTAATAAACATATTTTTTCTTTAGCAACAAGAGTCTCCAGTTGTGGATGTGTCAGGCAAGGAGTGTGTGGTCGCTCTCTACGACTACGCTGAGAAGTCACCGCGAGAAGTGTCCATGAAGAGAGGAGATGTCCTCACACTCCTCAACTCAAACAATAAGGTATTTTATTATTATTTATTTATTTATTTTAGGGAAGCTTACAGACTAATAACATTTATTAAATAACATCTATGGTTTAGACTAATAGCTAATTACAAGCCTCCACCAATTCATAACCATATTGGTTACCACTTATTCTATGCCGTTATGTTAGATTGATTTAATGATTAGATTGAATGACAAGACGAGCAGGTCGCTCGCCTGATGGTAAGCGCCACGCCTGCCCATAAACAGAAGCAACGCCACAAAGAACTTTAAATAAAGCACTGCATGACACTGGACTGCGCTCGTCACCCCGAGACATAAGGTGTTAAGTCTCATAATGCCCAGTAATTACACTGGCTTCAATGTCCTTCACACCGGAACACAACAGTGCTTACACATTGTTGCTTGGCGGCAGAAATAGACAAAGCGGTGGTACCAACCCAGCCGGTCTCTCGCAAACGAGGGACGTGGATATGTTTATTAAACGTGGGCAGTAAGATTCAAAATTAAGTGGCAGCGCGTCATCTATACATATAAAATTACACATGACTGGCTGTTTCAATGCCCAGACTTTATGACATTGTGACAACGTATTTCTATCTTCTAATATATAAAATTCTCGTGTCACAATGTTCGTTCCCAAACTCCTCCGAAACGGCTGGACCGATTTGTATGAAATTTTGTGTGTATATCGGGTAGGTCTGAGAATCGGCTAACATCTATTTTTCATCCCTCTATATGTTAAGGGGGGTCCACCCCTAAATTTTTTATTTTATTTTTTAAAAAACATTTTTTGTTTTTATTTTCTTATGATACAGCATTAAAAAATACATATAACCCTTACTTTTCAACCCTCTACGATCAACCCCTATTTTTTTAATAGCGACATTAGTATTTTTGTCAAGCACGTTTCTCACCGGAGGCGCCCACTAGGCTACTTTAATCCTGGAAATAGGCATTCACGCGGGCGGAACCGCGGGCAACAGCTAGTAATGATATAGATAGACACTAAGTTAAGTTTTTGACATTCCATTCCTAAAGGGGTGAAAAGGATTGGAAACGCTTGTACGGCAAATAGTATATTGCTAGTTTGTAGAAAAAAACTTTACTAAACGAACGTCTTCTAAATTCATATCCTTTAATTACGCTGCCAAAGACACTTTTACACGACAATTTAAGAATCTAGCGGTGTTCGGAAATGCCCACTGGTCAACTATCAAGAAACTCAGCTGTAGGTCTTTTGATATTTTTGTCTTTTTTATTAGTGCCATCTCGTGCCTTTTCTCGAGTCTATATCGATAAGTCTATAGGTTATGTTTGGTCTAGAAATAAATTGAATAATTACAACATAATCGAACAGATTACATTCTTTATCTATGAATACATACGATAACATAAGCTTGGCCGTCAATCAAAAGTCGCAAATGTCGATGCAGTACGGCTGTGTTGTTCACAGTATTTTATTTGTTACACGTAAGTTACTGTAACATTATGATAACAGTGTCTTTAAAACTAGTGTCATTCATCAATATTTTGTCTAACATATTTTTAACGAAAAGGAGGCATGAAATAAATTATCATTGGTTTACTGATTGCTCTGTTGCTGTTGATGAAAAAGTGATAAAGTTATATGCAAAGCGTTCCCTGGCACTAACCCGGAGAGAATGAAGAAAGAAAACAGTTTCGGCTCAGAAAACCGAGGGTTGTTAGGTATGTTTGTTAGGATTGTTGTCTTAACAATACAACAACGGTACAAACAATAGAATGTATGGAGCTGAATGATAATAAAATTGTAAATTGTTTTGAAAATGAAACCATAATTTTATTTGCCGAGTAATAGGATAGGCTTATTTTGACGTATTGACGTATGGTATAGTCGCAAAATACTTTGGCTGTGAAAGCGATTAAGACTTGGGTTTATTTCTCAGGTCAGAAATATGTTTAGTTTTCGATTTGTTATTAAGAATACGCCTAAGTTAGCGAGGATTCAATTTAGCGATTGAAGTTAGCGTTCATGTTACAGGCTATGTTATTTTAAGTCGCGCATACATAGTCTACACTATTGTTTGAAATAATATTAAAAAACTTTATCAACACTTTTATACGAAGTGACATATCGATATTTGGACGAGCGTATATTGTTACTAATGGTCATTCCCTATATTCTGTCTATCGACAGATTTGGGTACTATCGATAGTGTTTTGACAGATCTTCCATACAAAATTTGTCAAAATTTGACTGCCGGTAAGCAAATCTGTTGATAAACAGAATATTGGGAATGGCCATAAATGTACTGACCTTGCACTAATACGATATAGTTCACGGCCTATTAATTCCTTTAAATATTGACGTTGAAACATCCTTATATTGTTTTTAACTTACATTAATTTACGGTTCGTTGCTTGGTTTCCTTCATTGATTTCCATCTTGTCTCCTTCATTATTTATAATTCTTTATTGTACAACACTAAAAGTACAAGTATGTGAAAAATTATAATACAAATAATAGTAGGCCACCACCTTATCGCTCAGGGTATTCTATAACATTTTTTTGATCTTTAGCGAACTTTGATCTCATGGTAGTCATTTATGTTTATCTAGAAATCTCAAGTGACTCTCAAATTCAGTGAGGCAATCTTTGAATCTCAAAGACTGCCTCTGTGGCGCAGTTGTAATGCGTACGCGTTACGATTGAGGCCAACGCTGAGGTCTCGGGTTCGATCCCCGGGTCGGGTAAAGTGATATTGGGTTATTGGGCGTAATAGAAATTACGAAATGCTCAGTATCAGCCCGGATTCTGCAATTTATGCCCGGTATGGCGATAGGCTCGCCCCCTATCACATCGTGGGACGGAGATACGCTCGGCGATATGTGGGTGTACTGGTTACACCTCTGCCTTCCCCTTTGGGGATTACAGACGTGAGTGCATATGTATGTAGAAATCTCAAGATTGTTTTCAGTTCCTATTGTACACATACAACCTTGATATTTTCAGTCGAACGATATACCTTCCTCACGTCACTAGTCTACTATATTGTTTTCTAAATGACCATAAATATTAAACAGCGGATGTTTTTCTAACAAGAAACCAATACATCATTTCTCATAAAATTTTAAACAATTGAATAGGTCGGGTGCGGGCGTGCGGCAGACGGCTTCAGTCACGGTACTCGATGTACATACATACGCACTCACGCCTGTAATTCACGAAGGGGTAGGCAGAGGTGTAACCAGTACACCCACATTTCGCCGAGCGTATATCCGTCCCACGATGTGATAGTGGGCGAGCCTATAGACCTACCGGGCACAATTTCGAAACTCCGGGCTGATACTGGGCATTTCGTAATAGAAAAACCCAATACCACTTTACCCAACCCGGGGATCGAACCCGAGACCTCAGCGTTGGCCACAATCGCAACGCGTCCGCATTACAACTGCGCCACCGAGGCAGTCTCGATGTACGCGATGTGCGGCGTTTATTCACGACTCATTGTTATCTGCCGCGAACTGGCTCTGTTTATGTAACTTCAGCTTTACTAATTCAGTGCACGTCGCGGTGATATGGCGAACGAACGTTTTAGAACGTACATTTAAAGTAATTCTGATTTCAAATAAATTAATAATAAATACAAAATTAGATCTGATACTGGCAGCTAAGAGTGAAAATTATAGAAGGAGGTCCGTTAATTTACATTGAAAACTTTTTGATGTTTTTTAGTTTTATTTACGTGATACGCAATACATAAGAGTGCTTCGTAAAATGAATTTAAATCGAACTCGAAAGTGAAACGCACTGTAGTGTTAGTATTTTAGTGTAAACGTCTGTGATAGAGTGGTGATACTAGTATAGAGATGATAGTTTTATGTTGGCTTGTCGCGTTGCTCGTAGAGAACGTGTTTGATAGGAATGATAAGAGAAGGAGTTCCCGTGTAAGTTTTAACTTTGATAAAACTTTGTAATACAGTAACTAGAAAGGCTTATAACTTGTTTACATAATTAATGCCGACCAAAGTCCTATTTCCGTGATCAAATTTGAACCATACAGTACATTTTTTAATAGTTTTATCTTTAATGTTTTATTTGCAATTGAAATGTTATCTTTATTTACAAAATTATGTGATAGCAAACCTTTTTAGTCAATAATATAACGTTTAACAAAACTTAGAAACCGACTTCAAGCAATAGCATCTACATTCCAATACAATAACGCAATCGCGACGAGTGTACTGTTGTCTGTTGAGTTTTTTTTTCTCCGAACTTCGTCATCAGATCTTAACCAAATTTATATTGGGCCACATCGCAGCTAAACTCTTATCTAGTGATTTTTTCCAACAAAATCGCTCCACAAATGGCGGAGAAATCGATGTACATACATAAAAAAGCAAATAAATAAGTAAAAAAAAGGCGCCGAATTGAGAACCTCCTCCTTTTTTGAGGTCTGTTAAGAAATAGTTCTACGGCCTCTCCGCTGAGTTATCATATAACGCAAAGTATATGTAACGACGCTTACAAAATTAAAGCAAATCTTACTTTAACTGCCTATAAATAAGATATGCCTTAGAGTGAATACATTTAAAATATTCACTATAATAACCTAACAGTACCTAAAACTTGAGTGACGTTTGTATATTTGTTTGAATTACAACAGGGCTTATGTCGCAGTGTCATTATCTAGTGGATGATAACGTCGAGTGTGGAGTGACGAAATTTAATCCACTCTTTTAAACTGGATTAACTGGATTGTTACTGAATCTTCACTGTTTGTCAGAGAAAAAAATAGTATTTATTTTGAACAAGTTTTGTTCGCGGCTCCGCTCGCCTGCTTGTTATTATAGTTTCCGGGATAAAAGTATTGTTTGACTTTTGTCAGAGTTCAAGTTGTTCAGCTCTTTAGCTATAAAACCCTAACAGACAGACAAATTTAATGTTTATATTACTACAAGCTTTTGCTCGCGGCTCCGCCCGCGTGAATAGACTTTTCCGAAATAAAACGTAGCCTATAACCGTCTTCTGGGTCCCATATATTACATCAAAATTCATCAAAATCGATTCAGTGATTTAGGCGTGAAAGCGTAACAATAAAATAGTTTTTTTTTGTTCATAAAAAGTATCCTATGTTACTTCTTCAATAATATGTGTACAAAGTTTAATGATGATCGGTTAAGTAGTTTTCGCGTGAAAGCGTGTTTTGTGTGGAGTTGTATTTTTAACTGACATATATTGACTGAAGTATATTGATTTACATGCAAGAAACATAATATATTCGAAACATATAAAATTAGGAAAAGTACAATTGGCGGCTTTATCTCTTACAGACAACCATGTCTTAATGGCTGAATAGTTTTGAATGAAATTTGGCACACAGGTAGACCATGGCCGGGATACATAGGCAACTTTTTATCCTGGAAAAGATAGTTCACGCGAGCGGAGCCGCAATCAAAAGCTAGTATCATAATTTTTCATTCATACGAGTATAGCAGTGATAGCTCAGCGGGGAGTGGTATGGACTGTCGAGACGAAAGTCGCAGGTTCGAAACCACCCCAAGTGCATACACCTCTTACTGTTCTAAGTTATGTGTGTATTAATTGTTAATGATCACTTGCTTTAACGGTGAAGGAAACATCGCGAGGAAACGCATACCTGAGAAGTTCATCATAAGAATTTCAAAGGTATGTAAAGTCTGTCAACCCGCATTAGGCCAGCGTGGTGGACTAAGGCCTAACCCCTCTCATTTCAGTAGAGGAGGCCCGTGCCCAGCGGTGGGATGTATATAATACAGGGCTGGTATTATTATTATACAGCTTTTACACGGAGTGCAAGTGATACTAATTGGTATGCATATACTGCACCACACAACACTGACATCCACGTAACCACTGTTAGCCCTTAGTTGACAGGATATCCACGACTTCTTTAGACCTATTTGTCTGTCATATTTCCGTGGCACTTCCCGGCTTCCATCACGGATTTCCGGGTGATATTAGGTGGTTCTCTTATATATCTCATTTGCATGCGGCTCCGCCCGCGTGAACGGCCTTTTCCGGGATAAAAAGTAGCCTATGAGACTCAGTGATAATGTAGCTTTCTAACGCTAAAAGAAATCGGTCCAGTAGAAGTTATTCGTTACATACAAAAATACAAATCTTTATAATATTAGTGTAGATATATTGAAATATACATACGCACTCACGCCTCTAATCGCCGAAGGGGTAGGCAGAGGTGTAACCAGTACACCCACATTTCGCCGAGCGTATCTCCGTCCCATGATGTGATAGAGGGCGAGCCTATTGACACACCGGGCACAATTCCAGACTCCGGGCGGATACTGAGTATTTTTTAATAGAAATCCCAATATAATTTTTATTAGTGACTGGACTCTGATGTCCGGGCATTCATTGCATATTCGTACTTATTTGCCAACAACAAATATTGTCAAAACTGATAAATTATATCATCGTATTGTACATACATACATAGTCTGTGAGATTCGTCTGTCTTTTCGTAGTCGGGTAAAAAGAGAACTTGGTGCAAATTCTAAGAGATTCCTTCTACTCGGTTCAGGTTCATATCTTTATATATATAATTCTACTGTACGTGTGTATGTGACTGAACTCCCCCTAAACGGCTGGACCGATTTGTTTTTTTTTTGTATGCGTTTGGGTGGCGCCCTGGATGGTTTATATTCACAATTGGGCCCGATAGGTGGCGCTGCTGTAGTTGCGGGACAGCTAGTAATATATAAATTACTTTATTATATGGTTTGAATAACATTCAGGTGTGGAGAGATTGTTTGGTCTGGAAGTTCTGGTTAGTTGAAACGTGGCACGAACCGTTTATTTTGTTAACGTAAAATAAATTAATGCAGACGAAAATAATCCGTTTACAGCGCGAAATTCAATAAATAATCAAAATAACAGCGATTATTAAATACACAATGTATTCGATGCAAGTTATTTGAGACAATATATTATATAAAAAAAGTCACAGGGATAGTTGATACGCCGATCATCGTTTTCATGATATGATTTATAGTTACTACATAACATAAGCTCTCACGTTTGTTTCCGATGGGGTAGGCAGAGGTGCAACTAGTGCACCCACTGTTCATAGAGCTTATATCCGTCCCATTATATGATAAGGCGCTTATTGCCATATCTTGTACAAATTTCAATCTCAAACAACTATATTTGTTTTTTTTTATTCGAAACCAATTATAATTGCCCGACCTGAGATTTGATCCCAGAACCCCACGGTTTCTCAGCCCAAGTAAGCTGTTATTAGACGAAAGAGGCCACCACCGCAATAGGTACTTCAATGTCACGTGATTATCGTATAGATGTATGATAATTTTTTTTTTCACGAAAAATAATACGGATGTAATTAGAATAATACAATGAAGTAGTAAAAATATCCAAACTGTAATCTGACATAATTATTATAATATGAAAATCCTAAATAATTAATATAATAAGCATTCAGTATCTTTTGTTTTTTTTTTTATTTTTTTATTTTAGTTATTTATTTTTTAGACATACCACCGATGTCAGGTGGAGTATGTCATTGACAGAATGGTGGCCACGCGCTGGTCAACGTAAACGTGGCAGACCGCTATCTAGATGGGTTGATGATCTGGAAAAGTTTGCAGGTGTCGCATGGCAAAGATTGGCTCAGCATAGAGTAGAATGGCGTAAAGCGGAGGAGGCTTATGCCTTGCAGTGGGCACATAAAGCTGAAATGAATGAATTATTTTAGTATGCCTAAAACTATGAACGGATGTTAGTTCATGTCATAGTAGTTTACTTAACTATTTATTTTTATTGATGCAGGATTGGTGGAAGGTGGAGGTAAACGACCGCCAGGGCTTCGTCCCCGCCGCGTATGTGAAGAAGATCGACGCTGGACTGTCCTCCTCGCAGCAGAACCTCGCCGACTCCAGCTCCATCGCTGCCAGGCAAAACCAGGTACAACTCCAAAATGACGCGAACCTCTAATTCTCACACCATTCAAATTGACAAGTGCAGAATATAATATAAGTACTTGCTTTTGACATTCTTCGCAGCGCAGTGGGCGAGTAGCTAGCTGTGAAGCTAGAGACCGCGGGTTCGATTCCCGCACCGAGACAATGTGTTCGTGGGATCCACAAATTTTTGTTTCGGGTCTGGGTATTTTCTCCCCAGAGGGGTTGACTTCAGGCAGGCGGTAGGTCGTGATAACTACTAGCCAAATCTTTATGTAACATGTGTTAAAAATCATGTGCCGACCCAGTGTGAGTGAGATAAGGGCAGATGGAAGAAGAACATAATATACTAACGTTTGCTTGCGAATCCACCCGCGTACAGGCTCAGCACCGACACTTAAAGCACTTGTATCTGAAAGTAATTTCTAGAGTCTAGATTCTAGTGGATCTCGACATGGAGTTGTTGTCTGTTATCATTCTCTTATATAGTAGCTATTATGATTATTGAATCATGAGGATGAGTGATAATCTTCATTTGTTTTTTTTTTATATAGGCCGACAAACGAGCAAGTTGGTCACCTGATGGTAAGTGAACACCACCGCCCATGTACGCCCACAATACCAAAAGAGTCATGGGCGCGTTGCCGACCTTAAAGGAAAGGGATTGGGAAGGGGAGGGGATTTAGGCCTCCGGATATCCCACTCACCGTACGAAACGCAGCAGCAAGCTGCTACTTTACGCCGGTTTTCTGTGAGACAGTGGTAACGACCCGGACGAGCCGGCCCATTCATCCTGTAGACAAAACTGTCTACAGCGTGGCTCTACCACTCGTAAAATGTTTTAAATATACTTGTCCTGTATATTTTCTAACACTATTTTTGTTGACAGATCGAGTCTCAATATGACAACCTGTTGGGTCTGGCGCGCGAGCGTCAAAACAAACTCAATGAAACGGTCAAGGCGTATGTACTGGTACGTGAGGCAGCCGAGCTGGCCACATGGATCAAGGACAAGGTAATGTAGCATTAGACATATAGATAGAATATTCTTTATTGCACACTAAATAAAGAAGGTATAAGTACCTACTTTATTTGTTGTGCTTATAAAAAAAAATACATTAGGAAAAATAAAATGCTTACCGTGAGTTGTTTTAACTGTCTGTAAATATAACTGGGTTCACTTTTTATCCTGGCTCGGCAAAATGTCTGCACTTGACCTGAATTTAAGTATAATGCAGTCCAAATATTATGTCAACTGTTTCTCGACCTAAACTGATAACTCCAATAGGGTAGTCGACTAGATTTTTTTTATTATTTAAATCAATAAGTTACGTTACTCAAAATCTATTGCAGAAAGAATTTTATAAATCGGACCAAAAATAAATAAGATAGAAGCCATTGAAATCCTGTAGAAGGGGTAATTGTCAAATGACAGACGATGCAACCTTTGACGTCCCTGTGTAAAATGTTCATTATAGTGCACGCGTGCAAGCGAGATAGTGAGATATCCCTACTACGCACCCACTTTTCCTCATACCAACATTTAAAGTCATAACTGCGGGCACATTTCTGAACCAATTTTGATTGTGTTTTAATAAAAGGATTTCTTTTACGTATCATTTTCTGTTGTTTATAAAATAATGTATAAAATTCAATATAGGAAACTACCCTATTATCAGGTTAAGTACAAAAATCATCCAGTGCCCTCTAATTGGTTCCAGTACTAACAATACGTTACAGTGTGTATATTTCCTAACCCGCTGTTTCTTAATAATTACAGACAGTTGAAACAGCACACTCTTAGGGTTGCAGGATTATTATTAAAGGGCATCATCAAAAAATGATTAAACGGTTGTACGATTGATAGATCTTAAGTGTCCAATACAAAGATAAATTGGTTCATGTGTCAATGCATTGGGTGTTTGAATCCTCACTGGCTCACTCCTTACAAAATTGGATGTACATAGTTCTCTTTTTTTTATATATTATATTATTTAATATTGACTGCTCTATTGGCGCAATATTAGTATGTAAGGGAATATTGACATTTTGTTGTTTTTTTTTTGTTATAAATTATTTCATTTATTTTTTTAATGTGAGTGCGAGTGCTACGTATGTCTGGTATACTTTTGGCTATCTCTTGAAAGGGCCAATCCAGGAATTTCTGTACATTACACTCGCATAATTTCTGTAAAACAATGTCTGGACATTAAAAGAGGCCATAACCCATGAGTTTGTTTCGGCATTTCTTCTCATGGCTAGACCTGAAATGCCGTCGTAAATGTAATGTAGCTTAAAAAATGATTGACATGTAAAAGTGATATTTATGATCCAATTTACAGAATAAATGATTTGAATTTGAATAATAGTGACAGAGGCGAAACTAGTCAAAATTATGATGGCGCTGATTTGGTCTTTGGGCGTATTCTGAAAGATGCATTCGCAACTCGCACATTGCGTTAGAAATATGTATATTGGTTGTTTTTTTTTATTACAACATTTGTCCAATACTTAAATCACATACAGGGACAATTTGCAACTTTATCAATAAGTTTGCTAGCTGAGGGACTCAAGACCACTCTATAAAGTTACTGTATTCTATTCATATGTGGTCTTGTACTTTGATGAACTCATGAAAATATGTCGTCTCACTAATTTATAACAATTGTTTGGTTCATAGGAGATGCACGCCCAAGTGCAGGACGTGGGCGAGGACCTGGAGCAGGTGGAGGTGATGCAGAAGAAGTTCGACGACTTCCAGAACGATCTGCGCGCCAACGAGGTGCGCCTCGCCGAGATGAACGAGATCGCTGTGCAGCTCATGACGGTCGGACAGACCGAGGCCGCGCTCAAGATCAAAACGCAGATGCAGGTCTGTATCTTTCTGTATATTTATCTATATAACTTATCAAAACTTTGTTTGGTATAGTTAGAATAAGACTAATGTGTACGCGTTACGATTGAGGCCAACGCTGAGGTCTCGGGTTCGATCCCCGGGTCGAGTAAAATGGTATTGGGTTTTCTATTACGAAATTGTTAGTATCAGCCCGGAGTCTGGAATTTGTGCCCGGTATGGCGATAGGCTCGCCACCTATCGCATCGTGGGACTGCTCACATACATAGCTGCTCTGTTTTACTGCTGAGTTTGTGCCCTACAAATGAGATATTAGCCCTAGTCTACCACGCTGGCCTAATGTAGGTTGGCAGACTTAATAGAAGTGGAAATATATATAGTTGTAATTAACCTATGATGCCACTGCTGGGCAAAGGTATCTCCTCTTTTTACATACTTATTATATACCTATTTAAACACTGGGTTTGGTCGTCAAATTGCAGAATCTAAGGTTATATATTTAATTGTTGCAATTAACTTTATTTCTACAAGTTCAAATAACATTTGTAAAGTTACTTATTACTTTTTGTATTGTTTCTGTCTGGTGCTATCCCGACATAATGCCAGGGTCCCCTTTGCATTATAATTTGACGGTGGATTTGGTATTATATAGGATGACCCGCCGTCGTCAAACCTCCACCACTCGCAACTGGAATCAAGTTTTGCCATTGTCTCGTCCGTAAAAAATAGGAAATGTCGAAAGTTGTCTTTGACAATAATTTTGCTCCTAATATTTGTGAAGTTTTTTTTGTCTTTAAGTGTATAATATATTATATGGAAATCTCATATTCCAATTCTATGTTACATTAACAGAATAATACTATGTCGTAATATCAAGAACATCTGTATAATGATCTCTGATTCAATATTATGAAATTACAGTTATAAAGTAAACATAACTGTGCCATATGTGCTAACTAATACTAACAATATGTTTGATGTATTAACGCTAGTTTCATAATATGAATATCATGATTATCTCATTGCACGTTTGTTAAATTTGATAAGTCGATCATGATGTGCATACTGAATTACGTAAGCACTTTACGCATTATGCCGGTCTTCTTTTGCCATGTATATATGACTAACATCTGAATTATTCTATATTTTGTGTGCGTTGCACCACCTGTAGGTTAAAGTTAATGTGACAAGCTATGGTTTACGTTATTTTGATACGTATTTAAGGTTGTAATTTCTAAATCTGTAGATGTCGTCAACCATTCCTTGTTCCTATAACTTGAACTTTAACCGAAAAATAGTGCAATTCACAATTCATAAATCGGTATTTTATTTTATTAAGGCTGGCAAATGAGCAAGCGGGTCACTTGATGGTAAGTGATCTCCACCGCCCGTATACGCCCACAATACCAAAAGAATCATGGGTGCGTTGCCGACCTTAAAGGAAAGGGATTGGGAACGGGAGGGGGTTTGGGCCTCCGGATATCTCACTCACCGTAGGAAACGCAGCAGCAAGCTGCTACTTTACGCCGGTTTTCTGTGAGACAGTGGTAATGACCCGGACGAGCCTCTACAACGTGGCTCTGCCACTCAAGAAAATCAATATATTTATTAAAAGTTCCTTTTATCCCACAGGAATTGAACACGAAATGGACATCGCTGCAGCAGTTGACAGCAGAGCGTGCGGCCCAGCTCGGGTCCGCGCACGAGGTGCAGCGCTTCCATCGCGACGTCGACGAGACCAAGGACTGGATCGCGGAGAAGGAAGCCGCGCTCGCCACCGACGACCTCGGCAAGGACCTGCGCTCCGTGCAGACCTTGCAGCGTTAGTGTTACTACTCGCTACTCTTCTTCAGCCTGTATCCACCCATACTGAGTGTAGGCCTCTTGCATTGCACGCCATTTTGTTCTGCCCAAGGCAGTCCTCATCCAATCTTTTCCGACCACTTTCACCAGATCATCGGTCCATCTCATCGGTGGTCTGCCCCGGTTTCTGTGACCAGTTCTGGGGTCTCCACTCCAGTACCGCTTTAACTTACTACTGTTAACTTCATAATAATAATAGTACTGTTTATTAGTGTTATTGAGGGTACTCAGGGGAATAACTGCATTAAGTGGGTAGATGTAGGATAGTGAGGCGTGGTGGAGGTAATTGGTGAAGTATATAAGAGGGTGCTGTGTTAATTGTGGGAACTCAGTCAAGCTTGGAACTTTTACGTGGAAACGCTGGTCAAGTACTCATTATTATCATTAAGTTGTAATCATTAGCAAAGTAATGGACTTCTTACACTACTTACTACTATGGCGAGACTAGGCACGACGACAGTGTACAGAAATACTGTATAGCGTCATCCGGCTCGACATACATTCGACCTAACTCGTGAGAGATTTCTAAACGAATTGCCATGTTTTAAAAACGGTATCCAAAAAAAATATGATCATATCATAGTTATCAGTCATTTGACAGCCTCCGTGGCGCAGCGGGCGAGTAGCCGGCTGCGAAGCGAGAGGCCGTGGGTTCGATTCCCGCACCGAGACAAATGTTTGTGTGATCCACAAATATTTGTTTCAGGTCTGAGTGTTGTGGGACCGCAAGTCCCTCGTAGTTCCTGATACCCACGATACAGGTTAACCTAGTGTGGTGTCAGGACTATGTGTGTGACTGTTGGGTGTATTTATTGGTGACTTTCATTTATCGTGGACTGCTCGTATATTTTCTTAGATTCGATTTTGTGGTATTATTTAGCACAATAGGCTAACCTTTGTAATTCTTGTCATCATACAGGCAAACATGAAGGCCTCGAACGCGATTTAGCGGCACTAGGTGACAAGATCCGGCAACTGGACGACACAGCCAACCGTTTGATGTCGACACACGGCGACTCCGCCGACGCCACGTACAGCAAGCAGCGCGAGATCAACGAGGCCTGGCAACAGCTGCAGGCCAGAGCCAACGCACGCAAGGAGAAGCTGCTCGACTCATACGATCTGCAGAGGTATTATATGCATTTTACATTCACTATTGCCTGCCTCGGTGGCGCAGTTGTAATGTATACGCGTTACGATTGAGGCCAACGCTGAGGTCTCGGGTTCGATCCCCGGGTCGGGTAAAGTGGTATTGGGTTTTTCAATTACGAAATGTTCAGTATCAGCCCGGAGTCTGGAATTTGTGCCCGGTATGGCGAAAGGCTCGCCCTCTATCACATAAGGGACGGAGATACGCTTGGAAAAATGTGGGTGTACTGGTTACACCTCTGCCTACCCCTTCGGGGATTACAGGCGTGAGTGCGTATGTATGTATTACATTCATTATTTTGTGGCTAAAAGCTATCTTAAGATTGAAATCCCATAGACAGCCGGAGGCTCAGCTGAGCTACATAGTGCAATTTGACATTCATCACGAAAGTAGATGCATCCTTTTACGTCGAAGACCATCTGTGAATATAATTGATTTTAGCGAAAATTCGAACTTCAATAGGTCTGACCATGGTATCTTTTCCACCTGTCCTTATCCCACTCGCAGTGGGATCGGCGCAACATGTTTATTAACACATGTTACAGAAAGATATTATAATATTCTTGAGAAAAGTTTATGCCAATACAACGTGTTATAGAAATGGGAGGGTAAATTTAAGCAATATATAGTGTACGGTATAATTATTTCATTCGCCATAGTACTAAATCCGATTGCATTGCTAGGATATAATTATAGAATTTTCTTTTTTATCAAATTAGTAAAATGTCTATATCGACTTTCAACTTTGAACAACACTAAATGATCATCAGTGGATACTTCAGGCCTCCTTTCATTTCAATTTTATATAATTAAAAAAACAACAGTTGTCAAATGTCTGTCAAATTTGATTTTATGAAGTATGATTAAGAGTTTAAAAATATGTTGTTAGTGCAACTGATAATAGCTTGATAAGAGGCTCGTCGACTGTATTAAGCCAAGTTCATAGATGGAAGACCCGAGAATGAAGTCTTTAAAATACTTCTAGAATATTGTACCTATATTGCCTTCAGCCCACAGGCTCCTTTAGGAGTTCATTTGTGTTTAAATTACAAATTACGTACGCATTTCCGTAGAATTACGTACATTTTATTCAAGTATAATAAAAAGTGAGTGTCATTCATTATAATAGTGATGTCATCAATCTTATCGACCTTAATAAACGAGTGATTATAATTAACGTGAAATTTGAGGATGTCTAGGTTTTGAAAAGATCCGGTACATAAACACTAATTGTAAGGTGTATGTAACGACATTAAAATGTGACCACACTTTTGTGTAACACGTTGTATATGCCTTATTTATATTACACATTTTTGAGAAAAGCTTACAAGGCGATTTCTAATATTTACATTAACTCTAGTCATTTTCTAACCAGATACCTTAACTTCTCTATTGCTTATCGAAAAAAATGTTCGCTAGGTTCTTGTCAGACTACCGCGACCTGATGGCTTGGATCAACTCCATGATGGCGCTGGTGAGTTCGGATGAGCTCGCCAATGACGTCACCGGGGCTGAAGCACTTTTGGAGAGGCACCAGGTAAAGTACATACATATCGATATTTTGACTCCCCACATCTATAAAATCTGTTTTGTACCATGTTCCTTCATAATTGTTTCATGGCACCATTTTAACTATTGGGTGGTACATCGAGATTTATCTTAGGGTGTAATCACATCCACCCTATTAACGTCGATCGATGTCGTCTGTCGAAGTGAATGGATGGATGTGGTAGCTTTGAATGATCATGAATACTGGTTCGTAAAACAATCTATCAAGTATCAGTCAACACTCCACCGATGGTTCCTCTTTAATATCTTTTATAATTTATACACATCGATCAAATTATTAATCGTTGAAATTTAGCTTTTCGATTTGGTGTAGTAAGATTGTCGATAAAGGCGACTAATGCTAATGGGGAATATGAACTGACAGGACATTCAATAGTTACAAAAGTGCTATTAAACATCTATGACATGTTTTAAAATACGAGAATGTAAAACCCTCATCAAAATGTACATATTGTGGATTTAAAAATATATCATCTTCATGGTGTTTATATGTAAGGTGTGTTTCTAGACCCAGCGTTTGGAGATAGACGCGCGTTACGGCATAATGCCGCAGGTCAGACGCATTGCACGCATGTGTGCCCGAGAGTAACTATATTAATACACACACACCGACATGTCGATTGCTTTTGATTGGTGTAGCTGTGGGTAAAACATCGTGGCATTGTATAATTTTATGCCATTGTGTGTTTATTACATAGCTACAGTAGTCAAAAGGAATTCATAATTGTCTGGTAAATATGCAGAGTTGTTCAGTATATCAATATCACTATGAATTTGAAAACTACGCAAAATGATTCAAGTTTTCAACATTTTATAATCAAAACTCTTATTTGAACAAACAATATATTGTTCAAAGAGAAAGTATAAGTATAAAAAAATACTAGTTCTAATTGAAAATAAAATGACCTCACCAAAACTTTTTGGTACACTTCAACTTATCTATTTATCTTGAGCAAATGATTCCAATTTATTCATAAATATTCAAGCCAACTAAACAAACTGCATACATACATTAGTTTTATATAATAATTTGACACTACCACACTTGATGTGCCGTTTTCCAAAATAAATCTAATAATCGTCGTAACACGTAAACAACGGCCGAAGGAGGCACGTAGTGTAGGCGATTGACTCTAACACTGTCACGTACTTCGAATATTAACAATATCAATAATGAGACAATGAAGCAGTGTTGTAAGATGTGTACAGATATATTTAAAAACTAAAATGGACAAGTTATTTTTTTGATGAAAATGCAAATCTGAGTTTGGGTTAATGTTAAAGTTATTATAACAAGCAATGGTTAAAGACATCTACAGATTAGATGTATAGCTATTACAGCAAACAAATGATAAAAGCCTAAAGCAAAGCATCTAAAAACGTGAAACATTGTTTGTCTCAATATCTTAACTGTAACTGACGGATGGTGTAACCCATACTAAATAAATATCATTTTGCCATTAACCCCTCTATTTTTTTTTTGCTAAAACCATCCCCAAATATTTCATAAATTGTATTGTACTTACTGTTTTTGAAAATGTCTGTAGGCATCATGTAAAGAGAGAGACCCTTCAGTGTTATTTCCAGTAAATATTCCCGTTGTTTAAGTGTTTGTTTTAGTTTCACGTATCCTACATTCTGTATAATTTTGGTCCTAATTTTATCGATCACGTGTTGTTTTGTGTGTTGTGTACTGATTCCGCTTCTTAGTTTAAAATTTCATATCCCTTTCCATAAAAAAATCCCACAGTTCTGTTATTCATACATCATCAAAATCCTTCAGTTTAAAAAATATATATAATTTATATCATTATGCAATATTTCTTTGTTGTTGACCTTTGGAAGTTTTATTATAATCTTTATTTCATGAATTTATACTGTTGATTCAACAGGATTTAAATGACCTTAACAATACTATAAAGAACAAAATATCGTTATCATTATTAGTCGATAACATTTTGCACCCTCCACTCACTATATAGACCTTAACAGTCTCCAAAACAAATAATTCAACCCATCCTCGAGTACTTACAATAGAAACCGCATTATGAATAGTTCTATAAAACAAAAAAAAAAAACAAATTGTTGGTGTAAACGGGGGTTCGAAGGACCAAAACCATATAGGTTTTTTCTTTTTTTTATTCTCTTTTTTTTAATGGACTTTTATACTTATTTGTACATGTCAGTCCCATCGTATTTTATAGGTTATTTCAAAGTAGCACTTAAAATCGACTGATTATCATAACTGGAAGTAAGAAATAATTTCATGCGGCATCTATTGTAGGTGATCTGTAATCTAATTCTATAGGCAATCTTTTATCCCATAAATGTAACACTATTTCCACATACAGGAACATCGCACGGAGATGGACGCTCGCGCCGGCACATTCCAAGCTCTGGAACTGTTCGGCCAACAGCTACTACAGGGTGGCCACTACGCCAGCGTCGACATACAGGAGAAGCTCAACAACATGGGCGACGCACGGCAGGAGTTGGAGAAGTGAGTGGGAAATAAACTACATTCGGGGTTCATTTTGTGTACATTTAAAATGAAGAATTTAACGAGAAACTGCGCAAGTGCAGACCTTCTATATAATCCATAATTATATCAATTTATCTGCATTATAGGTTTGCTTAACAATCAAGCAATATGTAAAGACCGGTGTTGGTGTTGTGGGACCGCAAGTTCCTCGTAGTTCTTGATACCCACGATACAGGTTTACCTAGTGTGGTGTCAGGACTATGTGTGTGACTGTTGGGTGTATTTATTTAAAGATTTAGATAGATAGATAGATAACACTTTATTGTACACCATGCAGAATATTACAGTAAAGAAAAAACAAAATTATAAATGTAATAATAGGCGGTCTTATCGCTAATAGCGATCTCTACCAGACAACGTATTTTTCCTTTAAAATGTTATATCGAATATCCAATAATTGTAATGTTCGTTTCGTCAGAGCGTGGGTCAGCCGGCGTATGAAACTGGATCAGAACCTGGAGCTGCAGCTGTTCTATCGCGACTGCGAGCAAGCCGAGGGATGGATGGCGGCGCGCGAAGCGTTCCTGGCTCCTGCCGACAGCGCCAGCGCCAGCGCCAGCGTCACCGACTCGCCCGACCACGCGCAGCCCGACAACGTCGAGCAACTCATCAAGAAGCACGAGGACTTCGACAAGGCCATCAATGCACATGTAAGGATTGCTTATTCACAATGTTATACTAAAAACCTATATTGGTATACATGTAATTAGTAGAATACCTTATATTTGTGTTCAAATATTTTATTCAGGATTTAAAAAAATGTGCCATATCTCGAGTTCCTCTCATAATTTAATTGTGTTCATTCTGTTATACGCTTGGCACTAGAATTACTTAAACTACAATATATTTACTGTATAATAATCTGCATTAGCTATTGATATATATAATACGCATTATTGTATTTATATTTTATTTCTTTCTATGTGGTGTTATCTCGTTTAGTGCCAGGTCCGAATGGAAATAAATGTAGTATTTCAATTTCTAATTTAAAATATCATACTATGTGTGCAGGAGGAAAAGATTGCCCAACTGCAGACCCTGGCCGACCAGCTGATAGCGTCAGACCACTACGCGACCGATGCCATCGACGACAAACGCAAGCAGGTGCTCGACCGCTGGCGACATCTCAAGGAGGCGCTCATAGAGAAACGATCCCGGTGAGCTCACCATTCACTAACAGCTGATTTCAATAACCGATCTTAGATTGAGTCTCTCTATCGATCCCATAAATTTGCCAATAAGAATACAGTATGGAAGTCACGCGTATAAATTACTAAGTTTGATTGGTCGACTTTTGGGATCGATCTGGAGAATAAATCTAAGATCTTGTATTGAAATCGGCTATAAATAAACTTCACTATAATCTTATATTTGATTATCCTGAAAATCGGTCACATATGCAGTGTACCATAAATTATGATTCACAAGACAATAATAACATGTTGACAAATCAGGATAAAACGCATTTAAAGCCAGTATTAGTACAAATTTAAAGAATCTTTCGAGATTCGGTTGTTCGGTGCATAGAAAGATTATTATATTTCTCCTCCATTAAAATTGTAACTAGCTGTTTGTTTTTGTGTTACAATCGAATTTTAATTCAATCATTTCACCGCTGTTGCATTCTGCAATGGATAGCTACATATTGTAAAAGAAGTAGTAAATATGCTACAGTGGTATTTCGATCAATGCCTCAAGCCTCTGATGTTACCAAGACGAAACCCAAAGTTAGGGGTTAGCATCGAAGGAATGCTAGTTTTACACTCGCTTTGGTAGCTAGTGTTATGATCAGATGTCGACCTTTACTGCGGACATTTCCGCTTGCAGTTGTAATAAATTATTAATAATTCGATAGATTAATTAATTTTGTTTTGTGATGTCTTTAAGACTTGGTGATGAACAGACCTTGCAGCAATTCTCCCGCGATGCCGACGAGATGGAGAACTGGATCGCTGAGAAGTTGCAGCTTGCTACTGAGGAGAGCTACAAAGTGAGTATGAGTGATCATGATTTATTTGGATTTTATTATAAAAAGCAGATTGTGTTGTATGTGTTTGAGGTTGGTTTTCCCAAACGCAGACTATCACGAAAATCGCGTTAAGCGTCAGGAGTTGTTGACTTTTTCAGTACAGCGTTGACGTTGTGGTCGAATGTCTTTTCAAATCTACCAGGTGCTCTTGTTACAGCATTCGGACTGTCAAAAATTCTATAAGTTGCTTTAATTTTGTGACGCACATTTACGGTTAGTTTAATTAAATCTTTTATGCATTCTATCTGCATTTGGCAAGGGTTCATATACCAACATCTATATGTGGTAAAAAAACATTTGTTTTCGTCATTGAAATCTTTAAAACCCTAATCGATTACAGAGTTTTCTGCTGTCACCATATGTGAAATCATCGGTTTTAAATTAGCGGTATAAAAGGCCGTCATATATGGATCACTAGGTTTATAGTAGTTATGATGATTATATATCTGTACAGGACCCGGCCAACATCCAGTCGAAGCACCAGAAGCACCAGGCGTTCGAGGCCGAGCTGGCTGCCAACGCCGAGCGGATACAGTCCGTGCTCGCCATGGGAGGGAACCTCGTGCAGCGAGGACAGTGCAGCGGCAGCGAGGATGCTGTGCAGGTATACACTACTATTATACAGGTTTACTGTCTCATGCCGTGATGAAGCACCAGAAGCACCAGGCGTTGCAGGCTCAGCAGGTATCAGTTCTTTATATATCTACGTCCTGACGAGGCAGTGATTGAGCATGGAGAAGCATCGAGCAGTATCTCCATGGTAAAAAAAAGTATATGGTATACTATATCTAGTATAGTAATTGTGAATATTTTACAGTTAATGAAAGATAAGGCTCCGATTTCTCTGACTTCATAATATAAATAAACATGGCAAAATCGAAAACATACATCTTTTGCTTTTTTAGATTCAATTATGATTATGATGTTTGATTGTAGTGAAATTACCACTAAGTTGAATTTAGCAAATTTTACCAAAATTAAAAGTAGCTTACATTAGTATTATTTTTCGTCTAGGCTCGTCTCGCCTCCATCGCAGACCAATGGGAGTTCCTCACCCAAAAGACCACGGAGAAATCCCTGAAACTAAAAGAAGCCAACAAGCAGCGCACATACATTGCTGCAGTCAAGGACTTGGACTTTTGGCTCGGAGAGGTGGAGAGCCTGCTGACCTCGGAGGACTCTGGCAAGGACCTTGCCTCAGTTCAGAACTTGATGAAGAAACATCAGCTCGTGGAAGCTGATATTCAGGCTCACGAGGACAGGATCAGTGGTGAGATTTTTATTTGATCTATGAATGAGTTACAGTACATTAAATTGGAAATAGACAAGCAGGGGTAGATTAGATTTTTTCGGCGGCTGGATTACAGCCTACATATATGATATATCGATATTTGCTTAACTTTTACAAGGTGGTAGGTCCCTCGTATGCGAGAGGCCGGCTGGGTTGGTACCACCGCTTTGTTTATTTCTGCCGCCAAGCAACAGTCTGTAAGCACTGTTGTGTTCCGGTGTGAAGGATATTGAAGCCAGTGTAATTACTGGTCATTATGTGACTTAACACCTTATGTCTCGGGGTGATGAGCTCAGTCCAGTGTCATGCAGTGCTTTGTTATTCAAAGTTCTGTGTGGCGTTGCTTCTGTTTATGAGCAGGCGTGGCGCTTACCATCAGGCGAGCGACCTGCTCGTCATTCAAGCTAATAAAAAAAACTGAAACTCGATGATTGTTGTGTTGTTGTTGTTGTGTTGTTGTGTACAGACATGAACGCTCAAGCCGACGCGTTAGTGTCGAGCGGGCAGTTCGACAGCGCGGGTATCGGCGCGCGCCGCTCCGCCATCAACGAGCGCTTCTCGCGCGTGCGCAACCTCGCCGCGCACCGCCGCGCCCGTCTGCACGAGGCCAACACGCTGCATCAGTTCTTCCGCGACATCGCCGACGAGGAGTCCTGGATCAAGTAAGTACTCGCATTTAGGACTATTTACAATAGTGTTCTAACGATAAATTATAAATCTAGCAGTATCCTAGTATTGCAGTTCCTAGTTCCCACAATAATATAGTATAATAATTGGTCTGACACATAGTTGACATTAAAGAAACTTGAAGAGTGTGTATTCATCTCACGTGCTATCTGACGGTGCTGCTACTTTATGTATAACTGTAAAATCGACCTAAAGTCGGGATAGATACGAGTGACAAAAGTACTTGCACCGAAATAACCCGCAGAAATTAAATCTCGCATGTCTTCTCTTAACCTATCTAGTGCGCTTTATGGATAATAAAAAAGAAAATCTTACAAAAAATACCGTATTACTTCATAGAGAGAAGAAACTCCTGGTGGCATCGGACGACTACGGCCGTGACTTGACCGGCGTCCAGAACCTTCTGAAGAAGCACAAACGTCTTGAAGCAGAGCTCGCCAGTCACGAGCCCGCCATCCAGGCCGTGCAAGAAGCCGGCGAGAAACTCATGGACGTTTCCAACCTGGGTGTGCCTGAGATTGAGCAGAGGCTGAAGGCGCTGGCTCTAGCTTGGGCTGAACTGCAGGCGCTGGCGGCGGAGAGAGGAGCCAAGTTGCAGCAGTCGCTGGCCTACCAGCAGTTCCTGGCCAAGGTTGATGAGGAAGAGGCTTGGATCAGGTCAGTTAATTCATGAAGAGTTTTTAAATTGCTTGTAGTCAAGGTTGAGTTAGGATTATTATAAAGTCATCGCGTCGACTTTGACTGATACCATCGATCGATAGTAACATTAATGTAGTCGATATATACATTGTATCGGCGAGGGTTACGTTTTAAAATATGCTGGAGATAACACTGACATACATAGATCATGGTTGATCCATAATCGATCGATGTTTGCTCCATTATTTTATCGATCGACATAGATTGATTTATGTAGGTTTTAAAATAAAAATAATATAAATCAACATTGTGGTGCAGCGAGAAGCAACAACTGGTAGTGGTTGGAGAGTGCGGCGACAGCATGGCTGCTGTGCAGGGTCTGCTGAAGAAGCATGAAGCTCTGGAGGCAGAGCTGGCTGCCAGAGCTGAACGTGTCAGGGAACTTGCTGCTGAAGGAGACGCGCTGCTGCAGGCCGGCAATCTACACTCAGACGCGCTCGACCATCGCATCAGAGCACTGCAGGTAAACACAAACGCACAACATATAGCGACCAGCAAGCAACAACAACATCAACGTGTCGGGACTCGGCTGTAAAGTATACTGACCTGCAAATAATGCAGCATAGCCGCGTAAGGCAATAAAAGTTTAGAAAATATGAATAATTGCGTGGCATGGGTTATAATTAAATACAGAACCTCTTTTTTAATAGGGTAGTTTCCTATATTGAATTTTATAAGCAACAGAAAATGATACGCAAAAGAAACCTTTTTATTAAAACACAATCGAAATTGGTTCAGAAATGTGCCCACTGTTATGACTTTGGACTGATATAATGTTGGTATGAGGAAAAGTGGGTGCGTAGTAGGGATATATCACTATCTCGCTTGCACTCGTGCACCTTAATGAACATTTTACACAGTGACGTCAAAGTTTGCGTCGTCTGTCATTTGACAGTTACCCCTTCTACAGGATTTGAATGGCTTTTAACTTATTTATTTTTGGACAGATTTATAAAATTCTTTCTGCAATAGATTAAAAAAATCTAGTCAACTACCCTATTGTTTAATAAACTTTATTTTCGTATCAGGCTAAGCTGGAGAAGCTGACCGGTCTCGCGGCTCGTCGTAAGGCGGCGTTGGTGGACAACTCGCTATACCTCCAACTGTTGTGGAAGGCGGACGTGGTGGAGTCGTGGATAGCAGACAAGGAGACGCATGTGCGCTCCGACGAGTTCGGCCGCGACCTCTCCACCGTGCAGACACTGCTCACCAAGCAGGATACCTTCGATGCAGGTCAGTGGACTGTTTATAATATAATAAATATTACACATTATACCGGTGGCAATGCTAGAGGTTTATTTAAGCAGAATGGCCACCGGATATGGATGAGACTCAGTGTACGGGAATTTATGGGAACTTTGAAATAAATCAACGTGTGTGGTACAGGGATACGTATGTACACTAAACTTTATTACAATTAACAATCATTAACAAAAAAAAAGTCATAAAGGTGAAACGGCGTTGTGCACATCGTTGCGAAAGTAAATTGATCAGGCGCTTCAACACTCAGTCATTTGATGATCCTATATAGAATAAAAATCCTGAGTCCAATACATGTTGGATCAATGGAATACATTTGATTCACCATTTTATACGATTTTGACTACACGAGCGTGTTGCGGATTTGTGTAAGAATTCCTTGAGGTGTAAATTAATGTATTATGTTATTCTAACTTACAAACTATAATTAAACATAATCTTTATATATATAATTCTACTGTACGTGTGTATGTCACTGAACTGCTCCTAAACAGTTAGACCGATTTGAATGAATTTTTAGATTGTCAATTGGACCCGTTAGGTGGAGCTGCTGTAGTTGCGGGAGAAACCGCGCGGGACAGCAAGTAATATTATAAACTATCGATAACTACATCGTCCTTTTTTTACAGGTCTTGCGGCATTCGAGCACGAGGGAATACAGAACATCACCTCGCTCAAGGAACAACTAGTAGCAGCCAACCACGAGCAGACTCCCGCCATAGTGAAACGTCACGCTGACGTCATATCCCGCTGGCAGCGGCTGCTGGCTGACTCGGCAGCGCGCAAACAACGACTGCTCCAACTGCAGGACCAGTTCCGCCAGATCGAGGAGTTATACCTCACATTCGCTAAGAAGGTACCTGTGCTAAATTTCTAAATTACCCTTAGGTAGCTCAGCAGAGAGTTGTATGGACTGTCGAGATGAAAGTCGCAGGTTCGAAACCAGCCCCCAAGTGCATACACCTCTGACTTTTCTAAGTTACGTGTGTATTAATTGTTAATCATCACTTGCTTTAACGGTGAAGGAAACATCGTGAGGAAACGTGCATACCTAAGAAGTTCTTCATAAGAATTTCGAAGGTACGTAGTCTGCCAACCCGCATTAGGCCAGCGTGGTGGACTAAGGCCTAACCCCTCTCATTCAGTAGAGGAGGCCCGTGCCCAGCAGTGGGACGTATTTAATACAGGACTAGTATTATAGTATTATTATATTTAAATATCTTGGTCATAGAGCAGCGAGCATAACATAAGCGACTCGAGATGTTTTTGTCGACTCGTTCCGTCGTGAAAAACTATCTCTACACGTCTATCGAAGTTAACATAAGTAGCCTTAGTATTCACGCCACGGGAAAATGTTGCCGTCTCGTATTCTCGCGTTATGTTTATATAACTTATCACACTCTGTATTTCGTTACGGTACAAGCGCAACACTAGTCGATATCGACAGTCTTCTCTCTCGCGCGTAATATCTCTTGGGCTTATGCTAAGTTACTTCAGTCAATGACACATCTTCGTCTTAAGATGTTCTTATACATTAACCGCCCGTACGCCTTATTCGAGAACACTTACATTATCTCCTTTTTGTGCGTAGATTGATGTATACGCGATTGGTCCATTGTCTTTAGTGGCAATAATGGACCAATCAAATCAGCAGAAGTAGACTAGTGTTCACGCGCACTGAGACTTCATAGTAAGGTTTACGAATACCGATGCTAATACCAATTTAAGCAATTTTTGTAGCCATGTTGCTTTAACAAAATACACATCAGCTCAGAGTGGCTTAGAAGTTCTAGCTACATGGACGAGCAAATTAGTGGCATTTTTGTAAGAGGAGAATTCGCCATCTTTATTGAAGATACATTGCAATTTACAGTTATGTTTATTTTATTCATTAGGCGTCCGCTTTCAACTCATGGTTCGAGAACGCCGAGGAAGACCTCACAGACCCTGTACGCTGCAACTCCATCGAGGAGATCAGAGCTCTCAAGGACGCGCATGCGCAATTCCAGGTGAGTACCCCAATTGAAGGGTCCAGTTCCATAATGGCCGCTCCCTATATTCTATCTATCGACAGTTTTGCTTACTGACAGTAAAATTTTGATACATTTTGTATGAAAGTTCTGTCAAAACAATATTGATAGTAAGCAAATCTGTCGATTGATAGAATATAGGGAATGGCTATTAGTCGATAAACCCTCCTTGGGTTATTTTAATCACAACATTTATAAAATCCTATCCTACTATAATTATAACTGTAGTTTGGGTGTTTATAAATTTGTATGTATAATCATCACATACGCCTTAACGGCTAAACGGGATTTCAATTAAATTTAGTAAACAGGAAGATCGTGACTTAGATTAGGACATACATTTTATCCCGGATAATAATATTTATACGTGCTCCGCCCGTAAACGTAAGTTGGTTATTTTATATTAATGGTAAGCACCACACGCCCGAAAGCAATACCACATAAAATTCTGAATTACAAAGCACTGCATGCTACTGTGAAATTACTGAGCATAATCAGGCAACATTTTATGTCTCGGTCGGTAATCAATATCCCATGCCAAGATGAACAACTGCTGCAGTTAGTTGAAGTAGTGCTGTAGTTAGTGCGCAGTATGATGTAGGTAACGTTGTGTTCCGCAGGCATCGCTGTCATCAGCACAGAGCGACTTCGAGGCTCTCGCCGCGTTGGACGAACAGATCAAGTCCTTCAACGTGGGCGCCAACCCTTACACCTGGTTCACCATGGAGGCACTCGAGGAGACGTGGCGTAACCTGCGCAAGATCATCGGTACGTATCCCCATTCATTTTCTACTCGCTTATGTTATATGTTATCGTACCTACCATCTGATTATTTCCAACTCCTCCTTAACTTTCTATTTGATTAATTTCGTTGCGGGATAAAGACAATTTAGCATTTCCAGAGGCTCGCCGAGCTTCACTGCTCGGTGTCAACAAAAATGCGTGCCACTGTCGATCCTGTTACACAGGAGTTACAGTGGCGGGTGTGTGGGTGGGATAGTCTCATACCCTCGGATAGACGTAGGTATCCGATCTACCCTCGCCTCAACGGATAAAATATATCGGATCAACATATTCCCTTTCCACGTGCTAACAGTATAAAAGATGTCGCATTGAACACTGAACGGACACCTCTCAGTGTTTATTTGTAATAGGGTAGTTGCTTATATTGAATTTTACACATTATTTTATAAGCAACAGAAAATGATACGCAAAAGAAACCCTTTTATTAAAACACAATCAAAATTGGTTCAGAAATGTGCCCGCAGTTATGATTTTAAATATTGGTATGAGGAAAAGTGGGTGCGTAGTAGGGATATCTCACTATCTCGCTTGCACGCGTGCACCATAATCAACATTTTACACAGTGACGTCAAAGTTTGCGTCGTCTGTCATTTGACAATTGCCCCTTCTACAGGATTTGAAGGGCTTATAACTTATTTATTTATGGTCTGATTTATAGAATTCTTTCTGCAGTAGATTTTGAGCAACGTAACTTATTGATTTAAATGTAAAAAAAAAACTAGTTAACTACCCTATTGTGACAAGTATTGTAGCCAACACTTATGACGGAGGTGATCTCTGCAACAGGACAAACACTACACACAAAAGTAAAGCAGGCAGCTCTTACTGTTGGGGAAAGGATAACCTCTCCTGTTAATTTGAGATGGGGAGTGTGATGGAATTAGAAAGTGATTCCACCACTCCAATACGGTTTGGTGGGTCGCCGTTGTTTTGTCGGTCGGTCGCAGGGCACATCAGAAGCCACTGGAATTTGCCTGGGTTTTCGAAAGATGTTGATGTTTTTTTGTTCACTGTATAACTTTCGTCCGCGCATTAGATACAAATAAATGATCTCCGAAAAGGGGACGTCACGAGTACACTCAACCGGCGAAAATGTATGAATGGGGAAGAGGCGAAAAAGATGTCAGGATCATAACTTGTGACTATCAATAGTCTATGGCTACCCACATGGAATATAGACGTGAATGTGTACATGTATGTACGTATAAATAACTAATAAGGCGTCTCATTACCTATAACTATTGGAAATAGTTTTTATACTCACTCAACAGAACAACAAAATCACGAAACAATGCTAGAAGAATACGTTTTCCAATTTGTATTATAATATTGCATGTTATGTACAGCCGAGCGCGACGTGGAGCTGACGAAGGAAGCGCAGCGGCAAGAGGAGAACGACAAACTGCGCAAAGAGTTTGCCAAGCATGCCAACACTTTCCATCAGTGGCTCACCGAGACACGGTATGTACAGTGTACACAGTACACACACATAAATACCTTACATATCTTACAAATATTGACTTGACTGCCTCGGCGGCGCAGTTGTAATGCGTACACGTTACGATTGAGGCCGACGCCGAGGTTTCGGGTTCGATCCCCGGGTCGGGTAAAGTGGTATTGGATTCTTCTATTACGAAATGCTCAGTATCAGCCCGGAGTCTGGAATTTGTGCCCGGTATGGCGATAGGCTCGCCCCCTAGCACATAAGGGATACGCTCGGCGAAATGTGGGTGTACTGGTTACACCTCTGCCTACCCCTTCGGGGATTACAGGCGTATAAATACCTTACATATCTTACAAATACCATACAAGGTGGAAGGTCCCTCGTATGCGAGAGGCTGGCTGGCTTAGTACCACCGCTTTGTCTATTTCTGCCGCCAAGCGACAGTGTGTAAGCACTGTTGTGTTCCAGTTTGAAGGACATTGAAGCTAGTAAAATTACTGGGCATTATGAGACTTAACACCTTCTGTCTCGGGGTGACGAGCGTAGTCAAGTATGACACTTGCTTCATGCTTTGTTATTTAAAGTTCTGTGTGGCGTTAATGAGCCGGCGTGGCGCTTACCATCAGGCGAGCGATTTGATGGTTTCAAATTTTTTTGCCTCATTCATACCGAACTTAGTGCGGGACTTGGTGACTACTATTTCCAGCCAAGTAAAGAGCGCGATAATATAACATGGCATCTGCTTGGTTATGGTTTCCGATAGGGAAAGCTTTGCTATAAAATGTAGCTCTAAATTTTTTGGTAGATACACAGACATAAATATCTTATATATTAATTACACAAGTACGTCTCTGGGTTGAACATTTCATCGTTTCGATTTTTTTTCCCTCATTCATACCGAACTTAGTGCGGGACTTGGCTACTATTAACGGGCGAGTAGCCGGTTGCGAAGCGTGAGGCCGTGGGTTCGATTCCCGCACCTAGATAAATGATACACAAATATTTGTCTCGGGTCTGGGTGTTGTGGGACCGCAAGTCCCTCGTAGTTCTTGATACCCACGATACAGGTTTACCTAGTGTGGGGTCAGGACTATGTGTGTGACTGTTGGGTGTATTTATTATTTATTATTTATAAGTAAAGAGTACGCACTCACGCCTGTAATCCCCGAAGGGGTAGGCAGAGGTGTAACCAGTACACCCACATTTCGCCGAGCGTATCTCCGTCCCTTATGTGATAGGGGGCGAGCCTATCGCCATACCGGGCACAAATTCCAGACTCCGATCTGATATTCAGCATTTCGTAATAGAAAAACCCAATACCACTTTACCCGACCCGGGGATCGTACCCGAGACCTCAGCGTTAGCCTCAATCGTAACGCGTACGCATTACAACTGCGCCACCGAGGCAGTAAACAGGATGATAATATAATATAGCATCTGCTTGGTTATGGTTTCCGATAGGGAAAGCTTTGCTATAAAATGTAGCTCTAAATTTTGTTGAATGCTTAATGAATATCTCAAATGTTGAATGAGAGTGAATGAGGCCAAAGAGGTATGCAAGGATCGTAGCAAGTGGAAATCCGTTGTCTCTGCCTACCCTTATGGGAAACAGGCGTGAGTCTATCTATGTATGTATGTATGTTGAATGCTTAGATCTATTTCTATAGTTAGGAGGATTATGGAACACCCATAATCAAATGAATAAAAATGTTTTAAACAATAATGGATTCGCAAAAAAAATATTTCAGTGACAAAATATTTGATGGTAATGTTGATGTACAGGTACCGGCTGCTAGGCTGGGATGGGTAAAGTATCAGAATGTCGCGTGTGTCGTACTAAACATCGAACCGAATGCTTCACGGCTTGGCAAAAATGTACCCCAGTGCTCTTATACTCAACGTATAGTATTAATATTATAAAAATTGATTTGTAAAAAAATCATTATACAAAAAACCATTTTTCAAAAAAAAATATCAATGATTTTTTGTAAACTAGACTGCCTTGGTGGTGCAGTTGTAATGCGGTACGACTGCTGTTACTCGGGTTCGATCTCGGGTCGGGTAAAAGTGATATTGGGTTTTTCTATTTCGAAATGCTCAGTATCAGCCCGGAGTCTGGGATTGTGTCCGATATGGCGATAGGCTCACCCCCACCACATCATGAGACGGAAATAAGCTCGGCGAAATGTGGGTGGAGTGGTTGCACCTCTGCCTACCCCTGCCGGGGGATTTAAGGCGGGAGTGCGTATGCATTTTTTTATAAATTGGATCAACTGTTTTTGCCAAGTCCGCCATTTGTTGCCACACGCACATGTTGTAGTCTATTCTACCTTCGCTATTAAATACGATTGGCTTATACTTGAAAATGTTTACGTATCAACATATTATAATATCATCGAAATAACGTGCAAATATGAGCGTAACATGTTACTTCTGAGTGTACTAGTTTATTTTAAATGGTAATACTAATTCATCACTATCTTATCTAAAATAACTGCAACCTGCAAGCTGTACAGAAGTGTCGTGGCGCATTTGCCTTCTATATACATAGCTTATAATTTATGTTTGAAATTGATGTCCATATGAGATAGAAAATAATGTGACTCTTGCAAGAACTTGTCGGATGTATACCTACTAACTTTTTTCTTGACTCGTCCTCAACAGGGCACTAGTAGTAATAAAATAATGTCGATATTCTAGAATAGTAATGAATATCTAGGTATTTTAAACGAATAAAATAAGGGTAGACGTCTGTTTGAATTTGCACACTACTTTATACGCAACAGAGAATGATACGAAAAAAAGAAAAACAACTCTGAAACCTAAACCACAATTATTTTTTATATATTGATTCATATCAATCAAAGTTGGCTGGCCGTGTAGTTGAAACATCTCACTATCTCTCTCGCACGCGTGCACCGTTAAGGTCATTACGAATATTAACGTCACTATATAGCTATGCATTATTTTTCTCGCCATTTGATAACTGCCCCTTCAGTCAGATTTTAATTACTTATAACTCATTTACTTTTGACTGGATTTAATGAATTCTTTCTATAAATTGACTTTGAGTAACGTAACTTATTGATTAATGTAATTAAAAAAGTGTCAACTGCCCTATTACATAATATTTCTTTCTATTACCTACTCTTTACTTCTATAACAGGCTATATTTTAAAATATCATTAGAAATCATGTAATAAGAATTAACCAGCACAATCATACCTAAAAAATTTCATCCAAATGACAAATCCGCTTACGTTTTCTAACGAAACATTGATGATTTGAATACATAATGAAAGTACGATGTAATCGACAGTACATCTATGATGGAGGGAACGGGCTCATTGGAGCAACAGCTAGCGACGCTGCGGCAGCGTGCAGGCGAGGTGCGAGCACGACGTGCTGACCTCAGGCGCCTTGAAGAATTGGGTGAGGATACCATGTATTACTTCCATTTACCCCCAAATTAACGGCCGTAAACCAACTACGGGTCACAAATTGCGACAACTATAAGCTGGCCGTGGCAAGTTTTGGAATTAATTGAAAATGTATACGTTAATCTGGCAAAATTGAAAATTGACCAATGACAATTTTACACCAGCGCCACTCATCCGTAGTTCCTGATACAGATGATATATGACCTACTAATCGACAGATTTGCTTACTGGTAGTAAAATTTTGACACATTTTGTAGGGAAGATCTGTCAAAACACTATTGAGAGTTGAAGTTGAGTTGAAGCAAATCTATCTTTAAATAGTACATAGACAACAGCCATAAAGGGTCTCAAAACTATATTATGTGTGTATGTATTATATTATTATCAGATTTAGGTATTTGTAAAATGTTATTGCTGTCGAGATGGTTATTGTAATATGATATTATTTCGTCGCAGGCGCCGCATTAGAAGAGCACCTGATCCTCGACAACCGATACACGGAGCACAGCACTGTCGGACTCGCACAACAATGGGACCAACTTGATCAGCTCTCCATGCGCATGCAACACAACCTCGAGCAACAGATACAGGCCAGAAACCATTCAGGTGAGTCTAATAGGGAAATAATAAAAAAATGTCATATGTGTATGTATAAAAAATGTGGCATGCTTGGTTTCTCGGGCATATTGGAATACTTACGTAGTCTATTTAGACCTGTTTTGTCGCTCTAAATGATGGTTTCAAAATGAGTCATATTACTGTATTGTGAATGTTTAAAGTCCCATACCCGATACAATTTACAGATTGGTAGAGCTATGTTGTAGATAATTTTGTCTACACCATGAATGGGCCGGCTCGTCCGGGTCGTTACCACTGCTTCACAGAAAACCGACGTAAAGTAGCAGATTGCTGCTGCGTTTCGTAGGGAGATATCCAGAGGCCCAAATCCCCTCCCTTCCCAATCCCTCAATTTCCTTCCATATCCCTTTCCTTTAAGGTCGGCAACGCGCCCATGAATCTATTGGTATTGTTGGCGTACATGGGCGGTGGTGATCACTTACCATCAGGTGACCCACTTGCTCGTTTGTCGGCCAATGCAATAAAAAAATACAATGTACTATACACTAGTGTTATGTCCATACAGGTGTAAGCGAGGATGCACTGAAGGAGTTCTCGATGATGTTCAAACATTTCGACAAGGACCGTTCCGGCAGACTCAACCACCACGAGTTCAAGTCGTGCCTGCGCGCGCTCGGATACGACCTGCCCATGGTCGAGGAAGGACAACCCGATCCAGAGTTCGAAGCTATACTCAGTGAGTATGAGTATTCTCTGCATGTTCAAGCGGACTCAACTACCATGAGTCCATTAGTCAGTCAGTCAATCTATTGTCTCTCTATTCTAAAAAAAAGTAACTGGCGCCGCCGCTGCCAAAAGCTTATCACGCTATCTCCTCCGATACCGCTGGGGGTATGGGGTCGAGACCGATACCGATCGATGCAGAATAATGTGGGGAAGAAAGTAAGATATGTCTCATATTCGTCGGACTTTAAGTTATTTTTTTTATTTTATGTTTTGTGGAAAAACATGGGCAAAGCGCCTAGTTCTATCTAAATTAGAACTTTCATTTCAAATTAGTTTGACTTGTAGCAGGTAACTTTAGCTGTGCTTAAACCACCCATATGAATTGAATTGAGGCATAGCAATCAATTAGAAAGAGCAACACATTCTAATGCTTATATTTACTCTAACTCACAGTTACTCTGGTTTAGATATAAGTTACTTGATGAAGGTTAAAGTAGCTCGATATGATGGTATCATTTTAAATTGAAAAGACAACAGTTAAACTGATCTGTTAAGTTCACGAACAAATTTTGATACTAAGAATATTTGTAATCGATATGGTAATACGCACTCCCGCCTGTAATCCCCGAAAGGGTAGGCAGAGGTGTAACCTGTACACCCGATTACACCGAGTACATACATTTCGCCGAGCGTATCTCCCTCCCATGATGTGATAGGGGGCGAGCCTATCGCCATATCAGGCACAATTCCAGACTCCAGGTTGATACTAAGCATTTCATGATAGATAAACCCAATATCACTTTACTCGACCCGGAGATCGAACCCGAGACCTCAGCGGCAGCCTTAGTCGTAACGCGTACGCATTACAACTGCGCCACCGAGGCAGTCTATAATAATTGTAATCTACATGGTAATAATTGTATTATAATGTTACTTACAGACGTGGTGGACCCGAACCGCGACGGGCAGGTGTCCCTGCAGGAGTACATGGCGTTCATGATCAGCAAGGAGACGGAGAATGTGCACTCCTCGGAGGAGATCGAGAACGCGTTCCGAGCCATCACCGCGCATCAGGACCGAGCATACGTCACCAAGGATGAACTATACGCAGTTAGTACACCACTCACTTGCACTATACAAGCTTATTTATCTTGCCACCCCTGAAGTAGGTCACTTTCCTTCTCGCCTATTTCTAATATAAAATAATAGCTGTCGCGCCTGACTCAGGACAACTCAGAATGACCAAGTTAAATTGTGGGTGTTGTACAAAAGTAATGGACTACTTACTCTCACTTCTATTACAATGCATTAGTAGCCTATAGCACTCAGAGATAATATAGCTCCCTAACGGTGAAAGAATTTTCAGAATCAAATCAATAGCTTCATATACCCCCCCCCCCCTCCCTCCTTACAAGTCTTACAAACTTGATCATTATAGTTTTTTTTATTGCATAGGCCGGCAAACGAGCAAGTGGGTCACCTGATGGTAAGTGATCTCCACCGCCCATGTACGCCCACAGTACCAAGAGTCATGGGGCTTTGACGACCGTAAAGGAAAGGGGTAATTAAGGTATTGGGAAGGAAGGGGAGGGGGATTTGGGCCTCCGGATATCTCACCACCGTACGAAACGCAGCAGCAAGCTGCTACTTTACGTCGGTTTTCTGTGAGACAGTGGTAACGACCCGGACGAGCCGGCCCATTCATGCTATAGACAAAATTGTCTACAGCGTGGCTCTACTACTCGTTTTTATATATATTTTATGAGTGTTTGTTATTTACAGAACTTGACAAAGGAGATGGCGGACTACTGCGTGGCGCGTATGAAACCCTACGCGGACTCGAAGACGGAACGGCCCATACCCAATGCGCTCGACTACATCGACTTCACACACACCTTGTTCCAGAACTAAACACATCGCTACACAAATACACCGCTGCATCACCCGCGCAGTACATTATTTAACGCATTAAATAACAAAGCATACTTGGTTCTTTCATTGTGACACCTACCTGCGTAGTGCGGACTAGTGCGTACTGCGCGGACGATAGCCGCGCACTCTACCGACGGATACGAGCGAGTCTCGGTAATATCAACAATTACTATACAGTTATACAAGTGACGCTGAACAATCATTTCAGTGAATTTTTTACACTATCATTTATATTCGCAATATCATAATATAGAATTTACATCAAAGAATGGATCGTACGAGACTCGCTCATGGTTCGTCGCTAACGCTTCCCTTTCATATCTTTCTCTATTCCAAAATATAGACTGGATGATACACATATTTATTCGATTAGTGTTGTTAGTCTATCTGTGTGTCTGTTGGCTGAAGTCGATGCGTGTCGGATGCATGCGAGTGGTTTCTATGTGAAGCACGAGCTGGTCCGTACCGGTTGGGCTACTCATGTAGTCCATTACCTTCGGGTATAGTAAGGGTTAGAATTCCTTTTCTCTGAGCGTAGCAGAGAAATACGAAGCTGCCGTTTCATTACGACTCAGATTTCAGCTTTTATTGCATTTTAATTTCGCTAGAACATAAGCTATGTACGCCTATAGTTCGCATTCTATTTATATTTTGTACTCTATTAATCTTTTCAATAAATATTTATTTAAATTAAATGCGTTTGTTTATTGAGTCAGTTTAATAAATTATGTTGCGTACACATTTACAAGATACATTGGTTTGTGTTGCATTAAAATTATTTCAATTCATATTTCAAATACAAACCTACAATAGAGATATTCCATATTAGGTACTGTATCGAAATAATTGTTTTTATAGATAAAAAGAATTTCTAATACATCTTATAGGAATAATTATATTTATTTAGGAATAACATAGTCACTGTTTATTTATTATTAACATGAAATATTAATGTATGAGGAACTTTCACATAAACATTTATTTTTCAAATGCGAACTAAGATGTCCTGCCCAGACACTCTCTGGGTAATATTGCACATTTAATACCAGTAAAAATATTTGCAAAATATGCAATAAATTATTTTCTATTCCCACATATGTGTTAAAATTTGCCAATTTGTACATATTTACAATGAAAGTATGTCCGTTCTACTTCCATATGACTTTTTATTTGGTGTTAAATATTATTGTCTTATAATGCATCAAAAGAAAAGTATATCTCGAACAACTAGTAATATACGAATCATAATTAAACTCGAGATTGATTCTCAACATTCTACAAAATATGCAGCCAATATAAAATTACATACTTATTGTCCTAAAATAAGTTAACATACATTTTTACACCTAAATATGTTCTTTATAAATTTACTACGAAAAGAGCATATTCATAATACAATATGCTAATATTTTATTCACAAGAGTATTGAAGTAAAGTTCCTAGTTTTTTTTTTTGGTCCCAGATAAATATTTAAATTAACACTGTCATCCATTATTTACAAGTTTCTTAATTTACAAATCGTCCAAATCACACATTTGTGGTGATGACAAAGTGTTTTTTTAAATACACTTCTGCACATTGTTCATGAAACATAGCATCTTATATGCTCTAAAATGGATCATGCTGCTTTTGTAGCCAGGTGTACAATGGCCGTCCATGAAATTGGAAACACTCTCATTCATAAAAGTGTCATCTGATGATGTTTTATTTATACCGGGTGTAAGGAAAAGATTCCGAAAACTAATACAGTATTGTTTATTATATACATACAACGCTGGTTTATTCAAATAGTATTTTTTTAATCACGTAATCTAAAGCAAAAAAAAAGAAAAACAATTGACGCTTGGAACCAGTTGTGCAGCGCGGCGCACGACGCGCCGTGCCTACTGTTTATTGAAGCGCGGTAATGCGTGCGGGTCATTGACCTCGATTTTAGTATTACTACGCTTTACTTGGCAGGCTTACGTTTCTAAAATGGCAAGTAAACAGTAAAAGAATAGTGTTATCCGTTTATGCTAAGGCAGTGTTTTATTACCGTTTTGGAACAATCCCCTTACAACCGATATAATATCTAATTTAATACACTCTGCGATAAATATTGCATGCCGTGACGAATGTACTGCTGGTCTGTAAACATCATGAATAGTATGTAGGCAGCAAGCATACTAGAAGCTACGCTTTCTTGAGAATGCGCCTTAGACATCACTCACAGAGGATAATCTTCAGGAAAGTATCAGTATGATGAGCAGTGAGCATAGTTTTATACTTGTGCCCGCTGCAACAGCCTGAACTCCTGCGGCGTGACGTGCGGCTGTAGTTTGTCGAGCAACGCCTGCGGCAGCGGCTTGTGCGGCTGCGTGGGCTGCGTGGGCTGCGTGGGCTGCAGGTACGGCACCGACAGCAGCTCGCGCACGGACGGACGAGCGCGCGCGTTGTATGTCAAGCACCACTTCAGCACGCCGATCAGCGATGGAGGGAGGTCTAAACAACACATTCTGGTTACACGCCGAAAACTCGCTTCCCACATGGCTATAGTGGCCACGATATATTACTTCTGTCACATAATACTAGTACATACAATTGTATGAATTCTATTTCACCGAATATTTCTCGCATATTTAACACGTGATTAACTATTTAACAATATAGCCACTGGATATTTACACCTACTTGCACCAACTATAAATAAATAACAGCCAACAGTAACACTGACTTCACAGTAAGATACGATTATCTTGTGTCATAGGTATCAAAAACTATGAGAGACTTTCGATCTCACAACACCCACACCCGAAACAAATATTTGTGGACCAGGCAAATATTCATCACAGTGCGCGGAACGATCTCGCGGCCTAACGTTTCACAGTCGGCGACTCACCCACTGCGCCACGGAGTCGTAGAGAAGGAAGGCAGTGAAATAAGTAACCATTTAAAAAAACCTTAACTGTAACTTCTAAGTCAGGAAAGAAACATAAGCATGTTTAAAAAAGAGTTACTCAAATATTATATTAATATTTCACCAGAGTAGATAGACTGCCTCCGTGGCGCAGCGGTCGAGTAGCCGGCTGCAAAGCGAGAGGCCGTGGTTTCGATTCCCGCACCGAGACAAATGTCGACAAAATATTTGATTCGGGTCTGGGTGTTGTGGGACCACAAGTCCCTCGTAGTTCTTGATACCCACAATACAGGTTAACCAAGTGTTTGAGTCAGGACTATGTGTGTGACTGTTGGGTGTATTTATTATTTATTAGATAGGAAACAAAATGGTAAAAACTCACGCTCCACAGGCGGGTAGTCGATACGATGGTTTGGATCGAGTATGGCGGCTAGTTTTGCCAGGTTGGGGATGTGACCGAAGGGTGTACGCCCATACACCATGCTGTACAGGATGCACCCCAGCGACCACACGTCCGAACGAAACGAGATCTGAAACAAAGTTAAGATAATAGCAGTATGAATTATAATGTTTAAATATTAAACCAGACAGGAAAAACATGGAAAGCAGTGAGGCTAATATCGATTTATTAAATGTATCTTTGACCGCAACAGGAACAAAATTCATTCAGCATTTCCAATAAAAAGGAATGAAGTTACTAGGGATACTTTTTAAGGAGACTTTATTCATCTTCCTCACAGATCCTGTCCATTTCATAAAAACAGTGAAGCAACTAGAAAGCAGCAAATAGTAATGATACCTTAATAGGCGCCGTGCCGTCAGCGGCAGACACGCCGTATCCGCCGGCGCCGCCCATGAGCGCCTCGGGGCTGATGTATGAGTAGGTTCCCGTCGCCTGCGCACGCACCACGCTCGTCGCGTCGCCGCTGATGGCAGAAGCAATGCCGAAGTCGATCAGCTTCAGCCGACCAGCCACCAGGAGGAAATTCGCCGGTTTGAGGTCCGCGTGGATCACGCCTGCAAATCAAACTTCGTTTAGCATAATAATAAACATTTATGTGTAAAATCAAACTTCATTTAGCATAATATGGCAATATTACAGGACATTGCCCACTTAACAAACATTTATATGTTCTAGGTATAACCGACAGCCCCCTATGTAGGGGATGTCTGTCGGCTGATGAAACAGCTTCACACGTCATCCTGGAATGTGAAGGTGTAGCTACACAACGGGCGGAAATCCTCAATACACCGAGGTCACTCCGAGAAGCCTGTGGAGACACCAGGAGGATCCTGCGTTTCTGGTCGGAGTTAGGCTGGCTAGATCTCTAGCCGGCACAAACTTCACGCACAATGGCCTGACATTCAACGGGCTAAGTACGGAGAAAAGGAGCCCACAATCAAATCAAATCAAAAAAACATTTATGTGACTGGAATCATGCCTGTAGACGGTCAATATGTTGTTAAGGCTACAGTAAAATTATTATTAGCACTAAAATAAATATTTAAAGGCTATTACAGGCTCACAGAAGCAATAAATGTTAATAATTAAATTGAAGTGAATTGTTGGATGACTACATCCAAAATTCACATTCAGTCTTGTGATACAATCAAAACGATTGTACTTTTGTGTTATTATCTATCCGCCTAATCTATATATACATACCATGTTCATGTATATAATGTACAGCATGTAACATCTCCTCCCAGTAATGCAACACGAGAGCGGGCGGCAACCCTGCGCCGCGCGCCTTCAGGAACGATGACAGATCTGTCTCGCCCACCTCCAGCACCATACGCAAGAACTGATTGGTGCGCTCGTATTCACTGCACACAGATATATAATAGACTAGATTAAAAACCACTTTCAATACCAATATAGCCTTAAATAACTGACATTATTATAATGTCTGCTGGAAAACCTTAATAAATAAATCAATAGACAGCCTCCATGACTGCCCGCTGTGAAATGAGAAGCTGCAAGATTTATTCCCACACATACAAATGTTCATGTTTCAGGTTAGGTGGGATGTAGAAAATATCTTGTAGTTTCTTATATCCACAACACAAGACCCCATTCTTAGTATGGTGTGTGATTGGTGCATCACATGGTATCTCTCTATTCTAAAAAAAAGTAACGCTGCCGCTGCCAAAAGATTGTCATGCTATCTCCTTCGAAACCGCTGGTTGTATGGGGTCAAGACCGATATCAATCGATGCAGAATAATGTGGGGAAGAAAGTAAGATATGTCTCATATTCGTCAGACTTTATTTTTTATTATTTTACGTTTTGTCGAAAAACATGGGCAGAGCCCCTAGTGGTTATATATTAAACAAGTTGTAAAACTCACTATTCATAAAGCCTGATGACCCTGTCTGAGTTCTGTAGTTCACGGAGTAGGCGCACCTCGTTTATATAGCCTTGAGCTAGCTCCTGATCTGTGGCCAGGTTGACACACTTCACAGCATATTCACATGAGCTGCCCACTTCCAATACCTGACACAATATAATGAATATACATACGCACTCACGCCTGTAATCCCCGAAGGGGTAGGCAGAGGTGTACTAGTACATCCACATTTCGCCGAGCGTTATAGTTTAGGTAGGTAATTTAGATCTCAATCAGATTACACCAACCCCATTATATTCTTGTTATATAGCAATAGCAGTATCAGAATGAGCCTTTGGAAGAATACTTTAGAATATACCAACAGCATATTCAGCATCCTCTTGAGCGATTAGAATGTTGCAAATGATCCAGTTCTAACATATTCCACTGTTAAGTGATAGACCCCAATCATATATATATTAGGCTTATATTGTAAATCATTGTAGATTAAATAACTCTACTGCAGGTCTAGTATGAGTTACAAATACATTTAGTTTAGTGGTAGAGCAGACAGTTTTGTCTACAGCATAATTGACCAGATTGTTCCACTGTCACACAGAGTTGATGTAAAGTAACAGCTAGATGCTGCATTTCATGTAGAGTGATATATCTGGAGGTTCACAATTCTTCTGGTATTGTGAGAGTCCTTGGGCAGTGGTGATCATTTATCATCAGGTGACCCACTTGCGTGTTTGCCAGCCCACACTATAAAGTTATGATTTTGTATAAAAATACTATTGACAAAATGTCAACCTAGTAATTTGTACTCTTAAACAAAGAATAGTTCATAAACTAATTTTGCATTCAACTAGTGATATAAAATTATACTCACTAGCAATTTTAGTTTCTTTAGTTCCCTATAGTAGGTACAGAAGTAGCCATACTGCTATGCTACTGAGCATACACTGGTATGGAGATAAATTAGAAACTGACATTGACTTTGGAGAGTAAAGTATGACAGGAGCCGTAAAGGTTGAGTCAAGGAAAAATCTTGAAAAAAACAACTAATTTCTTACCTTATAAACTTCACTAGAGCCACCAGTGCCTAGTTTCTTAATAAACATATACTTTTTGTCTTTGATGCTCAAAGTTTTGAACAATATCTTGGAGCTGTTCCCCACAACACCTTGTGGGTATGATGGGGTTGCAGCATATGAGGCCGGTATAGCCTTCCTATTCATGGGAGTCTCAGGTACTGGTGTGTTGTGAACAGGCTGTGGTGGAGGGCACCGCGCCTCGTCCCTCTGTTTCTGAGTGAACAACTCGCATCGCACCTTGTCTCTGTTTTGGGTTACAGTCTTCTGCGGCGTCTTCTTATTACTCTTCCGCGCCGAGCCCGGCGTGAACTTTCTTATACCAGATTTTATCAATGGTGTCGAGGGTTTCGTCTTCTGGCCACTACTCTGTATTTTCGCCATCTCCGGCGTCTTTTTTGGCGCGCTGATGTTCTTAGCATTGTTGTCGTGCGGTGTTAATGCGTTACGTCGTTTCACCTCCGAGCATGGATGTGGTATACTACTATAAACGCTCTGTGATATTCGACTATCTTTGTTAGGATACGTAAGGCAAGATGACCAGTTGTCATTACAGTTCTCTTTGTTGTCATTGAGTAACGACAATTTCTTCTCAGAATTGAACGGTTTGTTGTTTTTGGATTCATTTTTCACGACAGATGTATGAATGGCGTTGTTAACTGCTGGCACAGCTGATGGTTTTTTCGCAACTGTTTCACTTGTAGAATCATCACTATCATCAGAATAACAAAAACTAGACTCTGGAGTATCCGATTGCTTTCGTAACGGCATCAAATTGGCAAGGAGCGCCGCCATAGGAACAGGCGCAAATTTCATACTGTTAGACGTTGATTCCGTGTTCCCACTCATTTTGATCACTGAGTTTACACATTCAAATTGAATATTATGTAAAGTTACTACGCTTTGGATTAATTATTTAATAAATACAAAACAAGGCATTTTCTTACCATTAACTTTCAAAACAAATCCGTTGAAAACTTTTAAAACTGACAACTTTACGAATGCAGTGTGACCAATAAAATATTTGAAATCCTGCTTGACTTTAGAAAACTGCCAAAGTTTCATTTAAAATGTCAAACACATTAGAATCCTAATCCCTACTGGACGTGTTTATATATATTTTTTGTATGGCAAAATATAACTTTCACAGAGTGATCAGATTTTTTCCAATATTGCCAGAGAATTAGGTACTCGCTGTTATTGAATAATAGCCACTATTCACCAAATAATGTTTGACTGGTCCAACTTGATACATATTTTGGATATTATGTTATATATTGAACTGTTAAAAAATTACGAAATCCGAATGGATGGATGAAAAAGGTAATCGCGACATCTCATTTTTTATGTCTTAGTTATTATATACTATAACACGGACAAATATCCGAACGCACCGCGCCGTTCTCGGCGACGCCCACGCCACATCGCCTTATATCACGCGATCCCACGCAGCCAATCAGGGCGCTCCGTGGACGCGGGGCGCGCGTTGTCAACCGGCTCCACCGCGAGTGCCGGTCGCTAACGACGGTCAGTCGGCCACACAGACTACTATAGAGATGCTACGCATGTCGGCCACAGGAACCCGCCACGCACTATAAAACGCCCCGCGCGTTTTACGGACTATGCCTACCTCAACTCGTTTAATATTTAAGTTACAGTGTAATAACTTAGTGTTGATTAATATAGACGTTGTATCAAGAAAGTGTCTTATTCCACACACACACACACACACACACACCTGACTCGCTCAGAACCCTACGAACACATGAACCTAATAATCTACGTTAAAATACAATATTATTAATATAATTAAGAGCGGTGTCATAGCTTCTGTTTTCGGAGACTAGAAAGAGTAAAAAGCGACGCGTGACGGGATGCGCGGTGCGATTGAAGGCAGTACAATAAAATTGTATTTGAAACGACTTCGTCAACAACACATTCATGATTCTTCAGATACCTATTGTGGATTTTCATGAGCGGTGATCACTTAACATCATTCTCGACTTCTGCTTTAAACAAAAAGTACCGATAACCTACAAAAGTTTCACTTATTGCGTATTGTAACGTAACAGCCCAGCGTAACCGAATTTCGTTACAAAAATACTTTAGCCCCACAGTTATTATTTTTTATATATTGAAAGGTACTTTTTGGCATTTTTCTTTAGCGGCATGTCCTGAATATGATGTCATAGCTGCAATTTCAGGAAGTTAATGCTGCTAAACAAGGCAATTATTTTCTTCATTGTAATACTGTTAAAAACGCCACAGGTATATAAAGGCCAATCTTGCCAAAATGGCACGTAACTGCCACAGTGGTCACACAATGACGGACAATCACAGAACAATTTTTAGTCTGGCCTTAACCAGCCATAACTATAAAATCTGGCTAAATGTCCTTTTGCTAGCTTTTTGCCCAAAATAATAACTTTATATAATTTAGATTGTCGTTACGATACGCAGCTCGGGTTTTGCCCCTTCAATTTCTCCCTTCCATCTTAAAGCCTAACGTTGCTTATGATAGCTTACCTCCTCAGTTGTTGGAAGAGTTTTTTTTTTCTATTGTTCAGGGGACTTTTGACGTCACCAAACTTGCCGAGTATCAATGTACATTAATGTACATTCATGCTATAGACAAGTGTCTATAGCATGAATAGATTGGCGCTCTACTACAACTACATTCACTCAACCGACATTCATACAATACACACCTACTCGGAATAAGTGATATATAATATATACGCACTCACGCCTGTAATCCCCGAAGGGGTAACAAGTACACCTCCATTTCGCCGTGCATATCTCCGTCCCATGATGTGATAGGGGGCGAGCCTAATGCCATATCGGGCACAATTCCAGACTCCGGGCTGATACTGAGCATTTCGTAATAGAAACCCAATATCACTTTTACCTGACCCGGGGATCTAACCCGTGAACTCAGACACACATTACAACTGCACCACCAAGGAATAACTGACCTCTACACAAAAATACACTTATAAAATTAAATAAGAAGTAAATGATTTATTATGTCCTTGATTACATATTATTATAATAATGCTATTACAGTATAGTAACTTGTAAATAAATATTTACACAAAACATTTTATAATAGTCCACACGTAACTGCTAGTCGTTTCCAATTTTTTTTTTATTGCATAGGCCGGCAAACGAGCAAGTGGGTCACCTGATGGAAAGTGATCTCCACCGCCCATGTACGCCCACAATACCAAAAGACATGGGCGCGTTGCCAACCTTAAAGGTTAAGGGATAATTAAGGGATTGGGAAGGGGTGGGGGATTTGGGCCTCCGGATATATCACTCACCGTACGAAACGCAGCAGCTCGCTGCTACTTTACGCCGGTTTTCTGTGAGACAGTGGTAACGACCCGGACGAGCCGGCCCATACATGCTGTAGACAAAACTGTCTACAGCGTGGCTCTACCACTCGTAAAACATTATGATTTAGTTGTTCCTATTGCTGTATATTACAATCCATACTAAAATTATAAAACTAAAGTAACTCTGTATGTCTGTTACGTGTTTTACAGCTAAACGGATTTTCATTATCCTGAGGAAGGACTCTTACCCTGGAAAAAGACATTCATGGGGGCGGACCCGCGAGCGCAAGCTAGTCGCACTACATATATTTTTTATTAGCTTGAATGACGAGACGAGCAGGTCGCTCGCCTGATGGTAAGAAGCGCGCTCATTCAGAAGCAACGCCACACAGAACTTTAAATAACAAAGCACTGCATGACACTGGACTGCGCTCGTCACCCCGAGACATAAGGTGTTAAGTTGCATAATGCCTAGTAATTACACTGGCTTCAATGTCCTAACTGGAACACGACAGTGCTTTTACACACTGTTGCTTGGCGGCAGAAATATTAAAAGCAGTGGTATCAACCCAGCCGGCCTCTCGCATACCTTGAAACTTGAAATTACTAGGTATGTAGTGCGTAGCAATAGGAAAAACATATCTAGAATTGTGAAATACACAAACTATTATACTTTCTCTTATTAGCGTACAGCCACGCGCCGTGTATACTGCAAAGACAACTAGAACTTGCGCACGAATAGTACAAGACTTCTGATGCTCTAGAATAGTCTAGAATAACAATTTACCATTATTCGTCTAAAACCTATCAAAAATTGGAAATATAATAGATTCAGTCAGTCAAAAATTTTACTACAATGTTTTTTTTACTGTGTGGAGATGAAAGACCCCCCCTCTTGGCTAAATCCTCTAGTCATAGCAATGTGCTATAACTAATCAAACTCCTCTGACAAAAGTGATTAAGTTTCTGCTTCTTCACAGTCAGCCTTCACTGGATATCTGCAGTTAGGGGCTCCACACTCACACTTCATCCATTTCGATTTCACTGACCAGAATTTGTCGCCGTAGTCGAACCTAAAAAATGAATAGGGGATTTGTATAGTTTTTTTTTCTTGGACAGCCTACGAAGCGCAGTGGGCGAGTAGTCAGCTGTGAAGCGAGAGGCCGCGGGTTTGAATCCCGCACCGATGCAAATGTTTGTGTGATCCACAAATATTTGTTTTGGGTCTGGGTGTTTTCTCCCCAGATGGGTTGACGTAAGGCAGGCGGCCAATGATATTAGCTGACGCTCGGAATCAGCTGTGACGCGATGTACCTACTGAGTATTTGCGCGCGAGTCATTAACCCCGTGTTTGGCATTAGTACATTTTAAATTACGGGCTTACGTTTCCGAAATGGCGAATAATAAAAAAAAAACCAAAGGAATAACGCATTCTGTTTATGTTAAGGCTGTGTTTTATTCCCTTTTCGGCTTCGGAAGCGGTCCCTCTAAACCCGGTGTACCGAAGATGGCGTCTTAGGTACTTAAAAAATTTTTTTTTCGTTAAAGTGTTAGTTCCTTAAATCCTTTTGGAACATTGTGAATGGGTCTATGTTAGTGTGGGCCGACGCGGCATGGCAGCTGCATGGTGCAAGACGGATGTACTCACGTGAGCTCGTCGCCGGGCTTCAGGTCCGTAGTGGCAAACAGCGTGACGACAGGCAAGCGCAGGTCTCGGCATGCGCTGAACACTCGCACGGGCGCCACGTTGGGCCGGCAGCTGTGGTTGATGAACCGCGCCGCGCTGCCGTACACAGCCGCGTCCACACACAACTGGGTCTTGTCGACGCATTGCTGTACACATCATATATACATTATGTAACAAAAACCCTGTTGGCCTTTTCTAGGTCGTGAAGACAGACAGTGTCTATAACACCTTTATAAATTAACCTAAAATTAAAAAATATATAAAGAGTCATCGCTCTTACAGAGGTTATCAATCGAAATACGGTAACAATAAAATAAAATAAAATATAAAAAATAAATAAATAATTTTTATACTCTCTTTTTCGTATGCGAGTTATTTCATTACGTTGTTTTTAGACTTTCGGGTTTTGAATAATTACTATAATTGTTTAGTTCGAATTCAAATTCAAATTCGACACGATTATGGTCAGTTTAAATAATAATTATAGAATACATACACATATATTTGCCATTTAATGTAATGGTTTAGATGGAGGTACATGATGCAAGATTTTAATGACGAATGAGGTTTAAATGACGCCAAAAGGGAGCTACCTAGTCTATGGTTAGCCCCTTACAAGTAATAAGATATTGTAACATAAATAACCGATTAATAAAAATTTGGTCCTTCAAGCCGGATAATTGGCGCACGCGTTTTACTGTGATCCCTAATACCTAAATACGTATAAATACTAGCCCCGTATTATACACGTCCCACTGCTGGGCACGGGCCTCCTCTACTGAATGAGAGGGTTAGGCATTAGTCCACCACGCTAGCCTAATACGTATATTATAGGATTTATCACGTATTGTTACCTCGAGCAGATCATGCTTGACGTCGAGCGCGAACATGTAATGATCGGCGGCGCGCGTGTCGGCGCTGTCGGCGGGCAGCAGCTCCCCGCAGTACGCCGCCACGGCGCAGCCCCGCGCGACGCGGCGCGTGCAGCGCAGCCCCCAGCCCCGCGCCCTTCCCGCGCGGAACACCTCCGTGTGCACGAATGTCGCTCCTAGTGACCGGGCGCGCGTCACTACCGCGTTCGTGCACTTTTTCTGTAAGAAAAAATATATATAAATTAATAATAATAAATTTCCTCCACAGCGAAGTGGATGTGCATAGAGATGTCGCTACAGTGGATAAAGGATTCACTCCGCTCTCCCTGGAAAAAGAAAACTGGCGGATTCCTATGGTAATGAGTACTGGTGAACGCAGGGAGGTATGGAAGAGCAAAGAACTACACGGGCGATTTTATCGAGCTCTAAATGGGCCCGATGTGGATCAACTTGCTTCCGTATCTTGGCTAAGTTTCGGTGATCTTTTTGGAGAAACTGAGGGTTTTGTCTTCGCAATTATGGACGAGGTTATCAAGACGAACAACTACAGAAAATACATCCTAAAGTATGGTACGGTCGACATCTGTCGGGCATGCCACCGTCCCGGAGAGTCAATCAGGCATGTTATTTCGGGTTGTTCGTATCTTGCTAATGGAGAGTATTTGCATAGACATAACCTAGTAGCCAAAATGATACACCAGCAACTTGCTCTTCAATATTGCCTTGTGATAAGGTGACCACTGAAAATCAGCGCTGTGTTATGATTCACGCCACAGCACAGCAACACGCTGAGTGGTCACCTACCTGTCACAGTCACGACGCGCAATTGTCAAAACCTTTTTGATGGTGTTTAGTTAGTATTATTTTACTGTAATTTTTTTGTGATCTGTGACTAATAAATTGTCTTTCTTTCCTTCTTTCTTTCTTTGTGACCACTGAGGTGCCATATTACCAATATGTACCCCAACCGGTTCTCGAAAATGGACATGCAACGCTGTATTGGGATCGATTTATCATCACAGATAGGACTATTGTTGCCAATAAGCCAGATATTGTGGTAGTAGATCGACTAGCGCGCCGGGCAATACTTATTGATGTCACCATTCCACATGATGAAAACCTCGTTAAAGCGGAAAAAGATAAAATATCGAAATATTTAGATCTGGCACACGAGGTTACTGATATGTGGAATGTGGACTCAACAATGATTGTCCCGATAGTCGTTTCTGCTAATGGGTTGATACCAAAGAGCCTTGATCAACACCTCCAGAGGCTCTCAATTGGTCGTTGGGTCAAGAGCCAGATTCAGAAAGTGTTATTGGACACGGCACGCATTGTGAGGAGGTTCCTCACTCTGGTGTCCTAACCACCGATGGCTTGGGTCCTAGGCCTCGCCATTGGAGGGTGATACGTTTTATATTTTTAAATGTTTAATTTTTGTTTAAGTAATTTGATATTTAAAAATGTAAAAAAAAACTTTTAAAATAAAGAGTACTGTACATAATAATAATAAATTTATTTCAAAACAACCAATTAGTGTAACAGGTAGTGCACAGCCGGCAAGGCAGAACAGACGTCACTCCGTCATCATACGGTGCAACACGCCCCTACCCTACCCTGTACTAGGGATAAACCTGTGTCACAGATGATAGGGCAGATTAGAATCACGACGTCGACGCAGAGCAGCGTAAGTAACGTCACGCAGCTGAGCAGTAGCAAAACCACACAGTACAATATACTGTACTCTCCGAAGTGTAATTAGTACACCCACATTTCGCCGAGCTTATTTCCGTCCTATAATGTTATACACAATTGGCACAATTCCAAACTCCAGGTTAATACTAAGCATTAGAGAAAAACCAAATATCTTAATAATACTTTACCCAACCCGGGGATCGAACCCGAGACCTCAGCGCAACAGTCGTACCCGCCTACGCATTACAACTGCACCACCGAGGCAGTCAAAAGAAATATATAAAATTAAATGACAGAAGCACAGCCTCCGTGACATAATGGGTGAACCAGCTGTAAAGCGAAAGGCCGCGAATTCGATTCCTGCACTGAGAAAAAGACAAATGTTTGTAAGATCCACAAATATTTGTTTCGGGTTTGGTGTTTTCTCCTCAGTAGAGGTCGCCGGTTGACATTAGGCAGGAAAGTAGCCGGTCGTAGAAACTACAAGTCAAATCTTTGTATAACATGTGTTAAAAGAATACTGCGTCAACCCCACTACGAGTGACATAAGATTAGGTCGAAAAAGAAGAAATTATTAAAGGAGCTTAAGTGGACACCAATACGTGTACCATCACTTGCATGTGGTACAGGCACCTCGATTAACAGACAAGGCAATGGCAAATCTTGGCCTCCGTTGCAGTATATATATATATAGTCCCTCCTCATCGATTTCGATGACGGCGACCCTAGGACCCTCGGTCACGGATTGTTCCTATTATGAGCCCTTATATGGCTTGCTAGACCGAACTTGGTTTTAAAAACCTTACGACACGTGTGGCAGTAGAGTTGACCTGCGGAGTTGTAAGTGTACGTGTAAGAAGGCTTGGGTCTCTCTTTGCGTACTCGGCGTTTTTCGTCCAGCGTTTGAAGGCGGTTTTTTTCAAACTTTTTAATATTATCACAGATGGCAGATCGCCATGTTAACCTTTCTGCAGCAAGATCCTCCCAAGACGCAGGGTCGATACCACAAGAATTCAAGTGCCTTTTGAACACGTCCTTAAAGCGCAGATGCTGACCGCCGTGCTTCCGCTTACCTTCTACCATCTCAGAGTAGAAGACAGCTTTAGGTAAACGGTGGTCATCCATGCGAAGAATATGTCCACACCATCTGAGTTGTCTTTGCATAAGTAGAGCCTCCATGCCGTACATTCCGGAGCGACGCAGAACCTCTGAATTGGGTATACGGTCCTGCCACTTGATCTTTAGAATAGATCTCAGACATCTTAGGTGGTAGGTGTCAAGTTTTTTAATGTCTGATCTGTAGAGGCACCACGTCTCTGCACCATATAAAAGTACAGGAATGATTAGTGCCTTATAGACATTAATCTTCGTCTCTAGCTTGAGATCATGGGACTTCCAGACACGATCACTAAGGCGCCCAAAATTGGAAGCAGCGTTAGCAATACGCGAAGTTATCTCCGAGGCCAAGGTATTGTCGCCCCTGACAAAACTTCCAAGATATTTAAAGTGATGAACTTCTTCTAGCGGTTTTCCATCTATATTCAGCGCCATTGGATCAGATTCGCTTCCTCTTGCTGGTTGTTTGAGGAGTTGGGTCTTAGAGGTACTTATAACCAGGCCAAAACGTTGACAAGATTGATGCAGAGCGTCAACATAGTTTTGAAGTTGTGTCATACTATCAGACATAAGGCACACGTCATCAGCGTAGAGAATCTCCAATACGGAAATCTTTGTAACTCTAGACTTCGCTCTAAATCTTGAAATATCAAAAACACCTTTGTCAGTCCTGATATTAAGCTGGATTTGGTTGCTACAACGTTTTAACGCATCTCTCATAACAGCTGAAAAGTATATTGCAAAGAGTGTAAGTGCCATAACACATCCCTGCTTTACTCCACTAGTAACTTGGATATCCTCGGAGAGTTCATTCTCGTGTATAACCTTTGCTTTCATGCCAACATGAAATTGACGAATAAGATTGACGAGTTTCTTTGGATAACCATATTTTTGGAGAACAAGCCAAAGGGCCTCGCGTGGAACTCTATCAAATGCTTTCTCTAAATCAACAAAGCACATGAAGAGCGGTCGTTGATGTTCGAGACTTTTCTCCTGGAGTTGTCTTACGACAGCGATGGCATCAATGGTGCCTCTACTAGGACGGAAACCATATTGACTCTCCGGTAGGTGTTGTTCTGCTAGCTGACTAAGGCGGTTGTTGATGATGTGTGCGAGGATCTTACCAGCGCTGGAGAGAAGCGAAATGCCTCGATAGGAGCTACAGTCGGAGACATCTCCCTTCCCTTTGTACAGCTTACAAATCACTGCATCTCTCCAGCCCTGCGGCACTTCCTCAGTGTCCCACACTCTTAAAGCAAGGTGGTAAAGCCTGCTAATAATATTTTTTCCACTATATTTGTATACCTCAGCCGGGATTTGATCTATGCCGGGTGTTTTTGAGTTTTTGAGACGCTGAATTGCTTTTGCGAACTCTTCAAAAGTTGGTGGATGGTCAAAATGTTCACAGGTGGGCAACTCTACAAGCGATGTGATATAGAGCAGATCAGCACTAAGGGCATTGGGGTTCAAAACGTCATTAAAATGCTCGGCCCATCGCTTTAATACGGAGTTCTTTTCCGTAACTCGGTGTTGTCCGTTCTTCGAGTACATTGGAGCTGTTTTTCTGACCCGTGGACCGAAAATCGCTTGGATTCCTTCGAAGAATTTGCCAGTTTGGTGAGTATCGGCGTACAATTGTAACTCAGTAGCTTTCTCCTTCCACCACTTATCCTTCAGTTCGCGTACCTTAGATCTAAGCTTGTGTTGAGCTTCCTTCTTGCTGTGCATATCCGTGGACTTGGAGTTCAGTTCCTGTCTGTAATTTTCGACTAATATTTTTATGTCACAATCCATTGCATCAAACCAGTCTTGGTTCTTCTTTTGTGGTTTGCCAATAATTTTTAAAGCACAGGTATGAAGGTGATCTGCAAAGAATCGCCAGTCGTCATCGATTGTGGTGGTGATCTCAGTCTGCGGAGCGCAATCGGCAAATTCCGAATCTAATATATTACCTATATCTGGTGAGGTAATAAATCTCGAAATTGCAAGCTTAGATGAAGCTTTGTGAGGTGCCCGTCGAGGAGCCTTAAACTCTAGACGAAACTTCGCTCTGATTAGACGATGGTCAGTCCAACCCAGCGCTCCACGCATCGCCCTCGTTATAAGCACGTCACGAAGGTCTTTACGGCGTATAATGACGTAATCCAGAAGATGCCAGTGTTTGGATCTAGGGTGCATCCACGAGGTCTTATACTTATCAGCAAGGCGGAAAAATGTATTAGTGATGCCAAGATCGAATTCGGCACATAGCGCCAAGAGACGTGATCCATTGTCGTTGCATTTCCCAACGCCATGGTTGCCGAGAACACCGTACCAGAGGTCACAATCGGTGCCGACACGAGCATTAAAGTCACCCAATAAAATGATCTTGTCACGTTTCGGAACATCTTCAAGGATTTGGCGAAGTTGTTGGTAAAATGCCTCCTTATCCTCATCTGGTGATGGTAGAGTTGGTGCATATGCACTTATCAAATGGATGTATTTACTATGTGCCACGGGTAGGCGCAGAGTCATGAGGCGGTCATTGACTCCCTTAGGTAGGTCGCTTAAATCTCTAGCCAAGCCATTGCGAATAGCAAAGCCTACACCATTTCCCGCTCTTTCACCTGCAGGACGTCCGCTCCAATAGTACGTATAGCCACCAAGTTGTTCACAAAGCTCTCCGCAATCATTCAGGTGGGTCTCGCTAATTGCAGCTATATCGATTTTATATCGAGCCAACTCTCTAGCTATAAGAGCAGTTTTTCTCTCTGGGCATATATTTTGGACATTGTCCAGTAAGGTTCGCACATTCCAGGTAGCTATGCAAAGTTGTTTGGTATGTATCTTTTGTTTAATTTTTTGTATATTTCGACCGCGTTTGGCGATGTCCAAGCGCCCGCGGTTAGGCACCTAGTTGATGGGTGAGACAGACTATGTTTGGGTCACCTTTTCTAGACCCCTCCTCTATGCAGAGGAAAGCAGAGCGTTCCTAAATAGGGCTGCTTTGTCGCCAGTCGTGCTGCCGAACCCAAAGCCCTGCCTCAGTCGACTCCGGGAGCGACCACTCTCTCCTGGCCGCCTACGTGCAGGATGTCAGCTAAAGCCTTGGTACATCGATACCTCAGCCCCACCGCCTACGCCCCATCGCCGCAGGACTTTTAAAAAAGCTCAGATCCGGGAAGAATGGCTAGGGTCATCTGCGCTTGAACTTATTTATAGTGGATAGGCGGTTGCGCAGGTGCAGATCCACTTCACTCGTCCCTACCCCTGTAGCCCAATGGGCCGGCAAGCCGGCCACGTACGTAGAATGTGAGTGCATAGTTACCAGGTTACAGGCGCACGTGTGGTTACACTCGAACAACATGGGAGGGTCGTGGTAGGGGAAGTCTGGTCGCAATCGCCCGTGTGAGAACCAACGACGCACGCTGAGCGTCACGCATGCGCACTCGCTACCACCGCTACTGGCTGAACAGTCGCCGCCTTTGCAATCACAACCCTGAAACAAAAAATATAATATCTGTGTCCAAGTACGCTGCAGCCTGCATCGTCTACTTGTCAGAGTACAATACGCACAAAATTTTCGTATAATTCGTATTTCTTCGTGGTCTCTTCCATCTCGGCTAGAACTAAAAAGTTCGCAAAATCATACTTCTGCCGGACCATCAAGCTGTGGAATAGTTTGCCGGCACACGTGTTCCCTCCTTCCTATAATATGGGGTCCTTTAAACGGAGTGTGAAGAAGCAATTAGGCAGGCCGGCATAATTTTGCCGACTCACGATAGACTCATCATCTGTCGTTGGTCGACAGTATTCTTGGATTGCGCTGCACTTAACATTAGGTGTAGCGTAGTCACTTTGCCGAGCCAGTATAAAAAATACTTGCTGGGTTTGAAGTTAGTCCCATCATCCGCACTCTACGCCTCATCATTTTGTAGTGTCTGAAAACAATAGCTGCGACACAACTCGGGAATAACTTCAGGCCGATCAAGTTATTTTGCGGGTTTTGTACTGTAAAGTACTGTTGCGCCGGTCAGTGCAAAGTTAACGTATGAGCAAAAACGCCATCTAATGTCAAATAACGGAATTACATATTTATTAAATATTCGTGAGCTGACAACGCCATCTGTTAAGAAATTTTACTATTTTTTTTAAATAACCCATATGCTTGGGTCAGGCACGCGGTCGGTATATAAATGGCTCGCGGTGGACGAAAAGTGATAAAAAACGAACTCGAAGCGAATCGAAGGCGAATTATATTACGATGTGGGGTAGTGTGTTTGTTTTCTGCACGTTTATTTTAATTATAGTCTGCACCTAGAACATCGGTTTTTGATTTATCCTGAACTCCTAGCGCGTAACAGTATGTATAGGACCAGTTTTGTCCTGTTTAAAAGATACCAATATACGGCATACATAATATACAATATGTAAAACAAACCCTGTCCGACCCGTGAAGGTGTAATTAGGTATAGAGATAAGGTTCTATTGATGGAATCCTTTTTGGGTAAATAGTAAAAAAATACCCTAAATAAAATTCAATTACATACAAGCGGCACGGTGCAGCGGTGCGGCGCGCGACACCTATTCGATAGTGACGTCATGAGGTCATGACCCACCCCAGTTGATCGTTGGATTACAGAAGTTATAAATAATTCTTATGCTACTTTTTATGTACCATCCGAGTTTAGATCGTGTGTAGGATCATTCGATGATCAAAAATGCGATGGCTGTGACGAAGTTGCTGTTCGATGTTTCTGCCACCAACAGTAATACAGGTCACCACCGTCGCACAAGGATAGCATGAACGCTTCTTACCCCATTTGTGTCCGATTTAATTCAATCGGATCAATAACTGGTACAATCCGCAAACACACTTCGGTTTTAGTTTCACAAATTTTCGTCAAAACGAATTGCTTGCGTGAAGTTTGGTAACTGTGCTGGTCACGAAGTTGGTCCAAGTCGACCAATACACGTTTCTCCATACTACTCGTACTATTTACGTACGGATCGGATGAAATAATGTTGATCATCTACTTTTAACACTTTCCACACTTGCAAGTGATTAGTACCAGGTGTCGCGTCAAAGAACGAGTAGTTCGGATGGGGTCCTCACTAAATAATTCTGCTCTTTGATAGACGGTACTGGGGTACACACACAATCTCTCTATTCAAAAAATAAGTAACTGGCGCTGCCGCCGCCGCTGCCAAAAGCTTGTCACGCTATCTCCTCCGAAACCGCTGGGGGTATGGGGTCGAGACCGATACCAATCGATGCAGAATAATTTGGGGAAGAAAGTAAGATGTCTCATATTCGTCGGACTTTAGTTTTTTTTTATTTATTTTTTTGTGGAAAAACATGGGCAACGCCCCTAGTATAGTATTAAAATACTCTTGATTAGAGCATGAAATTTCGCTGAACTCAAACAACAACGGAACAACCACTCGGAACAATTTATGCGCTAAACCGACTTATTATAATGTTCAAGGTCGGGGATAGTCGCCTTACACGTGTCGGCGGTGCTTTTGATCGCCCGCGGTGTTCTCTGTCCGTATTTGGTCAAAGGGTACCGACAACACGTGCCGCCGACGACGATGCAGTCACATTAAAAAAAAACTAAATTTCAGGGAAAATCGGGTAATTTGGTACCAATAACGTGCATTTTGAAATACTATAACGTTTTTATTTTCATGAATAATATTTTATTTTTTTCGGTATTGCCATTGGGATGCCTATATGCCGCTTTCGGGTCGGACAGAGTTTGTTTTACATATTGTAAAAGATAGTTTTATGAAAGAGGGAGCAACGGAGCAAGTGGGTCACCTGATAGTGAGTGATCACCTCCGCCCATGGACACCGTCAATACCAGGGGAATTGCCGTTGCATACTATGGTATGGTATGAGCATACGCTTACCTGCAGCGTGTCGATCGTCTCGTCTACGTGCAGCTGGTGCGGCATGACGTGCTGCGTCACGTACGTGAAGTCGTCGGGCGCCGGCTCGTCGTCCACTTCGTTCACGCACGGGATCGGGTACGTCTCGCGACCGTTCGATATGTCACTGGACGCACAAAACATTTATTTGTTTAGTCTATTAATAAAAAAACAGTAGTATACTGTATAGTGAGTGGAGGACCTGCACAGAAGCCTCCTGAGTGGAGCAGACTTTCCTCCCGCGAGTGTCATCTGCATGTTGAGCGAGATGGCGTTGTGGCACACGCCGCTGCTTACGTCAACTGGCAACTCGCCCGCAGAGTTCTCCACATCTGTCTGTACATCACAATATTTTAAAGTTTTAGTAAATGTTAATGACGATTACATATATGATATACCGGCAACATATAATTGACACGCAGATTATGTACTTACTTTAGCCCCTTGAGCTAGTAATATGACGACACAAGCGTAGTGCCCTTGCCGTGCCGCGACATGACTGTAAATATAACACATGTTAATTACACATCGATTTTACAGTGCACGGTCGCAGTGTGTAGTGCGTGTAGTGTGTAGTGTGTAGTGTGCAGTGTACGTACAGCGGCGTGTCTGCGTGCGCGTTGCATGCGTGCAATGCGTGCCGCGCGGCGCGCAGCAGCTGCACGAGCGCACGCGCAGCGCCGGCGGCTGCGCACCAGTGTACTGCCGCGTTACCTTCCTCGTCTACTGATGACGCGTCCGCGCCGCGGGATAGCAGCAGTCTAATATCAACAAAAAATATATATTTTTAACATAATACTAGGGGCGTTGCCCATGTTTTTCCACAAAACATAAAATAAAAAAAAACTTAAAAGTCCGACGAATATGAGACATATCTTACTTTCTTCCCCACATTATTTTGCATCGATTGGTATCGGTCTCGACCCCATACCCCCAGCGGTTTCGGAGGAGATAGCGTGATAAGCTTTTGGCAGCGGCGGAGCCAGTTATTTTTTTTTAGAATATATAGGTACGTTTTGATCCGTCAACCCGAACGTGATGTACTCACCTGACGACATCAGCGCGGTCGTTCTCGGCAGCCCACACGAGCGGCGTCCACCCGCCAGCGTCGCGCGCGTCAAGCGACGCGTCAGGCGCGCTCGCGATGGCGTCACACGCCGCAACGTTACCGAGCTGTGCTGCTAGATGCAGAGCTGTCATACCTTCACTGTCCTGCCATAAACACACCGGCTATATTAAAAGTTGTTTTCCCTAACAATATGTAACATAATATTATTTTGTTCTATCTTTAGTGACCACAAGGACTCCCAGATATTGGTATGGAAAACAATCGCCAAATCTTGTAATCAATGAAAATAAAATGGCAGTAACTGTCAATTCTATTAATTTACTTATCCAGGTTTTGTGATGACACTGTCCCTATTTGTCCCTGATTTCTATCGACAAATACACAATCTTTTATTTTTATTCGAAAATCTATGTAGTGACTGACTGATGGTCAATTTGTGACAACAGGAAAATGATATCAACCATATAGACATTTTAGTCTACTCACTGCAAGATTAACATCACACCCAGCAGCCACCAAGTACCGAATCACTTTAATGAGATCCTCGGCCTTCGGTCTATCCGTCTCGACATCACTCTTGTCATCAGTCTTATCCTCTTTATCTTCCATCTTCTCTGCTTCTCCCTCCGGATCTACTTCCATATCCTCTTTGCTATCCTTTTGAGGGCTCGGTTTTAATTTTTCTTTGACTTTGTTGTCTTTGTCTCCAAGAGCTATAATTTACGCATAGAATAAAGATTACAATTTTATAAGGACTTACATAAAAGACTAGTGTACTTACAAAAAAATACTAGTAATTTACAATTAATACAAATAAACAAGGACAAAAACCTAATATATTATTATCATATACAGATCTAAGCGTATCTTATCCGGCTCGAAGGATCAAAAAGGTGTATGGTTTTATTCGTACACCCATTATGATATGAATGAAACACGACGTGTTATGATGGTGAACTGATTGATTTTACGATGTGAAATAACAAAATGCCGAGTCTATCGTTAACATGAGTGTGTTGGCAGTTCCACCGTACAGAGCATTTGTCTCGCGAGACTGGTCGCTAAGTTTCCAATTGAATTATTTCCATTCAATTCAATATCACATTATATGAGGATCTCGAGACCGCTTAGCCTGCGGGATGTCTTACGTGTGAAAGAAACTTTGCCGATATTGACTAGTTTCACGTTTGACGACATTGAGCGAGTGTAAGAGATATAGAAATAGCATGAGAAAACTAGTTGACAAAATTATCTCGATTCGGTTATGCTAAGTCATATGTACAGTAAGCGGTATATTATCTGACCTAAGACAGCGTGCATGAGAGGCGTGCGCATGTGCTCGTCGGTGCAGTCGAGGCTGGCGCGGGCGCCGGCGCCGGCGTGCAGCAGCGCGTGCAGTGCGTGCAGCGCGTGCACGAGCCCGCGCGCCGCCGCGGCGTGCACGCACGTGCCGCCTGCACTGTATACGGGACTGTTCAGCCGCGAGCATGATACTGCAACGAACAATCAATAGACAAGCTTATTTCTGTAAATTGTAAATACCTATACAAAATCTTTCTTATTATATAAAGAATAAATATTTCTTTATTAGTTTGTATGTAGAGGGTAATCATTGCAACCATTGAATTAAAAAAAAACTTATAGCATCTTGCACTATCCCTAAGTAACAAGCTATATTTCATCATCCCATTATCACTACCCAGATATCGATCGTGTACTCAATCGACATTAAAACTGTATGCTATGTATAATTAATTAAATCTAACCCATACTTTTGCTAGATTCGAGTTATGAATTTAAAAAAGTTGCAATTTTGTTTCTTTATTTTAAAGCCGATTGACTTCAAATTTGATATCTGGGGCGACCCGTTGTTAAAAATGGTAGATCGGATATTAGCATTGAAAACAGTAGCCACCATTTTGTTTTATTAGACAGAGTTTAACTGCGATGTGGTCCCATATAAACTTGGTTACAATCTAATAACAGTACGGAGTAAAAAAATCAAAACTCAACGGACAACAGTACACTCGTCGGGATTGGTTATTGTATGGATATTACATGCTATTGCTGTTACTACCACTAAAAAAAAAAAAAAAAGTTTTAACAAAACTTAGAAACCGACTTCAAAATAAAAACACTGAAAAGTAACAATTTCTATAGGTCTCTTTAGAGACTTTTTTATAGAAGATGCCAATTACTGAACATAAATAATACGCACCAATCTTAGGTATAAGTTCCTCTAAACTCTCTCCAGCTAGTATAGCATCGCATAGCTTCCTAGCTGAGTCTGCGTCTTCCGGTCCGTCAACCTTCTTGCACAACTGCTCCAAGTTTAAAGGTGTTGAAGGCAACAGATCCTCTGGGATAACTGGTGTGTTGTCCAATTGTGATGGTGATAGTGTGGAGAAACTTAGGTATGCTGGTGTGCTGTAAATTGTAATTTGGAAATATCTCTATTCTAAAAAAAAGCTACTGGCGCCGCCGCCGCCGCCTCTGCCAAAAGCTTGTTACGCTATCTCCTCCGAAACCGCTGGGGATATGGGGTCGAGACCGATACCAATCAATGCAGAATAATGTGGGGAAGAAAGTAAGATATGTCTCACATTCGTAGGACTTTTTTTATTTTATGTTTTGTGGAAAAACATGGGCAAAGCCCCTAGTTTAGTAAAAAAATTAAAGAAACTACTTTCTGATTAGCATGGGGAAAGCGGCAGGCAAGTGGGTCACCTGATGGTAAGTGATCTACACCGCTTATGTACGCCCACAATACCAAAAGAATTCAGTTTTCTGTAAGACAGTGGTTACAACCCGGTTGAGCTAGCTCGTTCATGCTGTACACAAAGCTGTCTACAGCATAGCTTTAGCACTTCCCAAAATGGATCACTGGACGAGTTAAGTCAATTAGTTTATTGGTCTTCATGGAGTGACCCTACTGTATATACTACTATATTATAGGTATTTTTAACCGATAAAAAACAGATGAGGTTCTCAATTCGACGAGTATATTTGTATTTTTGTATGCATAACGACAAAAATCAGAAAAATAAAAAAATAGAAAAATACAATCTTTACCTTGGGCATGGGCATATCACCGACTCAAAATAAATCAGTTTATTATTTGTAAAAAAGTGTTTTGTTAATGACATTGATTGGAGTTTCGATTAACATTAAATTCAAGAAGTAAAACTTAACATACCACTGCTCCCTCTGATCAGGGAGGAATATCCTCTTATTGCTGCATTTCATCTGCAGTTGTACTTTATGACATTCTCTGTTTGCTGGCAACCATCTGTACGAGAAGACTCCGCAGTGCGGACACCCGGGACGAACCTTGGCGTCATTGTATGGAAGACCACATTCCAGGTGGAAGAGATGGCCTTTAGAACACTGGTAGAATATACCCTGGAAGAAATGTAGACGGTTATTAATGTCATTAACTTGTAACACTAAAGTGGAAGATATGGCCTTTAGAACACTGGTAGAATATACCCTGGAAGAAACGTGGAGGGTTATTTATCAATGTCATCAACTTGGTAATACTAAAGACAGACTTGATCTTTGTTTTTCGAGAATGGACTGTCAATGGAATTTCCGAAATGGCGAACAAATCACTCGCATAATATTAAGCGCCTCTCCAGCCCATAAATAATAGCAATGACACTTAAAAGGAAGGGATCAGTAGGAATAAGGGAAGGGGATTTGGGCCTCCGAATTTCACACTCATCATACAAAACGCAAAACAAGCTTCACGTCGGTTTTCTATGAGACATTGGTAACAGGTAAATTTCGTTTCTAGTTAACGGAAAAAGATTAAAATGGGACACAAAATAAACATATCACAAAAACAGCCATCTTGGCGCAGCAACCGAGTAACTGTTTCTGAAACGAGAGGCTGTGGGTTCGATTCCCGTACCGAGATAATTGTATGTACCATAAATATTGTGGTCTGGGTGTTGAAGCCGTTAGTCCCTTGTACTTCCTGGTACATACAGAAACAGATTAACTTAGTGTGAGGACAGGAATATGAGTTACTGGGATTAAAAAACTATTGATAACTTTACAAAAATACAAGGACTATCTGTGTAATTGTTGGTATAAAAAAAACTCCTTTGATAATGTACAAATAGTCCTTTTTTTGTTTGTCCAGTGTCACCTGTGTGCAGTACAGTCCGCACGCAGGACAGCACATGTGCGCACGCAGTTGTCGCAGATGTAACGCGCACGCGAGCAAGTACGGCGCACGCGGACCCGCACGCACCAGCGGCGCCAGCGACGCCAGCGACGCGGACGTGCCGACACGCAACGCGCCGTGCGAACAACCCACGCGCACGCCGTCTGACGTCTCCACCGCCTGGCAGAACACCGGCTCTGCAACAACAACAGTAGCCAGACTAACAAGCGGGTCACCTGTAGGCCTAGTACAAGTTTTAATAGTTTTGTAAAACGATGAAAGTTTCCGTTTTCTCTCAATACGTCAAATATTAGTAGCCACTAGTGGGAACTATGATGAATTAAAATTAATTACATGGTTTATTTTATTTCATAATAATAGAATATGAAATTAGTTTTCAAGCGATTCTTTTCTTTATTACCATATGAATTACTAGTTTGACACTTCGACGGTACGATTATACGATATTTATACGAATTCAAAAACTCTAAACGTATTTGTAACTCATACTAGGCCTAATGATGGTAACTAATCATTACTACTTAATGAAACGGAACAAATCGATGGTGCCTCGAGACGCAAGATGATAAACGCCTCGTTCACAATCTCTGAGTAAACTATACATACACTAGGGGCTTTGCCCATGTTTTCCACAAAACATAAAATTAAAAAAAATCTTAAAGTCCGACGATATGAGACACATCTTACTTTATTCCCCACATTATTCTGCATAGATTGGCATCGGTCTCGACCCCATACCCCCAGCGGTTTCGGAGGAGATAGCGTGACAAGCTTTTGGCAGCGGCGGCGGCGGCGGCGGCGGCGCCAGTTACTTTTTTTTAGAATAGAGAGATACGCACTCACGCCTGTACTCCCCGCCATTCCACAGAGCTTGTTTCAGTCTCATGATGCGACAGGGTCGCCATACCGGACACAATTCCTGATTCCGGGCCAATACTAAACATTTCATGATAGAAAAACCCAATATCACTTAACCCTACCCGGGGATCGAACCAGATGCCTCAGCACGGCAGTCGTACCGCGTAAAAATATCTACTCGGTATATTCAAAATTAGCTGCCTTATACTTTAATCGGCGGCTAAATCTTACTCGAATATTGTGAAATAAGCCCAAAGTCTCATAATAGCTAGTCATTTCACCGGCATCAATGTTTATATATTGTGACAGCAGGGGACTACATGTCACTATTTCATGTATTAATTTATATGTAACAAAGCCAACTTGCACATCGTACACTCTGCTGATTAACGGATGAAGCAATGGCGAAACTAGGTTCCCGTTGCGGGTTGTGGGGGTCAGATGGCGGGTTATGGGGGTCAGATGGCGGGTTACCCCACATAATACCAAATCCAATGTCAAATCATGATGCGAAGAAAGCATTAAGTGAGCATAATGCCAGCTAGAAAGATTTACCTGTAAGGTCATCAGGTGCGGCGTACACGTTGCTGGGTGTCTCGCAGTAGCATGTCGCCACCACTGCAGTCTCGTCAACGGGACACGCAGCTTCCGAACCCTCGTCACCGCCCGCTGGGTTACTGTGACCAAAATGCACGGACTTCTTTTTTTATACGTAATAGGCTCGCGTTTGGCCACTATCACGCCTGATGGTAAGCGATGATGTGGCCTAAGAAGAAGCAGGCTTGCCTAGCAAAAAACGATTCACTCGCGACTTGAAGACACCCATTGAAGACACTTCCTATACTCCGTGTACATTTATCATTAAACTTCTTTCACCTGCCCTTATCCCACTCACAGTGGGGTCAGTGCAACATGCTTTTTACACATGTTACATTGAAATTTGTAGTTTAAACAACCGGCCGCCTGCCTGACGTCAACCCTTTTGAGGAGAAAACACCCAGACCCGGAACAAGTATTTGCAGATCACACAGGCATTATGTCACGGTGCGGGAATCGAACCCGCGGCCTCTCGCTACACAGCCGGCTACTCGTCCACTGCACTACGGAGGCTGTCATGTCTGTGTTGTACATTAGATTTTTTTTTATAGTATAAGCCGGCAAACCAGCAAGTGTGTCACCTGATGGTAAGCGATCTCCACCGCCCATGTACGCCCACAATACAAAAGAATTATGGACGCGTTGCCGACCTTAAAGGAAAGGGATAATAAGGGATTGGGAAGGGGAGGGGGATTTGGGCCTCCGGATATCTCACTCACCGTACGAAACGCAGCAGCAAGCTGCTACTTTACGCCGGTTTTCTGTGAGACAGTGGTAACGATCCGGACGAGCCGGCCCATTCATGCTGTAGACAAAATTGTCTACAGCGTGGCTCTACCACTCGGATAGATAGAATATTCTTTATTGCACACTAAATAAAGTAGGTAGCTTATAAAACAAGGATCATACAGTAAGGGTGATACAATGGGCGGTCTTATCGCAAACAGCGATTTCTTCCAGACAACCTTAGGATGGACAGAAGTTTTAGGTAGGTACCGAAAAAAATTATCATTAATTATTATTATAATTCATTCATATATTCATTCATTCATTCATATCATTATAATTATCATTAAATTTTAATATAGTAAAGAGATTTATATGTAGCTACTTACCTATCTTCTTCATTTTCTAACTCGGATTGCACCTCTTCACCCGTATTTAAGCGGCCACTCTTACGCTTCGATCGTGTGCTACTGCAGAATAAAAGATTTATTTAATCACATAATTCTTATAATAAATTATACGACAACTATCAGTTTATATACGTAAGAAAATAACATCTTGAAAATCAGCGTTCTATAATGGTTTGTGTCGCAACACAGCATGCATCATGCCGAGTTAGAAACCTAGATGTCACGGTGTAGGTGTGCAGCATTTTTGGATTTATTGTAAAAACTTTGTAATATAATGCATGTGTATCACTGAAGAAAATAAACAATTTTTCTTTCTTTCTATTGTGAATTAGTGTGTACAAGTGATATCTGATATGTAAACAGGGCTGGCTGTGGGAATTGGTTAGAGATCAGTTGCACTCTTAAATGTCTTAAGACTTTCTCGATTTGTATACATACTATTATTAGAATTTAATATACGTCCAGACCGTTATTAGCAATTAATTATACACGTACGGACCGTTCACTACAACTGAGGAGAGTGAACTGCGCACTAATTTTTTTTATTATTTGGTCGCTTGCCGATAGCCTGACGAGAGCTTTTGTCAGCGTCACCGGTTTTCGGGTGAATGCTTTAGGCACTCCAACCTTTTCTTTAGGCACTCCAACCCTTGCTTTAGGCACTCCAACCCTTGCTTTAGGCACTCCAACCCTTGCTTTAGGCACTCCAACCCTTGCTTTGGCACTCCAACCCTTGCTTTAGGCACTCCAACCCTTGCTTTAGGCACTCCAACCCTTGCTTTAGGCACTCCAACCTGTTAGCGACGCAACGAGCCGACGGCCGCCGCCGGAACTAAAAGGCGTCGCTAGTGAGCGGAACAACGCCGGTACCGGCGACGCGACGCCCCGCCCACTTCAGAGCAAGCGCGCTGCGGCCAATCAGCGCGCACAGCGTCGGAGGCTCACCCACGCCGGATCGGACACGCTCGGCACGGTTTATAAGCCGAGCCAAACGACGCATTAGTCGTAGTTTCGTGCGGAGTTTCAAGAGAGCAACAGTAGTATCGTGCGGAGTTTCAAGAGAGCAACAGTAGTATCGTGCGGAGTTTCAAGAGAGCAACAGTAGTATCGTGCGGAGTTTCAAGAGAGCAACAGTAGTATCGTGCGGAGTTTCAAGAGAGCAACAGTAGTATCGTGCGGAGTTTCAAGAGAGCAACAGTAGTATCGTGCGGAGTTTCAAGAGAGCAACATCTGAAGAATATTTGTGAATACGGAAATAAAAGCGAATACAGTACAAGAAAGAGTGTTTATTTATACAGTCCACCACAGTTCTTGGTCCTTCGAGAGCCGGATTTGTGTGTGCATGGACTTGTGACCGCGAACGTGCAATAAGGCTACCGATCGTGCCTTGCGAACTCGTGCGCTCCGTGCAAGCCATATCGCTCCGCGCTCTGCGATCTTGCGCACTGCAAACCGCCGTGAATCCGTGCACTGCGTAACTGTGCGCTGATTCATAAAAATCACACGTGGTGATTTTTTGACTGCACGTGGTGATTCTCCGTACGTCGTGCGATTCCGTGCTGTGAGTGACTTATGGCCGTTCCCTATATTCTGTCTGTCTCTAGTTTTGCTATACCGGCGATAGAAAATGTTATCTATTTTCCGTTTTACCGTCCCAATAAACTTACTAATGATAGGTAATCCTATTCTTCATTGCTGTCTACCGATGAGAGGACTGATAGCTGACTACAGATATACAACACTATGAAAATGACAGTTCAAGCGTCCCAATATTTTGTATGTGCTATCTGTCGATAAAGTTATTTAGTTTTTTCTTTATCGGTAGATTTTGACCGATAAACAGATATCCTCGGCTGTAAAAAACGAAATAAATAACGCATTTTGAAGAAATAGCCATGAGTATACAAAGCTTACATGGCACCTGCACTGCAATACAAAAAACTAAATAAATTATGTAAAAATCTAAAAGAAAATATAAAAAAATTCTAAAATTCCCATAAATAAAAATAATGCACCGTTTTGATAATTAAATTAAGTGCAAGAGACATATAAATATTTGTTAATACGAACAAAATAATTCCCCACTTCAGTAAAATCCTCCAAATTCGCTTGGGATTTTCGTTCAAAGGACTTGTATTCAGAGCCGTAATGTATTGACAGTAAAACGTTTCGTTATTACATTGTGTTTTACAACATAATAAGTATTTCTCGTTATTATTATTTCATTAACAGTGGTAAAAAATAAGAATTATAGATAAATGTTAAATTAAAACTTATATTTCTAATCTAAATCATATCTTCATATTTTCTAACATAAATTAAACAATAGTTCCTCTTTCTCAGCTTGTAAGAACATAACGCACAAGAGTCTTGAGAGACTCAGGCGCATATCACAGGACCCGCCCGCTTCGCCTCAAGTGGAGAAAACCACCGACATCGATCTAATGTGTACGCCCTCTACCTCAGCGGCGCGCATTATGTCGGGTACGGTTACAAAGGCGACAGCGATACACAAGATACCACCCCGGGTTAGATCACCTTCACGATCTATACGTTCCGTACGATCTACCGCCAGCGTAACTACAAGACTGCGTTTGGCTGAACTCGAGGCTGCAGAAAAGATGGCAGCCATTAGAAGAAAGGAACTCGAGATGGAAGCCGAGCTAGTTAAGAAAAGGCTGGCAATCGATATGTCCGCGATCCAGGACGATGCAGAAAGCATCAACGCGGAACAACCCATTGAGACGGACAGGGTTAACGAGTGGCTAGATAGAAACCCGCTTAGCTCACGGGAGGAAACCGGAGGATCAAGGGTGGAGCCGAGAACGCTGCGCTTCGACCTACCACGAGCGAGATCACCGACACCTCCTAGAGAAAGGAGCGATATCGAAAGATTAGCGGACACACTCGAGAAAATGGTGGGACCACGAGCAAGACACTCAGACCTACCGACCTTTACGGGTGCAGTAAATGAGTGGCTCCCATTTAAAGCGGCTGTGCGAGACACAACAGACATGTATCGCATATCGGCCGCTGAAAATATACAACGCCTGAGAAGCTGCCTCAAAGGAGAGGCACGTGACGCTGTGGCCGCCCTATTACATACAGCCACCGATCCAAGCGTCATCATGAAAACGTTGGAGCAGTGCTTCGGACGACCGGAGATCATAATAGATCGCGCATTGGACGAGTTAAGAAAAACATCCAAGCCAGGATCGACTGCGACGGAACTCAACAGCTTCGCAGTAAAGGTGCAAAACGTGATCTGCGTGTTAAGGAGCATGAATCGCCGGGAGTACCTGTACAATCCGATGTTAACGCGAGAAGTATTGGACAAACTGAGCCCGCATATACGGTCGCGATGGTGCGACTATGCTTCAGAGAATGAAGGTACGGCCGATCCCGAAATAATAGTGCTGTCTCGTTTTCTTATGCGTGAAGCGGACAGGGCATTAAAATACACGTATGCTCCGTCTACGGGAACAAGTCACGCAGCGAAGAAAGAAGTGAGACCCATTATCGCCGTAAAGAAAAAGGCAAGCACCGTCTACACAGTTGACGAACATGAAGAAAAGGAAGATTGTCCGGCATGTGGAGAAGCGCACATATTGACTCAGTGTCCGAAATATAAAGCGCTCAGCGTCGAACAACGATGGGACCTAGTAAAGGAGAAAAAGGTCTGCTTCAAATGCGCAAAGAAAACCCATCGTCGCATCAGCTGCAAAGCGAAGCCGTGTGGTGTGGATCAGTGTCGTCGCCCACATCACTCATCACTGCACCAGGCCGAAAGGAAACCTGTAGCAACCGAGGTACGAGAAGAAGTACAGGATAAAGAAGCAGTGCTGTCCGTAACGCCGAAAATGAACGTCGGCTCACGCACCGTGCTCCTAAAGATGTGCCCAGTGATTATCGCCGGTCCACGGGGGGAGGTGAGAACGCACGCTCTCCTCGATGAAGGTGCCACGGTCACATTGATCGACGAATACCTCGCGGAAAGAATAGGCGCAGAAGGCCCAACGCAGAAACTACACCTGAGCGGCGTGAATATGGCTCAGACCGAGCGAGCCAGCAAATTGGTCACGGTGAAGCTGCGTGGAGTAACGGCAAGTAATTCACACGAGCTACGGGCACGCACGATAAGGGGCCTGAAGCTTCACCAACAGTCCATCCCAGCGTCTCTTATGAAGCCCAGACACCTAAAAGATCTGGCGCAAGACGAGGTGTGCTACGAACGAGCACGCCCCGGTATCTTAGTGGGTTCAGACCACTGGGAGCACATCGTCTCGCGGGAACTACGGGTTGGAGGCCGCAACGAACCAGCCGCCTCAAGAACGCTGCTTGGATGGGTGGTACACGGAACGGTACCACGCAGCGTTATAATGAAAACGGAGAACGTGCTCCACATATATGAACGGGAACACGAAGATCGACGACTGCACGAACAAGTTGAGGAGCATTTTAAAATAGAGTCGCTCTGCGTTACACCAGAGCCAAGGGTGAGTGACGCCGATCAACGAGCCATCTCTAAGCTCAAGTCGTCGATCAGAAGGGTCGATTGCGGATATGAGGTTGGCTTGCCGTGGCGACGAGATGACATCGCCATGCCGCCAAGTTACAACTCAGCGCTTCGACGTCTGCGGCAGATTGAGAAAAAGATGGATGCCTCACCTGAATTTGCCCGGGAATACACCGCACAAGTAGACAACCTACTGGGTAAGGGATACGCGGTGAAGTGCGACGGATCTGAACAAACGAGCGCCGTCTGCTGGTATCTCCCTCACTTTGCGGTGAAGAACCCGAAAAAGCCCGGGAAACAACGATTGGTGTTCGACGCAGCAGCAAGAAGCCACGGGGTGAGTCTAAACGACCACCTACTGGAAGGACCGGACTTACTGCTGTCCCTGCCTGGAATCATATTCAGATTCAGAGAGAAGGCAGTGGCGGTAACCGCAGATATACAAGAGATGTTCCTGCGCATCAAGATTAGAACAGCGGATCAGCCGGCTCAACAGTTCTTGTGGCGGGGTAACGAACGAATTGACCCCCCACAACATTATAAAATGACGAGCATGATTTTCGGCGCAGCGAGCTCTCCGTTTACGGCACATTTTGTAAGAAATTACAACGCCAATGTGCATGCGCAACTGTATCCAGGAGCGGCGGAAGCCATCACCCGGAGCCACTATATGGACGACTTAGTGGCCAGTTACGACACACCCGAAGAAGCACACGGCGTCGTAAAAGAATTAAGAATGGTCCACGCAGCAGCGGGATTCACTCTACGTGGATGGAACGCGAACGACCCGAGCGTGCTGCGCGACGTACCCCCAGAGTTGCGTTCAAATGAGCTCACGCAACTGGGGGGAGAACAACCCGAGAGTAAGATACTCGGCCTCCACTGGGATCCAGAACGGGATGAACTCGGATTCGATACCTCCATGAACCGAGTTCCTGCGGAGGTGCGCGCACAAGCCCGTGCGCCAACGAAGAGGGAAGCGCTCAGTGCAGTAATGTCCATATACGACCCACTGGGACTACTGAGTCACTACACCGTTCGAGCCAAAATAATACTGCAGAGCCTGTGGCGCATCCAGATGTCATGGGACGAACGGATACCGGATGAAGAAGGCGACCAGTTCGCGGCATGGTTGTCGCAGCTCACAACGATCACCCAACTGAAGATACCGCGGTGCTACGGGTTGATGAGCTGCGCCAACATCGAGCTACACATAATGTGCGACGCCAGCGAGCAGGCATACGCCGCGGTGGCGTATTGGCGCATATCAGGCCAAAAAAACGACGTCTCCTTGGTGGCAGCCAAGGCGAAGGTGGCGCCTCGACGTGCACAGACCATACCGCGCCTCGAGCTCCAAGCGGCAGTCGTCGGAGCACGCCTCGCCGACACCATTAAAAGAGAACATCGGGTCGAGATAACGAGGACCGTCTACTGGACCGACTCGTCTACGATGGTGCATTGGGTGCGGAACGACGAGCGACGCTACACGCCATTCGTCTCGCATCGCCTGCGAGAGATCGCCGAGCTCACCGACAAGAGTGAGTGGCGATGGTTGCCGACGGGAGAAAACGTCGCCGACGACGCCACAAGATTACGGCACGACGCCATCCAGGGAGACAGCCGGTGGTTCCTGGGGCCTGATTTCCTCCACGGACCAGAGGAATCATGGCCCACAGAGAAGGGAAACTGCAGGGATGAGGAAGCAGAGATCCTGCACGTCACCGAGGATAGCGACAAAAACAGCTGGCTACCCGACCCAGCCCGCTTCTCCAAGTATGAGGTATTGGTACGAGCAACGGCTAGAGTCCTGGCATTCGTGGACATCTCACGACGCAAGATGACGCGTCTGGAAATGGAGCACATAGAGAAGGCCGAACGCCTTCTGATCCAGCAGGCGCAACGAGAAAGCTTCGGGGAGGACATCAGGAGGCTCAAGACCTCCCATCCAATCGCCAGATCGAGTCGCCTGTTTAAACTGGATCCGGTGCTGGAAGACGGCTTGCTGCGAGTACGAGGACGCATCGGAGCAGCCGATGCCGTAGCAAGCACCAAGCGACCGGTGATCCTGGACGGCCGCCATCATCTCACCCGTCTCGTCGTAAAGAAAGCACACTGCGCTGCGGGTCACGCAAATCGGGAGCGCGTGACTAACGACCTACGACAGCGGTACTGGGTCATACGCCTGAGGCCCACTGTACGCGCTGTGGAAAGGGACTGCGCATTCTGCAAGGTGCGCAGAACGAAACCGACCACCAGCTGCCAAGAAACGTCTGGCCGCTCGGAATCGTCCTACGCACACACGAAGGACCTGACGGAGGCATCCGAGTCGCCGAGGTCCGGACAAAGAGCGGAGTGTTCCGGCGCCCCGTCAGCAAGATCGTCGTGCTACACCCGGAAGAGGCTGCGCGAGCTACGCCGGGGGGAGACTGTTAGCGACACAACGAGCCGACGGCCGCCGCCGGAACTAAAAGGCGTCGCTAGTGAGCGGAACAACGCCGGTACCGGCGACGCGACGCCCCGCCCACTTCAGAGCAAGCGCGCTGCGGCCAATCAGCGCGCACCGCGTCGGAGGCTCACCCACGCCGGATCGGACACGCTCGGCACGGTTTATAAGCCGAGCCAAACGACGCATTAGTCGTAGTATCGTGCGGAGTTTCAAGAGAGCAACAGTAGTATCGTGCGGAGTTTCAAGAGAGCAACAGTAGTATCGTGCGGAGTTTCAAGAGAGCAACAGTAGTATCGTGCGGAGTTTCAAGAGAGCAACAGTAGAATCGTGCGGAGTTTCAAGAGAGCAACAGTAGTATCGTGCGGAGTTTCAAGAGAGCAACAGTAGTATCGTGCGGAGTTTCAAGAGAGCAACAGTAGTATCGTGCGGAGTTTCAAGAGAGCAACATCTGAAGAATATTTGTGAATACGGAAATAAAAGCGAATACAGTACAAGAAAGAGTGTTTATTTATACAGTCCACCACACCAACCCTTGCTTTAGGCACTCCAACCCTTGCTTTAGGCACTCCAACCCTTGCTTTAGGCACTCCGACCCTTGCTTTAGGCACTCCGACACTTGCTTTAGGCACTCCGACCCTTGCTTTAGGCACTCCGACACTTGCTTTAGGCACTCCGACCCTTGCTTTAGGCACTCCGACCCTTGCTTTAGGCACTCAAACCCTTGCTTTATTTATTTATTTTCCGACGTTTCGAACGAGTTGCATCGGCCGTGGTCACGGGTTGACTGAATACGAGCTCAGTGCCGTCTTCGTTAAATAGGTGTTTTAGTGGGGGTGGTAGTGACAACTACCCTCAATTAATCTTTTCTTTCGTCTACTTTGGCAAACGAGCAAGTGGGTCACCTGATGGTAAGTGATCTCCACCGCCCATGTACGCCACAATACTAAAATAATCATGGGTGCGTTGCCGACCTTAAAGGAAAAGGATAATTAAGGAATTAGGAAGGGGAGGGGGTTTGGGCCTCCGGATATCTCACTCACCGTACGAAACGCAGCAGCAAGCTGCTACTTCATTACTGTCGGTACTTTGACATACAATGCTAACGTCTTCACACTGACCGATTAGACCACTACGGCGCCCTTTGCACTTACTGATGACTGGATTCCATGTTGTTGACAAACGGTATCCATCTTCTCGATTAAAATTCTTTTTTTTCTATTGCTTCACATACTATCCTTAAGTGATAATAATGAACAGTGGATAAGACCTGTGGTTTATGTAGATCTATCGTGGTTTTTCCAGACTCTAGCAAATGCCCAACCACCGCAGACTTGTTAATCTGACGGTTTTTACAGCTGAAATGTGTTCCTTGACTCTTTTAGCGATTGATATTGTTGTCTGTCCGATATAGGAACTACCACAACTGCAATTTACCTTATTAAGGCCATGAGTTTGAAAGGGAATTACATCCTTTGGAGTTCGCAGATGATTACCTTAGAGAGCGTACTATATACAGTTTTTACATCGTATTTCTTAAGTACCGTACTAATTTTACCCACCACCACCCCCACTAAAACACCTATTTAACGAAGTCACCACTAAGCTTTCATTTTTAAGGGTTGTAGTGCCTAAAGCATTCACCCGAAAGCCCGGTGACACTGACAAAAACCGACTCTCGTCAGGCTATCAGCAAGCGACCAAATAAAAATAAAAAAACTCTCATTCAGTCAAGCTGTGACCACGGCCGAGGCAACTCGGTCGAAATGTCGGGAAATAAATAAATCAACAGGTATCTATACCTTTAAATATAACGCGATTAAGACTCGTTTAATTAATTATAATTATTATAGTTGCACTTGCTTTCTATAATTTCAACGAAAACTTACTGTTCATTAGTTTCGCTGAATGTATGACCAGCTCTTCTTGCTGACCTCCGTCGCGGAATTCTATAAAAAGACATTTGTATTTACTTTTTTTTTATTAATATAAATTATTATAGTATAGTGATTTCTTAGGTTTACGCGAATATTACACATTGAAATAAAACTAGTTTATAGGGATTTTACGGGAGAGTCTCTCCCGTGATCACGAAGGCTGAAAAGCTTTCGAAACGTCGGGACTAAAATAAAAATTAAACCGCGATAAAATCCGTATAAACTAGTTTTATTTCAATTATTATAGTATGTTTTATAATTCTACAGTAATATGACTTATATACGAAGATCATATTTAAAAGGCTTTGACGTTTTTATGAAGCTTTAGCATGGCAAAAATTCAACTGATAAACTCACTTGTGCGTAGTACTAAATCGTATTAACGCTGCGTCAGAGACGTCCGTGTTGCGTCCATTGGAAGTCTGTTCATGCTTACCATCAGGCGAGCGACGAGCTCGTCTACTCATTAAGTTATAAAGAAATAAATTCAGATCGAAATTTAATGGGATGTTATTGCTTCAAATAATATAAAATAAGTAATAATAGTTGCAGGCTTTAAAATATGTGTTGTGCTAACTTATTCGTTTTGTTAGTGTAAGTGGGTCTTACGCCTGTTTTCACCGACTCTTGTTTAACATTAATTGACCCCTAAAGCCCCACACACAACTTCAAAACGGTGTGACGACGCAACGTAAAAATAAACTTCGTCCGCTTTGATATACAATGTGTTATGGAAAGGTGTGATCATATTTAAAGGGCGTTACATACACCTGACAGTGAGTATTTATGTACCGATCTTATCAAAATCTAGACATCATAAAGTTTTACGCTAATTCTAATCATTCGTTTATTGCAATCAATAAGATCGATCATGTCCCTATAAAAGGAAGTACTAGAGTGAGAATAACAATGCTGGAGTAGACAAAAGATCAGCTGTTTCATTTAGTGTTGTACAAAGATACAAGTCGAGTATTGACATGTTACTGATTCGATTAAAAACAATTTTTTGGAACTACGGGCGGTGAAATATTTATACCGTACACTATACGCTCAAATTTGACCACACTTTTCTGTAACACATTGTATATTGAGAGTTAGAAGTCAAGTAAAGCTAAAGATAAGTCTGTAAAATGAACGTTATAATAATAAATAGGTAGGGAACCTTTAGCTTTACTTAACTGTAAATATGAAAAAAATAATGATATGATTTAAAGAAATAAAATGATCTTTGACCAATAACAATGTAATAATGGTGCAGTTAGCCGACGCGTTATATTGAGAGCGGAGCCACAGACGAGTTCATCTCGCTAGTTTTTTTTTTTTGGAATAAAACTAGTTTATATGGATTTTATCGCAGTTGAATTTTATTTTAGTTCCGACGTTTCGAAAGCTTTTCAGCGTTCGTGGTCACTGGAGAGACTGAGGTTGTAGGTCGTTTCGAAAAGTTACATTGGCTACCTTCATTAAAATAACGATATTATGGTCTGGCAGTTGGTCAAGACACCGTGAGCTTTTTCTGCGTAGATCGGACTAATGTCAACTAACTTTAAAAAAAATACAAAATAAATGTATAATTTCGAAACGTCGGGACTAAAATAAAATTATACCGCGATAAAATCCGTATAAACTAGTTTTATTCCAATGTGTAATATTCGCGTAAACATAAGAAATCACTAGTTTTTTTTTATTTACTTAAGTGACGAAACGAGCATTTAGTTAGTTAGTCTTAGTCTCATAATGTAATTTCAATGGCTTCAATGTCCTTCAAACGCGAACACAAAAGTGCTTACACTTAGCGCCTCATCCGTGGCTCGGCCCGTGCTATCACACGTCGTGTAACTGCACCATATACGTGATTTAAAAAGCAGCTAAGTTGGATAGAAAAAGCAAAGTTTCATCATGTAATAACTGCATGCTTATTTGCAAAATAAAGTAAGGCATAAAAAATAATATCCTAGTTATCTTTTTTTAAATTTTGTGACTTATAAATTTTTCCTTGTTTATATACAGGCTGATCTAGAAATGATGGTCGTATACGTAATTTACAATATTTCTGTGAAAGTTGTCACTGTAGCAAAGTGCAAGCCAATCCCGTACGCGAAAGTAAAACAGGATGTTCCTTATTAGTTAAAATTATTTCGATGAGATTTTTGAATATAAATATTGAAGCCTTCCATAGTTATTTAAAAATGATAAGGTAATTGCTACTTTTGTAAAGAATATTGTAGATATAAAACAGTTACACATATACATTAATTTATCTAAATATCAATAAAAAAATGTCCTGCTGATATACCAGTAAAATATTGAACACTACTCTGGGTATAGCAATAAAAAACCTATCACAAACATTCTGTATAAGCATTTTCTACAGCAAACTAAAAATAACTTGATATCTACATAGATAACAAGTTATCTTCCGATGATACTTCACTTTTGCTCATCCTCGGGAGCTGGTGATGAACCGTCACTGTCATTTGTGAATGAAGAACACAATCTTTTAGACCTCCTGGGTTGTTCACTGGGCGAAGCCTCCGCTGAGCAGTAGTAGTCCTCGTCGCTGGTACTGTCATCGAATTCTCTGCGCAGCTTGCCAGTCACCTCTGATTCGTTGTCCAATTCTCCTTCGTCTTCCAACTCCTCCGCTTCATTTTCTTCTAACTCTCTGTTAAATAAAATCGATTATGCACCATTGTTCTATTTATCATAATTTGGTAATTAGATTACCAAATTAATATGGGTTGGATCTGGAAAAATTACCACACCTGTACTTCAAAGTTTAGCTACCCACAATGTCTTTATTTTTATTATGCATTCTTCATTTTCTGCCTGCCCTTATCCCAGTCGCAGTGGGGTCGGCGCAACATGCTTATTTAATATATGTTACAGGAAGAATTGGATTGTAGTTTTTATGACTGGCTGCCCGCCTGACGTATTGTTTTATCCATTAAAATAATAATAAATAGTAACTATATCTAAGCTTTAATATACTAAAATATGATGTTCATGTTTAGCAGTCATCAGGTTTGATTTTATTAGTTTTAATGATGAAATAAGCAGCATGTTGCATGCTTGTTATGTTTCTCTGCCTTCTGCTACACATAGAATACCATAAAGTACAACCTGAACATACCCAATCTCGCCAGCATCCTCTTCATCAACAACAACTGCTTTCAGCCCCAACACCCTCAGATGCTTCAGCTGTGTCTCGTTTCTCTGTAGAGCTTCACCTTCTGAATCTCCATCCACCATATCCATGTCTGCATCTTCTTTTGTTTTACTTTTTGATACAGCTTCAGTAGCAGTGAGTCGTGCAGACTTATGTGCCTTCACTCTGTCCTCTGGTTTGTCTACAGGCACTTCCTCAGCCACCTTCGGCTTCTGTCGACGAGTAGACCTCTGCGGAGTGATGTCGTCATACAATTTCTCTTTGCGGGCGATAGCGTTTGCAACCACATTATCCGAGTCCTTGCTGCGGCGACTGGTCGCCCGTTTCGTGTTAAGGGTATCCGAATCATCGTTCTCTGACGCCGATTTGTATTTTTTCGGCGAGACAGAGGTGTCGCTGTCGCACACCCACTCCCACTTACCTCTGGTGCGACTAGAGCGCCGCGGCGACACCTCCTCGTGTTTCTCCTCTGTAGACACAATCTTCATGTTGTTACTCTTAGCACTCGACTTCTCCGACCGAATGGTCAGCACTATCCGAGGTTTGGGATCCTCCGCATCACCTTTCTCAGTTTTTTTAACGTCGCACGTCTTGTCCAAACTCACTGTGAGATTGTCCGTGCATGTTTTGTCGACCTTTTTGCCAGCCTCTTCGTCGTCGGTAATCATGTTGTATCAAGGATTTCCACAAGTGTCAAGGTCGAGAACTCTCACCGACCACCGTCTCGTATTTATAGAATACTTTACAATAACAACGCCCGTGTCCAACTACAACAGGTGTTTATTGAGAATTTATCAAGCCTTGCAAAATGGTCATTGTAATTTGTAGTTGGTATTCGGTTTCCTTTATTTTCTAAATATTATTATACCTAGTTATTCGTTCATAAAACTTTTTGATAAAGAATTAATTACATATTTGTAGCCAATATATTATTAGACAAATAAAAATAAATAAATAAAAATACGACCGAATAAATGAATGAATGAATCACAGATAAGGTATTATTGACAAATAGAATATAACTGATTAAATACAGGTAATATTTGCATGATTACGCACTATACCTACGTCTTTAAATATTTCCTCAAATAACTTGCTGTACGTCCTGCCAATGTCACAGTCCAGCAAGATTATAGTTATATTCTCTTTGGGTTAGAGTGTGGAGTAAAAACACGACACGAACGTTCGTGTCGTTTGATTGTGATTGGTCGAGAGACCAACGTGGGACGTTATTACGAGATAAACCCTATAAACCTGTCAGGACGCGATGGAAAGTTTAGTTTTTGAATGTTTTGCATTCTAAGGCTGAACACCACGCGCCACACACTGATACACATTAGTCTGTGCATCCAGCGTGCTAGATGAAACTGAATTTTGTGTTTAGCTTCACCAGTTGTATATTTTCATCTTCATTTTTCATTATCCAAAGAGAACACACCAGTGTTTCATCGTTTTTGTGAAGTTTTGAAAACCTTGTGTATACTTGTCATTGGCAAAATGCTTAATAATGCGAACCAAAGAAAGACCACTGGCTGTCAAAATTACGCTTCATAGAGATGGGTACTCGCAAAAATTCCTGCGCCAACGTTTTGGGTTAACTCAAAATTGTGCTATAGCCCAGCAAAATGGGACGTGCCAAGTGAGCTGCAAGCGCACGCCATCTGTAAGAGTATATATTTTGTTTTTTATACCCACGCTCCTAGGCTTTTAGCACAAGCAGCGTACGTACTATGTTGGCTTAGCAATGGGCGATTATGACTGATACTAATCACATCATTTGGTTAAGTAATTACTTTAAACTTAAGCTCGTACATCAGCACCAGCCCGCGAAATTAAATTCTTATTGTTTCTTCTTTAATTTCCAGTTTCATATTTCGACATATTAAAGGTTATGATAAAAATAAATTTAATTCTTAATTATCTCAATAATTATTAGGGGGTGCCCTCAGCGAAGGTCATTTTTTATCTATATTCTGTCGAAAGATCTATCTGCAATTTAAAAAAAACCAAAAGATTAATGTCACCAACTAGTGCTGAGTTCAAGTTTATTTATAAACTGCGGTCTGCGCTGTGGACGAACTCATACCGAAGAAGTGAGTCAACACATACGACGCGGCACAGTAAACTGAGTTGGCGCAATTGCGCGACATAGCGCCCACACTGCGCGCCACAATGTTGCCCATCTCTATTGCTAAATGCTACATGACATCACATGACATCTCAATTTCTTTGACTTTTATAAATTTATTTTGATAAAAAATAATGTATGACAGAATTGGACAGAATAATCGATATAATAAGAATAGATTTATGTATAATAAATATAATCTAATTTTAAAATAGAGGTCTTCTGATAAATCTGCAACCTCAAAGAAAATACTTATGTATTGAGTAATGAGTATATTGATAGCGGGCAGTGCAGCGTCAAGAGCGGACCGTACAACCAATTGTATTGAATATTGTAATATAGATAAAAGACTCCAATTCAATTCCTCGTGACCCTGACTGAATAGGTCAACTTTAACATAGTTGTTAAACAAGTTTTGCTGTTCTATTTTTAAATTTCGTTAGTAGTCCATTGAGTGGCTCTTTACTAAGGCCTGTGGTTATTACCGGTGAAAGCGTATGATATACCAAGGCTAGCGCGTAGTGCGTACCACAGAGTACATTATATATTAGCGTAGTGCGTACTAAAGAGAATATAACTAGTAGGTTGGTGCGTAGGGACGCCACGACGACGTATATTAACGAAGACATGAGCCAGCTGTTCCTGAGCGCGCAGCACGTCCTGCAGGGTGGCTACCATCATGCCACCCTGCGTAGGTTGCAGGAGCCCAATACAACCATTGAGCCACATAATATTATGTACCCGGTGTTTTTACTGTGAGTATAATAGTTATTACCAAAGACTTTAAAACTACTAGACAAGCTGCGTGGTACATAGGAATTGCGCCACTAAGTTACGGTCAATTGACCGTAACTCAATATTAGTATCTCGCTTACTCTCAACTAGAACACCTCTCACACTCCTTGTCTGTGAGCTGTCAAACTCCAGCGTTATGTGAAGTAATTTTACTTCTAAACAGTCCGTCTAGTAGTATACATTAAAGTCTTTGGTTATTACATACTATTTGACAGTGGAATTGTAAACTAAATATTTGAATAATGTTTCAATTGCCAGAGTCTTTTAGTAGTAATGTATTTTTTTTTAAGCTTGGATGTAACAAACAGGTTGCTGGCCTGATGGTAAGCACCACACCTGCCCATAAACAGAAGCAACAGCACACAGACTAGAAAATGCTGTATGGCATTGGACTGTGCTTGTCACCCTGAAAAATAATACATAGACATGTTAAGTTTCATAATGCCTGGTAATTTACATACATACATAGACTCACGCGTATTTCCCATAGGGGTAGGTAGAGACAACGGATTTCCACATGCTACAGGAAAGAGGCATGCATTTATTAGTATATTGTGTATTTCAGGCACATTTATAAGTAACATTGTGTACTTATTTTGAATAAATAACAAGAAAATACACAATGATTTATGTAATTATCATGCAGCTACATAATATATATAGTTGCAAATAATATATGCAACTGCATTTAACAAGTTTCAATAATTATTATTATATAATATTCAATAATTTACTTGTTAAAAGTAATAGCTCAGTGGGGAGTGGTATAAAGTGCTGAGACGAAAGTTGCAGGTCCGAAACTAGCGCCAAAAGCATTCACCATTGACTTTTCTAAGTCACTTGTGTATTCAATCTCCAAATCACAAGACACAAACGCATCAGCTCAATAGCTGCTACTGTGATTTATAATAATAATAATACTAGCCCTGTATTATACATGTCCCACTGCTGGGCACGGGCCTCCTCCACTGAATGAGAGGGTTTAGGCCGTAGTCCGCCACGCTGGCCTAATGCGGATTGGCAGACTTCACATACCTTCGAAATTCTTATGGAGAACTTCTCAGGTATGCAGGTTTCCTCACGATGTTTCCTTCACCGTTGAAAGCAAGTGATAATTACATACGCACTCACGCCTGTAATCCCCGAAGGGGTAAGCAGAGGTGTAACTAGTACACCCACATTTCGCCGAGCGTATCTCCGTCCCACGATGTGATAGGGGAAGAGCCTATCGCCATACCGGGCACAAATTCCAGACTCCGGGCTGATACGGAGCATTTCGTAATAGAAAAACCCAATACCACTTTACCCGACCCGGGGATCGAACCCGAGACCTCAGCGTTAGCCTCATTAATATACATGTAACTTAGAAAAGTCAGAGGTGTATGCTCTTGGGGCTGGTTTCGAACCTGCGACTTTCGTCTCGACAGTCCATACCACTCCCACCTGAGCTATCACTGCTATTAGTGTGGTTTATATATATGTATAATAATAATAATAAAAAAAATGTACACATAGAAAAGAAAATTCAAACATTTGTTTTTTCATTACAGGGAAGATGACAATGCAAAACAAGAAGTAGCTAGCATGCCCAATGTATACCGATATGGTATCAACCACCTGATTCCAGTGCTTGAAGACTTGGTGGCCAAGGGACTCAAATCTATACTTATATTTGGAATTATTGAGACATTGCCTAAGGTATTTTATCTAAGACAAAATCTAAAAAAAGATAATTAAAACTGAACAAAATTGAGTCGAAGTTATTGTAATTTATTGGTTAGTTTATTTACTTTTAGCTTTTAATATTTTTGAGTATTATTTATTTATACATACGCACTTACGCCTATAACGCTCGAATTGTAGCCAGAGATGTAACCAGTACACCTATATTTCGCCGAGCTTATTTCCGTCCCATAATGAGATAGGGGGCGAGCCTGTCGCCAATGCGGGCACAATTCCAGTCTCTGGGCTGATACTGAGCATTTCATAACAGAAAAATCCAATATCACTTTTTTTCACAATACCCGAGCCGCGAACTCAACACAGCAGTCGTACCGCGTACGCATTACAACTGCATATTTAGTCATTTTTAGTGAAAATATCGGGGCATCAATTTTGAAGTTTTAGCTTTTATCCCTAATTACACCTGTTGAATTAGGTGAAAACCGCATTTATAATATTGTTTAGGATGTTTTAGTCTAATGTCGACAGCCTCCGTGCCGCATTGGGCGAGTAGCCGGCTGCTGAGCGTGATTCCGAGGGTTCGATTCCCACACCGAGATTTTTTTTGTATGATCCACAAATATTTGTTTCGGGTCTCGGTGTTGTGGGAGCGCAAGTCCCTCGTAGTCCCTGATACCCATGATACAGGTTGACCTAGTGTGGGGTCAGGACTATGTGTGTAACTGTTGGGTGTATTTATTTATTTATTTTAATGTGAATACGTGCATTAGGTGTAGTCGAGCTTGTCGTTACTGATTGGTGGAAATATTAATTTATCGTGGTTATAATAAATTATGTTATCGCCCGAAATAAAATTGAGATCTACTGCACAAACTGCTCATTAACCTCATAGCGACATTCACATTCACACGTAGCGAATACAATTATTGCTTCAGCTGTGTAAAGAAATGACTGGGGATCATATAGAATTTACAGTAGTATTTGTAAAACATATTCTTTGTTTTCATATACACACATCACAATCCATGCTTATCATCTTATACAATTTTTTTATTTTTATTAACCTACCAGCTTTTGCTCGCGCTTTTAATGCTGTATGTATCATAAAAAAATAAAAACATAAAATTTTATCTATAAAATAAATTTAGGAGTGGACCATCCTTAACATTTAGGGGGATGAAAAATAGATAGTAGCCGATTCTCAGACCTACTGAATATGCATATAAAATTTCATAAAAATCGGTCCACCCGTTTCGGAGGAGTATGAGAACGAACATTGTGATACGAGAATTTTATATATTAGATATTTTCTCACTGCTGGGCAAAAGTCTAAGAAGCGACACGTCGGTAGAAGAAGGAAATCGTGGCTCAGGAACATAAGAGAATGGACAGGAATCACCAGGGTAGAAGAGCTATTTAACCTGGCAAGAAATAGAAAGGAATTGCGGAGTTGACAGCCAACATTCAATTAGTGAATAGGCACCGCAAGAGAGAGAGAGAGAGAGAGGGCAACAGACTAGGGAACGTTCGAACGTTCCCTATCGAAGTCTGTTGTCGGCCAGTCTTTGTCGAAGTGGTCAAGATCGTAGCGCCACCTCTTTCGGGGTCTGCCCCGTCGTCGCCGTCTACCATCTTCGGGCACCCATTGAGTGACAGTCCTGGCCCACTAATATTATAAATTAATAATATGACAGCCTCCGTGGCGCAGTGGGCGAGTAGCCGACTGTGAAATATGAGGCCGCGAGTTCGATCCTGCACCGACACAAATTTTTATTTCGGGTCTGGGTGCTGTGGGACCGTAAGTCTCTCGTAGTGCCTGATAGATGACCCACGACACAAACACTTAAAAAAAAGATTAGATAGACATATAAAGAACCAGACAAACCTGTTTTTACACGACAAAACGAGTCGACAAAATTATCTTTTTTTTATTAGTTTGATTGACGAGACGAGCAGATCGCTCGCCTGCCCATAAACAGAATCAACGCCACACAGAACTTTAAATAAAAGCACTGCATGACACTAAACTACGCTCGTCACCCCGAGAGATAAGGTGTTAAGTCTCATAATGGCCACTAATTTCACTGGCTTCAATGTCCTTCATACCGGAACACATAAGTGCTTACACACTGTTGCTTGGCGGCAGAAATAGACGGCGCGGTGGTACCAACCCGCCGGCCTCTCGCATACGAGGGACCTACCACCTTTTAATCTAGTGTTGCGTATGCTAAACCCCTTGGAGCCAATTACCAATACATAAATGTTTCGATTTTATCCGCTGTTGTATGCCTTATATCTCAAATCCAATAGAGTAGTTGACTACATGTTTTTTATTATTTAAATCAATAAGTTACGTTACTCAAAATCTATTGCAGAAAGAATTTTATAAATCGGACCAAAAATAAAGTAAGTTAGAAGCCATTCAAATCCTGTAGAAGGGATAATTGTCAAATGACAGACGACGCAAACTTTGACGTCACGTGTAAAATGTTCATTATGGTGCACGCGTGCAAGCGAGATAGTGAGATATCCCTACTACGCAGCCACTTTTCCTCATACCAACATTTAAAGTTATAACGGCGGGCACTTTTCTGAAATAATTTTGATTGTGTTTTAATAAAAGGGTTTCTTTTGCGTATCATTTTCTGTTGCTTATAAAATAATGTATAAAATTCAACATAAGAACCCTACTACAACTACCCTATTACAAATAGACTAATGTTTCGATTTTATCCGCTGTTGTAAAAGATTTTAATGTATGTATACTACTAGACAGGCTGTTTACAAGTAAAATTGCGTCACAAAACGCGGTTGTTTGACAGCTCACAAACAGAGAGCGCGATAGGGGTTCTAGTTGAGAGTAAGTGAGATGGGTGTATTGAGTTACGGTCAATTGACCGCAACTTAGTGGTACAATTTCTATGTACCGCGCAGCATGTTTAGTAGTGTACATTAATGTCTTTGGCTGTTGTATGCTTTACTTCTCAAATCCAATTGTTCCAGGACCCAACAGGTTTACACGCAGACTCGTCAGACAACCCAGTGATGCGAGCACTGCCCAAACTGCGCGCAGCACTCCCCGACCTTCTACTAGCATGTGACGTGTGCCTCTGTCCGTACACGTCACACGGACACTGCGGCTTGCTATCAGACACCGGAGCGATCGACCACGCCGCCTCCGTCAAGAGGATCGCTGAGGTCGCGCTCGCGTATGCCAAGGCGGGTGAGTACTAGCCTGTGTAACCTACATCTTTTTTTTATGGCATGGGCCGTCAAACGAACAAGTGGGTCACCTTGATGGTAAGTGATCACCACCGCCCATGTACACCCACAATACCAAAAGAATCATGGGCGCGTTGCCGACCTTCAAGGAAAGGGACAATTAAGGGATTGGGAAGGGGGAGGGGGTTTGGGCCTCCGGATATCTTCCTGTACTTTACGCCAGTTAGCAAGCAAGCTACTACTTTACGCCGGTTTTCTGTGAGACAGTGGTAATGACCGGGCGAGCCGGATCATGCATGCTGTAGACAAGTGTCTACAGCGTGGATCTACCACTCATACACTGCAGTTTGTATAAGGGTGATATTATAACATAACATAAGCTCACGCAGGTATCCCCGAAGGTATAGCAGAGATTTAACTAGTACAATAGTTCGCCAAGATTTGCTCCGTCCCATAATGTGATAAGGGCGAGACCATCGCCGTACCGGACACAAAGTCCAACCCCGTTTGATTTAATAGAGAAAAAATATTACTTCTGAATTTGTGCCTGATATGGCGAGAAGTTCCCCTATCATAGGACTGATGATTGGCGAACCATGGAGATCCCTCGCCTGTTGGTCAGTACCACGCCTGCCTATAAACAGACGAAACACACCCAGAATTTAGAGTTACAAAGTACTGCATGGCACTGCACTGGCGTCAGCTCGAAACATGAGATGTTAAGTCTCATAATACCCAGCGAGGGCCGAGATTTCTCCGCATAATGGCTGAAATGATTTGTCCACAGGAGCTCAAATTGTTGCGCCTTCAGATATGATGGATAACAGAATAAAAGCTATCAAAGACGCTTTAGTAGGTGCCAAACTACAAAATCAGGTATAATACCTCCTTAAATTAATAACTTTAATTTATTACTAATTCTTTATTGTACAACACTTAAAGTACAAGTATGTAAAAAAATAACAATACAAAATAATAGTACAATTGGCGGCCTTATCGCTCAGGGCAATCTCCTATAGGCAACCATAGGATGGAGATAAGAGAAGAAGTAAGAGAGGCCAGTGTACAATACATATATAAAAGAAAACATATAATGCCATCTAAGAGTAAAATATATACATACAATAAATATTGTATACATAAATACATGCCTCGGTGCCAGGCATGACTGCCTCGGTGGCGCAGTTGTAATGCGAACGCGTTACAATTGAGGCTAACTCTGAGGTCTCGGGTTCGATCCCCAGGTCGGGTAAAGTGGTATTGGGTTTTTCTATTTCGAAATTCTCAGTATCAGCCCGGAGTCTGGAATTTGTGCCCGGTATGGCGATAGGCTCGCCCCCTATCACATCGTGGGACGGAGATACGCTCGGCGAAATGTGGGTGTACTAGTTACACCTCTGCCTACCCCTTCGGGGATTACTGGCGTGAGTGCGTATGTATGTATGTATAAATACATGCATATACATATATTCCACATACATACATAGATACTAAATATAGCAAATAAATATCAATTTCACAGCATGATATATGCAATATGCTGTGAATCGTATTTTAATCTCTCCAATGTCAATTAAAGAAATATATGAAATAAAATAGTCGCATGCACGCACACTATTTATTAGTGTGTAAAGTAGAGAAAATAGTACTTTCTCTCTGTTATATTTTGTCTATGTACCCTAACATGACAACGTAATTTTATCGAATATTTACACTTTTACCCAAAGATGTATACTACAAGACTTAAGATTTAACTTAACAAGATTACAATTGCGCCACCGAGGCAGTCCAAGTAAAAAAAATACGACATTGAAAAATCCTCAGGTCTCGGTGTTGTCATACTCGTGCAAGTTCGCGTCGTCAATGTACGGTCCATTCCGTGACACCATGAAGAGCTCTCCTATGGCGGGAGACCGCAAGTGTTACCAGCTACCACCAGGGAGCTCTGCATTAGCTGCCAGAGCCGCTGTGAGTACCTATACATATACAGTATGTAAAAAACCCTGTTGGCCCTTTCTAGGTCGTGAAGATAGACATATAGACAGCTTAATAAAAATAGTTAAATTAAATAAATAATAATAAAAATGTTATTTACATACGAGTAAATTTACATGCGTCGCATTTGATGCACGTAGACGCCGCAACATGCTATCTCGCTCTGGCTCCGAGACATCGCTCTTGCAGAGGTCATCAATTGAAATACGGTTCACAATAAAATAATTAAAGTAAAAAAAATAAATTTGATTATTTTTATACTCTCATTTTCGTATGCGATTTATTTCATTACGTTTGATTATATATTCTGATATCGCGGTTAAAATGCCCATCAGGGTTGTTGTTAAATATTGTATAAATCAATAAATAGTATAAAGCAAAGTCGTTATCGGCGTCTGTGTATGTTTGTCAATTTACATTTGTCTATGTGTCTGGATGTCAACAAACTGATAGCCTCCGTGGCGCAATGAGCGAGTAGCCAGCTCTGAAGCGAGAGGGCGTGGGTCCGATTCCCGGACACAAATGTTTGTGTGAAAAAAAAATTGTTTCGTGTCTGGATGTTGTGGGTTGGCAAGTCCCTCGTAGTTCCTGATGCCCACGATACAGGTTTACCTAGTGTGGAGCCAGGACTATGTGTGTGACTGTTGGGTGTATTTATTTATTTGATTAAGGGACTTATGAAAATATGCCATCGAATTATTAACTTGTGCAGGCCCGTGACGTCGCTGAGGGCGCAGATTTCCTGATGGTGAAGCCAGGGTTGCCGTACCTGGACATCGTGAGGCAGACCAAGGATCAGTTCCCGCATCATCCACTCTTCATTTATCAGGTAAATTCATCATCATTGTTGCGTTTCGGTTTGAATTTCTAATATGTTGGCTCATTTAAAAAGCACCCATCCAAAGATTGCAGTGCAAGTGGAGAGAAAAATTTGAATAAAAAAAATGTATTATCCATATTTTAAAACCTTACAAAACCTTTTTTTGCTAAAGTACACATCGGTCACATCATCGGAGACATAAAAGTGTTAAGTCTCATAATGCCCAGTAATTTCACTGGCTTCAATGTCCTTCAAACCGGAACACAACAGTGCTTACACACTGTTGCTTGGCGTCAGAAATAGAAGGCGCGGTGGTACCAACCCAGCCGGCCCCTCGCATACGAGGGACCTTCCACCTTCATGATTGTGTATTCGTGTATTTTTCGTTCACTGATTTTATACTAATCCCCGGGTCGGGTAAAGTGGTATTGGGTTTTTCTATTACGAAATGCTCCGTATCAGCCCGGAGTCTGGAATTTGTGCCCGGTATGGCGATAGGCTCGCCCCATATCACATCGTGGGACGGAGATACGCTCGGCGAAATGTGGGTGTACTAGTTTCACCTCTGCCTACCCCTTCGGGGATTACAGGCGTGAGTGTGTATGTGTATGACTTTATACTATTCATAAACATCTGACCTCACGACTAGATCAACTTTGATGATAAATGAAGTTTAATATTTTGTGTTGTAGGTGTCGGGCGAATACGCGATGATATCGCGTTCCGGAGACGGGGAGGATGTGCAGACCACGCTCATGGAGATACTCACCTGCATGAGGAGGGCCGGTGAGATATTACAATAATACTAGTCCTGTATTATACACGTCCAGTAGCGGATCCAGGAAATAAGGGATAAGGGGCTCTTTTTTATTGCGCAAGCCGGCAAACGAGCCAGTGGGTCACCTGATGGTAAGTGATCTCCACTGCCCATGTACGCCCGCAATACGAGAACAATCATGGGCGCGGTGCCGACCATATAGGAAAGGGATTAAGGGATTGGGAAGGGGAGGAGGATTTGGGCCTCTGGATATCTCACTCACCGTACGAAACGCAGCAGCAAGCTGCTACTTTACGTCGGTTTTCTGTGAGACAGTGGTAACGACCCGGACGAGCCGGCCCGTTCGTGCTGTAGACAAAACTGTCTAAAGCTTGGCTCTACCACTCATGAAGCAAAAATAGGATTAATCTTGATATTATCCTACTTTCTTATTACTACTTTATTCTACCTACAATATAATTTTCAAAGCTTACCCTTACTTATTCCATTTTAAGTAGGTATAATATATTAAATAAATAAATAAATAACCCCAACAGTCACACACATAGTCCCGACCCCACACTAGGTAAACCTGTATCGTGGGTATCAGGAACTACGAGGGACTTGCCAACCCACAACATCCAGACCCGAAACAATTTTTTATGGATCACACAAACATTTGTCTCGGTGTGGGAATCGAACCCACGGCCTCTCGCTTCGCGGCCGGTCACTCGCCCACTGCGCCACGGAGGCTGTCATATTCTCAAATTTATTAAATTCTAATTTTGGGTCAAGTCTCCCCCAAACCAGATTCTGGTTCCGCCACTGGACACGGGCCTCCTCTACTGAATAGGAAGGGTTAGGCCTTAGTCCACCACGCTGGGTTTATGCGGGTTGGCAGACTTCATATACCTTTGAAATTCTTACGGTGGACTTCTCAAGTATGCAGGTTTCCTCAGGATGTTTCCTTCACCGTTAAATCAAGCGATGATTAACAATAAATACACATGTAAAATAGAAAATAAAAATAACTGGATGTACTAGTTACACCTCTGCCTACCCCTTCGAGGATTACAGACGTGAGTGTGTATGTATGTAGGATTTTGAAGTATTTAACCTTTACTTCTTTATTTCAGGAGCTGACTGCATAATAACATACTTCGCGCCGCTTGTTTTGACCATAATATCTACTAAGAAGTGAAATGATTCTATTATAAATAATTATTGTAGGTATGGGTTAGTAAATAATAATTTTGATAATACAATTCAAGTACATAGACTGTTGTTCGTTTTATATTGATTTTAAATAAAATGTTATATACAAGAAAATTGTTTTATTATTACATTGTGTAAAGTATGACGACATAAATTTTATTATGCGCTTCTGTAATGTTCGGTTTTTATGAATTATTACGAATATGCAATGAATTCCTGGTTATCCGGGTCTGATCAGTCCCTTCAGAGAAAATTTAGATCCGTATTCGCAAACACTTAAATAAGTGGAAATCCGTTGTCTCTGCCTACCTCTATGGGAAACAGGCGTGAGTCTATGTATGTACTTAAATAAGCTCTTTGCCAAGTGTTCGATTCTGTGTACATGATTTAAGCGTCAAAAACTAACCAATGACGTTTAGAGAAATCGTCACTATGCGTTCGCGCTTTTCGTAGTTGCTGATACCCACGATACAGGTTAACCTAGTGTGGGGTCGGGACTATGTGTGTGACTGTTGGGTGTATTTATTTATTTTATTTAATTAATAGTGATGTTATCAATCTTATCGATCTTAATAAACGAGTGATTAAAATTAACGTGAATTTTTTGGATGTCTTGGTTTTGAAATGATCCGGTAAATAAATACTCACTGTAAGGTGTATGTAATGACCCTAAAATATGACCACACCTTTCTGTAACACGTTGTATACTCCCTCTACGGTTCGCGCTCACTATGAGGTAGTAGTCATAGTAACGTTTATGAATACGGAGGTAAGTATCTACCTACCTATATACTTTTTATGCCCGATTTCAATAAACGATCTTGGATTGAGTCTCCCGGCCGATCCCACAAATGAGCCAATAAGAATACACTTTAAAAGTCACCCGTCAAAATGACTTACGAGTACTTTGATTGGTCGATTTTCCGGATCGATCTGAAGAATCAAACCAAGATCGTTTATTGAAATCGGCCATTAATCGACGAAAAGACAGGAGTTTCTCCATTTGTCCTTTGACATTTGTTGTTTCTGATTTAGCATTTGCTAAATGTGGACCGATTTCTATATTTATTTTTGTATTGACAGGGTTTCCTCTCAGGGGAACCCATTTATATTAACAAAAAAAAAAAAACACTCCTAATGGTATTTATACACCGCTTTTGATGATGCTTTCACTAAAAATAGCAAAATTAAACGACTCAAAAAACTATAAATAATAATAAACAATTTTAAGTCTGTATAATCCATATCAATTATTATATTATTTTTAGCTTTTAAAACTTTTTGAAATAGTTTTTATTTTCTGTTAATATTTTAGTTCATCAATCATGGATCCTCAAATTCCCTGAGATGCTCATTTTCAGCTTGTGTCGTTTTGTGGCCCCTGTAGTTGAGCCGACCCATTTATCCTGTAGACAAAACTGGTGCGGCTGGTAATTAGCTAAGATTCTACCACATTCATTAATTCCGTCAGATATCCGGAGGACCAAATCCCGCTCCCCTTGCCAATAACCCGCGCCCATGATTCTTTTGGTGTTGTGAGCGTACATGGGCGGTGGAGATCGCTTACCATCAGGTGACCCACTTGCTCATTTGCCGGCTATAAAGACATTCTTCTATATTGACCCTGATGGTATTTTCCATGCAGCTTAAAATGAAGACCTTTCAGTCAGTGGTCAGTGATTCAGCCAAATATACTATTTCGGTGGCATAGTAATGTGTACACTGCTGTGGTGAGGACTCAGGTTCGATCCCCGGGTTGGGTAAAGTTATATTGGGTTTTTCTATTATAATATGCTTAGTATCAACCCCTATCCCATCATGGGACGGAAATTAGCTCTGCGAAAATATGTATGTAGTAAGTACACCTCTGCCTAAGTACATGCGTGTATGTAATTATTTAACCTTAACCGATAACCGAAACGACTTGCGTAACGTAGCGGGCGATATAGCGGTCGTGAAACGAGAGGTCGCGGGTTCAAACTCTATTTCTGTGCTCTGTGGTTCACATATTACAGGTAAGGACATTTTTAAAAAGTAAATCACGTATACTGAATTATTATATCTACCGAACTAATACGCAGCAATAACTTTTTTTATGGCATAGATCAGCAAACGAGCAAGTGGGTCACCTGATGGAAAGTGATCTCCACCGCCCATGTATGCCCACAATACCAAAAGAATCAAGGGCGCGTTGCCGACCTTAAAGGAAAGGGATAATTAAGGGATTGGGAAGGGGAGGGGGATTTGGGCCTCCGGATATCTCACTCACACTTACGAAACGCAGCAACAAGCCACTACTTCACGTCGGCTCTCTATGAGACTGGTAACAACCCGGATGAGCATTCATGCTGTAGACAAAAGTGTTTACAGCGTGACTCTAATACTTAAAAAATAAAAAAAAAATATTTAGTAATTGGCGGGAGAAATTATCATTGTAAATGTAATGTATAATTGGAATAATTGTGAAAATATTCGTTTATTAAGTTAAATGGTATCACCACGTCTCATCTGCTTATAGTCGAAACGACTGATTGCAAAATATCCTAATAATAAAAAAAAAAGTTAAATGCAAATTCTATATTTTTGAATTTCTTTTAATAGGCAGTTAAAACATAGGTATTTGCTCCAAAACACATGACATATGTTATGACGTGGGCGTCCTGCGATCAGCGAGAACAAGTGTGTCACAAGTGTGAGATACCCGATAGCCTAATGTGATCTTGAATAAAGCATGACGTGGTTTTATTGGAACACTACATGACTAGCAATTTTCCTTTTTGCCTGGCGTTTGCCAGGACCCGCCTTCCCATCAAGGGTATTATATGGGGCGACCCACCGCCTGACCTAAAGAACGGGAACCAAATTTCGGCATTGCCTCGTGACTCGTCCTTAATCAGCAGTGTGTACCACGTGCAGGTGTGGTTTGCTTTAAGGCCTATGGTGTTGGTGGCCCATTTACATTCCACATAATTATCAGTATATATAACCTTTTAATAATTAAGCCACAGGATGGCTTACCCGCTTTTCCTGTCCCCAACGAGCTGTAAAAAGAGAGTTCGCTACAAGTAACGTGGTATTAAATCAGAACTAGACCCAGGCAGGTGTTATTAGGTTCGGGGTTAATCAGTGTAGCAACTACCTGATATTGTTATGTTTACTTTATTTTATAAAATGGACTTCTGGAAGATTCTTAATATGGTTTTTATTTATTATCATTTTCATTGAAACTTAGTTGATAAAATGACTGCATCAAACATGAAGAAAAGTTCAATGGAGTACAAAAGTGACCACGAAATTAATATAGGTAAAAGTAGTAGCCATGGACAAAATGTAAACGACTTATTAAGTACTTCTAAAACCACTGAGTAATTCCTGAAAGATTTTTTATTAAAACCCTACCGCATGTTCTGTTATTTCCTAGTCTATAATTTTGATGATGCAACTTTGAAATAAATAAAATTATCAGTGAAAGTTCAATGAGTCAAGCATTTTGTTGAACCACGTAATCTTTGAATATCCCGCCTGGTGTAACGACCTTTTCAAAAGGCCATTTATAAACGTGGGCCAATAGAATGACGCCGAATAGCTATACTTGGACCAATCACGTTAGAGTTTTAACTACGTCATCAATGCTCTGGCCAATCACATTCGCCCACGAAGAGCACTAGCGCTAAATAATAGCGACGGCCGCGTGTAAACTTCAGTTTTTCTTGAAAAATCGAACGTGAGTGATCAGCGCATATCGTTTGTGAATTCGTGCAAGTGTCCGAAGTCCCGTTTGTGACTTTAATATCGTGGCTGTGAATTATTCTTCCACATTAATTCGTCGTTATAATTCATTAGGTAAATACAGCATTCTATAATTAGTATTTTGGAAATTTTAGACTTCATTCCGAAGCAGTACATAACCTCGGCAATTTTTGGCATATTTTACAATGTACATTTCTTTCTTCGTAACTTTTACATAAACCAACGATTTAACAAGAAAACATGTAGATTCGTTAGATTTTTAATCATTATTTAGTTAAAAAAACCCTATAAAAATCAAAGTAGACCGCCGGACATCGGCGAAATTTCTGGATATTTCTGAGCGGGCCGGCGTAGCGCCCTACATCTACACGTTCCAAATTGTACCGTTATCATTTTCTAAACGTTTGCAAACCATCATAGGCAATAGTTTTCGCTTTGTACCGTGAAATTTCACCGGGTTTTTGTATCCGTGTCCTATATGACGTGTCCTACTATCGACTACGTGTCTTAGAAAATCATCAATCTCATCATTTAGTGCTCATCTGAGCAACAAGTATATGCCTACATTATAACTTCTAGAACATTTAGCCAGAGTTTTAATTTATATGTGGGCGTTTTGTTACAGAAATAATAGATACATGGTGAAGATGCGGTGGAGTTTGTGCGCTTTGGTGCTGGTGGTCGCGGCGGTTTGCGCCGACGACAAGAAGGAGAAAGACAAGGACATTGGCACAGTCATCGGTATCGACTTGGGTACCACCTACTCATGGTAAGTGCACATCATTGTTCACCATACCATGTGCCCAATTAATAGAATATCAGTAAAAAAAAAAAATGTTTTTGAAGCAATTTAAAGATAATTTCTGTCATAATCAGTATATTACTCATTAGGTGTACCAAGGTTTTCTTACCCTAAGTAATATTATTAAGAATATCTAAAATATTGTCGATACTTTAGGTATATGTAAAATAGGATATAATAATTTAGGTTATACTCACTTCAAGATGTTCATTCAATTTATGAGAAAAACAACAATATATTTTTATCTCACCTAGACTCACAGTAATTATTAATTGTTCTGTGTTATTAGCTAGAGATACTACATTATGATGTAGTTAAAGAAAACAATAGACAACGGTGAACTAAAATGTCTTCCTGTCCCACTTTACTCAAACAAATTAATATCCACAATGCCTTCAAGTGATTATAAAAATATATAGGTAATACCTGTTCCTATATTATATTGTCCCACTGCTGGGCATGGGTTTCATGTACTAACTAAGAGGGATTTGGTTATAGTTCACCATGTTGGCCTAATTTGGATGGCAAAATTCACATTCAAAAAAATAAGTATTAGCACATAAAACATCTTTGAACTGCCAATGTTAAGTAATTACCTAGGTACTTATTGAAGAAACGTTAAGTCGTTGATTTTTTTTTATTACTGTTATACAATTGACATACTTTATCTATTCTGAGTAATGGGTGTTTTAAAATGAAGCATCTCAATTACCGAGAATTCTGTATAGTAGAAAAGCCAGATAAACTGACTATGACTACAGAATGTAAGGGAAATGCTTCCGAAAACGAAGACAGTTGGTAGTGTTGGTGATTACAAACATGACACTACTAAAAACCGCTAATAAGTCGACATGTATTTTTAAAAATTCACGCTATTTGGTTTGGACCAATTAATACACTGACGTTTCAAGCCTTCCACCAACAGCCGATCTTCGATCGTGATATCTGACTGCGTTAAATTTTTCTAGTACATTTTGTATGGCATCGCACGCGATCTTACATACTGCCGCGATCTAGACGCCAGCTTTGCATTTTTATAGTAAAATCTTGTATACGTAAATAAAAGCAAATCAATAATCAAAATCAATACAAATATACCGTTGTCTTTATTATTTTTTCCCATAAAATACTTATATATTTTCTGTATTTTTGGATCTAAATATGAAAAACACAGTAGCAGCCGAAAAAATCGTAGCGTCCCTACGTAAGAAGACAGACGGGGAGTGACTGCCTCTGATGGGTGGGCGCTAAACAGATCACGAGAATAGATCGTGACTGTGTGTAGCGATCGCAGGATCGCGGCTGGTATTGAAAGGCTATATTCATTTAATAATCAAAATAGCATTTTTCATAACGTAATGTAAAGCCAATAAAAAACAGTTAACGCTCGGAATCAGCTGTGCGCCACGCACATGGCGATGGCCTTACCGAGTATTGAAGCGCGGCAATGCGCACGTGTCATTGAGCTTGACTTTATTATTAGTAATTAGTACACTTTACACTACTGGCTAACGTTTCCAAAATTGCAAGTAAACAGCAAAAGAATAGTGTTTTCTGTATATGTAAGTTTGTGTGTTATTACCGTTTCGGCTTCGGAAGCAATCGCCTTACATCCGGTATAACATTATCTTGGACAAAACTCAATTCAAATAGCCTTCATCATTGCATTGGGTTATAAATATTAATGAAAGTTACCAAATAAAATAGAAAAGAGAAAAAATAAGTTCAGTAATTATTCTAAATATATTTTTTCTGTTGTCAACAGTGTGGGTGTGTACAAGAATGGACGAGTAGAAATCATTGCCAACGACCAGGGTAACCGTATCACCCCCTCATACGTCGCCTTTACCGCCGACGGTGAACGTCTTATAGGTGACGCCGCCAAGAATCAGCTCACCACTAACCCTGAGAACACTGTGTTTGATGCTAAGCGACTTATTGGTCGTGAATGGTCAGACACTAATGTTCAACATGACATCAAGTTCTTCCCCTTCAAGGTCATTGAGAAGCAGAGCAAACCCCATGTCCAGGTTCAGACCGCTCAAGGAAACAAAATCTTTGCCCCTGAGGAAGTTTCCGCCATGGTCCTTATCAAGATGAAGGAAACCGCTGAGGCTTACCTCGGAAAAAAGGTTACTCATGCTGTCGTCACTGTTCCCGCGTACTTCAACGACGCCCAACGTCAGGCCACTAAAGACGCTGGTATCATCGCTGGTCTTAACGTAATGAGGATCATCAATGAACCTACAGCCGCTGCCATTGCCTACGGTCTCGACAAGAAAGAAGGCGAAAAGAACGTCCTCGTCTTTGACTTGGGTGGTGGTACTTTCGATGTGTCTCTGCTTACAATTGACAACGGTGTATTCGAAGTAGTCGCGACCAACGGTGACACTCACTTGGGAGGTGAGGACTTCGATCAGAGAGTCATGGAGCACTTCATCAAACTGTACAAGAAGAAGAAGGGTAAGGACATCAGAAAAGACAACCGCGCCGTCCAGAAACTGCGTCGCGAAGTCGAGAAGGCCAAGAGAGCTCTGTCTTCCAGCCACCAAGTTAAGATTGAAATCGAGTCGTTCTTCGAAGGTGAAGACTTCTCCGAAACTCTGACCAGGGCGAAGTTCGAGGAATTGAACATGGACCTCTTCAGATCTACACTCAAACCGGTACAGAAGGTATTGGAAGACGCCGACATGAACAAGAAGGACGTAGACGAAATCGTGCTCGTCGGTGGTTCCACTCGTATCCCCAAGGTTCAGCAGCTGGTTAAGGAGTTCTTCAATGGCAAGGAGCCATCCCGTGGTATTAACCCCGACGAGGCTGTCGCGTACGGTGCCGCTGTCCAGGCTGGCGTGCTGAGCGGAGAACAAGACACTGACGCCATCGTACTTCTCGACGTGAACCCTCTCACCATGGGTATCGAGACCGTCGGAGGCGTGATGACCAAACTGATCCCCCGTAACACAGTCATTCCCACAAAGAAGTCCCAGATCTTCTCCACTGCCAGCGACAACCAGCACACTGTCACCATCCAAGTTTACGAGGGTGAGCGTCCCATGACCAAGGACAACCATCTCCTCGGAAAGTTCGACTTGACCGGAATCCCGCCTGCGCCACGTGGCATCCCACAAATTGAGGTCACTTTTGAGATTGACGCCAACGGTATCTTACAAGTGTCTGCTGAAGACAAGGGCACAGGGAACAGGGAGAAGATTGTTATCACAAATGACCAGAACAGACTGACTCCAGAAGACATTGAGAGGATGATCAAGGATGCCGAGAAGTTCGCAGATGATGATAAGAAACTGAAGGAGCGTGTCGAGTCCAGGAATGAACTCGAGAGCTACGCATACTCTATCAAGAACCAGCTCCAGGATAAGGAGAAACTCGGTGCTAAGGTTGGTAGTTGTACTTGTCTTTTAAAATTAGTGTTATATTTTTCACATATTATAAGATAAGATAGGCATACGATAACAGAATTGTAATTTGTAATGGATAATAATGAATGGTATGTTATCTTAACTTTAGCAAATCATCTGCCTTTTTATATCCAATCTTGTAATTTAACAAACTTAGATTATTAAATCATTATTTTCTCGTCAACAGATCAGTGATGACGAAAAGACAAAGATGGAGGAGGCTATCGATGCAGCCATCAAATGGCTTGAAGACAACCAGGATGCTGATTCTGAGGAGTACAAAAAACAGAAGAAGGCCGTTGAGGATGTCGTCCAGCCCATCATTGCCAAACTGTACCAAGGCCAGGGTGGTATGCCCCCGCCCGGAGCCGGCGAAGACGAAGATTTCAAGGACGAGTTGTAACCAACCGAACTGTGAAGTGATCGTAGCCCAGCTCATAGTCAAGTGATCTCCAGCTCGGTCACGCGGGCCGACGCGCCTGCGCACGGATACGATGTGTTTTAGCTCGTGTTGTGTATTTATTGCGTGTATGAGATTGAGAGGTCGAATGTACGGACTTGTGTGACTGTGTTCTGTATAAATTATGCATTTTTATTTTTAGTGTAATAGTCTGCGAGACGTGAAGGATCCATGACCTTCATAGATTCCATGTTGTTGTTTTTGTGTTAGTCTCGCCAACTCGGAGACTGCCTCAGTGTTCTTTAATGTATGTAATTATTTTGAGACTGCAGAATGTTAGTTCATAATTAGCAGAGTAAATTAAATAATTATGTAGTAATTTAAATGAATTTCAATCGAAGTATGGAGAGGAGTACATAATGTAATAAAAAACATTTTTCTAAGGAACATAACATTTTATTTCTAACAACCTGAAGTACCTATTCGCCTCGGACATTTCGCAGCTGAGAGCAACACTCGATGTCGAATGCAGGCGCAGACATGATTGCAGCCTGGATTTTCACCTGCACTTTATCTAGAACGCGCAAGAGATAAAATTTAGTCATACAATAACTTGTCTGTAAATCCGGCTATGTGCCAGTCGGACCAGCGTACCAACAACCCGAAGGTTTTGTACCACGCCCTTTTTGCTTAGTAAGGAGTCTGTTAGCATAGAATAAACAATGCTTACGCAGACTGAGCAAAACTGAAGCTATTATGCCAAGACTCGCTGGTTTATGTGTAAGGAATAAGGATACACCATAATAGATGCCTATATTATTAACATGGATAAAGATAAACTAAGTTCACGTCTGAATCACCGAAGGGGTAGGTAGTGGTGCAACTCGTGCACCCACGGTTCGCCGAGCTTATTTCTGTCCCACTTGATGGGATGGTAGCCTATTACCCAAACCATATTAGACACAAATTCCAATCCTGGGCAACTCACTGGGATTAGTACCCCAAACCTCACCGATTTCTCAGCTTAATACGCTGCCATTAAACCAGTAAGGCGACTGAACTGACTAAACAAATTGTAAAGTTATGACGTTTGAAAAGCGGTTACCGACAAAACGCGGTCGACTGCATTCAGCGTCGACTCTGCTACAGAAAATACGTCGCTAGAACCCAAAGACTAATGTATACTGCTAGACAAGCTGCGCGGTACGTAAAATTTGTACCACTAAGTTGTGGTCAATTGACCGTAACTCAAAATTACCATCTTTCTTACTCTCAACTAGAACCGCTATCGCGCTCAATGTTTGTGAGCTGTCAAACTCCCGCGATATATGACGCATTTTTACTTCTAAAGAGCCCGTCTAGTAGTTTACGAGCATTTTACGAGTATAGGTATTAGTCTGCTAGAACCGGTAAACTATAATACCGGATCTTGACCGTTGTGTCATGGCGCTGTGCCGGTTAAAATAATATCGGTCAACTAGCAATGTGATCCCAAAACTTGTAATAGGATGTAATACGTGAATATTATAATATGGTAGGTATAACACCGTAGTAGCGCAGTTGGCCATTAGTTGGTTGGGAAACTAGAAGCCGCGGGCTCGATAATATTTGTTTCGGGTGTGGGTGTTAAGACATCGAAAGCATCTCCTTGTGATGCCCACGACACAACGTAATCGTAACTTATTAAAGGGACTTTACTTAGGACTTTGTGATACCATTGTTGATTGAATAAGTATGATAAGTATATGACATGACACAACATTAAAGTTTATATATAAAATTCATATACATCTTTATCATCTAAACCCAAAGATATAATACCAAATGACTCGGTGGCATCAATCTCCACAGCGTTAATGCCAGCTGCCGCTCGGAGCTCCGCCAAGTGCTCCGAGAAGTAGTTGTCTAACTGTAATACAAAATACTGAGTTGTGACGTCATTTCTCATGATTGGTGTAAGTATTGGGTAGAAATAAATTGCTGTAAGTAGGTACTACAAGTACAGGCTTCGGCAATTTCCCGGTTTACCATAAGTCATAAGTAGGTACCCATTGGAAATTCGGATATTTAGCAAACAATGATTAGCCATCCGCGTCTCGCCAGCCACGCCACTGACGAGATAAAAATAAGTAGTTCATTACATAGTTTAATGTTATATCTTCTCTATAGTGGATAATCATCCTAGGTCTTTGTGTTTCCCAAGATGAACGATAAATGACGAAGCGCCTAATATTATATCCGTAGACATATTCCCTGGAAATATATTTTACAACCCGCGTAAAATAACTTAGCTGAAGCCTACCGTAAACCGTAACACTTTAGCAACCGGGCTCGTGACTAACTTCAGGTAAATCAAGCCGAGAGTTATTTTGTGCTGTACTATAGCTTAGAGATGAGAGAAATTACTTTTTAGAGGTCATCTAATTTATAATGGCGCGTACTGCTCGCGCTAGGTAAGTACTTAATTTTGAATCGTACTGCACACAACATACAGAGTGAATGGTCTAAATATTGATTTCGCGCATTTTTTGTAAGCTCTGTAAGGAAGTATCGATTTGTGACTTGTCAGATAAATCACAAAATATTTAATAGTGCCTACCTACTCACTACGTAATTGACGAGGTCTACCTAGTGAGTCCGTTATTCGGCACGATCACGATTCACGCGTTGATTTAGCATGACGCGGGCTGGGGCTGTCATACTTACATAGGCAACGGCAAGGGCATTAGAGGACAATGTCCCACATTACCTAGATAGTGGCTGAACTCAAAATACACCATCTGAGTAATGTGTACGTAATGTAAACTGTTCCAAATTCAATTTCAGAAGACGTTTACCGATTGCATTTGTCAGTTTTGAAAATGTATAAATCAGGTGTGGATTCAGGATTTCGCTAAGGGGTAAGGGGTATATATATCGTCGTTGTGCGTGCAAAAGTCGTTATGTAGGTATTTTTTTTATTGTCGGTTTTAATTTTGTATTAAATATTGATAAATATTGGAATTATTATCACATAGCTGTTTTTATCAATATTTAAATATAGAAATATAGACTGCCTCGGTGGCGCAGTTGTAATGTGTACGCGTTACGATTGAGGCCAACGCTGAGGTCTCGGGTTCGATCCCCGGGTCGGATAGAGGTGTTGGGGTTTTCTATTACGAAATACCCCAGTATCAGCCCGGAGTCTGGAATTTGTGCCCGGTATGGCGATAGGCTCGCCCCCTATCACATTATGGGACGGAGATGCGCTCGGCGAAATGTGGGTGTACTGATTACACCTCTGCCTACCCCTTCGGGGATTACAGGCGTGAGTGCGTATGTATGTATGTTAAATATAGAATTTATCACATAGCTGCTTTACAGTATGTATTGCGCGTATTGACAAAATGATCAAAACAGCACAAAGACACGAAAATGAAAAAAAAATCATAGCGCCTTTTGCACGCGCAACGAAGATATGTTTTAATGAATTTTAATTGGTTTTACTTTCGTTGAAAAGGGGAATTAGGCCCGCATCTGATATAAATTAATACTAAATATGGTATATTACATAAGCTCACGAGCCACGGTTGTACCCTAAAATAGCATGCACAGGAACAGCTAGTTTAGGTTTGCTGAGCTTATTTCTGTCCTATGTTTCCCACGACGCGACGGATTGCGGATTCTATTTCCAAGTCGGGTAATAGTGCTTGTTTGTATTAGGTATTACCCCTTCAGGGATACAAGTGAGAGTTTATATATATTAGGCATTTGATTCTGTTTTATTTGGAGTTGTCTTTATTCTGTATTTTATTTAGTTCTAGCTATGACGTTATCGACCAAAAGTCCAGAATTCATTTGTATAGGATCGATAAATGACTAAATAAGTAGTTTCTTAACTGTCTACCTTTCCCACAACGTGCTCATAATAATAAATAATATAATTGTATTTATAATCAAGATACGGTTAATGGTTAACTAACACGTCAGTCACGTTTTCATATAAAAACAAGCTATTTTTATACGTGTTATGCTTAGGTGAAGAAGGTGTCTTGTAAGTATTAATTGACATGTCCTAAAATAAAGATTTATTATTAAAAACTTGACTTGGTAGAGCTGATAAGTCATTTCGTAGAACCAGTAATGCTCAAAGGTGGGCAGCGCACCGATTATTCATCTACATTGTGGATGGGAAGATTAGTTAAATAATTATGAATAGTTTAACCACTTTACCTCCGCATCTAAAGGCGCCTCCTCATCCATTGGATGTGGCAGAAGACGAGGTCCTGAACCCAGCGGTGCTTGCTTCCCAGTACACCAGTCAACACCTCTGGTCATTCGACGGGCCTTGCACGTGGCCATGTCCATATTCAGGATTATTATACTGGCGATAAAAATATTATATTATATCGTTTACATTATGTGATTGAGTGGTAGAGCCGCGCTGTAGACAGTTTTGTCTACATTGTGTTAGCATGCGTTACTTTAAACTATTGTGTGCCTTTACTTTATTAAATAAAAAAGATCTTTGATTTGATGTAGGTAACATTTGGATTCCGATGCACTGAACGTTTAAGACAGGCATCTAATTATTCTCTTTACAAGACGTACAGTCACTTCAGTAACTTTCACTTAGAAAGTAAATTAAATGGGAGCATACAATTGTCCGGTGCAGCTTTGGTATTGTAAGATGGAAATGAAAGTGAAACTGAGTGTACCTAATGTCGATTTCAGACGCTGTAGCGTGCAGATCAACTATTACTTTCCAATTGTAAAATGTCGCTTTCAATAGGTATTGGGTAATTTGATGTCAACATAACATAAACAGTTAAAAATAAATTTTAATTTACTTTATATTTGAATTGAAATAGAAACATGACGAATTTATTATCATAGTAAAAATTGGATATCAAACAAAAGCTTAAGTAACTTAGGTACTTATACCACTGGCTTACGTTAAAGAAACGCCAAAAACATCCTAAAAGTACGAACATTTTAGCTGTACTTGGCAACCAACATTGCTGAAGACCACGACAGTGACTGCGACTAGTAGCGACATCCGACGTTTACTTTATATACAATTATGTATATAATTGGCGTATGCCACGCCTGCAGATAAACAGATGCAACACAACACATAATTTTCAATAACAAAGTACCGCATGGCATTAGACTGCGCTAGTCACTCAGACATGAGATGTTAAGTCTTATAATGCCCAATAATTTCGCAGACTTCAATGTCCTTCCAACCGTACTTACACACTACTGTTTGGCGGCAGAAATAAACCAAGCGGTGGTGCCAGCCCAAACGGCTTCTTGCATACGAGGGACCTAAACCTAGTGAATCTCTCTATTCCAAAAAAAGTAACTGGGGCCGCCGCTGCCAAAAGCTTGTCACGCTATCTCCTCCGAAACCGCTGCGGGTATGGGGTCGAGACCGATACCATTCAATGCAAAATAATGTGGGGAAGAAAGTAAGATATGTCTCTTATTCGTCGGAATTTAAGTTTTTTTTATTTTATGTTTTGTGGAAAAACATGGGCAAAGCCCCTAGTATTATACAACATATATTAGGTACCGATTAGCAGGCGTCGATATGTTCTCCAAATACTCGAATTCCGCGCCACACATTGGATACGCGATCAACACCCAGCCGTTGTCGATGCAATCCTTCAGCAAGATGCAGATGAAACCAAGAAAATATATAAATATAATTTGAAGGAATAAATGCTTGTTTGTTAACTAGCTATTGCTCGCGGCTCCGCTCGCGTGAACGGCTTTTTCAGGATAAATGTAGCCTATGTCTTAACTTAGGTCATGGTCTACCTGTGTGCCTAATTTCAACCAAAACAGTTCGCCTGTTAAGTCGTGATTGACTAACAAACATCCAAATTCACATACTCACAAACATCTAAACTTTCACATTTATAATAGCAGAAGGATAACCTGACCGTTAGACATCCCCGACGTCCATTAGAAAAACATCTGTAAGTTTTAAATACCCAACACTGACCCCAAATTAGATTAACCTGTATCTGGGGCATGAGGAACTACGAGGCATTTGCGGCCCCACAACACCCAGGCCCGAAACAAATATCACGTAAACATTTGACTCGGTGTGGGAATTGAACCCACGGCCTCTCGCTTCGCAGCGGGCTTCGCCCACTGCACTACGGAGGCTGGGGCTGACCAGATTTTCTTTAAACGTAACTAAGAAACATCTTGATTAACCGGCTTATAAACATTTTTGTGACGGTTAAAAATTATGAACCTGTTTCATAAGTCGACGCTTGACTATTTCAGCTTTAGTTTCAACACTGACGCCGTACTTGCGCAACTTCTCACCGATCTCATCTTTCCTCTCTTTGGCTTCGTTGAACAAGTCTTCGAAATGTACTAGAACAAGAAATAATTTGATTTTGAACACATTTTTGAGTGGTAGAGCCACGCTGTAGACACTTTTGTCTACATCATGTATGGGCCGGCTCGTCCGGGTCATTACCACTGTCTCATAGAAAATCGGCGTAAAGTAGCTTGCAGCAGCGTTTCGTACGGTGAGTGAGATATCCGGAGGCCCAAACCGCCTCCCCTTCCCAATTCCTTAATTATCCCTTCCCTTTATGGTCGGCAACGCACCCATGACTATTTTGGTATTGTGGGCGTACATAGGCGGTGGATATCACTTACCATCAGGTGACCCATTTGCTCGTTTGCCGGCCTATGCCATAAAAAAATAACAAACGTGAGTGTATTTAGGATGAACTACTTGAAGTAGGTTTTCTTATGATATGCGGATTGAGGATTTTGACAAGTGGGCTTTTTTCAGTAAAGCGAAGGGAGGATGCAATATTCCATTCGAGTTACGGGGGTCGGGGATGGCTTCTCCCTGAATCCGACACTGGAGACGAGGGATATTGTATCGCTGAGGTAAAAAACTGAAAAATCGTGCAACTACATTGAAATCTCTCATTACCATTTTTTTCAAAGGGTTCGTAAGTTACACTTAGTACTTACACGCTCTTTCTAAATGTGTTAATAAAAACTTCAGAGGGATGATACGGAAAATATGACTCGCAATTGGTCGGTATTTTTTGGTAACGTCCGCAGTTTTAATAGCGTTCCAAATACCGCGATACCGTTTCCTAGATGGGTACCTAACGCCACCCCACAATTTTTATTTATCATTTCAACTATCAAAGAATGCGCTATATTCACTAATAATGCGTACAATACACCAATCCGAAATGCTTAGCAGTCTCCAGCGCCTGGGATCGTCTGCCAGAGCCTCTGGGTCCTATGATGAGTACGCGGTACACCCCAGGGGCACCGACCACGTGGAGCCCCTGCTTAGGTCCCTGCGCACCAGTAGCACAAGCGCGTACTGCGTTGAAGCATTTTGTCGCGACTTTGTCCAGATCATCGTCTAGGTCTACGTGTACTTCCTGATAAGCAAATGGATTCATGATTGAAAATAGGTTAAAATTTAGAAATATACGGAACCGTTCGTGTTACATGGGCACTTGAGTCCCAAATCTAGAATCTGCAACAAACGTTTCCGTCGGTTTTGAAGACCTGCAGCTTTAGTTATTAGCTACCTCAATCATGACATGGAGCAACATCGAATCTGAGTTCAATTATTGATCAGTTTTATCTTCTCAATTTAAAGAGGACTCCACCTTGTTTTAGAAAAATAACAACCAATTTGGTTTATTGTCGGGGCAGTTGATAGTCCAATAGGCTATTGGCAATAGACGATGACAATCGACTGACGAACCAATCGCGTAAAGTGTTGGCGCCCCGCGCTCCTTTCCACCAATTAAATCTATAAATGAAATACTGCTCAAGTGAAGTTTGTGCTTACAACTCTTACTAGGTAGTACTTGTACCTTCAGCGTGGCTTTATAAGCAAACTTCAATCCTTCAAAGTCCTGCTGAAAGAAGTTTCTCGCCGGCGTGCGTGCGTTGTGTGCTGGTGAAGCTTGCGGCGGTGTCGGCATCAGCACCAAAGTGACCGTCGGGAGTACACCGTCTTGCTGCAGGCAGCGGGCCTCACGGACCGTGCAGGGGTGGTCTTACAGAAAAGACAAAGAAGGATTGGTCTTTAGAGACAATAGATGGGATTTCAGACGCTTGCAAACGAGCGAGTGGGTACCTGATGGAAAATAACCCCCCCCCCCCCCCCATGAAAACCGACAATATTACATATGTAGGTATATCGTGACTACCACTATTAAAGGAAGATCGATAGAACAATAAATAGATCAAATTACTTGACTACTTGACATTTTAAGGACAAACCTAGGCCTAGACTTTAGCTATTTAAGGCTCTGGATAAAAAGAAAACAGATGGGAAGTCGTGTTTAAATTTAATATGTTTGAAGACGTAGCAATCATATAGGTACATATTTACTTTTATGTAGCATTAGTCTCCATGCAATTGAATTAAAAGAACTCATAATTACAATTAATGTAATGGAACATAATATTCCTGTACATGTACAATACACATTGTACACTACATTTTGCAATAAACGTTTTTGTCTTTCTATTTCTGCAAAAGACATAATTGCTATAATTATTTTATAAGGCTCCTACTCGTACACCCACAAAATAAATTTATTCTGCAGTACGGATTTTAGAGGAGGACTAGCGAATTGAAGCGTTTCATATTATTATAGTGTGCTGCATCCCTAAAATTGCAGCCCTTCCTTCACAGCTCTCAAATCCATTCTTCAAGTACCTATTAATGTTCTGGATCCGACAAGGTCTACACTTTTCATAATTACCCTTATAATGTCTAGGTTTCTAGATAAAGTGATTAATACCAAACATGAGCCAGCCGGCCTGCGTGACGGGGTCCTTCTTGGTCAACATCTTGGTAACTTGGGACATCAACACGGGTGACACACAGCCAGGCACATACTCGTCATGCTATTGAGTTACAGAATGTCATTAATTAATGGATTTCATATTATGCGCATTTATTGTAGTGTTACCCCTCCGTGGTGCAGTGGGCAAGTAGTCGGCTGTGAAGCGAGAGGCCGCGGGTTCGATTCCCATACTGAGACAAATGTTTGTGTGATCCACAAATATATGTTTCGGGTCTGGGTGTTTTCTCCCCAGAAGGGTTGACATCAGGCAAGCGACCGGTCGTAAAAACTACAAGCCAAATCTTTCCGTAACATGTGTTAAAAAGCATGTTGCGCCGACCCCACTGCGAGTGGGATAAGGGCAAGTGGAAGGAAGAAGGATTGTATGAGTAGCACTGTGCATTTACATTGGTGGTTATATTTATAGTTTTATAGACGTAAAGCGACTTCAATGATTAAATTGGAACTTAGATAATAAGAGAGCATCTAGAGCTACGATAACAGTTTTTAAGAGCTACGACAACATTGACATATAAAAAATGGTCAAATTTATAGCTATAAGCACCCTTAATACTATTTCTAAAGGTGGTAGATCTCTTGTATGCGAGAGGCCGCGAGGTTGGTACTACCGCTTTGGCTATTTCTGCCACCAAGCAACAATGTGTAAGCACTGTTGTGTTCTGGTTTTGTGACAGCTCAGCTAGCTTCAACTAAAGCTAGCTAAGCAGAAATTACTGTGCGTTATGAGATTTAACATTTTATGTCTCGGGGTGACGAGCGCAATCCAATACCATATAGTAGTTTGTAATTCAAAGTTCTGTATGATGTTGCTTCTGTTTATGGGCAGGCGTGGCGCTTACCATCAGGCGAGCGTCCTGCTCGTTTCGTTACTCAAGCTAATTAAAAATAAATACGTCTACGGATTAAAAGATATCATTACATGATACATCTAAAGGTACAAGTCAAATGCGCTATGTACCTACATATTGGTTGAATAAAGTCGTAGGTATTGCTCAAAACTCAATAATTACAATCCTTTATAAAGCTTGTAACCTGCATGTCAATTATAGGTACTATTGTTGAAACTATCGGGCCTGGGTACTAGGTAATAGGTATAACCTAATACCACTGATAGTCGACAGGTATGTGAACGTAACACAAATTGACACAATATTACCTTCTCATAGCGATCCATTACAACTCTACGTGTGATTACGAAGAAACCGAGATCTTTTATCATCTGCTTGGCAAGACCTTTGATATCTATAAAACAAAATTCTTAGTAAGTTCTATTTAAAAACCTACAAAATAATTGTTAGCCTTTCCGCAATACGGATTCCAGGGCAGGAAAATTAAAGAACATTATTAAAGGGCATTAAAGAACTGAAGGTCACCGTAAAACAAAATAATTTAAAAGACAATCAAAATGAATATTAACTAGGTAAAATAAGTCACTAATTGCCATAAGTTGTGTTCAAAGACTTCAACGTAGGTACCTCTAAATGTGAACAAACCATTTTTTTTTTAATTAGGCGCCGTGCCGCGCCTGTCCAGAATTTCACATAATGGTAATGGGGATTTTTTTGTTCGAAAGTCCAGTTTTTTTTTGTTCCACTTCACCACGGAGGTGAAAGACAAATTCTAAAGAACACATTTTTAACTTATTCAGGACGGAGGGGGCAATCGCACCCGCTTACCATCCTAGATCCGCGCCTGTTTTAAACGCTTAGTAGGTAATATTAAATTTATTTTTACGCAAGTACATTTTACTTATAGGTATATATTCCTAAGCTTGAATAAGTAATGACTACGAACGAAAACTTTATTTACCAATCCATTTTAAGCTGGGAGAAACTAATAAAATGACTCTGTCTATATCTTTGGAGCAGTGCAGCTGGCGACCAAGATATACTTTCATGTGCTTCAGGTGGTCTTTCGGTAAATTAATAATGAGATCCTTCACCATATCCTACAGTTAAAATGCAGTTGATTAAACCAACTATGTCAACATTTAGACAGGTGCAAAGAGAAATAAAGGATAATAATAGATATTTACCTATGAAATTGTCATTCGGTATGAAAAAAGTAACTTAACGTATTTTATTTACCATCTTTTTTTTTTATTATTCAAGGCACCACACATGCTATCGATGCATCCTTGCCAGCGCAGTGTCAATTTATCGATTCCCTTCTTGAAGAAATCGGCTGAACGGGAGGCAACTCTTCAAAGGTATTTTGTACTGCCTCTTGGGTATTGATTTTTATTGCTACCTAAAAGTTGTTCATTGTAATTCATTGTGTTCTGATGGAGAAGCTCGCACATCTGCAGCTAGCTTTGGTCAATCACGACAACGCGCGACCCCAAACTGCACAACAGACGATCTCCAAGCTACAAGAGCTGAAGTTGAAAGCTCTCCATCCGCCGTACTCACCAGACCTTGTGCCTACAGACTTCTCCTTTTTCTATAATTTGGATAACTTTTTGGCGGGAAAAATATCAATACCCAAGACGCAGTACAAAACGGCTTTGAAGAATTTGTCGCCTCCTGTGGTCATCGATACATTTCCACTGCGCATCGCATCGATAACATGGGTGGTTACTTGAATAATCTCTCTATTCTAAAATAAAGTAACTGGCGCCGCCGCCGCCGCCGCCAAAAGCTTGTCACGCTATCTACTCCGAAACCGCTGGGGGTATGGGGTCGAGACCGATACCAATCGATGCTGAATAATGTGAGGAAGAAAGTAAGATATGTCTCTTAATCGTCGGACTTTAAGTTTTTTTAATTTTATGTTTTGTGGAAAAACATGGGCAAAGCCCCTAGTAGAATAAAAAAAAGGAAACTAAAATACGCAAACTTTTTTCGTTTAAAACGTCAATTTCATATGTAGAAACCTGTTATTGAATGTCTTAGGTAGGTTCTAAGGGATAGGCTTAGGGCTAGGTATAATATTTGGAAGAAAATGTCTCACTTTAAATATTTTGTAAATTCTGTATTTTTCGAGATATGGTACAAATCCCTCCGGCATTATAAGCGGTTTTCTTGTAGCGTCTTTTTCGGTCATAATTTATTATTACAATAAATATCGTGTAGGTATTAGATTTATATTCACGTAATATTTGACAATATAAAAAGCTCTTTGATTCAAAGTGTCAACTTTTCTGAACTTTAATCATTTGTCCTACTTTTTCCACCAAGAAGGTCGAATCACAGACTACTTAGAAAGAACTGACGTTGGTCGAATGTAGTAGAATGTCAGTCAGTAGGTAATTTTCATTGGAAATTTTCCATTTCTCGCATCTTCTCGTATTGTAATATACCTCAGCATAAACGTAAACTAATCATTACAAGATAAGTACTTACCTCTACTTTTGACGTATACGTTTGTGTATCTCTGCTTACCCTTTGGAAGTTACATTGTTTGGGGACAGCGCAACTTGTTTTTTTAACACATTATGTTACAGAAAGATTTGGCTTGTAATAGGACACCTGGACTGGACTGGACAAGACTTTGAAACCGGCCACACCGATGTTTCATCGTTCTTGGAAATGAAGAATATAATTAAACAAAGAATGACATGGCTGTCTAGGCTAGATCACTCTGCTTGGAAATTTTTAAAAAGAATTGACAGGTGACAGTAGAGTAAAATTATTCTGTTGTTGAGTGTTTTGGCGGGAATTCTTACAGTGCGGTAGCTCTCTTGTTTTAATTATTTCCTAAACTGGTTTAAAGTTGTGTTTGTTGTATAAAAGTGGTGTGGTTTTGTGCAATAATCATTAACGATGATGAATAGTGTATGGAAATATTGAAATAAGTGGATTTAGGTGATTTTTGATCAAAGGTATTGTCGACCTTGTGCTTTCGATTCGCTTGAAGAAAGTCGTCTAAGAAGCATTGAACTGAAAGGAATTATCACCAAAACTCCAGCAAGACCCTGAAATCGGCCACACCCCTGTTTCATCGTTCTTGGAATATAAGAAAAGATATAACTAATGACTTGGCAGCATGGTCTCTGATCTTAGCCGGTTCCTTATGGAACAAACAAACAAAAAAAAAATTCTGTTGATGACAGTAGAGCTGTGGAGAGTTTTGGCGGGAATTCTGACGGTGCGGTGGCCCTCTTGTTTTAATTATTTCCTAAACTGGTTTAAAGTTGTGTTTGTTGTATAAAAGTGGTGTGGTTTTGTGCAATAATCATTAACGATGATGAATAGTGTATGGAAACATTGAAATAAGTGGATTTAGGTGATTTTTGATCAAGGGTATTGTCGACCTTGTGCTTTCGATTCGCTTGAAGAAAGTCGTCTAAGAAGCATTGAACTGAAAGGAATTATCACCAAAACTCCAGCAAGACCTTGAAATCGGCCACACCCCTGTTTCATCGTTCTTGGAATATAAGAAAAGATATAACTAATGACTTGGCAGCATGGTCTCTGATCTTAGCCGGTTCCTTATGGAACAAACAAACAAAAAAAAAAGTAGAGCTGTGTCGGTCGATCATTTCTTGATCACAACACAACACATTGGCAAGATAATCGAGTCAAAAGATTCGATCTTTTCAATCACGAGTCATTTGGTTGTGAATTGTGACATAAATAATTCTCTTACGATAACAGTTTGTTTATTAAAAAAATTGAGAGACTAGGATGAATTTCCGTGCATTCCCGCGTTTTTGCCATACATACTACTGGAATCAGGTTTGAGAGCTCGCGTTAAATAACACCCGTGGTGCTGTGCTAAAATGACACCCATATGGATTTATTGAGAGAAAATAATGTCCGCCATCTTGGATTTGAAAACTGATATCGTTTTCATAATCAACACCCTAAGAAACCCAGAAAATGATATTTGAAATTTAGATTTTTTGAAAATTAATGTCCGCCATCTAGATTTAAAAATGAATTTCGTTTTCATATTGATTTTTTGAAAAAATAAAATAAGAAAAACCTAGAACCTGATTTTGGCACCTCCTATATTATATGGGTCATATAACATTTTATGGATTCAATACATATTTTCATTTTATCGCCCTAACGTAGATAACTAAACCATGAATCTCATGCGCGTTTCGAAAGCTGGTCACTGCGCAATTAAAATTCAAATGATTGATTTACTATTCCATCTATCAGTCTAGGTGAGGCGGGCCGGAGTGAGGCGGTTAGCGTCTATGGACAGAATCAATATTTCGATCAGACAGATCAAGTCTTACAAATCATTAACCCGGTCATACTTGTATGGGTTCAGTTCAGTTCTTATTTTATCATCGAAATAAGAGGAACAAGAAACGTAATTCAATTATATTTTTTGGCAGATTCATATGAGAGTTATCGTTCTAGTAATCTTATTTCGATGTATTTTATGGCCTTTGTGTGTTGCTTGTATGGGTTGTGATCGAATCAAAATGACTCAATCGATCGTGAGCGAAACACGTCTAGTTGACAGCATCACACCTGACATCACACGTGTGTGGTGTTGATTTGAGGTTATATTTCGTTTACCATATGTTTCTCAGTCTAGGGTTTAATCATGTTAAGTATATAAGTTATATACATTTACCATGTATTATAGCAATTGGTTTTACCGATTTGGATGGGACTACAGAACAATGCGACATCAGGGAAAATGTATAATGTGACCAATGCTTATCGATAATGTGGTTTAAACGCCACTAGCGAGACACCATATGACCATAATAATATGATGTCATCCCCAGACGCCAGTAGTTCGTGCGTAGTTCGTGCCGAGGTCACGATTTGGTCTAATTGGTTACATCAGTTACATGCAATAAAATTGCGTCGTTGAAATCGCGGCCAGTCGGCAATCGTCGCTCTAATGCACAGCATTCGTGTTTGTTGTAGTGTAGTGAGTAGATTTGTGGCGAGAATGTATTCGAGTACGAGCAGTTATGAGGTATATATTTCTAAGAATATATTAAAATAATCAAAGCAGATGTACTGCACGAAATTAAATTTTGTTTTTTGTGTTATAATATTTCATGTTTTTACAGGACGCCGTGGGTAAATTAAACAAATTGCAGTCAAACAAATCAACAATAGAACAGATAAGAAAGGAAATTAGAATTGGACATGTGAGTTTAGTGTTAATAAAAAAAATAATTCATCATATTTATACACTTCAAGTGCTTTATTATTCTAAGTTTAAGAATGTACAGAAGCAGTAAACACAACATACAAATTGGTTTTCTCTTTGGACTAAATACTAATTACATTTGTTATGGTTTACAAATAATGCATATAAAATAACTTTTGCATTGTTTTTTTTATATATTTTTAATATAAATATAATGATTAGAATTACTAGGCAGTAAAAACAGAGAAGTAATATTACTCCAGCTTGTATAAAAATTGCAAAAAATATTAACTAAAAATCATGATACATATTATGTACTTGGTGTAAGTTAATTTATTAACAACACCATATTAATCTTCAAAATACTATAACTTTACTCATTATTTCAACACCAATTTCATATTCCATCAATAATAGTTTGAACAACTTTCCTGTCTAATAAATCACATGATTGTATTAAAACAAGTTCATAATTCACATGTGACTCATTTCTTCTTACAATTTCAGCAGTCGACTCTCGTTAATTCGAAACTCGATGTACTCTTAAAATATTACGAATTATCGAGTATTTGAAATATCAAATTGTACGAAATTTGTGAGAGAAAATAAATAAAACTTCGAGTTATTAAGTGTTAATCAATTATTATTAATTAACTGCTATTCTATAACAATGTCAAAAGTTTTGAGGTACATTCAGTACATTCAATCAACCTGTTGATACAAGTTTGAACTTGTTGCAAAATGTACTTACATACAATCTTCTCGTCTCCTTCTCTTTGCAACTTTGAATTGTCGAGTGTAGGACGCCGATGAGTTCGATTTAATGCGTCGTTTTGTTATATAGCAATGATTTTTCTTTCGAATTACCAAGTGCATAAAGATGTATTGATTTAGTTCGAAATATAAAGAGATTTTGTAGGGAACTCGTGATAGCTTTGAATTATAGAGAGGTTCGAATTATCGCAGGTTTGAATTAACGAGAGTGGACTGTATATTTTTTGATATGCTTGTGATGTGATATTTTTATATAATATCATAGGACCAGAAAAATCTTAAGCTATAATTTAAGAAAATAAATGGATTTATTGCTTTTTGAGAAAATCGTGAGCAATTTAGTATGCACTATATACATACTAAATTGCTCATTGTATTTACGGGTTGAATAATGAACCTCCTTTTTTGGGTCGGATAAAATACAGACATATTTCATATACCTAATGGTAATGAGCTACATTGACAGCGTAATATGGTTTGTGGCATCTTATCTTAGAACAACATAATTATGGATTCAAGTTTATAAAAACACATATGTAATTTATACTAGATGTTATCTTCACCTATCGGGGTATAAAAAAATCTTTAATGATGTGTAATTAATCTAACCCCAGTATACTATATCAATATGGACTCGTTCATCCTTCTTTCTGTATTTTAGCACTCCAATTCCATAGTATCAATAGTTATTTTTTCTTATATTTTTTAATTTTTTATTAGCCTTTACGACGAAACGGAGGGGTTCTCCCCAGAGGGAATGAAGTCAGGCAGGCGACCGGTCGTAAAATCTACAAGCCAAATTTTTCTGTAACATGTGTTAAAAAGGTATGTTGCGCCGATCCCACTGCGAGTGGAATAAGGGCAGATGGAAAGAAAGTCTTTATGACGAAAAGAGTAGGACCTCAGCACATCAGTCGTACGCGCGTGTTATCTGTGTGTGTTTATAAATAGTGTTCATATATGTGTGTGTGCATTAGGCTGGCTTTAGGGGAGGTGTTGGCGGCCTGCTAGTAACATTACAAACAACACCATCATCACCATATCATTTTCACCAACATCATCTCGGATAACGATTGCTGAGGAAAGATCAGGCTCATCATCACGCTGAATTCGTCCACTGCTGGACATAGGCCTTTCCAAGTTGGCGCCAACCTTGACGGTCCTACGCCTTTCACCCAGCCGCTTCTCGCTACGTCTATTAGGTCGACGGTCCGGCGTGCTCGAGATCAGACCACACTGCTCTTGGATAATCATGACAACGTTGATTATTAACAACTGGCCCGCTCAACTGAGTTAAATACACCCAACAGTCACACACATAGTCCCGACCCCACACAAGGTTAATCTGTATCGTTGGTATCAGGAACTACGAGGGACTTGCGGTCTCACAACACCCAGACCCGAAACAAATATTTGTTGATTAGACAAACATTTGCCACTTCAATCAATCGACTTTTCAAATCGTGCTCCGAAAATTACAACGATCTAATAAACGAATGGCAATTGCGTTGGGATAATTCTACCAAGGGACGGCATCTATATCAATACTTTCCGTCGGTTCGCGATCGTCTTACAAAAACTTGGCTGGAAGTAGATCATTGTGTTTCACAATTTCTCACGGGCCACGGCAACTTTAAGTTTAAACTGTTCTCATTTAGGTTGGTTGATTCGCCTACGTGCCCATGTTCTACACCTAATTGCCGGTACGAACAATCCGCACATCATATTCTTTGGGAGTGTGGTCTCTGGCAACAAGAGCGCAACCTTATGTTAGACAGTATGCAAATAACATCTGGAGTTGTATACTATATGGATCTTGTGGAAACTAGGAAGAACTTCCGTGCTTTTCGGCGTTTTTGCCATACCTATTGGAATCAAGTTTAACAGCTCGCGTGATAGGACCCACTTAATGACATCCGTGGTGCTTTACATCTGGCTTCTCCAGTTGTAAATGTCCTTGTGCCTGAGGTTAATGCCTCCTTAGTTCATTATTTTGCCTACCGCTTTGCTATGGAGGGAAGTGGACAATTATTATTTCCAACTCCTCCTTAATTTTCTTTTTGATTAAGTTCGTTGCGGGACAAAGACAATTTAGCATTTCCAGAGACTCGCCGAGCTTCACTGCTCGGTGTCAACAAAAATGCGTGCCACTGTCGATCCTGGTGCACAGGAGTTACAGTGGCGGGTTTGTGGGCGGGATAGTCTCGAGACGAAAAAAAAAACATTTGCCACGGTTTGGGAATCGAACTCACGGCCTCACGTTTCGCAGCTGGCTACTCGCCCACTGCGCCACGGAGGCTGTCGAGTTGTTACCACTGTCTCACAGAAAACCGACGTAAAGTTGCAGCTTGCTGTTGCGTTTGTACAATGAGTGAGATATCGGGATGCCCAAATCTCCTTCCCCTTACAAATAATTTAATCATCCCTTTCCTTTAAGGTCGGCACCGCGTCCATGATTATTCAAGTATTTCGGATGTTCATGGGCAGTGGAAATCACTTAAGCTCAGGTGACCCACTTGCTCATTTGCCGTACTCTGCCATAAAAAAAAATAAAGCTTTAGGTAGGCCCGATAAATGGTGATGATACGATAACGTAATTATATCGTGTCGATGACTAATAGCCATTGATTAAGGATCGCACACATTATGTAGAGCTGCAGCGGTAAAACGCTCGTATATTATAAAAAAAAATATACTTAATAGGCTCGCGTTTGGCTACTATCATGCCTGATGGTAAGCGATGATGTGGCCTAAGATGAAGCACGCTTGCCTAGCAAAAAACGATTCACTCGCGACTTGAAGACACTCAGATTATATTTATCGGGGAACAAAGACTCCGGCAACTTGTTCCACAACTTGGCAGTCCGTATGATGAAGGTGGAGGCAAAGCGTTTGGTGCGCGTTTTGGGAATGTCTACCATAAATGGGTGGCGTTTTGCCGTGTCTCTGGTCGTCCGATGATGGAAAGGGGAGGAGGGAATCAAATTATGCAGTTCCGCTGCACACTCTCCAAAATCCATCCGATAGAAAGCTGATAAACAGGCAACCTCATGCCGATGTTCAAGGCTCTGAAGCTCGTATGTATTTTATATGAATAATCGTACTCTATGCCGGGGCGCAGCGGCCCGTCACTAATAGGCTAAGCATTTTGCGTTGCGCTGTGGCCCGACATAATGTTCGCGAACCTTAATAATAATAATACACCCAACAGTCACACACATAGTCCTGACCCCACACTAGGTAAACCTGTAACCTGACAGGCCGATGACGTGGCTATAAAGTGGCAATAATGATACCTACTAAAATAATGTAGCAGCCTGCTGCTTTGTTGCGTACGGTGAGTGAGATATCCAGATACCCAAATTCCCCTCCCTTTCTAAATCCCCTAATTATCCCTTTCCTTTAAGATAGGCAACACGCCCATGATTCTTTTTATATTGCATGTTATTACTCTATGATCGTGGGCGTACATGGTCGGTGGAGATCACTTACCATCAGATGACCTACGTTTGCCGGCCTATGCTATAAATATAACTACTTTTCTAAAAAAAACTACTTTCTAAATCTTGAGACTTATACATACACACACACACCGTCACTATTTTTACTTACTAGCTTTTGCTCGCGGCGCCGCACCCGTGAACGGAAATTTCCGTGATAAAAAGTTGCATAATATGTCCTAATCCAGATCATGGTCTACCTGTGTGCCAGATTTCATCCAAAACGGTGCGGATGTTGGGGAGTGATTGATTAACAAACATCCAAATTCGCTAACACAAATATCCAAACTTTCACATTTATAATAGGATGTATGGTTCTTGTAAAAAAAGGGTGTTATGACGAAGAGTCTACGCAACTTTTTCCTTGAAGGTCTTGGGGTCTTAGAAGTTAGGTTAGAAATACCGTGTTCGCACATACATACGCACTCACGCCTGTAATCCCCGATGGGGGAGGCTGAGATGTAACTAGTACACCCACATTTCTCCGAGGGTATCTCCGTCCTATGATGTGGGATAGGGGGCGAGCCTATCGCCATATCGGGTACAATTCCAGACTCCCAAAAACCCAATATCACTTTTACCCGACCCGGGATCGATCCCGAGACCTCAGCGTTAGCCTCAATCGTAACGCGTACGTATTACACCTGTACCACCGAGGCATACCGAGTTCGTATCGAGAAATGTTGTTTACTAATCTTATTGTAATTATATGGGACTATGATACCATGACTACCAGATATTGTGAGACCCAGATTCAACATGAGATTTATTTTACTAATTTTCTTCGATATTAAAATATTAGCATTCTGTTTCAGAAATGCACCAACGTAGAAGACATGGAGAAATACTTGAAGAGGACTGGCGTGAGCCTATCGGATTTGGATGAATTATCTGTGATACACGTAGCTGGGACTAAAGGGAAGGTAATGTTTACATACATAGTTATGCATTCCTGGTACTTTATAAATATTCGGCTAATAGTTTCGTTTACGAGTGGTAGAGCCACGCTGTAGACAATTTTGTCTACAGCATGAATGGAGCGGCTCGTCAGCTCATTGTCTCACAGAAAACTGACGAGAAGTAGCAGATTGCTGCTGCGTTTCGTACGGTGAGTGGGATATCCGGAGGGATTATCCAGAGATTTGACCGATGGACCTCATCAATTAGCATGAAAAACATTTCAAATTTGCTCAATTTTCAGGGTTCAACAAGTGCTCTATGCGAGTCGATACTCCGACAGCACGGGTTCCGTACAGGGTTTTACTCCTCGCCTCATCTCGTGGCCGTCAGGGAGCGGATACGGCTCGAAGGGAAGGTGGTCTCCGAGGACAAGTTTGCACATTACTTTCATAAGGTTTACGGGAAACTGGACGCCACTAAGGTACAGTTGTGTGATTAAAATTATGCAGTAAGGCTCATTTTTGAATCGCTGAGGCTCACCGAGCATAAGTAGACAAAGAAAGTTTGTTACAACAATCTAAGGTTTTTCTTTCATTTAATGTGCCTAAATATCAAAATCAGCTTGTAAATATTTATAAGCATTCAGGATGTTTCCGAAGAAGGCATGTTGAAAAAAAGAAAAGAAAGAATGAAAAATATCGATATTTTTCCCTTCGATATATCGATAATTTTTAATATAATTATTAGAATCAAAACCATCTTGTAAATATTTGAAAACATTATGAAAAAAGAAAGAAAAATATCCATATTTTTCCTTCGATATATCGATAATTTTAGGCGATAATTTTATTTCGATATTATTTATCAAGTTTTGAACATATATTACGATAGATTGTCGATGTTACTTTCTCTAAATTATTTATATTTCAGTTTTACAATTATTGTTATAATTTTGCAATGCAATATTTTCAGGCGTATGAAGGCGACATGCCGAAATACTTTGCTTTCCTGACAGTTCTGGCATTTAACGTATTCCTGGAGGAGAAGGTGGACGTAGCGATTGTGGAGGTCGGCATCGGAGGCATCGTGGATTACACTAATGTTTTAAGGTGTTTGATTGATGTGATTTCATTTAAAAGCTGGTTTTATCGAAATATAATTATTAGTATGTGATAAGGGTGCGAATAAAACACGAAGATAATTTCCAAAATTCGAGATGGTGATAAACAATAGGTGTGTACTGCGGCGCCCTCTTACGCCCAACTCATTCAAACTCGCCTGATGGCGCCAAAACGCTCGGAGGTCGCCCACTCCCCGCGCTCTACGCCCCGCGCCCCGCGCCTCCCCTGTTGTCGCGCTGTACACACCTACAGCGCGGCGTCTCGACCATCTAGATTTGTATTTTTCAAAAACGAAGGCTTATAATGTTTTTTAAACATATCTGCCGGCCAGCTATAACGCGTCTCCTACAATATGAATGACGAGACGAGCAGGTCGCTCGCCTGATGGTAAGCGTCACGCCTGCCCATAAACAGAAGCAATACAACACAGAACATTGAATTACAAAGCAATGCGTGGTATTGAACCGCGCTCGTGACCCCGAGACATAAGATGTTAAGTCTCATAATGTCCAGTAATTTCACTGGCTTGAATGTCCTTAAACCGAAACACAACAGTGCCTATATGGTACTGTTTTGGTGGCAGAAATAGACAAAGCGGTTTGAATAAAATCTGTTTAGTCGATTAAAAGTTGGCTTTATGTAAACAATAGCATTATGTTAGCTATTATCTTAGTTATAGTGCGTCGGTAAATATTTGTTATAATCAGGAAACCAATATTTTCCGGGATAAAAAATGACCCGTGTACTGATATGCCCTTTAAACGTTACCATATGCGTATTTTATACTAAATATGCGTTATCCATAAATATTTGTTTCGGGTCTGGGTGTTGTGGGAGCGCAAGTCCCTCGTAGTTCCTGATACCCACGACACAGGTTTACCTAGTGTGGGGTCAGGACCATGTGTGTGACTGTTGGGTGTATACAATATGTAACAAAAACCCTGTTGGGCGTTTTAACCGTGATATCAGAATCGATATTCAAACGTAATGAAATAACTCGCATACGAAAATGAGACTATAAAAATAATCATATTTATTTTTTATAGTTAATTATTTTATTGTTTGTGAGCCGTATTTCTATTGATTACCTCTGCAAGAGCGATGTCTCGGAGCCAGAGCGAGATAGCAAGTTGCGGCGTCTACGTGCATCAAATGCGCTACGCCGCGTCCGCTACGTAGACGACTACGTCAGTACGTCACATGAGTCAGCTGTTTATCACTTTTCAGATGAAAATATATATATTTTTTAATTTTCATTTTTCTAAGCTACCTGTGTAAGGATAATAATATCTCGCTATTGTTTATTTTACTATTTTTATGTCTATATGTCTGTGTTCACGACCTAGAAAGGGCCAACAAGGTTTTTGTTACATAATAATAATAATACTAGCCCTGTATTATACATGTCCCAATGCTGGGCACGGGCCTCCTCTACTGAATGAGAGGGGTTAGGCATTAGTCCACCACGCCGGCCTAATGCGGGTTGGCAGACTTCACATACCTTCGAAATTCTTATGAAGAACTTCTCAGGTATGGACGTTTCCTCACGATGTTTCCTTCACCGTTAAAGCAAGCGATAATTAACAATTAATACACACATAAGAAAAGTCAGAGGTATATGCTCTTGAGGCTGGTATCGAACCTGCGACTTTAGTCTCGACAGTCCGTACCACTCGCCACTGAGCTGTCACTGCTTCTTTCTTCTTTTGTTACATACTTACTGTATATTTAATTCTTATTTATCTGTTACAGAAAAGTGCCGGTAGTCGGTATAACAGCTCTCGGGTTGGACCACACGTCAATACTAGGCCACACTCTACCCGAGATTGCGGCCACGAAGGCAGGTATTATGAAGTACGGGTGTGAAGCGTACACAGTGAGACAGCCGCCTGAAGCCATGGAGGTGTTGAGGAATTTTGCTGATCGTGTAAAGGTATAGACATACAGTTTTCATAGTGATTTCCTAGGCAATGTAACATTAACTTTTCGAGACGACCTACGCCCCAGTCTCTGCTGTGACCACGAAGGCTGAAAAGCTTTCGAAACGTCGGGACTAAAATAAAATTAAACCGCGATAAAATCCGTATAAACTAGTTTTATTTCAATCTTACAGCTTTCGTTAATTCGTCTATCTATTATTTTTATAGCTGAATTCGCAATCGAGCCGGGTCTCTTTATGTAAGTGATTTCCGCCGCCCATGGGCATGTAATTGGTAGAGCCACGATTTAGATAGTTTTGTCTACAGCATCAATGGGCCGGCTCGACTGGGTCGTTACCACTGTCTCACAAAAATCTGTCGTAAAGCAGCGGCTTGCTGCTGCGTTTCGTACGGTGAGTGAGATATCCGGAGGCCCAGATACATTACTGAAAACATATTGCAGTTTTTTTTATATAAATCCGTCCAGAAATATATAATACTAGGCTTTACTCCGCCCGCGTGAATGGCCTTTTCCGGGATAAAAGTAGCCTATGTTACTCAGTGATAATGTAGCTTTCTAACGGCAAAAGAATTTTTGAAATCGGTCGAGTAGTTTTTAAGTTTATTTGTTACGTACAAAAGTACAAATCATTCCTCTTTATAATATTAGTGTAGATTATAGAAGCTATTCAAATATAATGGAAGGGGTTCTTGTTAAATGACAGACGACGCGACGCAAACCTTGACGTCACCGTGTAAAACGCCCATTACGGTGCACGCGTGTGAGCGAGATAGGGAGATGTTCTCACTATGCGCCCACCTTTGCTGATACTAATATTTCAAATCGTGTTTGCGGGCTTATTATTGAACCAATTTTGATTGTATTTAACAAAAGGGTTTCATTTTCGTATTATTTTTTGTTGCATACAAAATTCAACTACTCTATTATTATTTTCAGTGCCCTCTAACATTAGTACCAGAGTACGTTCAATACAAATTGCCACCAACCGAGGGATCCTGGTTGCCAATCAATCTGGAAGCTTATCAGACCAACGCATCCCTAGCCGTCCAACTGTCTCACGCTTGGATGCGGATTAGAAAATACAGAAACGGTCTCAAAAACGGCTACAATGGCGTCCAAAACGGTTTGAATGGAACAGTATTAAACAAAACTGTGACGGAGTTAAGCGAAGAGACAGTGAGAGGGTTGACTTCCTGCAAATGGCCGGGAAGGTATCAGATTGTGGAGACAGATTATGCTACTTTTTATTTAGACGGGGCACATACCAAAGAGTCCGTGGAGATTTGCGCGCAGTGGTTTCGAGATAATAACAGGTAACAGGTATAGCTGTTGTTTTTATATAAAAGGCATTTTAGGCTTTACAATGTAGTAGGTCCCTCGTTTGCGAGAGGCCGGATGGGTTGGTACCACCGCTTTGTCTATTTCTGCCGCCAAGCAACAGTGTCTAATCACTGTTGAGTTCCGGTTTGAAGGACATTGAAGCCACTGAAATTACTGGGCATTATGAGACTTAACACCTTATGTCTCGGGGTGACGAGCGCAGTCCAGTGTCATGCAGTGCTTTGTTATTCAAAGTTCTGTGTGGCGTTGCTTCTGTTTATGAGCAGGCGTGGCGCTTACCATCAGGCGAGCGACCTGCTCGTCTCATCATTCAAGCTAACAAAAAAAAAAAGATAAAAGCCAACCTCATTTGCACGTGGTACTCACGCCTGTAATCCCCGAAAGGGTAAGCAGAGGTGTAATCAATACCACATTTCGCCGAGCGTTACACTACGGAACCCTTCACTTTACAGTCTTTTTTATTGCATAGGCTGGTAAACGAGCAAGTGGGTTACCTGATGGTAAGTGATCTCCACCGTCCATGTACGCCCACAATACCAAAAGAGTCATGGGCGCGTTACGTACCTCGAAGGGAAGGGGTATTTTGGCCTCCGGATATTTCACTCACTGTACGAAACGCAGCAGCAGGCCGCTATTTTACGCCGGTTTTCTGTGAGACAGTGATAACGACCCGGACGAGCCGACACATTCATGCTGTAGACAATTTTGTCTACATAATTAGTTTACATAATTTGGACAAATTTTTATTTACAGGCATCGAAATAAAATGCTCATATTCAGCGCAACAGGAGATCGTAACGGAGAGGTACTATTAAAACCACTTAAACAAATCGCTTTTGACAAAGCATACTTCGTGATACCTATAGCGAATAGAAAGGCTAATCAAAATAGTGACAATTTCTCTCTAGTAGAACAAGACGAGTTAATAAATAGATGTAAAAGGCATGCAGATATATGGAATGGCCAAAACTCCTCGGTCTTAGAATGTGTGGTCGATGCCTTAGTTAGCATAGAGGATTCCCGAGGAGAAAAGTGCAGTGTGCTGGTTACAGGGTCTTTACATCTAGTAGGAGCCGCGCTTTCTATATTGGATCCTAATTTAAGTAATTGATTGAAAATAATATATTGTTTTGTTGAATATTGGTTTTATTTACAATCCTGGATTGCACGCGAAAATCTAATAGGGTAGTTGACTAGATTTTTTGTATTAAATCAACAAGTTACGTTACTCAAAATGTATTGCAGAAATAATTTTATAAATCAGACCAAAAATAAATAAATTAGAAGCCATTCAAATCCTGTAGAAGGGGTAATTGTCAAATGACAGACAACGCAACCTTTGACGCCACTGTGTAAAATGTTCATTATGGTGCACGCGTGCAAGCGAGATGTCCCTACTACGCACCCACTTTTCCTCATACCAACATTTAAAGTCATAACTGCGGGCACATTTCTCAACCAATTTTGATTGTGTTTTAATAAAAAGGTTTCTTTTCTGTTGCTTATAAAATAATGTATAAAATTCAATATAGGAAACTACCCTATTCTGCGTATTGTATATTTGCGTATATTTTGACGCACAGTTTAGACTCCGTGGCGCAGTGGGCGAAACTTGAGCCTGTGGATTCGATTCCCGCACCTAGACAAATGTTTGTGGGATCCCTCGTAGTTCCCGATACCAACGATACAGGTTTACCTAGTGTGGGGTCAGGACTATGTGTGTGACTGTTGGGTATATTTATTTATTCATTTATCTTATAATAGTTTCAATTTTATTTTCATATTTTATGAAGAAATATGCATTAGCTGCATATGATGTACATGAAAGGTTTTACAAACATATAAAACCATTTTAAAACATTGCAACACTTATAGACAAATTAAAAAACAATGCATAATTCAAAAGGGTATATTAATTACATATAACTTTGTATCTACACAGTAGATATGAAACATGTTACAATTTTTTAAATAAATAATTCATTGGCAACAGTATCAGATAAAATATAAATAGTTCTGGGGATGATCCATATCACTCAGATCACTTCTTCACAGCCATGTGACATGGCAATTAGGTTTATTTCGAGTCCCTATGTAAGAGTTACGAGTACCTTTGCCCCTAGAGTGACATTCATGTACAGTAAGTACTACATGAGTAAATTAGGCACTTGGCAAAGTACAGTTTTTTTTTCGAATTAATATTATGCAATGAATGCCGCCTGGTAATCTGATTCCGCCGTTAGTCAAAATGACACAATCTAATTATGTAACAGTTATGATCATAATTGTCTGTATTTTCAAAACATCTGAAGTGCATTTTTAATGATAGTACTGTGCCTATATCTCATAAACAAACACAGTAATTTATGCCATTCGTCAAATTCTTCTTCTTCATTTAATGAGTTGTATACTACCTTAAGACAACTATTTACAACATAATTTCAACTATCTTATAGGCATAATCAGACAATTCACTTAATTTAGTGCCAAATGAAAATTCTGTCCAATGAATGTTCCCCACAAATATAATGACAGAAAGCTCCACAATTCATTCATAGCCTTATTAAATTAAAATTTTACATACATACATACATACATAAGCACTCACGCCTGTAATCCCCGAAGGGGTAGGCAGAGGTGTAACCAGTACACCCACATTTCGCCGAGCGTATCTCCGTCCCACGATGTGATAGGGGGCGAGCCCATCGCCATACCGGGCACAAAATCAAGACTCCGGGCTACTGAGCATTTAGTAATATCTAGTGGTAAGTAATAGAAAAACCCAATACCACTTTACCTGACCCGGGGATTGAACCCGAGACCTCAGTATTGGCATCAATCGTAACTCGTACGCATTACAACTGCGCATTAAAATTTTATTCTATAGTTAATTGAGTATCATTCGTATCTAAAAGTCTATTTACATCCGTTAGCCACGAAATCAACCTATCCAGATATCCACCATCTTGTTTATAACTTAGCAAAAGTAACTGCATGTGTTGGAAGGCCATCGGCTGCTCTAGCAAAACTTCCAATCGTTTATCCCTTAGAGAAAGTAATTTAATGAAAATTATTGCTATAAGAGTCCACTGTATCGGTTTGAACATAATATTATTTGCTTTCAACGTAAATGTGTTTACTAGTAACCGAATATCAGAACTTATTGATAAACTTAATAATCCTAATGACCTCAATAAATCTGGCAACATTTTCTTCAAATGTTGACAGACTATTCTTCTACGTAATGCATTCTGTGCATTCTTATCTACTAATGGTAGTTGAGTTACATTGTCATCTTCTGTTGTGATAATTTTCTCCTCAATTGCTAGTTCAGGTATATCAGTTTGACCAGAGTAAAATGCTTTGACTTTCAACTGTAGCTTTTTACTCTCTTCTTGTAGTATTGAGTAGTCTGGTAATGGTTTTGTTTCTCTTTGTAAAGTCTGTCCATCATACTTCTTATCTTCTAACTCAAGCATGTTCAACTTCCTGCAAAGAGATTGGTATTGGTCATAAGCATTAGAGTTGTAGAATACACCTTTAGCATAATTATTTAAGTATTCCTTTATATATTCTCCTTTGTCAGCTACAAGCTCTTTCACTTTCTCCTCTCCTAATAAGAAAAGGAGTGTGTCTATCGTAAACCATTCTGCAACACATTTTTCTACTTCAATAGTCAAAGCAGTGACCACTGGCTGCTTTTTCATTGGTGTCTTTTTCCTATTTTTATTTGGTGCTTTGTCTTTATCAGGAATTTCCGGTACACTTGTTAGTATTGGATCAATTGTTTTTGCAGGTTTTTCTATAATTTCACCAACAATGTTCAATGGGTTTGCTACTGGTTTTTTGTTTTCTTTCTTAGGTTTATCTACTTTCGAAGAATTAATTTCTGTTGATTCTGCCACTTTGATGACAGATGTTTCTTCTACAGAATTTGTTTCATTATGCTGTTTTTCTAATACATTATTTGTATTTGACTCTAACACTTTAATATTATCATTTCTATTGATATCTTGACTTGTGTGTGACTCTATGGGTTCATTTTCATCAAGTCTTATTTGACAAAGACCATTCGCCATTTCCTCAGTAGTTCTATCATTTGCATGTTCTACTTCTTTATTGTTATTACTCATTTCTGAATTCATATTTTGTGTCATTTCATTGATACTGGCCTTAGTAAATTCATTGATGGAGGTGAATGATTTTTTGACAGGTTTTATTTTCTCAATTAGAGACACATCTATTTCCTGACCCATACTCCCAACGGAGTCTAAAGGTAATAGGTGAAAAGTAGGTATGACCTCATACTCTCGGAACCATAAAGGACTTGTCAACAACTGTTTTTTAACATTCATGGCAGATTTATAACAACTGTTGCTGCAAAAGTACTTCCTTGCGGTAATATCATACACTTTATTAGTTTTTAACGATATGCGATATTTTTGTTTGGGTATATCTTTCTCTAAGATATTTTTGGAGCATATTGGATATCCACAAAGGTGAATTATCGACCGCTCCTCGGCAACATCATCGAAGTGCGATTGGTTAATTTCTGGAAGACATTGTAATAAATACTGTTCAGATATACTTCGTTCAAGCAAACTTTCAACGATATGCTGTGCTCTGGCATTACATTCACGTTTTTTTAAGATTGCTTGCCTTATTTGTTCCTTTGTCATTTCCTCGATCTTTGATGGCTTCTTCTTGGGTGTTTTGTTGGAAGTCTCCATTGTAAATAAAGATTACAAATTCACAAATACCTCAAAAATATTGGTGGATAAAAAACGAAATGCCTAAACTCAACTTGAAGTTTGAACAAGACTCTTTTTTTTTTTTTTTTTTATAATTTATTCATGTCCATGGATACAAGTCCTTCAGACGCATACATTTTGTTTTCTCAAGAACGATGAAACGGGGTGTGGCCAATTTCAATGTCTTGTTGGAGTTTTGGTGTTAATTCCTTTCAGTTCAATGCTTCTTAGACGACTTTCTTCAAGCGGATCGAACGCACAAGGTCGATCGATACCCTTGGTCAAAAATCACCTAACTTCACTTATTTCAATGTTTCCATACACTATTCATCAGCATTAATGATTATTGCACAAAACCACACCACTTTTATACAACAAACACAACTTTAAACCAGTTTAGGAAATAATTAAAACAAGAGAGCCACCGCACTGTCAGAATTCCCGCCAAAACTCCTGAACAAGACTCAAAACTGCAGTGTTACCTAAGCTAACTTTGGAAATTCCCCACATTATGTCGAAAAATCCCCCTTTTCGTATTGAAATTCCCCTCAACAAGTAACAGGTTAATTTTCAGAGCAGATAATAATTACATGTGTTAATCAAGTATCAAAGATATTTTGTCACATAAAATCTCGGAAAACTCGCATTCCCCTTTTTGACCCTCATGAATCTAAAATTAAACATAAAAGGAGAATTCTCCTTTAAATGGCAAGACTGCAAAACAGACTTTTTTGGGTTGCCAGTAAAATGTAGTGTCCATAGTTTTCAGTAAAGTAATATTACACGGCATGATTTCACCTGCGATATATGAAATTGACAAGGTTCAAATGGGAGAGGGTGTGGGTGGAATTTAAAAATATTTAATATAATTTAAAAAAAAAACCCAGAGCATAGCATTTAAACTTCCGTAAATTTAGTTTTAGCTTGCGTATTAAATTAAATCACATGAAATTCCACGTTACAATCGTCAACGTAATAGTGCGCGGAGCCCGGAGGGCGGCGACGCGGGTGGTGTAACTAGCTGTTAAGGTTAACTATTATAAACGTGTATGTCCACGTAGCCATTTGTATTGTTTTTTAGTTAAACTCCCAAAAAACAAACATTTTTAAACTGCTTTCGTAACAAAAATCGTGATGGTCTTGAGATGTGTGCGATATTAAATCAAATATTTATTTTGCAAATATGAGTATTATATTTGGTAAATGGTAATCAAACATTATGATATGTCTTTTGCTATATTTCTTACATATACATACGCACTCACACCCGTATTCCCCGACGGGGTAGGCAAAGATTTAACCATTTTGCCGAGCTTATTTCCATCCTATGATGTGATAGGGGTCAAGCCTATCGCCATACTGGGGCTGATACTAAGCATTTCTTTGATAAAAAACCCAATATCACTTTTACCCGACCCGGAGATCGAGCTCTAAAACTCAGCACAGCATTCGTACCACGTACGCATTACAGGTCTACCACCAAGGCAGTCATAGTCAAGGCTATATTTCTACATACATACATACATACGCGCTCACGCCTGTAATCTCCGAAGGGGTAGGCAGAGGTGTAACCAGTACACCCACATTTCGCCGAGCGTATCTCCGTCCCACGATGTGATAGGGGGCGAGCCTATCGCCATACCGGGCACAAATTCCAGACTCCGGCCTTATACTGAGCATTTCACAATAGAAAAAACCAATACCACTTTACCCGACCTGGGGATCGAACCCAAGACCTCAGCGTTGGCCTCAATCGTAACGAGTACGCATTACAACTGCACCACCGAGGCAATAAAGATCAGACAAAAAATATATATATATAAATATATTTAAACTTATATATACAATTTTTCTAGGGTTAAATAAAACCGGGGACAGGGTAATGCCAATACATGTTCTGGTAATACTAATTACGGATGTCTGATCTTTCCTCAGCTGACTTGACTTTTAGCCTGTGGCTGACTTCTCACTTCTGTCATTTAGCCGTGAGATATAATTCTCTTTTTATTTGTATTTCAGCAAACATATTAAATCTATTCACTTTTTTAAAATTATATTACTAATAAATGTCTTGAAAAAATTGTTAACGCAGGAAAACTATCTGATAATAACATACCTACTGTAACCACGAGTGGTCGTGTTATCAAATATAAAAGTGCTCTAAATATATTATTTACATTTGAGTGTAATTTATCAATGAGTTAGATAACGGTGGTGGTTTGTGATAGTTCCGGACCATTGGTAAACAGGAATGGCACTTACTTGTGTACAGTGTATGAAGTTTAATATTTCTGCTTGGAAGTAAAGGTGAGTGCCTTTGCCTGCTTAATACATATGATTTATTTTTTAAATCATGTTTTTAATGTTCACTAGCAAAAGCATATTGTTAATTCGCGCAGGTCGCTCTCGTGATGGTAAGTGCCATGCCTGACCTTATCAGTAGCCACACCACCCACAACTTTCAATTACAAAGTACTGCATGCCACACTCCACTCATCACACATCATAAACTGTGGCTTGACTGCAGAAATAAACATGGTAGTGCCCAGTAGGGCATACAAGAGGACTACATTTGTTCCATACTTTACAAAATAATGTAAGAGTGGCTATTTTTTTTCCCATAACACTGGCTACATGGGTAAAAGAGTCAGTTCGGGCGCATGTTCTTCAAGATGCCTCACCTCATTTGAAGTGGGACCTTGTACTGGCTCAGTACAAAAAAGAGGTTGCTCTTACAAACTCGTTTAAAAATTGTGTCCTAGACAATACTAAAACATGGTTTTGGTACCTATCTATTTGGGATCATCTGGTCTCTTACTTATTGTAATTGTTGACACCTAGTAGAATTTTAAATTACTCATCAACATTTGTAGTCTATTCCTACAATATTCTTGAATTGTGTTTACCATCAAGTGTAGCATAATTGCTTTGCTGAGCTGATAAGAATGAAACAAAAACATCTTAACTATAATGAACTTTACTTTTTGTTTTATTTGCTCCACCAATAGAGCACAAACATGCATTAAGCATGAATGATCGTCTAAGGTCTAACTCCTCTTATTTGTAGAGGAGACCTGTGCCCAGTAGTGGGATGGAATAATCCAGGAACATTATATTATTATACAATACTAGCTGTCCCGCGCGGTTTCACCCGCAACTACAGCAGCGCCATCTACCGGGTCCAATTGTGAATCTAAACTATCCAGGGAGCCACCCAAACGCATACATTAAAAAATCATTCAAATCGGTCCAGCCGTTTAGGAGGAGTTCAGTAGAATTATATATATATCGCCATGATAGGCTCGCCCCCTATCACATCAAGGGACGGATATGCTCGGCGAAAAGTGGGTGTACTAGTTACGGGGATTACAGGCGTGAGTGCATATGTATGTATGTAGAACCCTAAACACATGTTTTGGTCAATTTCAGGGTTGATTGGGTAGAAGAACAGGTAGGCAGAGTAGGTAAGGGCAGGATACCAAAAAACTAGTATTTGGAAAATTCCGGAAGGTTTCTGTGATGTAGGCGATGGAATTCCCATCAGGCACACAACTAGACTATCAATAAATTTAGATGTGGGTTTATCCACTACATAATAATATGTAAAAGACTGTGTCGGAGACGCAGTTGTAATGCATACGCGGTACGACTGCTGTTCTGAGTTCTCGGATTCGATCCCCAGGTCAGGTAAAAGTGATATTGGGTTTTTCTATTGCGAAATACTTAGTATCAGCCCGGAGTCTGGAATTGTGCCCAGTATGGCTCGTCCCCGTGTTGCCTCACATAATACCATATAAACCGTCACATCACGATGGGAAGGCGGACCCTGGCATCAAGCCGGGATAACGCCAGGCAGAAAGAAATAAGAAAGAATGATGATTATGGACTTGATACAACATTAGATGATACGAAAATGCAATATAAAAAAAAATACGAGATTCACTACGTATTAGGTCCTTTGTATGCGAGAAATCGACCTGTTTGGTGCTACCGCTTAGTCTATTTTTGGCAGTAGTGTATGAGCATTGTTGTGTTCCGGTTTGAAGGATATTGAAGCCAATGAATTTTCTGGGCGTTATGAGACTTAGATCTTACGAGTATGTGTCGGGGTGACGAGCGCAGTCCAATACCATGCAGTGCTTTGTTATTCAAAGTTCTGTGTTGTGCTGCTTCTGTTTATGGCCAGGCGTTGTACTTACCATCAGGCGAGCGGCCTGCTCGTTTCGTCACTCGAAACTAATTAAAAAACGATTATATACGAGATATTTATCTCTTGAATGACTAAACTGAACCATGACGAGCTGGCTTTCATTGTATATTAGTACTAATCCTTAAAACCGTGCCCAAGTCAAAGACTTTAATGTATACTACTAGACAAGCTGCGCGGTACATAGAAATTGTACCACTAAGTTGCAGTCAATTGACCGTAACTCAATATTACCATCTCAATTAGAACCCCTATCGCGCTCCCTGCCTGTGAGCTGTCAAACTTCCGCATTATGTGACGCAATTTTACTTCTAAACAGCCCGTCTAGTAGTATACATTACAAGTCTATGGCTCAAGTGCATAATTTATATCGTCCTACTGTACATGCGTTAGATAATATCTACTTCCTTAATGCTATTCTTATCAGCATCTTACTGTTTATCAAAATTAATTGACGATACTTTACATAATATTATATTTTAATCGATGGAATATGTCCTGCTATGATTAGAGTTGTTGTTTTGGACATCTTCGTTTTTTATGAATTACTCGTATCAATATTTGGCCTTCCTGCCTTATATTAAATCCAATTAAGCCTGCGCGCTTAATTTAAGGCCTCGAGAAAAAAAAATCGACTCATTTTCTCGTGTTATTTCTACATGTGTTTCGAAATTCGAATTTAACATGCTTTATTAAGCCGGCCTGTTATTGATGCCACGAGACACCATGAGAATGTCGTCTCGTTCTCTCGCACTATCTCAATATCTCCATCACTCTCTTTTGGACGATGTACTTTGCACCAGTCCGGTATTAGAGGGTGACTGGTAGTTTATGTCGGAAAAGTAACGGACACAGGTCTGAACTCTACCGGAGCGGCCGCCCCTGACGTCGAACTGGGGAGAAACGCCTCCGCATGTGATGGATATGAGTTCAGGATATGCTTATACCGAGCCACTATACCTTCACATACTCATACATACCTTACATACCTTCATATTTAAATATCGCTCCATTCTAAAACGAGCCGAGGACCTGCAATTTACGAACGTACTAATTTTTTTTATTAGCTTGAGTGATGAAACGAGTAGGTCGCTCTCCTGATGGTAAGCGCCACGCCTGCCCAAAAACAGAAGCAACGCAGAATTTTTAACTACAAAGCACTGCATGGCATTGGACTGCGATCGTAACCCCGACACATAAGGTGTTAAGTGTCATAATGCCCAGTAATTTCACTGGCTTCAATGTCCTTCAAACCGGAACACAACAGTGCATACACATTGCTACTTGACGGCAGGACAAGACAAAGCGGTGGTACCAACCCAGACGGCCTCTCGCATACGAGGGACCTACCACCTTGTAAATCCGTAAGATGGATTGTCCCGGCGGCCAACAAAATCGACCGGTCGTACAATCGAAGCCAAATACTTTCTGTAACATATCTAATGAGAGTTTTGCGCCAGCCCCACGTTGGAGTGGATATGGAGGACGATGACTATGATTGAAAGATATCTGTCAATCCAGAAACAAGACTTTTGAATCAAAGAAGAATAAATCAATACAACATGTAAAATATAAACTCACGCCTGTATCCCCAACGAGGTAGGCAGAGTCGCAACTAGTACACATACGGTTCGCCAATCTTATTTATGATGTCATTATTAGCCTATCGCCTCGTCTGGCACAAAGTACAAAAACGGGAAACATAAATTGTGATTGCTCGAGTGTGATTTGAACGAAAGATTTCACCAGTTTCTCAGCCTAAGTACGCTGCCACTAAACCAATGAGGTGATAATTGAACATTTAGATGCATAGTTTATGGCACGACCGAGGTATGAATTTAACAGTAAAATGTCATTCACGCGGCCTCGTCATTTAATATGTTTTTTTTAATATAGCATAGGCCGGCAAACGAGAAAATGGGTCACTTGAAGTTAAGTGATCTCTACTGCCCATGTACACGCACAATACCAGAAGAATCATGGGCGCTTTGCCGACCTTAAAAGAAAGGGATAATTATAGATTTCGGAAAGGGAGGCTGATTTGGGCCTTCGAATATCTCATTCACCGTAGGAAACGCAGCAGTAAGCCGCTACTTTACTCCCGTTTTCTGTGAGACAATGGAAACTATTCGTGCTGTAGTCAAAACTGTCTACAACGTCCTGTGTTGTATATGAAAATCTCTTCTTATTATGGGACTATAGTTATTAGACTACGCAGTTTATTATAATAACAATGTGATGTGAGTCAAACGCTAGCGAGTAGTGAGTGACACGATGCGCTCCCATTGACGAAAAATAAATTCGACTATGTTTTATTAACACGTACTCTATTGTTCTTAACAATGTTTGCAATAACATGCTGTATCAATATCACATAGTGTGGGTTGTGGCAAGCCTTTAGTCGTAGAAACGACCATTTATTTATCAAACGTTTATTTTTTTCATGGTAATGCGAGCCTATTTTTTGTTCGACAACTTCTTGATAAGATTTAGCGTAATGGACCATTTACATGAGGCTAATTCATTGAGATATCACCATTATTGGCATTGTGTGAATAGAGCCAGTGCAGACCAATAGTTTGTGAATGTATGATACCTAAATGTCTGACTCAATGGATTGGCTTCGTGTAAGATGATAGATGTGAAAGCATTATAATCAGAGCCTTATGCTAAATCGTCTAACGCTGGAGCTTTCATTACGAACCACGCGACGGGCTCCTTGCTATTTAAAACAGTGATTTTGCGTATTCGGAATCTTACCTGCGAGCCTAAAATCCCGGATTAGCTTTGCGAACATTTTGAATGGTTATAAATGGTTTGAAATACGGTTATAGTGAACTGGTGTTACTAGCTTATTTGTACAAGACTGGGTGTTTAAAGTGTATATTAGCGATTTTCTAAGTGAAAGTGGTGTTTAAAGCGAACTTCATTGGTGGGAAACAAAGACTTTAATGTATACTACTAGACAAGCTACGCATACCATAGAAATTGTACCACTAAGTTGTGGTCAATTGACCGTAACTCAATATTAGCATCTCGCTTACTCTGAACTAAAACCCCTATCGCGCTCCCTGTTTGTGAGCTGTCAAACTCCAGCGTTATGTGACACAATTTTACTTCTAAGCAGCTCGTCTACTAGTATATGTACATTAAAAGTCTTTGGCGGGAAACAATAGTTTTTCCGATTAAGTATGTGTTGGAGAATTTGGCTAACTAGGCACGTTTAATTTACTTCTCCATTACTTGATAGATCTCTCTTCAATCTTTATGTCCGCTCTGAAGTCAGTCAATTCGTTGGCCCTGTACACTGTCACCCTCAAGGCCTGATTTAGATGAAAAGTTTCTCGTACGACATGGGCGAGAATATAACAGAAATCTGTCATTGACGAAGCCGCGTCACACGATTCTTATTTCAAACTCTATAACGCGGCCTCGTACTTCTAAATGTGGCTTTACTCTCGAACAATAACTGCTACGTGACTAGAACTAAATGGCTATGGGCTAAGATAACTAATACAAATTGTTTTTTTTCCAATTAGATACCATATGTCTGGTATAAACCAGACATTGCATAGAAGGCCAATTCTCATAATTTTAAATGTTCAAAATATCATTCCGATCTAGTCTCAGCGTCAAGAAAGTTGCAAATGGCATTCTCTTAAACCAATAATCAACGTCAAATGCACCTAGCATTAGCAGTAGCATTATACCGTTTTGGCTTTAGTCAACTTTTATTCTACATTCAATCTCATTACGATCTATGTTCACATTTGACGTTGATTATTGGTTTAAGAGAATGCCATTTGCAACTTTATTGACGCTGAAACTAGATCGGAATGATATTTTGAACATTTAAAATTACGAGAATTGGCCTGCAGATAACTGTGCAATAGATTCAATTTATGTTTCATTTCTTTTCACTTCTTAAGTACAATACATAACATTACATACACATTACATGTACATTCGTCCAATTTTCCCAGTACTTTAGAATTTATCCGTATCGTAACTGTACAGCGTTGATCTACCACTCAAAAATTCGATAACTCAGAGTGACTATTAAAATACAGTAATGAACTATATGTACTTGAATAATTTAATAATTATATGGTTTTTGTACATATTTGCTCGGTCTAAGGCAGTTGTTTAAATATAAAATATTTTGATGGCTGTTTTCAGTCATTCAAATGGGTATAATTCTACTTTGCGATGTCGTTACATACGCCATTGGTACCCAGAACCCTTTCAGTATCATAAGACACACGCTGCCTGCTTATTTTGTTGTTGTGTGAATTATTTAGTTATTGTTTTGTACCTTGTTTCTTCTTTCCTAGTGTATTAGTGGGGTCTTGTGTTGAATAAATGTTTCTTTCTTACTTACTAAATTTAGTTTGTTATCAGTGTATCAATTTAGTGTTTGGTAAGACAAAATCTATTATAGGTATATATACAAATCAATGTTTGTTTGTTCGTATTTTATGCGTTGCCATATTTACCGTTTATCCGATTCCGATAAACTTTTGCACCGGCAAGTAAATCAACTGTGTATGAAACTTTTTTATGGAACGGAATACTTACGAAAATGAAATGAGCACGATTATTGCAAGGGGAGGGGGGGGGGGGGCTGTGTAATTTTGTATATTATTAATGTGAAAGTTTTGAATCACATCTTAACGGCTTAACGGATTTGGATAAAATTTGGCATACAAGTAGACCAAGACATGAATTAGAACATAGGCTACTTATATTCCAGAAAAATAACAAAACGCGGGCGGAGCCGTGGGTTACAGCTAGTAATTAATGCAATAATCAACAAACTTCCAATTCCTGTAAAAGTATAACAGATGTAGAGGTACAACGTGAACCCACGGTTCGCCGAGTATTTTTATGGCATGGGCCGGCACACGAGCAAGTGGGTCACATGATGGGTAAGTGATCTCCACCGCCCACAATACCAAAAGAATCATGGGTGCGTTGCCGACCTTAAAGGAAAGGGATAATTAAGGAATTTGGAAGGGGAAGGGGTTTGGGCCTCCGGATATCTCACTCGCCGTACGAAACGCAGCAGCAAGCTGCTACATTACGCCGGTTTTCTGTGAGACAGTGGTAATGACCCGGACGAGCCGGCCCATACATGCTGTAGACAAAAGTGTCTACAGCGTGGCTCTCCCACTCATAATTATTATTTCCGTTCCATGATGTGATAATTCTAATAACCTAATTCTAATCCCGGGTAACTCGTGAGTGAGTTTTCTAATCGGAACTTGAAACGTAAATTGTGTATGCCGGACTTGATATTTGAATCCAGGACATCATCGGTTTCTGAGCGTACGCTGCTCACCACTAGACATATGAAGAGCACAGTAAGAAGGGACTTAAAATATTTCGTAACGATCACTGACTTAATATTCATCGTAAAGGCAATTTGAATGATACATACCTATATGCTTTTACTGTACCTCTACACCGATATCGTTTTATTTATTTATTCGGTGCTTTATCCCTGAGCGACCACATCGCCCTGTAAAAGCAAAAACACAAAAAAGGGCATGAGTACCAATACTTATATATACGCACTCACGCCTGTAATCCCCGAAGGGGTAGGCAGAGGTGTAACCTGTACACCCACATTTCGCAGTGTATCTCCGTTCCTTATGTGATAGGGGGCGAGCCTATCGCCATACCGGGCACAAATTCCAGACTCCGAGCTGATACTGAGCATTTCGTAATAGAAAATCCAATACCACTTTACCCGATCCGGGGATCGAACCCGAGACCTCAGCGTTGGCCTCAATCGTAATTCGTACGCATTACACCTGCGCCACCGAGGCAGTCTTATACTACCTACTTAAAGCCAGATCAGCCAACTTAATCAACACTTTGGCTTTTTCTGACATCGGGCAGGCCAAAATACTATTCAGTAGACCAATGCACATAGTACTACTATTTATAAAATGAGAAGTCCTCCAAGTATCATTCCCAACCACACTCCATCAAAACATGTTGGAACATACCGAAATGGTATCATCCATTAAACTCGAGATATCTTTAAGGCTTTAATTAACCCTAATGCATTCATATATTTTAGTCAGATAAGTAACCAATTCTGGTTTTCGTACACGCACAATCACTTGACCGACATTAAGTTACGTCACCTTTACAAACGGGTGATTTTTTTGTTCTGGTTTTCAGATATTGTTTTACTAAGTGGTCCCTCGTATGCGACGGGTCGTCTGGGTTGGTACCACCGTTTTGTCTATATCTGCCGCCAAGCAGCAGTGTGTAAGCATGATTTAGTTTCAGTTTGTAGGACGTTGAAGCCAGTGATATTACTGAGCATTATGAGATTGCATGCAGTCCTTTATAATTCAAAGTTCAGTGTGGTGTTGTTTCTGTTTATGGGTAGGTGTGACGGTTACAATCAGGCGAGCGACTTGCTCGTTTCGTCATTCAAGCTATTAAAAAAAGAACGACTGAAGGATGTCAGGAGGTGGAGAATTCAGAGCATTGATTAACTTCAGCCCGGCTAAGTTATTTTGCGTGTATTGTAGGTATAAATAGGTGAGATATTGCAAAATCGGAAACGAGGCAGCCGGTTCGTTCCCGCGTCTGTCTCGAATTGTCAAGTAAAAATAAAACATCATCAATTTAAACCGAGCATTATCCAATTTTTTTACACTCAAAGAAGATAATGGTGTTTATGCATTTGTTTGAGTAAATGTAGAGTACAGGAATACGTTATACGACTAAACATATGCCCTGCAGCTTTGTCTATTTCGGAAATACCTGTTTTTACGACATTAAACTAAGTACTTTCCAAATTTTTCCATGAGTGGCTAACCAGGCTCGGATGGCTGAAAATTTATTGCATGCATGTTTTGTAAAAACTGAATATCCGAAGCGCATCATTTACCTTTATCGAAATATTTTCTTCAGTAAGCAAATCTGTCGATAGACAGAATGTTAGGAACGGCCATAATTGGTGACCCATCCATGGATTGACCGCGCCTAGGGTTGCTTAATCACATAAAGTCAAATTCAAAATATTTATTGAATCCATAAAATGTTATACATTATTTAGATTCCGTCAAAATTCTACCGCTAGTTCGGAATGCTGTTTCGCTCGAAAAGAATGAGCAAGAAACTCCAGCGTTGCTCTTTTCAAAACTAGTTTACAATATTACTAGAGTATAAGGTTTTACAATATTTAATTGGAATTAGAGCAGCTCAATCAAGCAATTACAGAAATGATATCTACGCATTGGATTAACTTGAATTGAATTGAATTTAAGCATAATAACTAATCTGACTGTTAACCCTTAAATTGATTTCGTCCGTTTTAAATGACTTAGTATTTAGACGAACATAGAGATCGTTCTAACAGACGAAAGTGCAGCGACTATGCGACACAGCCTTCAATTATCTATCTCTTTAGCGCTCGTGCATGTTGCATAGACGTAGTGATGAACGACCGCGACCAGTGAACATTTGAAAAAGTGCAACGGTTAGATTTGTTTAGGCTCCTGTCAAATGTGATAATAACTATGAGTATTTCGGTTGCTATCTATATTATGATGTATTTTTATTTACATTATGAATAAAGGTACTGTATTGTAATATAATTTATGTAATTATTAGTATGATTAGTGTCAAAAACTTGGTTTATTTATAATGTCCCATAAAACGGACATTGCCAATTTGGACTATTAACTAGAGTATTATTTGTCTGTCCCATGTAACGGACATTGTCATTTGGGCCTACTTTTGTTTGTCCTAAGAAACGGACGTTGCCAATAATTTGTCACTCGTAGCGTCGTCGTTACTAAACCATATTTTATACATATTTTTATTTATCTTACAGTAATATGACTTGGAAATCAAAGAAAATTATATCACTTATACCTCTGTTGGATTCTAGAGTCAGACATTGAGTCTGACGACGATTTAGAAGCCAACCTTGAGCAACGTGAATTTTTCTAAAATGATAAATGTGATTCATCTTCGCCCCGTATCATTTCTCGGGAATTATATAACTTATTGACTGATTTTAGTATCAGTGAAGACAAAAATAGTCAGAATTATAACGATCACGAACATTATATTACTGATGATCAGTTACCTAGTGACGGCGCGAGATGTATCCTTTCCACTCCTCTCAACTCCAGCCCCAGTGTCTCGTTATATATCCGCAACATACGCACTCACGCCTGTAATCCCCGAAGGAGTAGGCAGCGGTGTAACCAGTACAACCACATTTCGCCGAGCTTATTTCCGTCCTTTGAGGTGATAAGGGGCGAGCCTATCGCCATACCAGGCACCATTCCAGACTCCGGGACTGATTCTGAGCATTTCGTAATAGCAAAACCCCAATATCACTTTTACCCGATCCGGGGATCGAACCCGAGACCTCCGCACAGCAGTCGTACCGTGTACGCAATACAACTGCGCCACTGAGGCAGTATATCCTGTAAAGTGCGCCAAAACTGACATGAAATCGTATCGCAATATCAACGACGATATTCTATTTAAAGATAGATTTGCTTACTATAAATAGTGTTTTGAAGGATCTTTCATACAAAATGTGTCAAAATTTTACTGCCTTACTGGCAAATCTGTCGATAGACAGAATATTGGAAACGGACATTAGCTGAACTGATTGTCTTCAAGCATAACTTATAACCTTCTCTATTAAAACCAGCTTTCAAATACAATGAAGTCTATCCGTATGCCTAACAGATACTCGTAGCTTCACAGTGATTTCAATTTCAATATTACACATTGAAATAAAACAAGTTTATACGGATTTTATCGCGGTTTAATTCTTATTTTAGGTCGAAAAGTTCTCAACTTTTCGAGACGACCCACACCTCAGTCTGAAAAGCTTTCGAAATGTCGGGACTAAAATAAAAATTAAACAGCGATAAAACCCGTATAAAAACTAGTTTTATTTCGAGATAGCTTCACATAAATTGTTTTGCGTCGGTGGTTAAAATAATAAAGCAATCTTTGAAACCCATTGTATTTGTATTTATGGTGGGGACGTCTGCGAGCAGCCATGAACCCATTCATCATCCAACCATTTTACCCTTTTTGAAACCCATTGAACGGTCCTATTTTCTATTCAGCAGGTAGCTATCCACGATGCACATGTGGATGTGGTTCGGGTATGATCTGGGCGAGTTCTTATTCCCTGGGCTCGATGTGAACACACGTTGGGCGTTCGCGCTCACTTGGATCGCGCTGTTCTTCGTCGCGCTGCTGTTCGAGGGCTCCAAGGTGTGTGATATTTGCAGCAATATGCACAGCAAAGGCGATTTCCTGTTCGTCAGGCTCGAAGTGGACACGCGCTCACCTGGATCGCGCTGCTATTTGAGGGTTCCAAGGTGTGGTACTTGCAGCATGATGAATAGATGGCAGAGTTCCTGTTCCTCAGGTTCGAGGTGGACACTCACTGAGGGTTTTCGTTCAACTTGACAGACGAGCTTATAACTATATTTCAGAGTGGTAGAGCCACACTGTAGACAGTTCTGTCTACATCATAAATGGGCCGGCTCGACCGGGTCGTTACCACTGTCTCACAGAAAATTGGCGTAAAGTAGCAGCTTGCTGCTGCGTTTCGTACGGTGAATGAGATATCCGGAGGCCCAACTCTCCTCTCCTTTCCTTTAAGGTCGGCAACGTGCCCATGATTCTTTTGGTATTGTGGGTGTACATGGGCGGTGGAGATCACTTACCATCAGGTGAACCACCGGCTCGTTTGCCAGCCTATTCTAGAAAAACAAGCACAATTCCAATTTTGGTTTTTCTAACTGAAAAGCTTATAAATTTTCATTGCGCGACCTGGGAATCGCACCCAGAACCTAATAGATTTCACAGACTTCGTTACTAAGTATTATGTCACTAGACCAATCGGCACCTAATCATTATATCAATAAGTACTAAAATATCAATATAAAAAACATAATTTCATTCCCATAAGAATTTCGAAGGTATATGAAGTCCCACATTAGACCAGTGTGGTGGATAAAGACCTAACCCATCAGTAAAGCAGAGGCCCGTGTCCAAGAGTGTTCAACCTGTTACAGAAAGGTGTGGTCATATTTAAGGGTCGTTATTCGGTTGTATATTACTTTATTGTTGTCAGGTATATTTGGCGAAGATACAACGCGAGGCGCTCAAGCAGCTGTATCCTCACAGATCTGATGAACGACACACTTTGCTGTGTGACAGGTGAGTCATTTGTAACTCGTTTACCATATATCAGTTCGGTAATAACAGAAGAAAAGCTGCGGGCTGCATACGAGTGAAAGTATGCAGAGTTTACTTCGCATGGGTCCTGATTTTAACCGATTTAAAAGAAGGAGTAGGAGTATGTAATTACAAGCCACAACTGTACCTACTACTAAAAATTTCAAAATAAAATACATGTTAATATAATTTATTATTTTTACGAGCAAGTAGGGCACCAGACGGCATGTGATCTCATTGCCCATAATACCCGAATAACCATGAACAGGTTTAAAGGAAAAGGATAATTAAGGTATTGGGAAAGGATTTGGGTGTCCGGATATCTCACTCACGGTACTGAACAGCCTGTGTCTGGAATGCCTGAGCATTTCGTAATAGAAAAAATTGAATATCAATGATTTTAATCTACGTGGATTTACATTAACCTGAAATCTATGTAATTCATATAAGTATCCGGTCAGTTATTTAATCTGAATGACGAGACGAGCATGTCGCTAGTCTGATGGTAAGCATTGCACTGCGCTCGTCACTCCGAGACATAAGATGTTAAATCCAAAGGCTTGAATGTATACTACTAGACAAGCTGCGCGGTAAATAGAAATTGTACCACTAATTGTGGTCAATTGACCGTAACTCAATATTACCATCTCGCATACTCTCAACTAGAAGCCCTCTCGCGCTCCCTGTTTGTGAGCTGTCAAACTCCCGCGTCGTGTGACGCAATTTTACTTCTTAACAGCCCGTCTAGTAGTATACATTAAATTCTTTGGTTAAATCTCATAGTTTCACTGGCTTCAATGTCATTTAAAACGGAAAACAACGGTGATTACACACTCCTCAGCGGCAGAAATAAACAAAGCGTTGGGACCTGCCCAGATTGTCTTTCACTTACGAGACTTCTTCCACCTCGTAAAAAGTAAGTTTGTTAACATTTCACGTAAGCTTTATTGAATACTGTACAATACATATTGTATTATCACTCGGCTATTGTCTGTATTGAGTGATAAATAAACATTGCGATTGGCTGCCAGGAATTCCATTATTTTATATTCAAAATATACAAATAAGTACACACTACAGTTATAATGACATTTCTGAATGGAATTTATTTAGAATTGTGTTTATTTTCAAAGAAGTTTTATGATATTAATTGATGTTTGGTCCAATATTACATACATACAATCCGATGTTTTGAAGGGGGCATACTTATGAAGCTAATAAAAGCGTGTTAAAAATATCAAGTCTTTCCATCTAATATTGCTATTCTATTATTAGTTGTATACTCAAGTCGAGCCTCATTGCCTTCCCAATCCCAAATCTTTTCTTTTATGGTCGGCAAACCGTCCACGATTCTTCTTGTATTGTGTGTGTGGCGGTGGAGATCGCTTACCACCAGGCCCACCTGGTCTGTCATTATAAATTTATTTATTATCCTGCAATGATGCTTTACCGGCGTCTGCCATTATTTATTATCCTGTAATGATGCGGATGTTTCCAACCGGATTTAATTCCAATTGTTTTGAAATATTTTAGTTAGTGAAAGCCGATAGGCGTGGCCACGACGGAACTTGGATCTGTGTCAATGTTAAAATAACCACGTAATATGTAATTGAATTTATTTAATGTAACACAGCTGTAATGTTTACAAATTTACATACGCACTCACGTCTGTAATCCCCGAAGGGGTAGGCAGAGGTGTAACCAGTACACCCACATTTCGCCGAGCGTATCTCCGTCCTACGATGTGATAGGGGGCGAGCCTATCGCCATACCGGGCACAAATTCCAGACTCCGGGCTGATACTGAGCATTTCGTAATAGAAAAACCCAATACCACTTTACCCGACCCAGGGATCGAAACTGAGACGTCAGCGTTAACCTCAGTCGTAACGCGTACGCATTACAACTGCGCCACCGAGGAAGGTTACAAATTCATTTTGTAATATTTAAGACCCTTTTAGATAAAATCAGTTGTACGTGAGATACAAAGCGGGAAAGTCTTATAATTCTATGAGCGGGAGTATAACAGAGTTAATTGTCATTTACAAGGCAGCATCATTCGATAATCATGATTTCGTTCACGTACAAGATGGACCGACGACCTGACAAGGGTTGCAGGAAGCCGATGGATGCAGGCCGCTTCCAACAGGTCGGCCTGGAAGGCATTAGGGGAGGCCTATGTTCAGCAGTGGACGTCTCGTGGCTGATGATGATGATGATCGTCTCGTAAATGAGAGTTTACTATTATAATGTATTCTCGCATCTATCGTGCGATAACATATCTCCGTGTAAATGGGGCTTTACTGCCGTATTCAGATACGCAAATTAACGTTAATTGACAATTTCTTCAAATATTATTTCTCAGAGATTGATGATTTAGACATTTCATTAATTTTCATATAATATAGTAGATTAACGGAGCATATAAAATATGTTCGTCTTCTTCCATCTGCCCTTATCCCACTCGCAGTGGGGTCGGCGCAACATGCTTTTTACCACATTACAGAAACATTTGGCTTGTAATTGTTACGACCGGTCGCCTGCCTGCCTGACGTCAACCCCTCTGGTTAGAAGAGCATAATATAAAATATGTATATAGCTTTATTAAAGCATTTACTGGCTTTTAGTGCTTTAGCATTAAATCATGGAATTCTATGAAATGTCTTAGTGGCAATAATGGTTTATTGATGTTTTTTTAGTTTTATTTTGGGGCAGTTACAGTATCTATTTCGAGAAATTGCAATAATTTGTTTATATTTATTGTCTTTATGAACATGCGGCCGGTTTGATGATACGCGGTCACTGCCCCGTTTTTACTTGTCTAGTAGCATTTGCTCGCGGCTCCGTCCGCGTAAACTGCGTATTACGGGATAAAAGTAGCTTAGGTATAACCGGGACAAAAAGTAGCATATAACCATCTCCAGGGTCCCATCTATCTCCATACCAAAATTTATCAAAATCGGTTCAGCGATTTAGGTGTAAAGCGTAACAAACAAACTTACTTTCGCATGTATAATGTTAGCTAGGATTAGGAGTCCGCTCGTGGACTTCGGCCACACCGTGGCAACTGCTCCTTTTTCTGAACAGAAGGTCAATTCTCGTAATTTTCAATGTTCAAAATATCATTCCGATCTAGTCTCAGCGTCAAGAAAGTGGCAAATGGCATTATCTTAAACCTATAATCAACGTCAAATGTGAATATAGATCGTAATGAGATTGAATGTAGAATAAAAGTTGACTGAAGCCAAAACGGTATAATGCTACTGCTAATGCTAGGTGCATTTGACGTTGATTATTGGTTCAAGAGAATGCCATTTGCAACTTTATTGACGCTGAGACTAGATCGGAATGATATTTTGAACATTTAAAATTACGAGAATTGGCCTCCTGGTTAAAACATAATCTATCCATGTTATCATTATTCTCTAATATAAATCATCGAGTCTGTTTGTAATTAATATAGTTGTTGAGATTACACTGTATTATTGATAACAACTAGTGATAGCATGTGGATATATAGATTTGTCGCCATATTGATAATGTACTTAGCGATATAATTTTTTATTAGCTTGAATGACACGCAGTTCAGTCGCATTTCATGGCACTGGACTGCGCTGGTCACCCTATTATGAGACATAAGTTGTTAAGTCTCACCTTCTTCCACCTGCCCTTATCCCACTTGCAGTGGGGTCGGCGCAACATGCTTTTTAACACATGTTACATAAAGACTCGGCTTGTAGTTTTGGCCTGACGTCAACCCCAGGTTGTTATATTTAAAACAAACAACCTTTCTGTCTAGACATTTTTGTCATGGTCCTTAATTTCAAAATAAAATTATATTAAACTTTAAACCTGTACTTATCTATTTAAAGATAATATCCTAAAAAAAATTAAGATTCTTTGTAGGTACAAAAAATACACGTGTTTTTTTTAGTCTTAAACCTCACCACGTTTCTGCAAGGGGGAGATGGTTGGAGGGGTTAAAATGCTAAAAAACAACACGTGATTAATGGACGGCCCCTAAGGTACAAATGTATTCACTGTTGGCAGGGAGCAAGGAAACATAGAGCCGTCAACCAGCCGTAATGCGAGCACAGGACAAGTCAGCAGGTGGGCGTCTTTCAAGATTCGGTAAGTATTTTTAGATTTAGCAAAGTATTTTTAGATTTAGCAAAGTATTTTAGTAGCCTGAATGACGAGACGAAACGAGCTTTAAAAGGGATAGTAATTGTGTAGTGTTAAATTGAATTTTGAGCAATACTTACGACTTTATTCAACCAATATGTAGGTACATAGCGCATTTGACTTGTACCTTAATGGCCGTTCCCAATATTAATCTTCAATTTCACGATAGATAGCTATCGTCAAACATCCGTATTGTTCTATCTACTGCTTGGAATCGTCCCTATTTTTTAGATACGTCGGATACTATGATAGCAATAGATAGGCAGTTTATCTGGGCCCTCTTGTGCGTTATGTTCATACAAGCTGAGAAAGAAGAACTATGGTATAATTTATATAAAAAAATATGAAGATATGATTTAGATTAGAAATATAAGTTTTAATATAACATTTATCTATAATTCTTATTTTTTACCACTGTTAATAAAATACTAATAACGAGAAATACTTATTATGTTGCAAAAATCAATGTAATAACGAAACGTTTTTTTTTTTTTTTTTTTTATGTGGGGCTTTTTATGTCCCCACTCTAGTACCCCCAATTTATATTTTAGGGCCTTTTTACATCAAATATTTTTACCTTAGTAATTGTGTTAAATAACATTATTCTCTTATCTCTCCTCTTTCTGACTATTATATTTAGTGATTTGCTTATTTGTCCCTTTGTTTTTAATTTTCTTTAATTTTTCTTCACTTTGTTTTACTGTCTTGTATTTGCGATGTGTTTCACTTCTTGTATTTTAAATTATTTATTATTATCCTGTTTCAATTTACGTTTCTGCTTCTCTCTTCTGGTCTTCGAAGTTCAAATTCTAAATTGCCTGTTCAATCTTAAGTTCTCTACAACGACTTCCTTTCCTCAGTTTTCCTGTAATTTTTTATTTCTTTGTTTTATCTTTTAAATTTATATGTCCAATGTATCCTAGTACTATATTTATATAACATTACGTTATATATCTTAGTACTTATTGTTCAGCTTTTATATATGTATCGTTTCCTTTTTTTTCTCCATGTTCTTCTATCATATCTATTCTATCCCGGAATTTTTTCTACTCTGCAAAAGGTAGCGCCAAAACCACTTTGCCGTTTCCCTTTGAGTCTTTTTTGTTGTATAGCGTTCCTTTTTTCTATCCTTATACTTCTGAGGCCAAGTCGTTCCTTTGCCGTGCCATCTGGTGTTAATGGTTTCATTTTAGCAGTATCCTATGCACGATCTAGCCAATGCGTCCCACTTTTTCCTAACTGGACAATCCTCACTATAGGCGTTATGGCCCACGTCCGCGAGTTTCGCCCTTTGGCAATTACAGCAGGTCGATGGCGCTGCTGCTAGCCAGTCCGCACACTCGGCCTTTTTGTGCGGCCCGCCGCAGTGACTGCAGGCCTCCAGAGAGGCATGGCAGAATCGCCTCCCATGTCCATAGCCCAAACACTTTGAGCATTGGACAAGGGGGGACTGGTCCTCTACCCTGACTCTCTGGACGTCCACAAACACTGCGCCGGTGTCTGTGAAGGTCCTCCAGACTTCGGGTGACACTCGCAGGATTATGTGGGCCATCAGTGGGTTCCGAGTTCTTCTCCTATACGTGACCTCTATCCTTTCCTTCTCTTTTCCTATCTTATCCAGTAGGTGCCTGTTCTGTATGTATATTGCCTTCACTATTTCCTCATCAGAGTGACAATTCATGACATGTTTTAAAATGACTAGAGGGTCCTTATTTTTAATATCTTCAATATTTAGAGTTTTTTCATTTTTCCTTATATTCTGTTTAATTTTTGTTAATTCTGATTTATCTTGGCATCCTACTATAACTTTCCTATCTTTTGCTTTTCTTATCCTATCCACTTTTATCCCTTCCTCTTTTGCTTTTACGGCCTTCCTTATCTTCTCCATTACTACCTCTCCCGTTTCTAGGTCATCATTGGAGGTCACTACTATTGAGTGCAGCGCCGTAGCCACCTCAGTCGTTTTGACTTTGGGGGAACCGGCAACTGCACTCGCATACGTTCTTTGGCTTGCCAGATCTTCACGGTGCCTACTCATTTCCTCACTCGATTTTTCCATTGCCTTCTTTGTTTCTTCCATTGCCTTTAGGTGTTCTTCGAGCTTTTCTGATAATTCACATTTAACGAAACGTTTAACTGTCAATACATTACGGCTCTGAATACAAGTCCTTTGAACGAAAATCCCAAGCGAATTTGGGGGATTTTAATGAAGTGGGAAATTATTTTGTTCGCATTAACAAATATTTATATGTCTCTTGGCACTTAATTTAATTATCAAAACGGTGCATTATTTTTATTTATGGGAATTTTAGTTTTTTTTATATTTACTTTTAGATTTTTACTTAATTTATTTAGTTTTTTGTATTTCAGTGCAAGTGCCATGTAAGCCTTGTATCTTCATGGCTATTTCTTCAAAATGCGTTATTTATTTCGTTTTTTTACAGCTGAGGATATCTGTTTATCGGTCAAAATCTACCGATATAGAAAAAACTAAATAACTTTATCGACAGATAGCACTTAAAAAATATTGGGACGCTTGAACTCTCATTTTCATAGTGTTGTATATCTGTAGTCAGCTATCAGTCCTCTCATCGGTAGATAGCAATAAAGAATAGGATTACCTATCATTAGTAAGTTTATTGGGACGGTAAAACGGAAAATAGATAAAATTTTCTATCGCCGGTATAGCAAAACTAGAGACAGACAGAATATAGGGAACGGCCATTAGATGTATCATGTAATGCTATCTTTTAATCCGTAGACGTATTTATTTTTAATTAGCTTGAGTAACGAAACGAGCATGTCGCTCGCCTGATGGTAAGCGCCACGCCTGCCCATAAACAGAAGCAACGCCACACAGAACTTTGAATTACAAAGCATTGCATGATACTGACTGCGCTCGTCACCGCGAGACATAAGATGTTAGGTCTCATAATTCCCAGTAATTTCACTGGCTTCAATGTCCTTCAAACCGGAACACAGCAGTGCTTACACACTGTTGCTTGGCGGCAGAAATAGACAAAGCGGTGGTACCAACCCAGCCGGCCTCTCGCATACGAGGGACCTACCACCTTGTATAGTTTGGAATTTAAGGTTCCCATAACAAAGAATGGCATATAAAAGTACTCGATAGGGATGAATGGAAGAAAGGAAGGGAGACTTTTGCCCTGCAGTAGGACATATCAGCATCGAAATAAGATGACAAGAAACGTAACTCAAGCAAAAAAATTACCCAACCAAAACTATAAAAGTCTATACAGCTCGTTCATCATCAATTCATAAAAATTGATTCACGATTTCTAGTTGACACTTAATACGTCTATTTTTTTGCGCGGTGCAGAACGTCGTATCTCGATTTAGAAATTTAATATTTAGACATTAACTTTTATGAAATAAAGTTGATTGTGAACGTTCATTATTTTTTGTTACGTGTATGAGTGTTACGTGTGATTTTACCTTTGCATGTGTAAGTATGTGGAACCGTATTTTTGTAAGATTTATATGAGAGTTATAGTTCTAGTTATCTTATTTCGATGCATAACAGGCTTCAAAGTGTATATTTGGCAGCCTTACGCCCGAATACTGAAACACTACTTAACTGTTTGACAGCTAACGGTTACTTATTTCCATACAATTTTGACAGCTAGTACTAGTAGTATACATTAAAGTCTTTGGTTAGAACTATGCTTGTGACTAAGTATTTAAAAATGTAGGTATTTATTTGTAGTGCATTGGTGAACGCGCACCAGTCTGCAGTGTTCATGGTGCATAACGTGGTGGGATACCTGCTGATGCTGGCGGTGATGGTGTACAATGTGCACCTGCTGCTCGCCGTCGTGTTTGGCATGATGCTTGGTCAGTACTATAAATGTTATGACTAAAATTTGACAATTGTATCCTGTCCTCATTTTCATCTTCTAGATCCTAGTTTTCCATAATTGGGTCAATTTTTTGGTGGGTAAAATCAACACCCAAGAAGCAGTGCACATCTACATCTACAGATTTAACATTTTGATAGTACTGCAAATGATACAAACGAACGTTAACGTTACTAATAATTTAAACTGACGTAAGGTGCAACTCATACTTAGTTCAGAAATCCAAAATTTACCTACGGAATAGCTCACCCGTTACCTCGTTCTCATCTTATTAGCTTCTTTTGTTTAATTATGGCTTCGAATTATTATGCATTTCGCCAACGACGAGTATTAAATATATTTTCAAGTCTTCACAAGAACGAAATGACTGAAACAACGGTGTTGTCGATTTCAAAGTATTGTTGGAGTTTCAGTGTCAATTCCTTCCAGAACGATGCTTTATAGACGATTTTCTCCAAGCGGATCGAACGACCAAGTTCGATCAATACCTCTGGTAAAAAAACACCTAAATTCACTTATTTCAATGTTTCGATACACTGTTTAATCACTGTCAATGTTTGTTGCACAAATTCCACCATTTATACAATCAATCACAATTTTAAACTAGTTTAGAAACTAATTAAAATACGAGATCAACCGCACTGTCACAATTCCCGCCAAAACTTATTTTTGGAAAATTATTAATTTAATTATACCTATTTTTGGTCAAATTAGCTTCATTTAATCATAACTTTATTTTTTTAATAGTAGTTGCAGACCGTTTTACTCAGTAGCAATATGGGATTTAATTTACCAGCCTCACTATAGTATTTTTCATTATTTACATTGCAGGTTATTTTCTGTTCGGCACGAAGCTGACACGCCTGCAGATGCAGTGTTTCAGCACCAAAAGGGTCGTGATATGCACTCCGGAATGTGACGACACTGGTAAGGAAATACTGATCACACTGATAATATCCTTGATTTTATTTCTATAGTGTCTCAATCTTTCACTTATCAAGACAAAGAAATAATCAGTCAAATTTAAATCTTCCCATTTTTTACCTGTAACTTTCCAGTATTGATCATAGATAAACTCCGAAAAAACTAATTAATGTAAACTCGTGTAACGTTTTGAAACGAATTAACAAAAAAGTGTGATTCAATACATAGCATATTGATTATTCCAAAGGCTTGCTATTAAAATCTAAATAATCTAAAGATGTAAACATAAACACTCACACTATGATTTATATTATAGGTCTGACTCCAAATTAGAGCAAAGGCATAAATACCTATTAAGATTCGAATCTGTTGTTTGTCTAGGTAGGTAGGTAAAATACGCAACATTCTGACTTCACATTAAGTTGACTTTCATCTCGGTTATCAGGAAATACTACTACTAGGGACTTACGGTCTCGCAACACCTAGACCAGAAACATTTTTCTCGGTACAGGGATCGAACGGACCCCTCGGTTCACAGTCGGAGGCTATCACAGTCTAACGCCTGGTTTCTGATCAATGTTAAATTAACTAATCAAATGTCAAATCTCATGTCAAGTCGAAATTGAATTGCTAGAAGCGTGATCAACACGTTTCATTTAACACACATGTTAGCTAACATAACTTTCAAATTAATATGAAAAATCGTATGTCAAACGGTACTAAAGAGAGATCAAATATTATTATTTTTTTCACTAAATAACGTTTAAGCAACTCAAATTGATTTAACAGCGATCAATCAAAGTTCTGTTAGTTGAATGTTGATTTGATCAGCCTTTCAGAAACCGGGCGTAAGTCTAGCAAGATTAGAGTTTATCTATGGTTATCCTTGATCATCTCTATTAATTATTCCAAGTTTCCTTCTAACCTCACATCGGTACTAACTTTATTGCCCAAGACCGGTGCAACACCGAAAAGTGTAGTTGGGAAGTGTGCGAAGGCAAGCTATGCAAGGAGATGGACGCGCTCGAGCTCCAGCAGACCGACACACAACTCGAGCCGAACTCACAACTTACCAAGTATTAGCGGACGCACTCAGCGATGCGATGCGATGCGATGCGATCACGGACGATGCGGTACGCACTTGAGTTGAGGCTTGTTAATGTCTAGTTATCGCTGTAGATCACAGGCTTCTTTATTTTATTTGTTGTAACATAGCGTCTGTGTGTACTTTAGATGTACCTAATTGAAAAGTTAGGTTTGTTTACACACTTGTCGTATCTTAATTATGCAGCTTTTTTTATAGATATTTTTGATTAAATTTATTTGTTCTTTAGTTTCTTAGTAAAATTACTTGTAATTCGTATATTGTAGTAATAAGATTTATTTGAAACAACGTAAAAAGTTTTTTTTTTAAACAAATGTAAAATACTATATTTTTTGTTATAGCACCGCATCGCTTAGTGTGTTTGGCGTATTACTTTGAACGTTTAAAATAGTTGTTAAAAATTATAACTTTAGGTACTTACTGATTAAACTTTTTCTCACTATTGACTATGACTAAATGCTTATTACTTTATTCCATTTAGATGTATGCACATTGTAGTTAACTATTTTTAGTAGCAAGTATTCTAGTATTATTTGCAATACAGTATCAACTCCATTTTTACAGCTGAGAACACAACAGCGGCTCTACTAGACTCGACATTAAGTTCAGAATCGGATTTCTTCATTTGCCAAACACGCACCTGCATACAACCTTCACATTACTTCCCCTCCACATCGCAAGATGACGGCGGTGAAGGCGCCTGTCATTACGGCTCTAAGAAATGCCCATCAAAAGTAGCAAGAGTAAAAAGAAGTCAGCCACATTGTCACACAGAGAGTGAGAAAGAAGATACACCAAGCGTTGAAGACGTAGGACTCCTCAGGTCAGAAAGGTCGTGTTGCAAGAAAGATCCAGAGGAGAAATGCTGCGGTAAAGAGGTCAAAGTGGTGGTACATGAACCGAACTGCTGTAGCGAAGGTGGGCAGGAGAATAGACAAGAAGGAAGGGAGCAGAGTCCACAGATAACTTGCTGTCATAATAAAAAGACGTCGACTGAGAGCCAAGAGCAGATTGTGAAGTGACTGTTTAGTAGTAAGTTGTATTTAAAGTATACAGGGTGTTGATATTATGGGCCTTACATTAAAAAAAACACTTAGCATAATTCGATGGTCCCTACGTATAATTCCGTAATTGAAAAGGGCAATTTTATACTTATAGGATTCGATTTTTCAATGTTCCGCAGATTTTTACTCTTTTATTTTTTGTTACTAGTCGATATTGTTTTGTCATCCAAAGCTACAAAACAAGAATGTACAAAATACTCTAAATAACACACGAGACTAAACGTAACGACAATCGGATTATTGTTTCAGAGTCTTTTACTCCCTAAATTATTTGACATGACACAAAAACAGTCATTAGTAGTAGTGAAGTAGCAACTTGCTATTGCCTTTCGAATGGTGCGCGAGATATCCCGAGTTGGACCTCCCTCCCTCTCCCTCTCCAAATCCCTTTCCTTTAAGGTCGGCAAGACATCCATGATTCCTCAGATATTGTGGATATTGATGGGCGGTGGAGCTCCATCATCAAGGGACCCCCAAGCTAGTTTGCCAGCCTCAGCTATAAATGTATAAGTCGCGGTAATATTTATACATAGGGGATATGAATTTAAGGACTATGTCGACCTCCCTGGCGATTAAGAGAATTTTCCTGTAGCCATTAGCCCCCTTTTAAAACTATAAGTCATCCGTCCACTATTTGCTAAATGGTTATCTTTCGGTGGGCGAGCTCATTTCCAAAAACAGTAAAGAAAGAAGTTTAATAAAATTATATTAATACGTAAACAGATCTAATAAGTTAGCACATGAACTTGAAAGTTAGCAAAATGCTTGTCAAAAATGTACGGCTCACAAATGGGCTTTAAGACATATTGCTCTAAAAAGAATGGTGCTTTGATATGTAGTGACGTCATCATTAAAATATTTAAATAAGATAATATCACAGACAATAAATTGTTTATGGCAAAGATTTTTAAACATATAACATTATATTGTGGACAATCAAGTTCCAAAATGGAATTGCAATAATAATCTTGCCTTAGTTGTTAGAACTCCATAGACTATGCTTCCTCAATAACGCTCCCCCATAACTTTAATGTATTTTGAATATCTTTAGTTAAGTTTGTATATTTTTATATCACATATCATTAGTGTTAGTTAGGCGGTGCTTCGAAATACCGCAACGAGTAATGTGCCACCTTCCATCCAGTGCTACATTTTATTTGCACGTTTTGCAGTAGAAAACAAGCAAAATAACTTGGCTTGATTGAAGTTAAAACGAGCGGCATCGCAACTATTAATTCCAGAGACTAGAATGATAAGAAACATAAACGGCGGACAAAGGATGTAACTTCATTCCAAACAAGTTCCTTATACCCTCAAACAGTTCCGGCGCACTTAACATAAGGCCTTGAGAAAATGTAGTGCTATCTCTATATGACTGCCTCCCTCGGTGGCGCAGTTGTAATGCGTACGCGTAGCGACCGAGGCTAACGCTAAGGTCTCAGGTTCGATCCCCGGGTCGGGTAAAAGTGATATTGGGTTTTTCTATTATAAAATGCTCAGTATCAGCCCGGAGTCTGGAATTGTGCCCGGTATGGCGATAGGCTCGCCCCTATCATATCGTGGGACGGGGATACGCTCGGCAAAATGTCACCTACTGGTTACACCTATGCCTACCCCTTTGGGAATAACATGCTCGGTATTCAAATTACGAGAACATGTCTAGTTTTCTAGCTATCTCTATCACTATTTATTGTCCTGCGATGCACGTTACGTACAAACGAGAAACTAGTCTCTCATGGGGTCATGTTAAGCGGGCTGGATCCCATACTAACCAAGGCCGCAAGAATGAAGATAACTTTGTTAAACAAGCAAAAACTTTGTCTGTATTAATAACTATATTAATGAGAATAATCACAACGAACAGTCATTTAGCGCACACCAGAAGGCCAATTCTCGTAATTTTAAACGTTCAAAATATCATTCCGATCTAGTCGTCGTCTAGACGTTGATTATTGGTTTAAGAGAATACCATTTGCAACTTCTTGACGCTGAGACTAGACCGGAATGATATTTTGAACGTTTAAAATTACGAAAATTGGCTTTCAGAAAACAATTGAAAATCTGCGCGACCACCGATTCGCCAGTGGCGCCTCTCGCCATTTTGCGCGGTGCGCCTGTGCAGCCAAGTGTATCCGAGCGCCCGAGCGCCGCCGAATGTTTACGAAAATACCCGATGTCATCTACAAAGGTAGCGGCGCGTAGAACTTTATATAGAATCTAGTCGTCTAGAACTTTCTGCACCCTTCTGGAACGGTCAAGATACGTTACGGTTGCTGCGACATGGTATTTCACAATCATCAAGCCATTCATGTTTTTTAAAAACTTGACTATTTTACATCGAATTTAGTTACCCGATAGTGGTTTTATATTATTTTATATACGTAATGTCGGTGTGTAGTTTTATATATTATTTTTGTTACTAATGAAATATGTTATGATTCGGTTGTTAAAGGAATATTGAGTTATGTTTTATTTGTATCAGTAATATTGCAATATTTTCTGTCTACCCACTCGGAGACGTCAATCAACTTTGTCAAATCGTTATTTCTCAGAATTTCATTATTTTTCCACTAGTAATGCATCATGCGCCGTTACTGAGTTTAGGAAATTCTTATGCTCCGTTACTGGTTACAGAAACTATCTTATTTGACATCTCTGAGTGCGGCATTAAAAGTAAACAATAATTGAAAATTGTATAATTGTTATCGATATTAATCCGCGTTATGGAATTTGTCGATCTCTCAGTTCCAAAGTATGACAAGTCTAAAATCATTAGTATCGAATCGGTTTATCGATACTATTATTATAACTATGTAACAAATAATTACTTATTATTATGAAAAAAATATTTCCACATTCTTGAATCGATAATCGAATCGAAGTAAATCGTTTCAATTTGAAACCGTCAAAAGAGTTTTTTTAACACGTATATATAATCTACGAATTAAAATGAGAAATTATCCATTTTAACCATTTTGCGTTTCCTGTTTGTATTTCTTTATTTAGACACGTAGATATTGCAATATTATTGGCTGTCCAATATTATGGGTTATACGATTGTTTTGAAATATTATGAACATGTGATACCTTTATGAGTATATTTCAATGGAATTGAAGATATATCTGGGATTGTGGCAATGATGATGGAAAAGGATGTTAAATGTTTGACTGCGAAATAAACCAGTATTGTGTTTCAATAAATAAATAATATTTTGAGTAAATGTAGTTATTATTTATAATTATTTTCATTGCCTACCTTGAACATTACACTTTTTATTGTGTGCAACATTAAGGCCTGTATTATATAGACCAACACTCAAGGGAGTTCTTTGCCAAGTGTCTATTTTAGTACACGTGATTTGTCTATTTTTTTCGTGGTTTTTTTGCGCCAAACAAAACGGACCAATCACGTGTACAGAAATCGACACTTAGCAAAGACCTCACTTGAGTGGTGTTCTATAAAACGGGCCTTAGTGTGATTTTCATTTTTATATCAAATTAAAATAAAACAAAAATATTGTTCAATAATTTTTATTTTCATAATCATTAATATAATAGAACATTAAATGAATATTAAAATAATGACTTACACTATCTTACAACTAGGTTTGTTGCTATCATCACAATGTATGCGGAGGGCGCGGCTGTGTGCGAGATTCAAGGGAGCTATATATACATCGGTTCATTTATGCACATCTTGATGTGTGTGCGTGAGCTTGTAAATATGTAGTTTGGGACTGTGCGACAGCAACGCGTCATCAGTCATACTCTTATGGCCGTTCCCAATATTCTGTCTATCGACAGATTTGCTTATTGGCAGTAAAATTTTGACACATTTTGTATGGAAAATCTGTCAAAACACTATTGATAGTAAGCAAATCTGTCGATGGACAGAATATAGGGAACGGCCATTAGTCAATAGTGACATGCACAGTCATTGTTTTTATACTTCATTTCACGCACTAATACGCAAGACGTGCAAGAATGAGTTGAATTAACTATAAAGTGTTCACAATAGAATTAACAGACAAACAACCTGCCATTTGTAATTTTTAAAACCATTGTTGATCGTCAATTTAATATTTGGATAACTACTTGTTTTCTATTGTAAACTCTTTGTACTTACAAACCCTTGGGGTAAGGGAAGTATGGCTATAGGTGGGTCGGATTGCGTTGGTCTATATAATTGAGAACGATTGGTAAAGTGAAGACTGAGTCGTCAAATTAGGCCGTTTTTACACGAAGATCTTTTCGCGAGTTAAAAATAGCAGTGTCATCGGGAGTCGCAAAATTAGGCCGTTTTTACACTGTTTTCGTGACTAGAAATTTGCAGTGTCATCGCACGCGATGACTATTAGGAATTTGTGTCCGAAGGGTGAAGTGTCAACATATTTGATATTGAACATAAAATTAATGATCACTCTGCTTGCTTTAAACTTATCTAACATACATTTGAATAAAGTCGCGTAAATTACCATAGTGTAGTGTGCGAGTCTCCATTCAATTGTATATGAATTACATATATATTTTTTAATTTTACGATGTATTCACATTAAAAATCTTTCAATCAAACTTAATTAATTAGGCACGTCAGTAACAAAATGCACGATTATTTTACATTTACATATCGTCTATTAATGGTACTGACAAAAATATTGCACTTTCATGTACTGGCAGATGTTTTGAATAATAAATATTGATACGATAGGACCCACATAAGTACTTATAGGTTACTATAATAATAAACAATTTGAAAACTAAAATATTAAAAAAACTGTTAGTATTCATAATACTTGTTGAATCCTATCGTACCAAATTAGCAACAGCCGCGCCCCAAACTGCGAGGCTTTCGTAAACAATTAAAAATAACTTACATTAATAAAATTAATAAAACATTTAAATAAATATGGCCGTCACGCTGGCCTATGGCGGCGTACGTGTTAAACATTTTTAACAAAAAAAATCTTAACTTTATCCTTAGCAACATCTACTGTTAGTTAACTGGAATGAAACTAACATAACTTGGGAGAAACAAAACTTTTGTGGTCAGGAAGACGTTACCTAACAACTTTCAACTTTAACGAGTTATCATAATGGATTCATTGTGTCAAATGCAAATCATCATTGAAATCTTTTGGAAAGACAAACTGTCATTGAGTAGTTACGCGAAAAAGATTCTGACCCCCATCGAAACTTTGATCCTTTTTGCGTACCGATTCAATGAGGGACCCAATTCAGTACTGAAACAGCAAACACCAGATAAATGTTCAATGTTCGCTATAATCCGACAAACGTAATCTAGTTTTTATACTCACCATCACCACCTTGGCGACAAGCAGCAAATACAAAACGGCTGTATGTATACGCAAAAAAACACGCTGAATAATATGCAGAGGTTACAATTGAGTAAAATTTGTAATACCAAGTTCAATGGCACGACACATATTCCGTGTTATATAAAACTAATGTAACATTTGCTGTAATAGATTTTACTATAAAACTTAGAAGTTAAAAGATTCGATATTATCTATTTTATATCGATATAACGTTCGAATCAACTTTATCGCTAATTCAAATACAACATCATATATCGATACCTATCAATTTAAATATAAGAGTATTAGCGGGTTTCTAAGTTACTTTACGTATTTGAGAGCGATACTAGTTTGATAGTTTAGTATATTGCGTTTCAGAACACTAATTAGTCGAGCTTGGTTGCTTTTAACTTTGATTAACAAAAGCTAGTAACTGTCAAACTCAGAAACCGGGTCTAAAACTATTACTGACCTACATAAGACACATTTAACCCTCAACACACAAAAACCTGTTTTCATAAAATCAATACAATGCGATATTTGTTGTATGAAAACAGTGATGTCCGAATATCGATACTTTTTGACTGGGAGCGGTAGGGTCAATACAAAGGTAGAAAAACTGGTCCACATATCGCACAGCAGCTATCTTTTATTGGAAGAGTTATTTTTTATTTTATAATGATGTACTTGTTTTATCGACATCGATAATTACCGTAAATTTTTTCAGCTTCACAACATGATGAATTTGTATTAATATATTCTTGTGGGCAAGGCGGAAAAATTCGGCGATAATTTATGGAAAATGTCACTTGTCACTTATCCACATCGGTTTTCTAAATCACAGACCCACACAATACATGTACCTATAGTAAAAAAATAAAATTAACCAAATTACAACATTAACTCCACTTACGATTAACATTAACATTACAAGTGCAAAATTTATTCAAAATCCTAATTGTTACTAATGGTTTTGTTTTCATATAGGTATCAAATACATAAGAACTTTAAGTTTTAAATATAAATTACAGTATTTTTTGCAATAGAATTTTTTTAACAGTGTCAACAAACTGATCTGATATTTTATGAATTTTACGTTCAGTATATAGGCAATTAATTAATTACAATCCACATGGATTAAAACCACTGTTGTACTAAGGAAGCTCATGGTTTAATTTGTTTTAACTGTCTGCAAAGCCCAAATAAATATATTTTACATTTTCGAAATCGACTATGCTCACGCCATCGAAAACAAGATATTCCCTACAGTAAGTTGCCAGAATACCTCATTAATTTGAAAAGAAGCAACGAATACCTTTTGAGGTAATATCTTTTAAAAATTCAAGAATTTATCGAATTCAAGCATTAATGGTAGAAAGTAAAATGGAAGTCTCCGCGATGCAGTGGGCGAGTAGCCAGCCAACTATGAAACGAGAGACCGCGTGTCCGATCTCCACACAGGGATAAATATTTGTATGATTCGCATATTTGTTTCGGATCTGGGATTTGATGGACCGTAAGTCCCCAGTAAAGAACTTGTAGGGTCAAGGCTGATTAAAAAAAATACTAGAGGATATTGTAGTTTTTCAACAAACATAATATTTTCAATTACTTTCAAGTCTAGGGATAGAGCAGTATATACTGCCGCGGATGTTGTAAAACACATCAGCAAAAACGAAGATTAGCAGCAATATACCTGTTAGGCACAGAAGTAATAATGTTGTGCCGTCTATCAACATTCTATATTTTGGTTACGGAAATCAATATTCACAGGCTGTGTATTTAATAGACAACATACTTGTACAACGCATGTAATGGCTTCGCTAACATATATCAGTGGGTCGGTAATGCAACATTTTGGTGGTTGTCAAGTGGTGTAATTTGATCACAATTTTGGATTACCAAAAATCTGTTATAGATTAATTATTGATCTTCGTTCTACAAAAAATGTTTTATTTATCGATATTTACAAAGTTAGGTAAAAAAACTTTTTAAAGTTTTTAACGCTGTTTTCGAGACCACTACACTGTATCCCACATTTAATAGTTCAAATATTGAGTCTTTTCTTGTATAGTACTACATAGAGCTCCATGTAAAAGCTTACAGGTAGCTTGATTCTGAATAGAACTCCCATTAAAGAACTAGCGAACCATCAACGATACATCGTGAAAAAAAATTAAGCATTTTTCGAGCTGGGATCTGTAATCAAACTCGGCAACCACCAAAATAGACTTATAATAAAGTCTGACTGTCATTAAATGACTACAATCTTCGGTTACGTTATTTAAAATATATAAATATAATTCTGTTTACCTACATATTACGTCGAAATTAAATGATCAATGTATCAGGGATCGATCATGCAATTTGACGTAGAATTTACAGATTAGTCTTAAGTAATCTGTTAGTTTTTATATCCCAGTGTTGCCAGAAAGTATTATTTTCCATGGATTTTAAAAAAGCATATCTTAATTTTTAAATCATAATTTAAAAATTTATAAATGAAAAGAGACCAAATTCACAATAATTATATCTATTTATTTTTTATTTTGTGTCTTTCGCAAGTACTTTTAACTGCTCGCTACACAGGGTGTTGCAGTTCTACAACGACCAATATATGCAAATATTTTTCTTGAATAAGTTAACTTTTAGATGCACGGGGAACAGTATGATTGCACTTCCAACTGAAGTTTTTTTAACATTTGGTACATACATAATGCGTTTTATGTAACTTTTCATTAGGTACATTAACCGTGCAGACTACCACTTGAAGATGACACTGTGCTACTTTTAAGCTTATTTTAATTTCTTTGGAGAAGTCATACAGTTTAAAATACTAAACACATTTCAGTATTCCCGAAAGTGGAAAAACGGAAATATCCTTCAATTCATTCTTTTTTAAGCTAATACATTTTCCTCCGTTGGGAGTTGCAGTTTGAAGATAATATTAGTCATTTAGAATGTTATTTTGTTATTTTTTACACAAAATATGGAAAAGTATATATTTGTAGATAAATTAACTGAAATAAAGTATGCAGACATATCTAAATTCTGTGCAAATGAATCTAAACAAATGGACCCCTGTTTAGTTTATTATAGTTTGCGCCATGATTTTTTTATTCGTCTGAATGACAAGACGAGCAAGTCGCTTGCTTTCTGTACGCGCTTCCCCATAACCGGTAACACCACCCAGAACTTTGAATTATAAAGCACTGCATGGTACTGCACTCCATGTAATATACTAGTAACTAAATACACCCAACAGCCAGTAAAAATCACTGTAAATTCAATCTTATCACTATGTCACTTAAATAATCGACAACACCAAATAATAAATAAATAATTTCCAAAACAAAGAACATAATCAATAATAGTTCAGTAGTTTTAATGAATTTCCTATATCTATATTTGTCATCACCTTTAAAAGACAGCTGGTTTCATTACATAGACCTACCTAGATACTACAAGACGCCATGTGTAGTACTCTCAGTTTAGGCATGGCTCACGCGCCACGATTGGTTGATTTATTTTGTGAATACTTTTTTAACCAATGACGTCACAAGTTTTATTCTGTTGAATATAAACACTTCGGGAGTAATTAACCAGCCAGCATATTTTTTTTGTCATGTAAAACGTAAATCTATGTGGCGTCTTTAGGCCTATTTTCGCGTGTCTTCGCACAACAACAATGGCGCAAACTAACATCTTAACTTTGCTACAATTTCAAAACTTCACATAAATACTGTATTAACCAAAGAAAATGCAGTAAAAAAATGACTTATCGCAACATTTTCACGACTCAGTGCGTGGGAGGTGTAATGTTATAACCATGTGGTCACTGACCGTAGACTCGTTCCTGTTAGTGTTCAGGCCATCAGCTCCCAGTACTGCAGGAGTCGTTCACCGGATGGCGCGGCCATGCCCTGCGGCCGGACGAAGTTCACTTCGATAGTTTTGAACCTCTTTTTAAGTTCCGCGTCGAAAAACTGCAAGCACAAAAATATTCTTTATTTTGATATGGTAATTTAGTAGAGATTGTATATAATAGTTTTTTATGGCAGATGGCAAACGAGCAAGTGGGTCACTTCAGGTAACCCACCTGACCATAAGTGACTTCCACCGCCCATGAACGTCCACAATGCCAGAAGAATCATTGTCTGCTTTTAGAGTCCAATCGAAACTAGTTTTTACAGCCGAAACCGAATTTCGGCATCAGTCTCAGTTTTGGCCGAAACAGAAACTTTTATATAAGGTCATGTATTCGTGAAAAAGAAACAGCCAATCTTAATCAGTCAGTCTTTGTTGTGTCAAATTTTGTTATGTATTAATTATCATGATGTCATTTCTATAGCGAAATAAAACTTAATTGTTTCGAAATAATGTTACAAACTACCACAAAGTTGGCGGCGCAAACACAAGTTCTTACACGTCTATGAATGCGAATGTGGCAAAATGACACTTTTTCCCCCGCAGCGCAGCTCAGTGCACCCAACATATCCAGTCACAGCGCGAAACCTCCCGATTTCAGTTTCGGTTTCGGTCGTAGTTTCGGCTGAACCGAAATTCATTTTTTGCAATAAGTTCGGTCGGACGCGATCAGCCTTGAAGGGTAGGGTAAGGGTACGGCGTTGCCCTATCTGGTGATCATAATTTTTCCATATGAGAATGTTATGAGTGTACACATTAGACATTATGACGCACGATGGTGTCATACGTACGTCTTTTGATACGTTACGTGCGTACTACGTACTGCGTGGGTTACGCTCATCGTCTCGTATCACGTATGGTTCGGCCGACACTGTATCTCTGTAATATTTAGTTCGGAACAGACAGTAGTATGGTGTGTATGTACATACGTTATACGCGTCATCATGCGTGAGCGGCGGCGGCACGTCCCTGGGCGCGGCGGGTGTGAGTACAGTAGTGTGGTGTGTATGTACATACGTTATACGCGTCATCATGCGTGAGCGGCGGCGGCACGTCCCTGGGCGCGGCGGGTGTGAGTACAGTAGTGTGGTGTGTATGTACATACGTTATACGCGTCATCATGCGTGAGCGGCGGCGGCACGTCCCTGGGCGCGGCGGGTGTGAGTACAGTAGTGTGGTGTGTATGTACATACGTTATACGCGTCATCATGCGTGAGCGGCGGCGGCACGTCCCTGGGCGCGGCGGGTGTGAGTACAGTAGTGTGGTGTGTATGTACATACGTTATACGCGTCATCATGCGTGAGCGGCGGCGGCACGTCCCTGGGCGCGGCGGGTGTGAGTACAGTAGTGTGGTGTGTATGTACATACGTTATACGCGTCATCATGCGTGAGCGGCGGCGGCACGTCCCTGGGCGCGGCGGGTGTGAGTACAGTAGTGTGGTGTGTATGTACATACGTTATACGCGTCATCATGCGTGAGCGGCGGCGGCACGTCCCTGGGCGCGGCGGGTGTGAGTACAGTAGTGTGGTGTGTATGTACATACGTTATACGCGTCATCATGCGTGAGCGGCGGCGGCACGTCCCTGGGCGCGGCGGGTGTGAGTACAGTAGTATGGTGTGTATGTACATACGTTATACGCGTCATCATGCGTGAGCGGCGGCGGCACGTCCCTGGGCGCGGCGGGTGTGAGTACAGTAGTATGGTGTGTATGTACATACGTTATACGCGTCATCATGCGTGAGCGGCGGCGGCACGTCCCTGGGCGCGGCGGGTGTGAGTACAGTAGTATGGTGTGTATGTACATACGTTATACGCGTCATCATGCGTGAGCGGCGGCGGCACGTCCCTGGGCGCGGCGGGTGTGAGTACAGTAGTATGGTGTGTATGTACATACGTTATACGCGTCATCATGCGTGAGCGGCGGCGGCACGTCCCTGGGCGCGGCGGGTGTGAGTACAGTAGTATGGTGTGTATGTACATACGTTATACGCGTCATCATGCGTGAGCGGCGGCGGCACGTCCCTGGGCGCGGCGGGTGTGAGTACAGTAGTATGGTGTGTATGTACATACGTTATACGCGTCATCATGCGTGAGCGGCGGCGGCACGTCCCTGGGCGCGGCGGGTGTGAGTACAGTAGTATGGTGTGTATGTACATACGTTATACGCGTCATCATGCGTGAGCGGCGGCGGCACGTCCCTGGGCGCGGCGGGTGTGAGTACAGTCGCGGCGGCGGCGGCGAGCGGCGGACACGCGTGCCTGCGCAGTGCACACACCTCCCACAGCAGAGAGCCGAGTGCACGGGACCGAGCTGCACTCGTCTCCTCCATCACGTACGGATCGCCGGACACTGGAACAAATATCATTTTTATACTACTGAATGACGAAACGAACCCCCCCCCCCCCTCCTCTTAGAATGCAAAAAATAAAAAACGAAACATTCCATCCCGTCGTCTAAACAATACTATTTCTCGTTTTCCCAACACGAATCAACCGAATGTCGTGTTCCGTGTAACGTTAGCGTTGCATTCTAGCTTTAATTCTTATAAAGTCCAGACCCACATTTGGCAAACGGGGCAAATTACGGCCGATTTACTTCAAAATCGATATCTAGGACGCCTCGGAGTCAAAAATGATAGGTTTTAAAAAAATGTTTAATTTAGTGGCCGTCATTTTGTTTTTCTTTGTTCTAAGATCATTGGACTTCATAACCTATATCTGGGACGCTCCGCAGGTAAAAAGCTAGATTCGATGTCAGAATTGAAAAGTTTGGTCGCAATTTTAGTTTTACTTTTATACAATGTGTTACAGAATGGTGGGTCATTACAAACACGTTAAAGTTAGTATTTATGTACCAGATCTTTTCGAAACTGAGAAGACATCCTAAAATTTACGTTAAATTTAATTACTCGTTTATTAAAATCGTTAAGATAGATCACACCAGTATTATTTAATATGAACGACACTTGCTTTTTTATAAATTTGAATAACGTCCAGATTATACTACGGACCTACGTAACTTCTTCCATCTTTAGAAGCACTTTAGACTTATTCTCGGGTCTTCCATCTATGAACCTCTTATAAGCTATTATCAGCAGCACCAATAAAATAGTCATTCATAATACTTGTTTTTAGTCAAGCACAACCATATTTTTAAACTCATAATCATACTTCAAAAGCTTAGAAATTTACGCGGCCGAAACCGCGGGCAGCAGCTAGTATAATATATTCCATATTTAACAGAACGAAACAAACATGAGGATCAAACAGGAACACTATGAAACACAGGTACTTGACGGCAAAAATATCAAGACAGAATCTCGCATATAAACTACCATATTATGCTTCTTTTTGATCAAAATGAGCTGATAAGCATTCGACTAAATCAAAATGTACAATAAATATGATATAGGCATTGAAATAAGATGACAAACGTAACTCAATAAAAAAAATTACCCCACCAGAACTCTGTGCAAGAAGACGGGGTTATAAAAGTCTGTGCATAAAAGCTCTAGTTGACCCTTGATACGTCTAATTTTTTGCGCAATGCAGAACGTCGTATCTCGATCTAGAAATTTTATATTTTTACAGTAACTTTTATGCAATAAAGTTGATTTTGAACGTTCATAAATGTTTGTTGCATGTATGAGGTATACGTGTGATTTTACCTTTGCATGTGTAAGAAAGTGGAGCCGTATTTTTTGGCAGATTCATATGAGAGTTATCGTACTAGTTATCTTATTTTGATGGATATAGGTACTAATGATAATAATATAAAAATATAACTATATACTTATGGCTGGTGTGTCTTCATAGCAGATCATGCGTTTGAGAGCCGGGTGCCGTAGTAACAGATTGGCCACCAACTGCAGTAGACCTACTGCATCCTCCGGAGACGCTACCAGTGCCAAACGAGATAGACGTTTGGCGAACGCGGCCACCAGACTTTCTGGCAAATGTCTATGGAAAAAAAAATAGAAAAATATTATTTATGCATCTCCAAAAGTGTAGGCATATAAATAAATAAAATAAAATAATAAATACACCCAACAGTCACTCACATAGTCCTGCCCCACACTAGTAAACCTGTATCGTGGGCATCAGGAACTACGAGGGACTTGCGGTCCCACAACACCCAGATCGGAGACAAATATTTGTGGATCATACAAACATTTGTCTCGGTGCGGGAATCGAACCCACGACTTCACGCTTCACAACCGGCTACTCGCCCGCTGCGCCACGGAGGATATCAACTATGATATGTGCAACTAATGTATAGGGCTACTCAGTCTTCGACGTCGTTCGCGTCTTATAGTTTTGTATGTACTGCCACAATGAAGTACTAGGTAATACACTCACGTGGAACTGAGGAATATGTCGGCGAGATGCATGAGCCGCTTCTTGTACCGTGTGGCGAACATCTCCGGTTCAAACATGGCGTACAAACGGTCGTACATGTCCGGATAGTCGATGTTGTGCTGTCTCACAAGTTCCAGCACACCTTGTAGCGCCAGCATGGATATAGGCCCTCCTGCGAAATTAAAAATAGGCTTCGTTTTAACGAGTTTCTAAATGTTTATGGTAAGTAGTTGGAGTTCTAGCTTTTGAAAACGTTAGTATTACGCACGACATGCTGGTAGAAGAGTACCTGCTACTCATTAGTACCAGACTGGATAGGGACCACTATACACATGGTGTAAAAACAAACCTAATAGCTCGTCCCGGCGAGTCGCGTCCCAGTGTCAGTCGGAGTATACCTAATTTCAAAACACCAGCTTTCTTTTTGGCGAGGACGCAAAGTTTCTCAGCCTTAATTGGATGCAAACTGAGCGACGGAGGTCGACGAGAATGTTACCTCTCACCGGTGAGTGCGCGGCTCGCTGTACAGTACCAGCAGCAGCAGCAGCAGCTGCAGTCACGTACCTGCGTCGAGGCTGTCGCACAGCATGTCGGTGGCGAGGTGCGGTTTGGCGAGGAGCGGCATGAGTCGCTCCACCAGCAGCAGCAGCGCGCGCCGGTGAGTGCGCGGCTCGCTGTACAGTACCAGCAGCAGCAGCTGCAGCTGCAGTCACGTACCTGCGTCGAGGCTGTCGCACAGCATGTCGGTGGCGAGGTGCGGCTTGGCGAGGAGCGGCATGAGTCGCTCCACCAGCAGCAGCAGCGCGCGCCGGTGAGTGCGCGGCTCGCTGTACAGTACCAGCAGCAGCAGCTGCAGCTGCAGTCACGTACCTGCGTCGAGGCTGTCGCACAGCATGTCGGTGGCGAGGTGCGGCTTGGCGAGGAGCGGCATGAGTCGCTCCACCAGCAGCAGCAGCGCGCGCCGGTGAGTGCGCGGCTCGCTGCACAGCGGCCACTGGCACGCGAACCCCCAGCAACGGTTCGCGTGACGCCTACACGTGATGCCGCTGTACGTAAACGGCATTTTGTCTGCGAAGCAAAACATTGCAATTAGAGCCAGTCAAGCACGGCCCTAGTTAGTCGCCTCTTACGGCAGGCAGATATTTTGCAAGCGGAGAAAATTTTGTCGATATCGATATCCACTAGTTTATAGCGTAACGTCCATCCCACGGCATAGAGTGACAGAGATATAGCTATCTGCACGAGAAAACGAGTCGATTTTTTTCTCGTAGCGTGAATATAGGGCTGTTGGCTTCGATATACATATAGATATAGCACGAGGAACGCGTTAACAGAATTCTCTCTAGAACTTATGTAAGGCGTGATGGTGTCACAAAAAGTAGGTTCAATATTCAAATTATATTAATATACCAGTAAAGAAGGAAAATTATACCGAATAGTTTCTGAGATTTTTTTTTGTATCAATGTTTTCAATAATTATTTTGACATTATTAATAAGTTGATTCAATCAATAATAACTGCTAATTAAGAGAGATATTGTGTTGCAAAATAAGATATTGAAAGATGTAGTTTTCGATATAAAATTACCTTCAGTAGCACACAGTAACTTGTCTTCTTTTTCTTCATCTTCTCTATCTTTGTCCTTGTTCTTTGATTCCAGAGAGATCTCGGACACTAGCAATTTGTCAAGTAACTCCAGGTAGTTCTGCATGTATATGGGTGTCGGGGACCTGATTGTAAAACATTTTTGCGTGCAATAAGGTGAAAAATTGAGTGGCGGCCTGCGTCATTTTAGACAATGTAAGGAAAAAATAATCTGGACTTGTAACAAGAAAACAAGAAAATAAACGTCTGCAATAACACTGTTATAAAGAATATAACGATACAAAACTGAAAGTGTTTATTCAGAAATGTTTTAGTGGTACAATTCACCCACTTGGTTATAATATATTGAGCCTAACATTTACTTTAAATAAATCTTGGTCACGGTAATCATTGTTGTCGCTCTGAACTTGCTACTTGCGCTCTACACCTACTGTCATCATTTACTATTTTGAAAACAATAATTGATTGAATTGAAATAAAGAATTGAATTTGATTTGATAAAATAACATATAGAATCTTAGTTTAGGCTATACTACGTCACTTATAACTCAGCATAATTCGACCCATCCGTATATACCTTGAATACATTTTACCGTAAAGAAAGATAAACTAAAGTTCAATGTGGAGTATGTAAATGCAGTAGTACTTGGTACTTACTTCTTGTAAGCGAGAGTGGATAGTATTTTCAGTCCGTACTGCTGTACGTCCTTGTACTCTGTAAACTCCTGGAAGCGTGCGATCGGCGCCGACATCGACACATCCGAATCCAGTAGGACCGTGAATATGTTCTGCAGACAATATTATGGACCATGTCAACATGTTTTAACAAACACTTTAATGTTTACTACTAGACGGGCTGTTTAGAAGTAAAATTGTGTCACATAACGCGGGAGTTTGACAGCTCACAGACAGGGAGCACGATAACGGTTATAGTTGAAAGTAAGGGAGATGGTAATATTGAGTTACGGTCAATTGACCGTAACTTAGTGGCACTATTTCTGTGTACCGAACAGCTTGTCTAGTAGTATACATTAAACTTTGTGTTTTAAAGGCTTTTGTGACTCTGGGTAGAGCTAAAAAGTTACGTATTCTTTTATAGAACTTGCATTGTGTGTGGTTTTTTTTAGCTTGACTGACGAGACGAGCAGGTCGCTCGCTTGATGGTAAGTGTCCAAGCCTGTCCATAAACAGAGGCAACGCCACAAAGAACTTTGAATTACAAAGCACTGCATGGCACTCGACTGCGCTCGTCACACCAAGCAGGCTACTCGCCAACTGCGTAACGAGTAATCGTGAGTTCAATTCCCACACCAAAGACAAATATTAGTGTGATGCACAAATATTTGTTTCGGGTCTGGGTGTTGTGGGAGCGCAAGTCCCTCGTAGTTCCTGATACCCACGATACAGGTTTACCTAGTGTGGGGTCGGGACTATGCGTGTGACTGTTGGGTGTATTTATTTTTTATGCGTGTCACGAATAAGCACAACGCGCTAACGCTCACTACCTATATGTTTAATTTATGCGGACCACGATGGCAATATCGTTCTATAATAAAAATTTGCATCCTTGGTTTATACAGGTCGATGTAAATTGTTATAAAAATATTGTAAAATGTATAGCTGCCCAGTGTATTTTGACGATACTATGTATGTTATATATACATTAGTTGATATGATTTCTATACATAATAATATGTTGACTGTGCCATAAGCGCTATTTTAATTGCCTACATACATGTTTAATAAAACTACATATTTCATTTCATATCTACTATATTATTCGTAGTGTGTACCGCATATTATTGTCAACATGAACTTTCATAGTACATCAAAGGTTTTAATTCATTTAGACTTTAATTCCGTATACCCTGACCCGAATCATTTTATAAAAAAAAATCCAAGGAGGTGGTAAATGGTAATTCATAAGAACGCTGAAAATTATAAATAACAATCTAAAGGTATCTTTGGACTTTGTAATTTTATTTGTCTGGCAGCGACACAGACACGAAGTCTAAATATACCTTTTTTTATTTTTTTTACTGAGTTTTGTTTGGTTAAAACTTTTTTTATTTTTGGATATTTATGTAGTACACAGGGCATGTAAATTCCAATACAAAAACACAATCGCAATGACTGTGCTGCTATTATCAGTTAATTAGTTTAATTTTTTCACTCCGTACTACATCATCAGATTTTAAGATATTAGGAAGGGAAGGGGATTTGGGTCTCCGGATATCTCACTCACGGTCCGTGAAGTAGCAGCAAGCTGCTACTTTACGTCGGTTCTCTGTGAGACAGTGGCAACAACCGGTCGAGCCAGCCCATTCATGCTGTAGACAAAACTATCTACAGCGTGGCTCTACTACTCATTTTATACATATATTTGCTCTTACATGTTTTTATGGTAAAAATGGGGCGTGGCCTAGATGTTTTATCATTACAATTGGTCATGTGGCGGTACACAGCGCGCACCGCACAATGCAACGTCTACCGATCCTGAATCGCGCTAGCAAAGTTTGCGCGACGGTTACGATATATACAAGTTCCGAACATCAACCATCGGAGGGGCCGCGACCAGTCAGGTACAACATCCGCTTGACTGAAGATATTCCCCTTTGTTAGAGGAACATTTACCACCCGTTCCTCTACAGTCAACTAACTTTCGAGATGCCTAATTTTTAATCCAACAAGTTTCTTTAGTTTGTTTGTCACATTTTTGATACTGGTGATCTGGCTTTATATGACAACGGTAGAATGGCTGAACGTAATAACTGAAATGTTCGCTTTTATAATCGATGTCGAGAGTTCATGGACAACGTCGTCAGTGAGCGTGGGTGTGGCATATTAATTCAATGTTATCGTATAGCAACGATAGCTTAGCGGTGAGGTAGGAACTGTCGAGATGGATGTCATACATACATACGCACTCACGCCTGTAATCTCCGAAGGGGTAGGCAAAAATATAACTATTACGTACACCCGCCAACATTTCGCCGAGCGTATCTCCGTCCCATGATGTGATAGGGAGCGAACTTATCGCCATACCGGACACAATTCCAAACTCCAGGCTGATACTGAACATTTCGTAGTAGAAAAACCCAATATCACTTTTACCCAAGCCGGGGATCGAATCCGAGACCTCAGCGTCAGCCTCAGTCGTAACGTGTACGCATTACAACTGCGCCAGGGATTACCGGCGTGAGTGCGTATGTAGTATGTATTATTATTAGTTGAGTTCCGTGCAAGCATTTGACAGACACTTTGCATCAGTATGAGAGTCTTTACTGTTCATTGTTGGCTACCTACCGTCCTTCATTAGACTTGATTAAGGTCAAACGGTACTTACAAGCATATAATACTCCGCGTAATAGTACGAGAAATCAATAATCTTTTCTACAGCCAGTGTCGGATCCAGGACTTTGGTTGGGGGGGGGGGATTTGGAGTCTTGCCCCAAAATTAGAATAAAAAAAAATGGAATAAGTAAGATGGAAATTATATTATAGGTAGCACCTATATAGTAGTATATGTGCTGGAGTGGAGACCACGGTTAGGCAAACGTAGTGTAGGACGCCCTGCTGCACGGTGGACCGACGACTTGAAAAAGATGGCGGGTAGCGGGTGGATGCGGGCTGCTCAAGACCGGGATGGTTGGCGCTCACTTGGGGAGGCTTACGTCCAACAGTGGACGACAACAGGCTGAGATATATATAGTAGGATAGTATCAAGTTTAATTTGAGATTCGTCAGTGGACATGAATGCTTTGAATGAATCTACAGTAGTAGTAGTACCTACACCGTCTTATAAGGTGCGTTCTTCGCCAAAGGCACTGAGTCATAATTGAGACCGATCGATCTTGGTATACGGTTAGTGTAAACGAAGCTCTCGCGCGTAGTGTTTCGGTACATTTTAGCCTGCGCTTGCTCTGAGATGTTTAGGTAATTAGAACTTAGTGTCACGGAACACGAGAAGAATTATATAGCACTTTATTGCATGGACGCGAGTCGCTATTTGTTTAAGTCGTGAATACAAATATTACTTGTGCAATATTTTATTTATACAACGTCTTAGAGTAGGGTGTGGTCATATTTAAGGGTTGTTTTATACACATGACATTGAAGGCCTTTCTTATAAACTTTCTTAAGCATCATCATCATTGGCCTTATACGTCTGTTTAGCATCGCTTAATTAAACACTGTTTTCGTGTCTTTCTAGCCACTTTATAAATCGCGTTGTCAGAGAATAACAAAAGAGTGTTTAACTAATCAAAGCTTAAGTAACGTAAGTAGCGGTGTTCCCTGAGCGCTATGACATGTCCTTCTTTAAACGAGGTTTAAAAGGAGTAATCCTCCGACGGTAGGCAGCGGCTTTGCTGTGCCCTGGCATTGCAGAAGTCTATGGGCGGCGGTGATTACTTACCATCAGGTGGCCCGTTTGCTCGTCTGCCTATCCAGGCAGTAAAAAAAAAAGTAAGGCCTTGAGTGTTTATATACAGTATCTTTTCAAAATCTAGGCATCCTAAAGTTTTCACGCTTATTTTAATCACTTTAAAGAAAAGGTTAAAGAAAAAGAAAATGCTTTATTTATTTCCTAACAATGCAATGTAATTTGGTACTACGGGGGAAATCCTAACTAATATTATGAATGCGAAAGTGAGTTTGTTACGCTTTTACGCCTAAATCGCTGAACCGATTTTGGTGCATTTTGGTATAGAGATAGATGGGAGACTGGAGACTGTTATAGGAGTTTTATCTAGGTTATAGGATACTTTTATCGCGGAAAAGGCTGTTCACGCGTGCGGAGACGCAAACAAAAACCTAGTACATGTGTGATTACAAAAATATACTTAATACGAAGCTTAAATTTGACCACACCTTTCTGTAACGCGTTGTAGATCTGTATGTAGGTTGTAGGTATACCTCGAATCCGAGGTATAGGAGGCTGTCTGGGTTGGTACCACTATTTGTCTATTTCTGGTGTCAAGCAGCGATGTGTAAACACGGTTGTGTTTCGGTTTGAATGACATTGAAGCCAGTGAAATTACTGGACATTATGAGACTTAACATCTTATTATCTCGGGGTGACGAGCGCAGCCCAGTACCAGTTTCAGTTATGTGTGGTGTTGCCTCTGTTTACGGGCAGTTGTGGCGCTTACCATCAGGCGAGCGAATAGCTTGTCTCGATACTCAAACAAAACAAAAAAAAAATAGGAAACGCGTGATACCGACGTGTCACACCATTGGTTCGAGAGTGGATATTCGTGACTATTGGACACTACTGTTATATGTACCTACAAATCGTGTTGATAATTATCCTAGTATTCCTATTACTTTAAAACTAGTATACCTTGAGTCTGAACGATGGGAAATAATATCCATTGCTGGGCTCTAATGGGTTCCGACCCTCTGCTTGCAGCAGTTTGCAGGCGGTGACGAGAGCCTGCAGGCGGGAGCTCGTCCGTCCGTTCTTGATGCAGATGAGAGTGCGTGTCAAGGCCGATTCATAGCACGCACGCAGCCATCTTGTGTACTCTGCTTCTGGACTGTGCTCTGTAGGCAAAATAAATTACATACATACGCACTCACGCCTGTAATCCCCGAAGGGGTAGGCAAAGGTGTAACCAGTACACCCACATTTCGCCGAGCGTATTTCCGTCCCTTATGTGATAGGGGGCGAGCCTATCGCCATACTCCATAATGCGTACGCGTTACGACTGAGGCTGCCGATGAGGTCTTGGGTTCGATCCTCGATGGGATAAAAGTGATAATGGGATTTTCTATTACAAAATGCTCGGTATCAGACCAGTGTCTGGAATTGTGCCCGTTATGGCGATAGGCTCACCCCCTATCATATCATGGCACGGAGATACGCTCGACGAAATGTGGATGTAGTGGATATATACACCTCTGCCTAAATGTGCGGTCCTAACTTCCAATAACAACCAAAAAAAAAACCCAACAAGTAAATAAATGATTTCCGACTTAATAATATTGTTTGACTATAATTATCAATTATTTACTTGCTGCATACAGCACATAACATCATCACTATTTTTAAATATATTTACTTGTTCGCAAATAACAAATGAATGTTCTTTGTTTACATTGTTATTTGGGTATATGCTTTCCTGAATATGGTATGGACTCTTTATAGATATAAACAAGTTAATAATTTTAAAATGGTAGCCTATTCTATGAACAAAAAAATGTATATTCTACAATTGATAATAACTCTAGTGGCAGTGTGTATTAACTAGTTGTATCTTTGCCTACCCATCGGACGACAGGTATGGGCACACATGTAGATATGACAAAAATAGCAAGTATTGGATGGGTGACATCATCACATAATAAAGATGTAATAGGAACTAAATTCTATACTATTCAACATTTTATTTATACTTCTGGTTTCAGATGCCAGCATTCATACTTATTATTATGCAAATAATAATCAATTAGTTAAGAAGTATTTTATTAACAAATAATTGTTTATAATAATTGCTAATTGAACACAAATTTTCAATTATGTATTAATGTTTTTTGTATCCTTAGGGCATATTTCACAACGTTCAAGTAACAGTTAAACCAACAATTAACATATTATTATGAGACAGTAGTCATTTGTGTTTGGTATAATAGTGACTTTTGCATTTTTTATTTGTTAAGCAGTATTCAGAGGTAGTGAAGCAGTGGTGCTTTGTATAATAGCATCTATAGTTAACTGATACTTAGTGCCTGTTTCACAATCTGAGTAAAGATCTTAGATTCTTATCAAAATAAATATGACACATTCAAATGAAAAACTCACACTACTCTGACATATACTGGCAAAAGATTTCATTCATTCAAAAGAATTCATATTATATTTGGTAAGTATTAATATTAAACAAATATATTATACATTAAATGTTAAAACATAACTGTAAATTAATGAAAGAATGATTTCGCCACTTCAATGTGTTTGTTTTGATTCCAATGTTATGGATCGTAGTTCTAACAAGTGTTTATGTGACATATAGAGTGACAACCCTAGTGATGAACACACAGACACGGGCGTCCGAACGTGCAGCCGTGACCTTGAATGCGTTTACGTGAATACCTTTTTAATAAACAATGGACCGAGGACCGCCGCCCGCCACCGAGCAGCGAAAACCCCTCAATTATATAAAACTTTACACAAAAGACAATTGTATTTAAACAAAAACATTGTTCCATGGCCCAACGTGAGCAATTACACAAGACGGCCGCCGCTCGCAGTCCGATCGAACGTTTATATAAGTAAATAAGACGTCACATGTCGCCAAATGTGATTCGCGTTCGTTATACTTTTGCGATGACTGTCCAATATACCAAACCGACGTAAACAATTCAACCCAACACTATAAATGCCTCATAAAGTCATTAAATTATCGTCTCGCTAGTAGTAGCAGCACAAAATCAATATTTTTACGCTAAAATTATATCGGGACTGCTTTTATAAATTCTCACCTGCTGGCTTCAATGGCACAAACTCCTCGATCAAATCACCTCGTTTCAGTAGTTCAGTGAATATTACTTCGATTGTGAGCAATAGCGGCGTGTAATTATCCGTCTCAGCCTGAAATGTAGAGAAATAAGTAGAAACTACAAATGTAACCTATGACGCAGTATAAATATGGTAAATGTGTGCAAACATTACGATATAAGCTCACCTCGAACATTTGCAGGATGTCCGCAAGATTGTTAGCATGTTTCCTAGAGTTCAAAAACTCGTTTGCCTTATTGCGTAGCTGTGCCGAGACCATTTTTGTTAAATTTTGTTGCACAGCAGCCATTTTTGTATTGAAAAGAACTTGTCAGACGGGCTAACACAGGCAACATTAGATACAAATTGATACAAACAATGTTGCATACTTTAAAAAAAAACATATAAAGCCATAATAAATTTAATAAAAAATAAAAGAAAAGAAAATAATATTACTTTAAAAAACATTATTTAACCATGTAAAATGTTTTAATAATTATCAACTTTATTAAACATACAAAAGTTAATGCGAAAATATTATTACAATAACTGTTATCCGACCACAACAAGGTTAACTTTTATCAAATTAAAGTTGATTTTGAACGTTCATTAATTTTTTTCGCGTATGAGTGTTACGTGTGATTTTACCTTTGCTTAAGTAAGTAAGTGGAGGGTATTCTCTTCGGTATTCTCCCTCTACGAAGTGGAGCCGTATTTTATGTCAGATTCATTTTCTTTTTTATAGCATAGGCCGGAAAACGAGCAAGTGGGTCTCCAGATGGTAAGTGATTTCCACTGCCCATGTACGCCCACAATACCAAAAGAATTATGGGAGCGTTGCCGATCTAAGAGGAAAGGGATAATTAAGGGAATGGGAAGGGGAGGGGATTTGGGCCGCCGGATATCTCACTCACCATACGAAACGCAGCAGCAAGCTGCTACTTTGCGTCGTTACCACTTGGTAACGACCCGGACGAGCCGGCCCATTCATGCTGTAGACCAGTATAGTTTTTCAGTATATAACAAAGTGCTCAGTGCTGTAGACAAAAGCGTCTACAGCGTGGTTCTACCACTCAAGAGTTATTTAGAGTTCATATGAGAGTTATCGCTCTAGGAATCTTATTTCGATGATTCTACAAGGTAATATTATGCCGGTACAGTACAATTTAAAAAAAAACTATTTACAACCCTGACTATGAATTTGTCTATGGAAAAGTTTACTTTTAACTTTTGAGGTTATAAATTTATTTGTGGCGTTGAAATACTAGCGGTGTTTGTTTTGAATTTGTTTTGTGTGAATTTTATAGATTACTATTATCAATATACAGTTACGATGGACGGTGATTTATACGACGAGTTTGGTAATTACATAGGACCGGACTTGGAATCCGATTCTGAAGATGAACAGAGTGTATACGGCCAGGATAACCGGGACGCTGATGAGGAAGCGATGGAGGAGGATGATGATGCTGATGCGGAGCCTGAGACGGCTCCCATGTCCGTCGTGTTACATGAGGATAAGCGGTACGTGGTATATATAACATTACCCTACACCTGGATCTCCGAAGGGGTAGGCAGAAATGCATCTGGTGTGCCTACGGTTCACCGACTATATTTCCATTGTATTATGTGATAAGGGTGAGCTTATCACCATGCGGGGTACAAATAATAATAATAATCCCGACGCGCTGTAAGATAAATTCACTCCTTTATTTATTCAAATTGTTTATCCACCGTCTATAATATCTCAAGAATCATGGACGCGTTGCCTACCTTAGAAAGAAGAGATGAGTAAAGTATTGGGTATTTAGGCTTCTGGATATCTCTCACCATGAACAAAACAACAGCAAACTGTTCCTTCAAATCGATTTTCTGTGAAACAGTGGTAACAATTTGTTTGAGCCAGCCATTCATACGTAGACAAGTTTTTTTTTTTATTGCCTTGATAGGAAGACAGGCAGATGGTCCACCTGATGGTTAGTTGTTACTGCCACCCATGGACCTTAGCAATGCCAGAGCACTGCCAAGCTGCTGCCTACCATAAAAATATTTAAAAAATCTTAATTTGTATTTCAGATATTACCCACAAGCAGTGGAAGTCTACGGACCAGACGTAGAGACAGTAGTCCAAGAGGAAGACACACAGGCCCTGGACAAGCCTCTAATAGAGCCTATAAAGCACAAGAAGTTTCAAATGCAAGAGCAGCATCTGCCCGAGACAAACTACGACATGGAATACTTGGCTGATATGCTTGATAACACCAACTTGATGAGGAATATTACGCTGATGGGACATTTGCATAATGGTATAATTTTGGATTCTTATTGGTGAAAGATAATCTGCTTTACTGAGAATTCTCTGAAAAAAATTGATGGATATTATATTTTATTATGAAGTCTACAAATTTGCATGTGTCCTGTGTGGTACCATAATGCAACTGCCTGTGCCCAGCCATGGGACAATATATATTATTCCTTAACTTAATATTTATTGCATGATTATGTGTAAATTTAATCATACTTCTCAATTTAACACATTTAAAAATAAAACAACTTGTTGCTTTACAGGTAAAACCTCATTCGTAGACTGCCTCATGAGACAGACCCACCCCAGCACCATAAACAACGAGACCACAATACCCATGAGGTACACAGACACACTGTTTGTGGAGCAAGAGAGAGGTGTTTCTATAAAGTCTATGCCCGTCACTCTACTCCTCAAGGATGTGAAGGGAAAGTCGCATCTCCTGAACATTATGGACACACCTGGACATGTCAATTTCAGTGATGAGGTCACAGCTGCTCTGAGGATATCTGATGGTATGTATTGGTAATAAAATGTGGTAGGTCACTTGTATATGAGAAGCTTCTGTGTGAATGGTACAGTTGGGAGGGAAAGGCCTCGGCGAACTTTCATAGATCAAGTTGGAGATATTCTCAAGAAAGGCCAGGTCAGGAGTACCCTAAACCGACATGCATGTATGAAAAATTTATGGAGAGTGAATGAGGCCAAAGAGGTATGCAAGGATTGCAGCAAGTGGAAATCCGTTGTCTCTGCTTACCTCTATGGGAAACAGGCGTGAGTCTATGTATGTATGTATGGTCTAGAGGAATTTATTAATGTCCAAAATGACTAATCCAAGAAAAAAGAAGTTTCTGGATATTAATTAAACCTAGAAGGAATATTTATAGTTTACATTGTTATTATTCCGTTTATCCATTGTGATTTTTTTGCCCAAAAATATTTTTATCCATATTTAATCATGCTGCAATTTTCATAAAGCCAAAGATAAATTGAATTTCGCGGGCTTGTGCTTACATTGGACCTTAAAGCATTTAATTACCTTCCACAGGCGCAGTACTTTTCGTAGACGCAGCCGAAGGTATAATGTTGAATACGGAGCGTCTCCTACGTCACGCAGTCCAAGAGCGAGTTCACCTGACACTCTGCATCAACAAGGTCGACAGACTGATTCTCGAGCTGAAACTGCCGCCCGCGGACGCGTACTACAAGCTGCGGCACATCGTCGACGAGCTCAACTCCATGCTGGAGACACACCAGCCTCAGGACAATCCTGATGAACCGCCCACTGTGTTCTCACCTCTGTTAGGTGTGTTTTTTGACTGTTTATTTTAGCCCAAACAAAAAAGAATGGTGTCATTCTTAAAGACATCCTCCGTGGCGCAGTGGGTGAGTTGCCGGCTACGAAACGAGAGGTTGTGGGTATGATTCTTGCACCAAGACAAATATTTGCGTGATTCACTAATGTTTGTTTTGGGTATGGGTGTTGTAGGACCGCAAGTCCCTCGTTCGTGATGCCCACAATACAGAGTTACTTAGTGTGGGATCAGGACTATGTGTGTGACTGGTGTATTTATGATTATAGTTTTTGTAAAAAAATGTTGGGGAATTTAATTTTAATGGTTGTATAAATATTTTAAGGTTATACATTTAATGTATACCAATTTATTTTATGGTGGGGAAGTCTGCGAGTAATACAGACGGGTGATCAGCTCACTTAAGTTGAACCAATTCACCCCAATATTGTATACTGTATATTGTACACCAAAAACACAAAAATAAATAAAGAGTAAAATTTGCGGCCTTACTATGCCTTTCACTATATAACAATCTTTATCAGGTAACGTCTGCTTCGCCTCATCTCTCTACGACGTGTGTTTCACACTGGAATCGTTCGGCGCGATGTACGCCTCTGCCCACCCCGACTCGGGTCTCCGTGGTGGCGACATGGCGGCGTGGCTCTGGGGTGACGTGTACTTCAACGCGAAGACGAGGCGGTTCAGCAGGAAACAGCCTCACGCCTCGGCGCAGCGGAGCTTTGTTGAGTTCATACTGGAGCCGCTGTATAAGATATTTGCACAGGTAAGTTGTTTAAGGAAAGGAACGGAGATAAACCTTACTGTGAAGTCACATAGCGCCGGAACGCATAGGGCATCATTGATCCATTAGGACACTTTTTTTTTATTTTAATTTTTTATTAGCTTGAATGACGAGACGAGCAGGTCGCTCGCCTGATAGTACTTGGACTGCGCTTGTCACCCCGAGACATACGTTGATAAGTCTTATAATGCCCAGTAATTACACTGGCTTTAATGTTCTTCAAACCGGAACACAACAGTGCTTACACACTTTTGCTTGGCGGCAGAAATAGACAAAGCGGTGGTACCAACCCAGCCGGCCTCTCGCATACGAGGGACCTACCACCTTGAAAAAAAGACATCACATATTTTACAGCTTCCGTGGCGTGGCGGGCGAGTGGCCGACTGCGAAGCGGGAGGCCGTGGGTTCGATTCCCGCACCGAGACAAATATTTGTTTTAGGTCTGGGTGTTGTGGGTTGGCAAGTCCCTCGTAGTTCGTGATTCCCACGATACAGGTTGACCTAGTGTGGGCTCAGAACTATGTGTGTGACTGTTGGGTGTATTTATTTATATACAGTTCGTAAAGAGCCCTTATTAATATTGTTGTTGAATACAGGCATAGGAATGGAGCCTTGAAGATTAGACTTTCAGATATATTCCCCACAACACTTCTTCACTTCTGCCATTTTACGTCGACATTCGTAGAACCACTGGCTCAGTTTAGCCAGCCCATGCATGCTGTAGACAATTAGTTCCAGGATCCATGATTTTGGTTTGGGGGGTGTGAGCTTGACGCAAAATTGGAATTAAATAAGCCATTGAGCCATTTAGCCCCAAGTGGATCCGCTAGTGTGCAGCACGTGTTATGTATGATTCACGTTTCTATTGTCTAATATGTTTCAATGGTAACAGGTAGTTGGTGATGTAGATGACACACTTCCTGCAGTGTTATCAGAGCTGGGCATCAAGTTGACAAAGCAGGAATCCAAGTTGAATGTGCGACCACTGCTGAGGCTCGTCTGCAGCAGATTCTTTGGTGATTTCAGGTATGTTTCACAAATACTTTAATGTATACTACTGGACAGGCTGTGCGGTACAAAATAATTGTCGTTACGGTCAATTGACCGCAAATCATTTAGTCGCCCGCGAGTGAGCGACAAGAGTCCACACAGACTTATTACTGCCGCCAAGCAACAATGTGTAAGCACTGTTGTGTTCCGGTTTAAAGGACATTGAAGCCAGTGTAATTACTGGGCATTATGAGACTTAACACCTTATGTCTCGGGGTGACGAGCGCAGTCCAGTGTCATGCAGTGGTTTGTTATTCAAAGTTCTGTGTGGCATTGCTTCTGTTTATGAGCAGGCGTGACGCTTACCATCAGGCGAGCGACCTGCTCGTCTCGTCATTCAAGCTAATAAAAAAAAAGAGCAGTTGTTGATTGAATAGCTGCGAACGTTAAATTCGATAAACTAATACGAAAATGTTTATTGTGACTCATAAAACATTGTCATCATTTACGTGCATATATTATTCATTTAATTAGAAGTTATTTTAAGGAAGTAACTATATTATTTCTTGGTTTTGATCGAAAATATCATTTATTGTGAATGAAAACGAATACAAAACAAAACGGCCGTCTCAATATTGCCATCTCGCTTACTCTCAACTCCTCTCGCTCCCGCGCCTTAGACGTCACTCCCGCCTCGCCGGCCGCGTATACAACACAATTTTACTTCTGAACAGCCCGTCTATGGTATTAAAATCTTTGAACTTTCATTGTATTCCCCATGACTTAAAGTCGTCCGGTCCCGTCAATGTATAAATTAGGTTTTTTTTGTTTTGTCCCCAGTGGTTTCGTGGAGATGCTGGTACGTCACGTGCCGTCCCCACTGGACGGGTCCAACCGCAAGGTGTCGCATTGTTACCGCGGAGCGTCCGGCCCCATCCGCGACGACATGCTCGCCTGCGACCAGTCGGGCAGGCTGGTCGCACATACTACCAAGATGTACCCCACTGACGACTGCACGTTCTTCCTGGTGAGTGATGATGCTGGTGTGTCCGGTATGTTATGATGCTGGACTGCTTCGGTGGCGCAGTTGTAATGCGTGCGCGTTACGATTGCGGCCAACGCTGAGGTCTCGGGTTCGATCCCGGGTCGGGTAAAGTGGTATTAGGTTTTTCTATTACGAAATGCTCAGTATCAACCCGGAGTCTGGAATTTGTGCCCTGTATGGCGATAGGATCTCCCCCTATCACATAAGGGACGGAGATACGCTCGGCGAAATGTGGGTGTACTGGTGCACCTCTGCCTTCCCCTTCGGGGATTACAGGCGTGAGTGCGTATGTTTGTATGTGCGTATGTATTTTAAATGCCACATTATAAAAAATAAAATTAAAAATTATGACAAAAAAAAAAATGGGGTGGGTCACCCTTATCATTTAGGGGTATGAAAAATAGATGCTGGCCGATTCTCAGACCTACCCAATATGCACACGAAATTTCATACAAATCGGTCTAGCCGTTTCGAAGGAGTATGGTAACTAACATTGTGAAACGAGAATTTTATATATAACATTAAAGTTGACTTTTCATTTGTGTAGGTGTTGGCGCGCATCATGAGCGGGACATTATACGCGGGACAGACTGTACGCGTACTCGGCGAGAACTATAGCTCTCAGGATGAAGAGGACTCGCGCATCATGAACGTGGGCAGGTTGTGGATATACGAGGCTAGGTATAAGGTGAGATCGGCTTGTAATAGCCCTGCATAAGTCAGAGGTGCAATTAATTCACCGACAATTTGCCGAAATTATTTACCTCCCTTTGATACGTTGCGACATTATCGCCATCAAAAACCGTGGATTGGCTAAAAGATCCAATGCTCTCATTCTAGAACATACATACGCACTCACGCCTGTAATCCCCGAAGAAGTAGAGGTGTACAGCTGTACCAGTACACCCACAATTCGCCGAGCGTATCTCCATCCCATAGTGTGATAAGGGGCGAGCATACCGCCATACCGGGCACAATTCCAGACTCCGGCCTGATATTGAGCATTTCATAATAAAAAACCCAATATCACTGTTACCCGACCCGGGGATCGAACCTGAGACCTCAGCGTCAGTCTCAGTCGTAACGCGTACGCATTACAATTGCGCCACCGAGGCAGTCTATACTAAAGGACTAGTAAAATATATTAGTCCTATAGTAGTAAGAACACAAATTCCAGAAAAATTACGTAGAACGGACCTTCTAATCAACTCGTCAATCATCACCAGGTGGAACTAAACCGAGTGCCAGCGGGATGCTGGGCGCTCATCGAAGGCATCGACCAACCCATAGTGAAGACTTGCACGTTGGTGTCTGCCGAGGAAGACTGTGAACTGCATACTTTCACACCGCTCAGGTTCAACACGCAGGCAGTTGTCAAGATAGCCGTGGAGCCGGTCAACCCCTCTGAACTGCCCAAGATGCTGGACGGTCTAAGGAAGGTCAGTTCTAAATTGAAGAAAGAGTGAAACTCTCCAGTCGAAAATATACTATACAGTTGTTGGTTAATGCAAAACGGCGTGACCCAACTAATAGGGAAGTTTCCTATATTGAATTTTATACATAATTTCATAAGCAACAGAAAATGATACGCAAAAGAAGAAAAACACACATTCGAAATTGGTTCAGAAATGTGCCCGCAGTTATGACTTTAAATGTCGGTATGAGGAAAATGGTGCGTAATAGGGATATCTCACTATCTCGCTTGCACGCGTGCACCATAATGAACATTTTACACAGTGACATCAAATTTCGCGTCCTCTGTCATTTGACAATTACCCCTTCTACAGGATTTGAATGGCTTCTAACTCGTTTATTTTTTGTCCGATTTATAAAATTCTTTCTGGAATAGATTTTGAGTAACGTAACTTATTGATTTAAATAATAAAAAAAATCTAGTCAGCTACCCTATTACTGAATGGACTTCAATTGAACCATGCACTGTAATAAGGTTTTCGCCGACATTTTTTTTGCCTATGTCCTAATACTACTAATGATGTTTGTAATTTCAGGTGAACAAATCATACCCACTTCTGTCGACACGCGTGGAGGAATCAGGCGAGCACGTGATCCTCGGCACCGGCGAGTTGTACCTTGATTGCGTGATGCACGACCTCAGAAACATGTACTCCGAGATCGATATCAAAGGTACTAAATAGTACATCAAAATTACTACTCTATGTTTCCACAATTAAAAATAAAAATATGACTGATGATGAATGATTTAAGGTTACCTGATACAAATTTGTGCCCTGATAGTGATCACCCTACACATGGTGAAAAACCAAACATTGGCTCTTGATGTCTAGTTGTTTTCTAGTTATTTCAGTCTGCCATAGTTCTGTAAACTATCAAGGGATGTAATGTTTGTCGACAATCGACGTTATTCTTAGACCGCACCGTATTTACCATTCTAAAGAACATTAAAAGAATATGTCTAAAATATTCGATAAAGAACAAACATTTATATTAATTATATCGATAAGCTAAAGTTAATTCTGTCATTTAAAAATACTGTACAATACTGAGCCAACTACCCTATTGTGCCCGAAATATGGATAATTTTTTTTCTGATATCCATGACGTTTTTATTGTGTGTTTAATAAAAATGTTTCTCATAAATCAAAACCTATTTTTAGCCGAACCAGTCGCCACTTTATGTTATAATAGAGACAACCTCTAGATAAAATATATTTCATGTAACGTATCATTGATATCGTATTTGTTGTTAAAATCGTTTTAAATAAATCAATTTCGTATTATAGTTGCCGACCCTGTGGTATCATTTTGCGAGACCGTGGTAGAGACGTCATCATTAAAATGCTTCGCGGAGACGCCGAACAAGCGCAACAAGTTGACTATGATCGCGGAACCGCTAGAGAGGGGGTTGGCAGAGGATATCGAGGCAGGGGCAGTCTGCGTCACGTGGGACAGGAAGCGGCTTGGAGAGTTCTTCCAGACCAAGTAAGTTTACTAGTGAAAAAGTTTGATCCAAACTTGAATGACGAAACGAGCAATTCACTCGCCTGATGGTAGACGCCACGCCTGCACTTAAAAAACTACACAGAGTTTTGAATTTCTAATTACTGTCTGGAATTGGACTGCGCTCGTTACTCCCGAGACATAGGGATGTTATGTCTATAATGTCACTGGCTTCAATGACCTTCCAACCGAAAAACAACAGTGTTTATACACTCTTGCTTGGCGGCAGAAATACAAAAAGCGATAGTATCACAGCATTTAATTTTAATTGTTGTTATGCACACACATCTTATGTCCCGTACGACTTGAAGTTACGCGTATCAATATAATATTTTATTAAGGTACGACTGGGACTTGTTAGCTGCACGTTCTATATGGGCGTTCGGTCCGGACTCGACGGGGCCGAATATTCTCGTCGACGACACACTGCCGTCAGAAGTAGATAAACATCTATTAGCATCGGTCAAAGATAGTATCGTACAAGGTCAGTTTATCCTACTTCTAACTAATATTATAAATATGAAAGTTTGAAGGTTTGTGAATTTGGACTTTTGATAATCAAACGAGTTCTAATTGGTGAAATTTGGCACACAGGTAGACCATGGCTTAGCATATGCAACACGAGATGATTTTATCGACTCATTTTGTCGTGAAAAACCATTTTTTATCAATATGTCTATCGAAGCTTACATAGTTGCATAGAATACTCGACTCGTTATGTCGTAAAAAACAACAAACGCGCCGAATTGAGAACCTCCTTTTTTGTAGTCGGTTAAAAAGTAGAGATAAAGAAGAGAAAATAGTATTTTCAACCTATTTGTGGTATTTTGTCTACGAACTCTGACATGACGGTTGACGACATAATTTTATCAAATGTCGACACTTTTACCCAAGATATTTGTCGTCGCAGCAGTGATAGCTCAGCGGGGAGTGGTATGGACTGTCGAGACGAAAGTCGCAGGTTCGAAACCAGCCCAAGTGCATACACCTCTGACTTTTCTAAGTTATGTATATATTAATTGTTAATTATCACTTGCTTTAACGGTGAAGGAAAAACATCGTGAGGAAACCTGCATACCTGAGAAGTTCTTCATAAGATTTTCAAAGGTATGTGAAGTCTGCCAACCCACATTAGGCCAGTGTGGTAGACTAAGGCCTAAACCCTCTCATTCAGTAGAGGACGCCCGTGCCCAGCGGTGGGACGTATATAATAGAGGGCTGGTATTATTATTATTATATTTGTCGTCGATAATTATCTCTTTCGCGCGCCAGATATGTCGTGTTGATCCATAAATATTTGGATCTGGGTATTGTGGGTTCTCAAGTCTCTCTTAGTTTTTGATACCCACAATTATCCTAGTGTGAGATCAAGATTATGTGTGACTGTTGGATGTATTTATTATTTATTTTAAACAGGTTTCCAATGGGGCACAAGAGAGGGCCCGTTATGTGAGGAACCCATCCGTAATGTAAAGTTCAAGATATTGGACGCTGTGATAGCACAAGAACCGCTGCACAGGGGTGGTGGACAAATTATACCTACTGCGAGAAGGGTGAGTTTGTGATGCATATAAACTGTGTCGGTGTCGTATCAAATTGTTTATTGTCAAGTAGGCCATCTCTTTTATATGTCTTAAAAGGTAAAATAAACTATAGATGGACAAGTTCGTGCGCGACCGTCCTGCGGGGTACAAGACGTTGGTGGGACGTGGTTCACTAGATGTTAGCGGGGGCGGTTGCATTTGTTTCCCTTCCCCGCTGCACAAACCCCAACGTCTTGTACCCCGCAGGACGGTCGCGCACGATCTTGTCCATCTATGATGGGAACAGTATATTAATTTGCTTACTGTATGGCATTACAATAAAAGCTATAACCATCATCCACCAAACATCTTTATAAACCATTTACTCAGCGCTTATGTAATTCAGAATTTATAAAAAAAATAAGGCGACGTCATTACGATACGTGAAATTCTTTCCTCTTCATTCACTAGGTGGCGTACTCCGCATTCTTGATGGCCACGCCTCGGCTTATGGAGCCTTACCTGTTTGTGGAGGTGCAGGCACCAGCCGATTGTGTGTCTGCTGTATACACAGTACTAGCAAAAAGGAGAGGTATGTATACTGCTGTCGCCTCTTTGTGTCTGTTCTTTTTGGTCCTTCGGAGCTAGATCAATATAGATGAAAATATAATGCAACAAAATATACATGACGAGTTTTCCTCAATTTTAATGATACTACCTAGTACAATATAAGGTTATTCTTTGTATAATTATCGAAATTAGTGTTAAATATGTTGCAAAAAGTAAATATTATGGTACATTTATCATGTAAGAATTATATTTAAGTTATAAATAAATCGAAAATGGACCAACGCACGTACGTTAAAGTGCCATCCAAACTTCGTGCATTGATGTGTGTTGGATTTGTGCTTTTTCAGACAGATAATAGGTATGCCACTTTATATTAAAACGTGCAATAGAGCTCACATGCGACGCGCGCTTAACGCAATATTATGCCGTGACGTATTGATATACGTGATGTATCATATTGACGTGACAAGCAATATGTCGCGCACACGCACACGCACAATGAATGCCTATAGTCTAAAAAGCTTCTAACTATTTTTAATGTTGTGTTTTGTGTGTAGGTCACGTGACCCAGGACGCTCCAGTACCCGGCTCGCCGTTATACACGATCAAGGCGTTCGTGCCCGCCATCGACTCGTTCGGGTTCGAGACGGACCTGCGCACGCACACGCAGGGCCAGGCGTTCTGTCTGCAGGTGTTCCACCACTGGCAGATAGTGCCCGGCGATCCGCTCGACAAGACTATTGTGATACGGTCAGTTATACATGACGTCATCGACTTGTTCCTCTTTGAGACACTCACACACGCATTATAACATTAATTCTATTTTGTTTATGTTTATCCCGCAGACCTTTAGAGCCACAACCAGCAACGCACCTCGCTCGCGAATTCATGATCAAGACGCGGCGACGCAAAGGCCTCAGTGAAGACGTCTCTATCAACAAGTTCTTCGATGATCCCATGTTGTTGGAGCTCGCGCGGCAGGACGTGCAGTTGAATTAATATACCTCATTTGGAAGTTGGCAGGAAGCTATACGCCAACTTTTACTTGTCCGGCCTGAAGTTAGTCATATCAGTCACCCGCTTTCTAAAACTCACCATGTAAAGAGACTACAAGTACTTAATATGAATAAAGCCAAGCGTGGCACGGCACTTCTATTTATATCTGATGATGTGACAAGTACTACTTAGTGATTAACACCCTTGAACGTACTTTGATATTTTTTTACCATACTTTTCGACACGCAATGGCTTTATTCGTGTGTTCAATTGACGTCTTACTGCGGTAACGTCGAGTGCAGACTAAATGGGGGTCTGCGTGCCCAGGGTGTTGTTCCGATGTCAGCACGCAAAATAGATGCTTTAAAAACAATAACTGCGGCGCCGGTTGTGCCTAACTTCAGCCTGGCCAGGTTAAATAGTGCGTATTGTATGCCATACTATAGCTTGCACACAATCGCTAGTCACCTCCTGCGGAGACATCAGCAGAGGGGGTAAAATAAAACAAGAGGTAGCTGAGACTTTTAAGCAAGTTTATAGCGATAATATTATAATGTATATAATCTCGACCTGTCTATTGTCATGTGACTCATTCCAAAGCGATATGGATTTAAATAAAAAGGAGATAAAACAAAACTGTGTTTGATTTTTATGCATATAAATATACAGTGCAGTTGTCATAAAAAAAAAAAAATTATGAGGTGTCAAGGGACACCCGGATGGAACGAAGTTCCTTTCGATTAATTAGTGAAGGAATTGTAATAAAAATTTTTTTTTTTTAAGTTATAATAATATTTTTTTTATTATTAACAAATATAATGTTATATAAACTTAATCAGTAGGCTCAATTTTCGTAATAATTGGCTTGTGGTAACTGAAGTAGGAAATTAATTAATATATAATTAATTATTAATTTTTTTATTTATTATTATTAATAAATAATAATATTATTTATTATTATATATTATATTCGTAACACTGTTCAATGCGAAATAGAAATGAAAATATCTGGCTTGCTTTCTATAAGAGAGAGAGAGAGACAGACAGAGAAACATGCGACGCCGCACAGCTTACAATAGCTTACTATAGCAAAAAGTGTCGTGACAACTTTTCGTAAGAATTTTTTCCGTCTAGCCCCCTTTCACAACGCGCGATAAGGAACTTCGTTCCAAAACTTCGTTCCAAAACTTCGTTCCAATTAGATATTATTTAATATCTTACCAAACTGAATCCAAGATGTATCGATTAACAACCTCATCCAACTAGTTTTCACTTGATTCACAAATTGACAACACTGGCCACTTAAACACAAAAAAGTTTTGAAAATCGAACACTATTATGTCCAACTTTAGTCGTTAAAACTGTCTACATAATTTCAAAAATGGAAAAAAGTGTCGTGACAACTTTTCGTAAGATTTTTTTCCGTCTAGCCCCCTTTCACAACGCGCGATAAGGAACTTCGTTCCAAAAAGTGTTTGTACACAGAACAGAAAGGTATTATATAATTAATATAATTTAATAAAATATAATACCTGCCTTGTATTGAATACGCCCCACTTCTGGGCATGAGTCGCCTCTACGATTGAGAGGTGTTATGCCTTAATCCACCACGCTGGCCTAATGCGGGTTTGCAGACTCCACACCTACGATCTAAGAGGCTAGATAAAATAATGCTTTGAGAACTTTGTAATAGCCACAAGAGACAGTCGTGGACGGGGCTAGTAAAAGGTGATAAGACTGGAAAACAGTGAAGGTGGTAGAGGTTTCTGGTCTTGGTATATTGTACTCTATGGTTTGGGGTATAGTACGAGACGGGAGATGCCAATCAGGAGAAGAGCAGGGAGTAAAATAACTTTTTAACAAAAACAAAACCAACAAGCAAAATATAATCAGCTTGTGTAAGTTGTGATCTAGTGATCAACTACTTTTTTGGTTATGTGACCAATACAGACAAGAAGTAGAGTAACGCCTTGGGCCGCTTGTCGGTTTTGCTCGCCTGCCCAAATCTAAGTTGTACCCCCAAAACAAAATAGATTTTTGATCGATTTGAGATACTGAATAGGGTAGTTGACTAGATATATTTTTTATTATTTAAATCAATAAGTTACGTTACTCAAAATCTATTGCAGAAAGAATTTAAAAAATTGGACCAAATTAGAAGTCATTCAAATCCTGTAGAAGGGGTAATTATCAAATGACAGACGACGCAAACTTTGACGTCACTGTGTAAAATGTTCATTATGGTGCACGCGTGCAACCGAGATAGTGAGATATCGCTACTACGCACCCACTTTTCCTCATACCAACATTTAAAGTCTGCGGGCACATTTCTGAACCAATTTTGATTGTGTTTTAATAAAAGGGTTTCTTTTGCGTATCATTTTCTGTTGCTTATAAAATAATGTATAAAATTCAATATAGGAAACTACCCTATTGAACCATGCCTGTCTCTTTTCCAAGTTTATGTCCAGGAAAGTGGTTTCATACTGTCTTGTTGGCTCTACGACTCAGGTTCTCAGGCCGCATTAATCTCTTGGTTTCAGGCTGCGATTTGGCGACCAAGTTTCTAATCTAACTAATTTTAAGTCAGTGCCATTGCAGTTTTTTGTCAATTATGGAGTTCGTGCCCGATGTGGCAATGGGCTCGTCACCTATCACATCATAGGACAGTAATAAGCTATACGATCTGTGGGAATACTAGTTGCACGATGCATACCCCTTCTGGAGTATAAGTGGGAACTTGTGTTTTTGCCTATTTGGAGCTAAATGATTTTGGTATGTTTCAATGAAAAAAAAAATATTGTTGGGATGGAAAAGACGATTTTTATCTATAATAATCTAATATTGCCGAAGAGCAAAGCTGTTAGGGATTATATTATCGATGAAATAAAATGTATTTTCGCATCACTATAGCCATCATTAAACGTCATTTATAAAGTTGCTAGTTTATATGGTTTGATACAAAAACTGTATAACTGGGTTGGCAATTGTGTCCTTTTGTAACATGTGGAACTCATGTATAATTAGATAAGTAAGCAAAACAAAATCGTTTTATTGAAAAATTAATAATCAGTGTTATGTTTCTTTTGATTTTTTCCACTGTTTGTATCTTAGTCAATTTTATTTGAATTTGGTACTCGGAAAGTTGATTCTACTGGCAACCCTGATCTTAACTGTCAAAACAAAGCGACGAACGACGTGCGTGTTGGCCGCGTGAAATTGTTGATTATCAACGAATTTAATATAAAAAATAACATCAAGTTTATTACAAATTAGTAGTTGTGTAAATTATACAACAACAGCTCATTAAAAATGGCTCGCGGAAAAGATAAAAAGAAGTAAGTTTGGTTATGTTATCATATTGTGTACTTGTTTGTCAACTAGGTACGACTTGCAAATGCGAAAACTTTTAGCGCCTGTCTCATATTTTTTTAGTAAATGATACATACGCACTCACGCCTGTAATCCCCGAAGGGGTAGGCAAAGGTGTAACCAGTACACCCACATTTCACCGAGCGTATCTCCGTCCCACGATGTGATAGGGGGCGAGCCAATCTCCATACCGGCCACAAATTCCAGACTCCGGGCTGATATTGAGCATTTCGTAGTAGAAAAACTTACCACTTTACCCGACCCGGGGATCGAACCCGAGACCTCAGCGTTAGCCTCAATCGTAACGCGTACCCATTACAACTGCGCCACCGAGGCAGATCAGTAAACGATATTTACCAAATAAAATATGATATGCTCACGCCTCACTCTGATATATAGAAAGATGAATTAGGAACTCTCAATAATTGCTTTAATTTTGTTGGTCAAAGTTCCATAAATAGTTAAATACTCTTTATTGTCAAATGTTCCTCGAATATTGTGCAACAAGGCCCTTGCCTCTTAATCGGGACTTGCATCCTGATTGAGTCATGGAGAAAAGTAATTTTGGTATTGTTTTTTTTTTTAAACATAAACCCTCTAATACCCCTCCCCTTCCCAATCCCTTAATTCTCCCTTTCCTTTAAGATCGGCAACGTGCCCGTAATTATTTTGGTATTATGGGCGTACATGAGCAGTGGAGATCACTTACCATCAGGTGACCTACTTGCTCCTTTGCCGACAGATGAATAATATAATATAAAAAAAATTGTTCTATGACAAGCATTATAAAGGTTCTATATTTTTAGACGAAAGCTAGAGAAGAAGCAAGAAGGTGACGATGTGCCGAAGAAAATACCTCACACATTGGAATCCCTGCGTGAAAAAGATGAGACTATGGTTGTTAATGCTGAGGTAGAGGAGCAGGAAGAGGTAAATAAATAGCCTTTTAAAATTTTGACAACATGTGGCAGGCGAGTAGCCGGCTGCGAAGTGAGAGTTTGTGCGTTCGATTCCCACACCAATACATATGTTTGTGTGATATATTTGTTTCGGGTCTGGGTGTTGTGGGACCGCAAGTCCCTCGTAGTTCCTAATACCCACTGTACAGGTTGACCTAGTCTGTAAAAATCCATTCTCTGTCATATCGTAAGATATAAAATTCTCATGTCACAATGTTCGTTCCCATACTCCTCCGAAACGGCTGGACCGATTTGTATGAAATTTTGTGGGCATATCAGGTAGATCTGAGAATCGGCCAACATCTATTTTTCATCCTCCTAAATGTTAAGGGTGGTCCACCCCAAATTTGATTTTTTATTTTGAAGACAATTTTTTTGGTTTTATTTTTTTATGATACAGCATTAAAAAATACATATAACCCTAAATTTTCAACCCTCTACGATCAACCCCTATTTTTTAATAGCGTCATTAGTATTTTTGTCAAGCGCGTTTCTCACCGGGACTCGCTTGATGCGCCCACTAGGCTACTTTAATCCTGGAAATAGGCATTCACGCTGGCGGAGCCGCGGGGGCAACAGCTAGTATTTTATAAAGTAAAACTTAAAGAAATTTTCTACATACATAAGCACTCACGCTTGTAATCCCCGAAGGGGTAGGCAGAGATGTAATCAGTACACCCACATTTCGCCGAGCGTATCGCCATATGTCCTACTATTCTTAAAAATATCTTCAAATAGTATTTATTGACAATTGTAATAATTTAACCAATAAGTTTTATGATTTTGATTTAGGAATAGTCCAGGCTTAGTCTTAACTTAACTTCCTGACCCTACAGCTGTACGATTATCTTGTGTTGTGGGTCTGAACTATGAGTGACTTTTGACCCCACAACACTCAAACCTGAGTGCTTTCTCAGTCCTGGGATCAAACCCATGGCTTCTTGTTTCACAGTTGGCTCTTCGCCCACTGTGCCAACGCGGCTAAATAAATATACCCAACACAGTCCTGACCTCACACTCAAATACAAATCTTGCCTCATACATACATACATACGCAGTCACGCCTGTAATCCTCGAAGGGGTAGACAGAGGTGTAACCAGTACACCCACATTTCGCCGAGCGTATCTCCGTCCCTTATGTAATAGGGGGCGAGCCTATCGCCATACCCGGCACAAATTCCAGACTCCGAGCTGATACTGAGTATTTCCTAATAGCAAAACCGAATATCGCTTTACCCGACTCGGGGATCGAACCCAAGACCTCAGCGTTGGCCTCAACTGTAACGGGTACGCATTACAACTGCGCCACCGAGGCATCATCTTGCCTCATGGTGTGTATATTTTATGTTTTGTTCCAGGTACAAAAAGATATGGAGTTAGATGAGTTGTCCTCTTACTATGAGAATTCGTATGAACCAAAGGTCCTTATAACATACTCTGACAACCCGCACAATAAGACTAGGATATTTGGTAAGGAGCTCATGAGGATCATACCCAACTCAATATCTAGGTATAGGCAGAGGTAAGTTCCTGTTTTTTTTTTATGGTTTAGCCGGCAAAGGAACATGTGGGACACCTGATGGTAAGTGATCTCCACCGCCCATGTACGATAATTAAGGGATTGGGAAGGGGAGGGGGTTTGGGCCTCCGAATATCTCACTCACCGTACGAAGCGTAGCAGCAAGCACACATACATTACTTCCTGGTCATCCTTTACATTTGGAGGTTGGTGGGATTGTGACCACTGTAATCTGCATACACACGCACACACAAACTCATTAGATAGAATAGATGTTGTTTAAGTAGGTACATATAATAAGAAATCTTGTTTTGTTTAAATTCATATTGGTCTCTGCGATACAGGCCTAGAGCCTAGAGCAGTTGCCGCCGTTAAATTCAGTTATCAGTTATGAGCTATGACTGCCTCGGTGGCGCAGTTGTAATGCGTATGCGTTACGATTGAGGCTAACACTGAGGTCTCGGGTTCGATCCCCGGGTCGGGTAAATTGGTATTGGGTTTTTCTATTACGAAATGCTCAGTATCAGCCCGGAGTCTGGATTTTGTGCCCGGTATGGCGATAGGCTCGCCCACTATCACATTATGGGACGGAGATACGCTCGGCGAAATGTGGGTGTACTGGTTACACCTCTGCCTACCCCTTCGGGGATTACAGGCGTGAGTGCGTATGTATGTACTAAATAAATAAATACATGGTGAAAACCCTGTGATAGTGACTCGTTCAGGCGTGTCGCGTGTTGCGGCCCGGCAGTGAATAACTTCGGCATTATCATTGATCTACTGGCAGCGTACAAAGGCTGAGTACCGTGAGGCCATGGGTTCAATAATTCTTAGGACGGGAAATCACAATTGGTGTTTGTTCAAAAAATCACACATAATATTTCCCGAGGTTGGAATTTGTGCCCGGTATGATGATAGGCAATAGGCTCGCTCCCTATCACATCACAGCACTATCCCCCTATGGGTATAAAGGCATGAGCTTATACAGTCGACTCTCGTTAATTCGAAACTCGAGGTACTCTTAAAATATTACGAATTATCGAGTGTTTGAAATATCAAGTTGTTCGAAATTTGTGAGAGAAAATAAATAAAACTTCGAATTATGAAGTGTTGATCAATTATTATTTATTAACTGCTATTCTATAACAATGTCAAAAGTTTAGAGGTACATTCAGTACATTGCGACAAGTTCAAACTTGTATCAACAGGTTGATACAAGTTTGAACTTGTCGCAAAATGTACTTACATACAATCTTTCCGCCTCCTTCTCTCTGCAACTTTGAATTGTCGAGTGTTGGACGCCGATGAGTTCGATTTAACGCTTCATTTTGTTATATAGCAATGATTTTTTCGTTCGAATTACCAAGTGCATAAAAATGTATTGATTTAGTTCGAAATATAAAGAGATTTTGTAGGGAACTCGTGATAGCTTTGAATTATAGAGAGGTTCGAATTATCGCAGGTTTGAATTAACGAGAGTCGACTGTAATAATAATAGCCCTGTATTATACACGTCCCACTGCTGGTCAAGGGCCTCCTCTACTGAATGAAAGGGGTTAGGCCTTAGTTCACCACGCTGGCCTAATGCGGGTTGGCAGACTTCACATACCTTCGAAATTCTTATGAAGAACTTCTTAGGTATGCAGGTGTCCTCACGATGTTTCCTTCACCGTTAAAGCAAGTGATAATTAACAATTAATACACACATAACTTAGAAAAGTCAGAGGTGTATGCTCTTGGGGCTGGTTTCAAACCGACTTTCGTCTCGACAGTCCATACCACTCCCCGCTGAGCTATCACTGCATTTGCATGAGCTAATGACGTTCTGTTATTCAATTGTATTCTCTCATCCCAGGTCATCAGTAAAACGTATTGTGCAGTCAGCGATCCGTGAAAACGTAACTGACGTGATTATAGTGAATGAAAATCAGAAACAGCCCAATGGTTTCCTGTTGATCCACCTACCAGACGGACCCACGGCACACTTCAGACTCTCCAGCTGCAAAATAACCCCAGAGTTGAGGAAAGATTATAAAGAAATTACAAATCATAGGCCTGAGGTGGGTAATTTATTTATTATTACAAGCTAGCTTCCCCTGCGTGGTATCATCTGCAACATATAATTTATAGTTATGCTTCAAATATTAAGGGAAGGGGTGTGGGTGATATGCGAAAAATCTTAAAACAAATAAATAAGGAAATCTAGAACCTGATTACCACAAATTCTAGGTCTAATTGTGAATCTAAAACGTCCAGGGACTCACTCAATTACACAAAAAATAATAATCAAAATCGGTCCAACCGTTTAGTAGTTTTTGCGAGACTAAAGCGCGGTAATAGCATTTTTTAATGTTAGTTGCTGTAAAGTTGCTTTGGTTATTTTTCAATAATTATATAAATATGAAAACAATGACCATCCGAGAGTGGGACGTTTATAATACAGGGCTGGTATTATTATTATAATTTAGATCTTTGCTTAGTGAATAGAAATCAATGACTAATATTTACTACTAGACGGGCTGTTTAGAAGTAAAATTGTGTCACATAACGCGGGAGTTTGACAGGTCACAAACAGGGAGCGCGATAGGGGTTTTAGTTGAGAGTAAGCGAGATGGTAGTATTGAGTTACGGTCAATTCAAGAGTAACTTAGTGGTACAATTTCTATGTACCGCGAAGCTTGTTTAGTAGTATACATTAAAGTCTTTAATAGAAACACCATACTTGAAACTATGTTGAAAATCCTTGAAAGCTATTTAATTGCTATCAATATTTCAGGTGATACTGAACAACTTTAGCACGCGTCTAGGTATGACGGTGGGTCGGATGCTCGGCGCGTTGTTCCACTATGAGCCACAATTCCGCGGGCGGCGCGCAGTCACCTTTCACAACCAACGGGATTATATATTCTTTAGGCATCACAGGTAAGCTCTTTTTTTTATTTAATGACGAGACGAGCAGGTCTCTCGCCTGATGGTAAGCGCCACGCCTGCTCATAAACAGAAGCAACGCCACACAGAACTTTAATTAACAAAGCACTGCATGTCACTGGACTGTGCTCGTCACCTCGAGACATAAGGTGTTAAGTCTCACAATGCCCAGTAATTTCACTGGCTTCAATGTCCTTCAAACCGGAACACAACAGTGCTTCCACACTGTTACTTGGCAGCAGAAATAGACAAAGCGGCGGTACCAACCCAGCCGGCCTCTCACAAACCAGGGACCTACCAACTTTTAAAGCTGTGTCGATGATTCACATAATTTGTCTTACACTGTTACTCAACCGCAGTAAAATATGCGGTGATCACTAACCATCAGACCATCAGGCATAGCCCAGATGCGCCCTCTTACATAAAAAAAAGAAAGTCTGATGCCCCAAAAGATTGTCGAATGCGCTAGGGGTAAGTGCACTATGAGCGTATCGGCAAGAGTCGAGCACAAGCTCAACTGCGAAGTAGTTCATGTATAAGCTCTGATTGGCGGAATGAAGGAGCACGGTGCGCCGACGCTTTGTGATTGGTTCGTCAGTCAGTACTCATCGTCTATTGGACACACGCTTGTCATTCGGGTATTGTGTTTTTCTTGCAATCTTGGATCTGTGTTCACGACTAGTGCCGGTAATTGTAGCATGTCTACTGGGCCGGTAACACCTAATTCGCCGAACTTCATCGACTCTGCCGGCGTTCAAGTCCATTTAGATTAATCACCGCGGGCGGCATTAATTAATTAATATCAATCGGTTTTAATGATGTTCATGTGACGTCATGAATCGAGGACGGCATTAATTAAATAAAATCAATCAGTTTTAATGAAGTTCATGTGACGTCACGAATCGAATTGTCATAGTCGTTCGGCGGTACGACAGAATCATTAGCTCTCTAATCGAACATAGATTTGTATAAATCCGAAGTTCGGCGAATTAACCGGTACCGCCCCTGGACACAATTATTATGAGAGCCAGTAGCGGTAAGGCCGTCCTGGGGGTCCGGGGCAGCAAGTCTAATGGAGGCCTGAGATGGTAAACCTATTTGAGGCCCTCTGGTGAGTTTTTTGCACATAGGCTTGCATAGTATGATTCTTCCAAGATTTGGGAGCCCCCTAAGATCAGGGGCCCGGCAGTCTGCTACTTATGAGAATATAGTTGGTCTGAATCCTTATGTGGGGTTTTATAACTCCCTTTATGTCATGGTGTGGCTATATTTATATATATTATGTATAATGTCACGCACCACGGACTGCCTCGGTGGCGCAGTTGTAATGCGTACGCGTTACGATTGAGTTCAACGCTGAGGTCTCGAGTTCGATCCCCAGGTCGGGTAAAGTGGTATTGGGATTTTCTTTTACGAAATGCTCAGTATCTATGCTTAGAACTATAGGCCCATTTATAATACTATATGAATGTATTTCTTCAGATACGAGTTCACGTCAGACGGCAAGCGCGCGAAGCTATGCGAGTTAGGGCCCCGATTCACCCTCAAGCTGATCTCCTTGCAGCAAGGCACGTTCGACTCGAAGCGCGGCGACTACGAGTGGATCATCGCGGGACGCAGACACCAGATGGAGACCTCGCGACGACGGTTCTTCTTATAGCTTAATAAATGTTTCTACGACATATTTTTTGTTATTACTAGGGGCGTTGTCCATGTTTTTCCACAAAACATAAAATAAAAAAAACACTTAGTCCGACGAATTTGAGACATATCTTACTTTCTTCCCCACATTATTCTGCATCGATTGGTATCGGTCTCGACCCCATACTCCCAGCGGTTTCGGAGGAGATAGCGTGACAAGCTTTTGGCAGTGGCAGCGGCGGCGCCAGTTAATTTTTTTTAGAATAAGAGAGTTTTCTATGTTGGTTTCCAAGGTTATGTTATTTAGTTAATTTTTTTATACTGGCTTCGCAGTGACTACGCTACACCTGATGGTCAAGTACAGCGCAATCCAATAGTATCGTCAAACGATAGACGAATATATGTATCGTGAGTCGGCAGAATTATGCCGGCCTACTTAACTGCTTCTGCCCTACAATAATTCTACTACTATTATAAATTGAAAGTTTGGATGTTTGTTAGTCCATCACGCCGTAACGGCTGAACGGTTTTGGGTTTGAATTTGGCACACAGGTAGACCATGACCTGGATTAGGACATGGGTTTTCATCCCGGAAAAGGCCGTTCACGCGGGCGGAGCTTCGAGCATAAGCTAGTACTAACAGCGGATTTCAATAATCGATCTTAGATTGAGTCTCCCGATCGATCCCACAAATTAGCCAAAAGAATAGTTTGAAAGTCACGCGTATAAATTACTAAGTTTGATTGGTCGATTTTTAGGATCGTTATGGAGTATCAATCCAAGATCGTTTATTGAAATCGGCTATTCGTAAGATAGCAGTCTCAACATTACCACCTCGTTTTTCCCCTAAGACTAATTTCTATTTTACTTCTAAACAGCCTGTTGCTCATACCTATATTTAAAATATTAACTGTAGAATAATATTTTACCCAATTTCAATTCTGTATTCGCAAAATAGTTTCATTTTTTAAATGAAATTAGGCACAGTTAATTACCCTATTCAGTATCTGTGTATTCATGAATATGATCCAAGGTATTTTACTTAAGGTTTCAAAACAAGACGATTTGTACTTTATATTAATTTATTACATTATATAAAGTTTTGTAAATAACATTGTAAGCTTCTCCAGAAATACTTCTTTCCTTAGCAGAGCTGATTTTTACCTGCAACAAAAATAATACATGTTGAAATACAATCAAAATTATGCAATTAAAGTCCGCCTGCTTTACTCAAAGATGTCGATTAAGTTTAAATATTCAATGACATTTCTAAGAGCCGTCAAATAAGATTATTTCTGTACTTAGTAACTGGTATAGAAATAATAAAATTATATTAAGGAATGACTAACCCCCGTATTTATCTATAAGTGTACAAGGACTATGGTAAATCACTTTTTACAAAAATCTGCCCCGGTGGAAGCATACGCCCGTATTCAAGAACAACATTCTATTGAACTCTTTGCCATGTTTAAGTTTCTGTACATGTGATTGGTCAACTTTGCGCCAAAATGGACCGATCGAACATACAAATACCGCCTCTATGCGTTCGCGCGTACTAGCAGACTTTACAGTAAGGTTTGTGAATACGGTGTTTAAGGTTATTGTAGTGGGTCTATATAACTGAAGAAGCGACATTAGCGCTCATCCCCAGCAGTTTTGACCACTGTGCTCTGCGTCTCGCTTATAAAAGCATGCACCACCGGACACATGCCTATAGGAACGAGACGATATTCTATAGAGTAAAAAGAAAGAAAGAAAACATTTATTCGGCCCTTTCTTTTAATACAAAGCAACAAAAAATAAACAACAGCAGAGAGCAACAAAAACAGCAAATGGTAGTGTTATCGCACCTACCCTCTGGTATAATACGTAGGTGGCCGACCTACCCTCGCCTCAATGGATAAAAGCAAACAGAGGGGCTAGCACGGAAAACTATCGAAATCGTAATGTAAAGGCATCGAGGGCTCGATAGATAATTCCTTAAATATCATTGGTCTATATTCCATATATATTAGTTTCTTTTAAGTGCGATAGAGGCGCTGTACCAAAATATCATACAAATTGTTGTCGATGACAGCTCGAATAACTTTTCGCAAGTTTTCCGTGCTAGCCCCTCAGTATAAAAGATGTCGCATTGAACGGACAGGGCTCAGTGTTTATTTGTAGTTGTGACAGTATAGTAGCTGCGTTTGGTGTGAATTGTGTCTTGCGAGGGTGCCGAAAAGGCTCTAGTTCAGCATTATACCAAACTACACGAGCCTGGCGCTGGTTTTCAACTAGTACCTTGTTGAATATGGACTCGCAATATAGTCTATCAAACTTAGGTGTTCTCGACATGGTATAAAAAAAACATTCATTTAATAGCTCCACAATACTTACATAAATAAGACGTCTACTGTTGACTTGGTAACACTGACCGAAACTTGTGGCCTGAAAAGAAGAAAAAGGTCATAAGAACACACATGCCTTTAATAAAACATAATATATATTTAACTTGTTATAGTCAGACGTAAGGATGGTCAACATGATTGATTGGGTTCACTCTGTTGAGGGAGACCTGAAGGTCTGGTCATCATTTTATGATTTCTCATGTAGGTAAAGGCTTCAAAACGATATTTAAGAAGATGAATCCAATATAGGGGAATGGTAGATGATATATAATTTTAAAAAGTAACATGTTTTAATAATATGAACTTACATTGTAATCATCTGTATGCTCCGTATTACTTCATGTTCTGAAAATAAAAGTATGTCATTAGAGTTGAACTCCATGTCAAATGATATTTATTGTATCATAAATTGTAATCAGACGTAAGGATGGTCAACATGATTGATTGGGTTCACTCTGTTGAGGGAGACCTGATGGTCTGTTCATCATTTTAATGTACATTTTGCCTAGGAAGCTTACATTTTTAAGTTTAAACAGTCCCCGCACAAACGCGCATGCAGTTCCCGCACCAGGACTAAAATATTTGTGTGATATACAATTATTTGTTTTCTTCTCAGAGGGGTTGACGTCAGACAGACGGCCGGTCGTATAAACTACAAGCCAAATCATTCTGTAACATGTGTTAAAAAGCATGTTGCGCCGACCCCATTGCGTGTGGGATAAGGCGAGGTGGAAGATTATTTTAGTTACAGAATAAGAATACACACAAAAAGTTACCTTAGTGAACTAGTTTCGTTACGTCTTCTTCTGAATATTCCCCCACATACTGTAAATAAAATAAAAAACTAGTTGAATATTTGCCAAATACAACCTGTTGATGAAGTATTATCAATTAAAATCAGTTGGGATAGTTATGTTAACACCATCATGATGTCTGATGTCCCTATCTGAGATCATCATATTTGTAATCAATTTTTTTTTTTTGTAGTATAGGACAATAATTGCAAGCGTGAGTTTTTCAGTTTTGAAAAACACATGATGTACGCCAGGGGATTAGAATTTGTGCCCAGATTTGGCGAGGGTTGCCACATATCAATCACATCATTGAAGGCCGCCGGATGCGTGTACTAGATGTACCTGTGCCTATCTCTATGGAAAAACCACGTGTAACATTTCACAGGCACTGGCGACTCCGTTATAGTATTTATCATGTAAGGTTTTATTTTTTAAGTTTTTGTTACTAAACTTCATGGTTCGATCTGTCGACACAAACTTATGGATCTGCTACATTGACAATTCAGCTAATTCAGAGAGAAAAAATTACGCACTTATCGCGAGTATTCACGTCGCTAAAGCCAAGACCGTAAGGTAAGCCAGAATAGGGTAGTTGACTAGATTTTTTTTATTATTTAAATTAATAAGTTACGTTACTCAAAATCTATTGCAGAAAGAATTTTATAAATCGGACCAATAATAAATAAGTTAGAAGCCACTCAAATCCCGTAGAAGGGGTAATTGTCAAATGACAGACGTCGCAAACTTTGACGTCACTGTGTAAAATGTTTATTATGGTGCACACGTGCAAGCGAGATAATGAGATATCCCTACTACGCACCCACTTTTCCTCATACCAACATTTAAAGTCATAACTGCGGGCACGTTTCTGAACCAATTTTGATTGTGTTTTAATAAAAGGTTTTCTTTTGCGTATCAATTTCTGTTGCTTATAAAATTCAATATAGGAAACTACCCTATTGGATCACGCACGCAATGAACGTTAAGCCGTCTAGTCTTCGGTGGGTTTATGATCGCACCGTACTACAATTCATTCATAGTACCTAAGTAAGTTATCTCCACCGCCCATGTACGCCCACAACAACAAAAGAGTCATGGGCGCGTTGCCGACCTTAAAGGAAAGGCATAATTAAGGGATTGGGAATGGGAGGGCCTCCGGATATCTCACTCACCGTACGAAACGCAGCAACAACCTGTTACTTTACGTTGGTTTTCTGTGAGACAGTGGTAATGACCCGGACGAACCGGCCCATGCATGCTGTAGACAAAACTGTCTACAGCGTGGCTCTACCACTCGTTTAAAAAAGGGTTGCCTGATCATTGTCAAACCCTCAAGAATAAGCAATAAAAACATACTGGAAAAGCCACTGCAATAAACTCGTCAAGTTTATAAGTTAGTCATTCCTTTTTTGAATAACAACTGTTCGCGACCATTTCAGTTATCCCTACACCCACAGCCACCTCCAACCATAGTGTGAAAAATAATTTGTAACCAAAAACATTATGATGTGGGTTTACACATTTATTATTTGTTTTCTTACAAAATCACGCCTGTCTGACTGCCTCGGTGGCGCAGTTATAATGCGTACGCGTTACGATTGAGGTCAACGCTGAGGTCTCGGGTTCGATCCCCGGGTCGGGTAAAGTGGTATTGGGTTTTTCAATTACGAAATGCTCAGTATCAGCCCGGAGTATGGAATTTGTGCCCGGTATGGCGATAGGCACGCCCCCTAACACATAAGGTATGTAGATACGCTCGGCGAAATGTGGGTATACTGGTTACACCTCTGCCTACACTTTCGGGGATTACAGGCGTGAGTGCGTATGTATGTACAAAATCACGTATTTAAGACAAATTGTTTATTGTCCCATGGTCACAAATAAATTACAAAATACCCATTTGATAATACTCGATGGTGTGAGCAAGTATTTTAATAATATAAGGAGTTTAAACACATAATAATATGACATACATAACAATCTAAATGTTACAATAATTTTCCTTATTATAAGTCGCCTTATTGGTCGTCGTCTAATGGCAGCGTAGGTAGGTACTTAGGCTGAGAAACCGGTGACGTTCTAGGTTCAAATTCCAGGTCTGGGTAATTAGTATTTTTCTATTTGAATTAACAGACGTCAAAAAAATAACAATTTTTATAGGTCTCTTTGGAGTCGGTGCCTGAATCGCTGAAGGTCAAATGATATTGCCGTCGATATGTCTAAATTGATTAATTATAGGTCAAAAACGCTGATAATTTTATTACACCTAATTGTATAGTTAGATAATATATTCCACAGGTATAAAACCATTGTAATATTTATTAATACTATGTACAGTCCTATATTTCAAAAAGGATTTATTTACATTTTTAAATATAGGTATATAACATTGATAAGAATAAAAAATGACATCCTCCAATGGCGGGGCCCTGGACCCAAGCCACGGGCGGTTACGGCCAGAATGAGGAGACTCGTCACAATACATTCCATGCCCTTCTAGATCTGACTCTTGACCCAACCACCAATTGGCTTTTGGTCGAGGCTCTTTTGGACAGAAACGACTATCGGGACAATAATTATCAAGTCCACATCGCACATATTTGCAATCTCATGTGCCAGCTATTGATCAATTATTATTATTAATGATAAAAGTACAAGGCGGTTGACATCAGGTCGTAAAAACTACAAGCCAAATCTTTCCGTAACGTCTCATAATTTGTGTTTCGTTTTTTAAACTACTTTCCAAATAGTGTAAAGATATTTCATTTCGAAACCCTGGTCTATGTACAGTTTGAGGAAAAACAACAAGAAAAAATTAATTGGCGGTTTTATGAAAATTACAATCATTGGATTTATTTGGTAACGCATCGAGTCAAATGTTTATTTCGGGTCTGGGTGTTGTGGGACCAAGTCCCTCGTAGTTCCCGATACCCACGATACAGGTTGACCTCGTGTGGGGTCAGGACTATGTGTGTGACTGCTGGGTGTATATATTTATTTATCATAACTATATTTCTAGGTCACTGCAATGAATGACCTGGCCTAGGCTCTATACATTTCTGAAGCAACTTTCATTAACATATTTTCATAGAGTACTATAATAAAAACAAAATAATATCGTACATTGAATAGAAGAATGATACTATCCAAAAACGCAATTGTCCATAGTGGCTGTTAATTTTTTTCTCTCTCTTAACCAAGATCCTTTCGAAGTCCAAATATTTAGATACTTAAAATATTGTATTTAGATAGACAACAAGACTTAAACTGGCAATATTGGATAGTGTAACTCTTTCATTCAATATGTGAGTCGCGAATAATAACGTTGTCGGACTTCGGTCTTTCGGTCAATTACATCACCATACCTTTACATCAACCATCACCCTTTATTCCCTGTAAACAATAACGGCTATGCCGCTAGTGACTAATTTCAGATTAACCAAGTAAAATATAATTGAATCGAATTGCAATATAAATAGTTATGACGTGTCTTATGGATTTTGAAAAATTAAGTTATTTTAAGAGATGGTGCAATTACTTGGAGAGAAGCATGCACGTCACTCATACTTAATTTAGATTTATAATAATTACATATCACAATAAGGTATCTTACGATTATAATTTACTAGCACTCAGATAGAACAGTACAAAATGAAGGCACGAGATCTACTTACTAGCTACGACTATTAGTAAATATACTATAATACTTAAAAGGCACTTTGGCTGTAAATTGAGCAATTTCTCAATATATTGATTGGGTTATGTTAGAATACCTATATAAACACCACAACCAACACAAGACTGAGAAACACTCGAAAAAGGCCGTTCACGCGGGAGCCGCGAGCAAAAGCTAGTTAATTCTAATTGTGTGCGCTTCCTACATGATGCGTCTCAATCGAGTTGCGATTGAAGAGCCGACCGATCCTTGAAACACGATGCAGCCGGCAACGGGCCTGCGGCACGGTCGAGTCGGGTTAAGTCAGTCCTGGCATACAATGAGCGGTCGGGCTAGTGTAATATCGGCTGCAAGGCGTACTCGGTACGATCGGTGCGGTGTTCGTCCCGCTCCCACTACGCAACTAAGTACGGCTTACATTTGGGACGTCCCTTTCCTTCAAAATTGTCGGCGAGCTCGCCCATCAGCTCCTTGTAGATCAACGGGTTGATGTTCTTGCCGAGCTGGTATAACACGAACCAATCGCCTATTTGCAGATGCCGCGCAACCACTTCTACTTCATGCTGCGACGCGATGAGACTGCGCGCGTGCAACAAGCGGAGACGCAAACGCGGGACGGCCACCACCGCCGCACGGTACAGCAACGAGATACCACTTACGAAAGACAGTATCATAAACCAGAACCACAAGAATACGTAAATCTTCTCGTTGACGATGTTTAGCGGCAACACGCACAGTCCGTCGAACTCCTCCACCGTTCCGGAAGGACCGTATTTGTTGAATACGCATTTGGTAACTTTAGGAAACACGAGCGACATCGGGTCATTGCGCTCTTCGAACTCCATCTGGGTGTGTCTGAACACGTCGCTGCCGTACGTGGAGAACTCGCCGTCGAGGAATAAGTCCATGAAGAATATCTGTCCCACTACGTTTATGAAGTTTAAAACCTCACATGTGAAGAAGCGGAATGCGTAGAAGTTTTGCGTGTGAAGGTGCGAGTGGAAGTAGTTGACGAGCAGCTTCTTGCGATCCGATTTACAATCCTGAACGACTGGACGGTTGAGGTCGACCACTAACATCTTGATGCGGCCACCCTCCCATGTCTTCCAAAGGTAGCGCGGCATGTAGAACAAGATCGCTTGGAAGAACAACACGAAGCACACCCACTGGTAATACTTATAGTATTTGAGCTCTTCCTTCCCCTTGATTTTCGGTCCGACGCCAGGCGCTACCACGTCCTCACCGATTGTGCCGTTAAGCCATTTTGGGATTATGTACGTTGAGTGGATCCAGCAGTACGTGTCCATGACGGGGAGCGGGATCCCGTCCACGATGCAGTCAATCGGGTCCCCGATATATTGTTGTGATGTAACCAACAGTGAGAACATAATCAGGATGATCACGGTGGCTTTGTAGTGCAGGCGAAAAATATTGTTGTCGATGCAGACCGAGTCGAGCTTGAGCAGCCCCTTTACGGAACTAAAAACTTTTAACAAGCCGGTCATGTTAGCGTTGGGTCAAAATTAAAAATTGAAGCGTACGGTTCGCCCTCGCGTCGTGTGCGGAATGCTCGTCAACGGGCGCCGCACTTGTCGAATAGGACGCGGGTTTCTGCGGGGGGCGGGCGTTGTAGTCAGTGGCGCTTACATGACCCGACGAGACATATCACGCGCGAGTAAGAAAACCAGCGGCAACAATACCTCGAGCAAACTACGTCGTCGTGGTTTAGACAAAATACCATAGAGAAGTAAATTATACTATTTTCTCTACTTCTATTTCTTCTTTTGACGTTACGAATCGAGAGAGTTAGTTAGTTAGTATTGATGTAGGTTTTAATCGTTAGGTCTAATCGTCGACCAAAAGTGCTTATTTGTACAAAAGACCAATTTGCCGAAAAAAAAAGCTATTATTTATGTAGAATTATTATTATGACTACCTCGGATAGTTGTAATGTGTACGCTTTACGACTAAGGCTGGCGCTGAGGTCTCGGGTTCGATCCCGGGTCGCGTGAAAGTGATATTGGGTTTTTTCTATTATGAAATGCTCAGTATCATCCCGTTGTCTCGGGATTGTGTCCAATATGGTGATAGGCTCGCCCCTCTGTCACATCATGGGACCTAGATACGCGCGGCGAAATGTGGGTGTACTGGTTACACCTCTGCCTACCCCTCCGGGATTACAGGCGTGAGATGTCAATATTTTGCTTCGATTAAGATAGATTAACGTTCTTTCGGTAAATAATTGGTCGTTTGGACATACCTACTAGCAGTGAGGCGACATAATGTAAAGTTGAAGTAGGTTTAAAACCTGAATAAGTGCAAAAAATATGACTATAAAAACCCAGGTCATCCATAATGACCAATGAACAGGAAAACAGTGAATAGGTATTACGTTAAGGTGTTTATCATACTACGACTTCAATTCTCAGTAAATTCAGAGTTACTTTCGTGATTTATTTTATTTTACCTTCCTTATTAGTGGTGTGGATCTGAAACCTATAACTGACAACAAAATTAAAAAAATAATTTTATATTATGCAATAACTTATATCTTCCAAAATTAATATATATATTTTTTTAATATTTCGGTTAGAAGCTAGTTAAATATGGTGAAGGGCATTACTGTCAGTTGACAATAAAAAGATGCACGCCATATACGATGACGTAAGCCTATACGATGGTCATAACGCGGCGCACGCGTGCGAGGGAGATAGCGAAATGGTCCCACTACTACTTCATTTTATTTTAATCAATATTTGAAATATTAATTGTACACTTACGACTATGAAACTGATGGGTCCTGGGTTTGCTCCCTTAGATGAGTACTCAAAAGCATGTTTTTCGTTTCATAACAAAACACAGATCTTTGATTTATGCTAGATATAGCGATAGGCTTACCCTTGTCATATGAAACGGAAATTAAACCGTGAATGCACAATATCCTTGTTGCTCCTATGCTTATGCGTTTGGAGATACAGCCGTGAAGTTATGGAGGTATTATGTATGTTAATACTCAGCGACACGTCAATTTGTTTTCGAAAGGTATTCCGAGTTAAAATTATCGTTTTTAGTCACAATATGTTCTTCGAGGTGTAAAACCACATCCATATGGTTTCATACGTGTTAACTTGCACGTATACTTGTTTTTTTTTATGGTTCCATACCTAAAGAATGCTAACGGAACCTTAGATGGTAGAGCCACGCTGTTGACAGTTTTGTCTACTGCACGAATGGAACGGGTCGTTACCACTGTCTCACAGAAACCATTGCTGTGTTTCGTACGGTGAGTGAGATATCCGGAGGCTCAAATCCCCTTCCCAATCCCTTAATCATCCCTTACCTTTAAGGTCGGCAACGCACCCATGACGACCATCAGGTGACCCACTGGTTTGCCGGCCTGTTATATAAAATATACTAGGTGGTAGGCATGTCGTATGCGAGGGGACGCCTGGATTGGTACCGCCGATTTGTCTATTTCTGTCGCCAAGCAGCAGTGTCTAAGCACTGTTGTGTTTTGGTTTAAAGGATATTGAAGCCAGTAAAATTACTAGGCATTATGAGATTTATCAACTTATGTCTCGGGGTGACGACCGCAGACCAGTGCCATGAAGTGCTTTATAATTAAATGTTCGGTCTAATGATGTGTCAGTTTATAGGCCGAGGTGGCGCTTACCATTAGGCGAGCGACCTGCTCGTTTCATTATTCAGACGAGTATAAAAAAGCATTACAACACTTGCAGAGTACACATAGTACAAAATAAATCTTCTTGAGCCTGTGTTATTAATAATGACAACCACCGCAGCACAGTGGGCGAGTAGCTGCGTATCCAGAGGCCGTGGGTTCGATTCCCGCAGCGAGACAAATGTTTGTGTGTGGCACAAATATTTGTTTCGGGTCTGGGTGTTGTGCGACCGCAAGTCCCTCGTAGTTCCTGATACCCACGATACAGGTTTACCTAGTGTGGAACCAGGACAATGTTTGTGACTGTTGGGTATATTTAATTAATTATTAACGAATAAAATTGTGATTTACAATTGAATCACATTACATACACATTGTGGTTGATTAATGCGCGGCTCGTTGGGGTACGTCATTATAATTATATTACACAAGGAAATTAGCATAGTTTACTTATATTGAGCTGGAGTTTGGTTAAGTGATCTTACAGTACAGTACAATGACAAATTATGCTTTACAGAAATGTTCGGTATTAACGAATGTGCGGTCACCCGGATCCGCAGGCCTAGTACAAGTTTTAATAGTTTTCCAAAACGATGAAAGTTTTCGTTTTCTCTCCATACGTCGAATACTAGTAGCCACTAGTGGGAACTATGATGAATTAAAATTATTAATATGGTTAATTTTATTTCATAATAATAGAATATGAATTTACTTTTCGAGCGATACTTTCCTTTATTATCTTATTAACTAGTTTGACACTTCGACGGTAGTAATTTTATACGAATTCGAAAACTGTGAACGTATATGTATACATAGTTTGTAGGCCTACTGCTCAGTCACTCCGCACTCGAGAGATAAAAACGTAAAGAAAATCTAATCTTTCTTTCTTACGACCTGCCTTCTTACGATCCCACTCGCAAGTCGCAGTGGAGTCGGCGCAACATGCTTTATAACCGACTTCAAAAAAGTAAGAGGTTCTCAATTCGGCGAGTTTTTACCACATGTTAAAGAATGATTTGGCTTGTAGTTTTTACGACAGGCCGTCTGCCCGACATTAACTCGTCTAAGGAAAAACATAATTTAATGTTGTTGTTTTTTATTTGCTTAAATGTCAAAACGAGTAGTAGTAGGTCAGGAGATGGAAATACCTTTGAAGAACTATAGTTGTTAAAAATATATCGGAGTGATTAAAATATTACAAAATTATATATATAAATTATATACGTACTTTTACTTTTTATCGTAGCTTGTGGTACTGAATTCTCTGCCTACCCCAACGGGACATAGGCGTGAGTGTGTATGTGTATATGTATGTATTTCATCAGACGCATATTTTGTAACTAGATCAAACCATAGAGTTTAAGGGCCAGTAGCATTATTAGATTGGGTGTATTTATTAATTTACTTTTTCTCGAGGCTAAATTAAATATCAGTTTGTATGGCTATGAAGTTTTTTATAAATTTGCCAACCATTGGCATAGGACAGTGGTTCCCAATTAGTTTTTGCTGCGTACCACTTCAATAAAGACCTCAAACCTGCGTACCCCTTATTGTAGCAAACACACTAATATTATAAATGCGAAAGTTTGTGAGTGTGTGTGTGTTCTTGTTTTTACTGATGATTGTAATAAAATAATATTTTGGAAATTGTTGTTGTTTTTACTGATAGCCGCACGTACCCCTTGATGCAACTTCACGTACCCCTGGGGGTACGCGTACCAATAATAGGGTAGTTTCCTATATTTAATTTTATACATTATTTTATAAGCAACAGAAAATGACACGCAAAAGAAACCCTTTTATTAAAACACAATATAAATTGGTTCAGAAATGTGCCCGCAGTTATGACTTTAAATGTTGGTATGAAGAAAAGTGGGTGCGTAGTAGGGATATCTCACTATCTCGCTTGCACGCGTGCACCATAATGAACATTTTACACAGTGACGTCAATGGTTGCATCGTCTGTCATTTGACAATTACCCCTTCCACAGGATTTGAATGGCTTCTAACTTATTTATTTTTGGTCCGATTTATAAAATTCTTTCTGCCATATATTTTGAGTAAAGTAACTTATTGATTTAAATAATAAAAAAAACTAGTCAACTACCCTATTGGGAAACACTGGCATAGGACATAGGTAGTAAATCTCTCGTCTGCGATAATCCGTCTGGGTAGATACCACTGCTAAGTCTATTTCAGGCAGTGTGTAAGCATTGATCCAATTTGAAGGACATTAAAGCCAATGAGCGCAGTGCAGTGCCAGTGTCGCCAGTGGTTTATGGGCAGGAGTAACCCTTTAGTATCAGGCGAGCGAAATATCGCTATAAAAGTAAAGAAAATAGCCAATAGGGTCCATACCCAAAAGCTGAGAGATCATGAAACTTATAACTTATTTTCAATACGAATTTTTCGAATCATATATAACGTAAATCGTAATAATTAAACACTACTTACATAAATATAGACTTTCTAGTAACTTCCGCCGACAACACGAGATTTATATGATCTGAAAATAAAAACAAGGTGTTAAGAAACTGTGCGTTTCAATCAAATCATATATATATATATATTTGATTATTTATAATCAGACGTAAGGATGGTCAACATGATTGATTGGGTTCGCTCTGTTGAGGGAGACCTGAAGGTCTGGTCATCATTTTACGATTTCTCATGTATGTAAAGCCTTCAAAACGATATTTTAAGAAGATGAATCCAATATAGGGAATGGCAGAAGATATACAATATGTAACATAAACACAGTTGGGCGTTTTAACTGTGATATCAGAAACGATATGACAGTGCAAATTTAAAAAAATAAATATTTGGTAAAGAATTACCTCTGTGAGCCCATGTAGTAGTTGTCTGAAGATACAATAGACATTCTGCAAAGAAAATAAATAAAAATTTATGAATATCTGTCCGGTATAAACTCTTGTTTTAATATCATTTATTTAAAATCAGTTGGGATAGTTATGTTAACACCATCATGATGTCTGATGTCCCTATCTGAGATCATCATATTATGGTTTAAATTATATGTATTAGTTTTGCTTGCAGCACCGCCCGCGTGAGCGATTTTTTCCGAGATAACCACTTGCCGGTGTGGCTGGCCTTGGGCCCAAGATGTTGATGGCCCACTTACACTCCCTTCGGACTGAGTGTAGTAACACTCAGTTTTTTTATGCTATTTCATTATGGCAAATCCTGTTTAAATAAATACACCCAACAGTCACACACATAACCCTGATCTCACACTAGGTAAACCTGTGTTGTGGGTATCAGGAACTACGAGGGACTTGCGCTCCCACAACACCCAACCTAGAAACAATTTTTATGTGGATCACACAAACAGTTGTCTCGGTCAGGAATCGAACCCACGCTCAATTTGCTTTTGATAATAATATAAATACATTCAGGCTACATAATAATGATTAATCAACACTTACCTCCATATAATATCTGGGCAATAGTAACAGCTCCATAAGTTGGTAGTTTTTTACCGCATTACCTGAACAATAGAGAATCATTATGAACTATATCATAGGCCTAAACAAGGTATATTTTTACTAATTACAATCAGATAGGAGCGAAAGACAATAAAGTGTATGCATCATAGCTGTCAGATGAACTATGAAGTCATCATTAACAATAACTCTTAACGAGATATAAAAAAATGTATATATGTACGATATTTCAGTTCATCTTTGCACCACTTATAATAATACTAGCCCTGTATTATACGCATACCTACGCATTATTTATAACTGCGCCACCGAGTCAGGCAGTTACTTTATCATCTCGATCGATATTCATATTCCCCATGAATTGGTAGGTACCTATAACTCAGTATTAATACCTACTATACAACATTTGTGTTGCTTTATTGTACCACAGTCCATAGATAAGCTTCATAATGGTTGCATAAACCGCCAGTGTGCTAGTTGGGATGTAGGTATGCATTTATGCACTCTGCGAATGCCCTTTCTGTCTCCTTTCATTATCCATACAATGATTGCATGTAGAAGATTGTCTTGACCGATAAGTCCGCCAAATGTACTTTTCTTTTATAATAATACTAGCGCTGTATTATACACGTCCCACTGCTGGGCACGGGCCTCCTCTACTGAATGATGGGGGTTAGGCATTAGTCCACCACGCTGGCCTAATGCGGGTTGGCAGACTTCACGTACATTCGAAATTCTAATGAAGAACTTCTCAGGTATGCAGATTTCCTCACGATGTTCCCTTCACCGTTAAAGCAAGTCATAATTAACAGTTAATTCACACATAACTTAGAAAAGTCAGAGGTGTATGCTCCGAGGCTGGTTTCGAACCTGCGACTTTAGTCTCGACAGTCTGTACCACTCGCCACTGAGCTATCACTGCACCACTTGCTATTTGCTATGTGTGCGCGCTTGTCACTATTGTTTTTTTTATTAGCTCGAATGACGAGACGACCAGGACGCTCGTCTGAAGCTAAGCGCCATGCAAGCTCATAACGGAAGCAACACAACACAGAACTTTGAAATCTCTGTGCTCTAATCTTTTGACTACATACATAATATACGCGCAAAATAAAGTGGCCGGACTGAGTTACTTCACCTGTCACATTTCAGTCTATGAAAACAACATAACATTTGTAAGACTGCCTCGATGGCGCAGTTGTAATGCGTACGCGTTACGATTGGAGCCAACGCTGAGGTCTCGGGTTCGATCCTCGGGTCGGGTAAAGTGGTTTTTCTATTACGAAATGCTCAGGATTAGCCCGGAGTCTGGAATTTGCCCGGTATGGCGATAGGCTCACCCCCTATCACATCGTGGGACGGAGAAACGCTCGGCGAAATGTGGGTGTACTGGTTACACCTCTGCCTACCCCTTCGGGGATTACAGGCGTGAGTGCGTATGTATAACATTTGTAACTAACCTCAAGCTGGCAAAGTTATTTTGCACGTGTTGTACAGTCCTACGATATAAATGATGCCTTCTGGCAATCATCTTATCAACGAATTAGTATTATGCAATTAATTTTTGGTCATCAAGCCTAGTCAGTCGATCAAGAGAAAAATAAATCTCTAATATTATAACGTGGCATCGTTGTCACGCATTAGTATTTGCAAAATAGACGAATATTGCGAAAGCGTTTAAATTCGCTAATCGAATTACTGGTTTCACAAATTGACACCTAGCAATGTATACAAAGATAAACTGAAATATTTATACATTACACGGATTTATTTTCTGTGTAACTTATTTTAATTCTAATGACATTAATCTAGCATTATAAGCCTTACCTCAGATAATACTCCTTGTAAATGTTTATCTTTTATTCCATTACCTAAAAAGAAAAACAAATTTAGTGCACTGCTTTTAACATAAACAAATAAGTTATATTTTTATCATGTTTCATCAGATAGGAGCGAAAGACAATAAATGGTATACATCATAGCATTCAGATGAACTATGGAGTCATCATTGCAATATTTTTGTAAATAAATACACTCAACAGTCACCACCATCGAAATAAGACAAGAAACGTAACTCAAACAAAAAAAGACCTCACCAAAACTCTGCGCAAGATAGGGGCTATAAAAGTCTGTCAATTCATAAAAATTGATTCATGATCTCTAGTTGACACTTAATACGTTTTTGTGCAGTGCAGAACGTCGTATCTCCATTTAGAAATTTAATATTTGGACATAAACTTTTTTGAAATAAAGTTGATTTTGAACGTTCATTAATTTTTGTTGCGTGTATGAGTGTTACGTGTGATTTTACCTTTGAATGTGTAAGTGGAGCCGTATTTTTGGCAGACTCATATGAGAATTATCGTTCTAGTTATCTTATTTCAATGGTTACCACACATATGACAGTCCCAACCCTACAACAATATACAATTATATCAGGCTTTGAAATTATCAAAAAAAATTGTATAATATTTATTTTATTAGAACCAATATTTTTTTGATTAAATTTGAATGATTTTTTGTGACTACAATTTTGTGATAAAAAACTTCTAAATTAAAAATTTTGTCAACAAAAATAGGATGAAGTCAATAATATCTGGATGGGAATTATAATATTGATTTAAAATACAGTATTACATAACATAATTATCAATTATTGCTTTAAACTTTGGATTATATTGTATCTTATTTATTGGGAACTATGAGAAACATAAACTTTCAGACCCAGAACATGCATTTGTGGGTTACACAAAAATTTTGTTTTGGTGAGAAAAATGAAATTTTTTAAAACTTACCAGCCTTAACAACATTGCTATCCCCATCTGTAACAAAGAAAAGTAACAATATAATATTTTATTGCAAAATCTCCTATACAAAAACATATTATAATTGATCAGACAGCTTTAAAAGCTTTACGCTTTGCATCAGATCTCGCAACTAGCTGCCCTATGCTAAAATTTGGAAAAATAAAAATAAGTACAAATATTAATAGCCAATAAAGTTCCCTACTCTGAATAAAGCTTGTTGCGAGACAACTGAAGGTTTTCAGCTGCACTGCGATGTCATCATGTTAGTGGGAAATTGTTGAAATTAGTTAGCAGCAGGTCGGTTATCATGAGATTATATTGTGTGGCAAAAATAAGAAATAACGCTGGTATCTTAAAAATTACATACAATCTACTCTAGTTTCACCCCAGCCATACAATTGTAATTTAATCAAAATCACTCACTTACTATGTGTGATGGGAAGTACATATAAGGGTTGAAGTGACAAACTTCATACACAAACTGTATTTTATCAAATATACATAAGCATTAAATATCTTTTACTTTAAACTACTACAAAAACAAACTAGCTCTATATTATACAAGTCCCACTGCTTGGCACGAGCCTCCTCTACTGAATGACAGGGGTCAGGCCTTAGTCCAACATGCTGGCCTAATGCGGGTTGTCTTTTACAGTAATCTTATCATATTATCAAAACTTACCTAAATAATGTTCCAAGCAACTGATTTTCTCACAATATCACCCATCTGTAAGAAGGAAGTAAAGTTGTTATGTACAATGTATTTTTGTAGGAAGATTGTATATGAAAAGTTGACAATAATCAGCTAGAGCTAATATACATGCAAATCACGGTATTCAATGGTTAGCATTTTTCATCATTTTATGAAATACAATTGGTAATTATTACAGAATAAATTTATAGGTGTTCCTGCATCGTAACTTCTTTGTATGTTTCCTATGTTCTTTAGTATTTTATCTGTACATATTATATGTATTTAGATTGTGTTTTGTTCTGTTTTCCTTTTTGCCATGTAAGGTTATTCAAATAAAGTAATCTTATATATAAAATTCTCATGTCACAATGTTCGTTCCCATACTCCTCCGAAACAGCTGGACCGATTTGTATGAAATTTTGTGTGCATATCGGGTAGGTCTGAGAATCGGCCAACATCTATTTTTCATCCCCCTAAATGTTAAGGGTGGTGCACCCCTAAATTTATTTTTTTAGTATTTAGACAAAAAAAAATGTTATTGTTTTATGATACAACATTAAAAAATACATACAACCCAAAATTTTCAACCCTCTATGATCAACCCCTATTTTTTTAATAGTATAGTATTTTTGTAAGCGCGTTTCTCACCAGGACTCGCTTGATGCACCCAATAAGCTACTTTAATCCTGGAAATAGGCATTCACGCGGGCGGAGCCGCGGGCAACAGCTAGTTTATATCTAAAAGACATCTTACTCAATATACAATCCAATATTATTATTTTTGCATATTGTAGTAATTTTGAATATTGTTAATTTTAAGTATTTGTATTTATTTTAAATTCTACTAATTTATCAAGGAACATTTTGTGAAGTTGTTGTGTTAATTACAATGCAATCATACCATTATTAGGTTTCTTGTATTTCCCCTGTACGAAGATGCGCGGCACATCAATGCCTTCTTTGAAATTGACCGTCCGTCTCTGCACATATGTGTTTGTGATAATTTCAAAGCCTGCTTCAGTAAATAGCTTGGCCAGCTCTTCTTCTGCGAAATAGTAGCTTCTGGAAGGTGGGAAAAATATAAAGATAGATCATAGAAAGTGACACGGTGCAACAGATAACACATTCCCTAGGAACTCTAGCTACTTTAAACAAGATTGAAAGTTAAATATGGTTTTATCTTTTTTTGTTGTATTAATTGAAGAATACATAAAAACAAAAACTAAATTTAACACATTATAGAGATCATTTAAATCGAATCCCACATGTTTTTAATTTATTGCAATAAAATGTTAGTTTTAACACACCTTGTGCCATCTTGTCTCATGTAGAAATTCTCAGCTATTTTATGTCCTGGTTTGAACCTGAGCTGCGCCATGTCATACCGGCCGTAATCTCTAAACAGAAGCACGCCGCCCGGTCGCAGCGCGCGGTACGCTAGCCTCGCCACGTGGGGCCACCATGACGGCTGGATCGCAGACAACACGAATATCAAGCTTGCCAAGTCCATACCACCCTCGTTTATGCTATCAAACAAGTCCTCCGTAGTCAGATCAGCGCAGAAAGCCTTCATTCTACTCTCATTAAAGAGTTTGTTCGACTTCACGAACTCTACAGCACGCGGCGAAAAATCACACGCGAAGAAATGGAAATTAGTGAAACCTTCTTCAACCAATGGGAATATCATGTTCCCAACGCCGCATCCGAGCTCCAAAAATGATATTTTTTGGTCAGGATCAAAATTTATCAGCTCTTGAAACTCACGCGTTGTCCAGTGTCGGTCGCGGAAGAATTTTGTCTCGTTTCGCTTGTAGAATATGTCCCAATGACGTTTTGCTTCACGCTCTAGTTTGGCCGCTTTAGTTTCTGGAATGATGCGCGAGTTCTGCGCTTCGAGACGCTGCTTTTCTTCCTCTGTCAACTGCTTTAGCCGGTGTACAAATATGTCATCGTTTGGGGTAACATTTTCATCCGTTTCCATCTTGAAGACCAAGGGCTATAATTCAAAATACACAATATGCATTATGCGATAGACTTGTATGCGTTAAACACCTTTGCTTATTTTAAACACACTCCCTCAAAGTTGAAGTTAAAATGAAAACGGAAATTATTTTGCAGCGACTCATAAAAATGAATGACGGAATCAGTGTTGCCAGGGCTAAGTTTGTACATTCCCATTTGTCAATAACATCTCTTTTCGTATTAAAAATCCGCCCAACAAGTTTACTACCAATAAGTCTTACTTTGTACAGGTTAAGTATGAATATGCATATGCATACGCTCCCATCAGTTACTTCGATGAAAAATAAGCACCTAAACAACGACCAAAACAGTACATAAGCAGAGGTAAAAGAAAATAAAAAATACAGTAATAAAAAAAAAGATTGTGTGGTTTTATGAAACTACGGTAAAAGTGAAACTTTTTTCACATTATAGACATTTAACTAAAAAAAAATGGATTAATATTACATTAAACACTAACAAAAACAAACAAAATAGCGTGCGAACTATAGACGCCGCCATATTGGCCTTGGCTGCTCTGGCGAGCGCCTTTCACTTTATCCCTACTCCGCGGCCGACCGTCACGCGACATGCAACACACAGGCCAATTTTTTTGAGACGATCTAATAAAAGTTTCACTTTAATAAGTATCCATATTATCACATAAACTTGCGATGATTTTGTTTTTGCATGTAGGTATCCAATTATACATGACATTCCAATATACAAATAGGATACCATTGACAACTTATTATTCAGTTTTTGTATCCAATCACACAATTTGGCAGCCTTGGCAGCGCTACCAACTCTTTCAAGCAAAAACGTGCTTTCAGGCATAGATGACCAGCTTAAGTAAGCTGATTGACTACAATACAAAATATGTAATTTACATTTATAACAAAATGAAAGCAGAGTTTAAAAAAATATATTTATGAAATAATCAAATCGTTGTGAAAAAAATAAAAATTGTAGGTACTTTCAGTACGTCTTTCTTTCTGCCTGGCGTTATGCCGGTTTGCCCTCATGATTTCGATTCGATTAGTCCGATTCACCTATTTCTTCAATGTTTGTTCAATACGAAGTAGATGATGCCGACTGCTGGTTGAACTTGGTCAGTTTTTAACTAAAATTTATATATTTTGTCTAATCAGCCGGATTCATATTTTTAAAATATATTTAAAAACCAAATTTTAGCGCTAGATTTAGCGCTAGGCGCTAAAACGTGCGGTAGACAAAAGAAGTGGTTGATCCACTGACCTCGTAGAGGGAGAATACCTAGAGTAATTCATAGCTTTTGTCGCATTCGCACAAGAAAAAGAGCTACTTATGGTGATATCGTATAAAAGAATGAAACAGAACGATTATATTTTTTGGTTCATGACGAATGTTTAGTATTTGAAGTATATCAAATAACTTTCATAAACAAAGTTTGACAGTTTACGTATATTTGTCATCGTCTTCCTGGTAAAATTAGTTAAAATTTATGTAAAAGTACAAATGCATGCTATATTTTGCTGTTGTTAAGAACTTCGTATAGTTATTTATATTATTTTCTATGAAACTATGGTGCGGTGAAAAAGTGATAGTGGAAAGAAAATGCCGACTTATCTTTTCATTCGTAAGTATACCACGCTTTATCAGTAATAAGGCTTTTAAAAATATGATATATTGTGTTTAAAGTATTCTTATCGTAAAATTCTTCGTAGTAAAGCATTAATCAAAGTAAATATCATTTATTAAAATTTATAACCAAACAAAATTACTCCGTTTGGTGTTGCCGAAATTTCATTAAATTATTTCCCCATATTATGGGAAATATTAATTTTGCAGTATGCATTAATAATAAAATTAAATAGAAGAAATGTATTAATTATGTATAATAAAATGACTCGTTTCAGTTTTCCTGAAGATAATGTTTTACTGTAGAATTGGATTGTATCAACAAGACATTGATATTGGACATCAAAACCATCATCAATAATTTTTAGCAACATTTAGAGAAAAATGTATTATTCAAAAAGAAGAAACTAACTGTACTGCTTTGTAATGCTGTACCTATTCTGGTAAATATTTAGTTTAAGCATGTATAGCAATAATCAATAGAAAAAGTACCTAAATTAATTATATTTTCAATATTATTTTATTTATTAGGATCACAAACCGATATATAATGGTATTTATATTAGTAGTAGAGTAAAGGCTTTTTAATTTAACAATGGTAATTCTTGTCACAATAATAAGTAACCACAAATTCAAATATTCAGAAAATACAGTTAAATTAAATACGCACTCAAGCCTGTTTTCCCCAAACGGGTAGGCAGAGGCGTACCTAACTAGTATACCCACATTTCGCCTAGTTTATATTCATCCCATGATGTGATAGGAGGCAAACTTTATCGTCATACCAGGCACAATTCCAGACTCCGGGCTGATACTAAGCATAGCATGATAGAAAATCATAACCCGGGGACTTTGCCCGACCTGATTGAGCCCGAGACCTCAGTACAGCAGTCGTACCGCGTACGCATTACAACTGCGCCACCGAGGCAGTCGTAAATTAAAGTAAAAAATTCAAATTTACATTACAGATCAATAATATAAACTTTTGATATTAATAAGTTATAATCCATGTTTGGTCCATATGTTATGAGTTTGACATTTTTAAAACTATTATGTACATTGACCTGCTTCAAACTGTTATGATGTATATTTTATAGACAAATAAATTACTAAGGAAGATTTCTCACAAACTACATACAGACCACCGTATGCGAGAGGCCGTCTGGGTGGGTACCACCAGTTTGTCTATTTCTGCCGCGAAGCAGCAGTATGTTAATACTGTTATGTTATTGTTGAAGGACATTAACGCCCGCGCCAGTGAATTTACTTGGCATTATGACACAACACCTTATGTATCTGGGTGACGAGCGTAGTTCAGTGCCATGTAGTACTTCATAATTCGAGGTTCTGATTGGTGTTGCTTCTGTTTATGGGCAGGTGTGACGGATATCACCAGGTGAGTGACTTTTGCGTCTCATCTCAAGCTAATAAAAATAATATTTAAATAATATAATTACCTTTTAAAATAACCATGTTGTATTATTTACTCACAAAAGCAAGAACCTATTATTTCTCAAGAAATTGTAGTACATGACGTCACGTAACAAAACAAATTGTGGGGTAATTTGTTTTTGACGCGGTAACCCTCGAAATTGTATCCTTGTCTCTTTCTGCGACACCTTAGGTAGGAGTCTATTAGATTCTCAGTCAACGACTGACCTCTACTTTAGACCACGGTAGATCTAGGCGTCAGTTCTTTATAAGTAGTCTGTGGATCCTAGCGCTGAATGCGCTAATTTGCAGTTGGATATGCCTGGGAATTTGACAATTTCAGTGTTGCCAATTTTTATTTCCTAATCCTACCATAAGCGGTTCTGAAATTAGTCAAACAAGACCAAATAAAGGCAAGTAACATTTGTTTACTAATATTTCATTCATTTTTTTATTAAATTTATATTATATTATTAGTTTGTATTGATCCATGATGGGAAGGCGGGAAAGGAGTGCGGACCCTGGCATTAACATGGCATGGTGTTGCTGGGATAACACTAGATAGAAAGAAAGAATAGTTGATTAACATAGATAACTACTGTATTCTGTTGATTGACACTTAAGATTTATACATTATATCAACGCATTATATAGATTTGCAGATATAGTTTATGGCTGAAGAATGGTTTATGCTATTTTTAATGCCGGAAATATGACGGGAAAGACTTCTACGCGGGAGGAAAATTAGCATGAACTTATAAGAAAAAAACACAAAAATATGCATTGTAATTATGTAATTATGCCGTGGTTTCGCACCATAAATAATTTATATCCTACTTATATTATAAATGTGAAAGTTGGGATGTTTTTGAATTTGGAAGTTTGTAAGTCAATCACGCCTAACGGCTCAACGGTCTTCGATGAAATTTAGCACACCGGTACACAACCATTTGGATTAGGTCAAAGGCTGCTTTTTATCCCCGGAAAAGTCATCACACGGGTGGAGTCGCGAGCAAAAATCAAAATATAAAACCTTAGAAATCCCAGACCACTAATAATACTAGACTACATTATGATGTTCCTTATGACGGGATAATGTGTTTATTCCATCATGTGGTAGCAAGGTCTTCAGTCATTATCTCGAGGGTCATACTCGTACTCATAGTATCGAGTGAACTGATAAATTGCTCCGTAAAATGTTCAATGCGGGCATAATGATCCATATATGTTTTATCTAGGACAAATTCATTTGAATCACCAATTGGTCGTCTACGGTTATGCAATCAAGTTGGTTCAGTATATGGGTATAATGATCATAATCTGTCAAATAACTAATACATATTATTATATTAAGAGATGAAAGAAATGTTACGGTAGTGTTATTTTTCTTAGCCTAAATGTTGAAAGCAGGTCGCTCGTCTGATGGTAAGGGCAACGTCTGCTCGTAGACAGAAGCAACAGCACAAATAACTTTGAATTACAAACTATTGCATGGCACTAGATTGCGCTCGTCATCCCGAGAGATCGGTAATTTCACTACACAATAGTACTTACGCACTGCTTGCCGGCAGAAATAGAGAAAACGGTACGACGGCCCTACCACCTCGTAAAATTTTCGTATTGTTGTTTTATTACTTATGACGTATGAGTTACTTTATCGTACATATACGCACTCACGCCTGTAACCCCGAAGGGGTAAGTGAAGGTGTAAACAGTACATTCAAATTTCGGCGAGCTTATTTCCGTCCCATGATTTGATAACGGGCGAGCCTATCGCCATACCGGGCATAATTCCACTCTCCGGGCTGATACTAAGCATTTCGTGATAGAAAACACTCACTTTTATCAGACCCGAGGATCGAATCCGGGACTTCAGTACAGCAGTCGTACCTTGTACCATAGATACATACTTGTACGCATTATTTATAACTGCGCCACCGAGGCAGGCAGTTACTTTATCATCTCGATCGATATTCATATTCCCCATAAATTGGTAGGTACCTATAACTCAGTATTAATACCTACTATACAACATTTGTGTTGCTTTATTGTACCATAGTCCATAGATAAGCTTCATAATGGTTGCATAAACGGCCAGTGTGCTAGTTGGGATGTAGGTATGCATTTATGCACTCTGCGAATGCCCTTTCTGCCTCCTTTCATTATCCATACAATGATTGCATGTAGAAGATTGTCTTGACCGATAAGTCCGCCAAATGTACTTTTCTTTTATAATAATACTAGCGCTGTATTATACACGTCCCACTGCTGGGCACGGGCCTCCTCTACTGAATGAGAGGGGTTAGGCATTAGTCCACCACGCTGGCCTAATGCGGGTTGGCAGACTTCACGTACCTTTGAAATTCTAATGAAGAACTTCTCAGGTATGCAGGTTTCCTCACGATGTTACCTTTACCGTTAAAGCAAGCGATAATTAACAATTAATACACACATAACTTAGAAGAGTCAGAGGTGTATGCTCTTGAGGCTGGTTTAGAACATGCGACTTTAGTCTCGACAGTCCGTACCACTCGCCACTGAGCTATGACTGTTTTTTTTCTTTTATACCTTATGTTAATTATTCTATAGTTAAGGAACTTATTTTATTTATTATATTTACTAGGGTTACTAACAAAATGGGGAAATTATAGTTAATGCTAAAAGCCATTTCACATAATGTAGAGCTTTGATATATTTTTATAACATGTTATTTTATCATAGGCCGATGAACTAGCAAGTGGGTTACCTGATAGTAAGTGATCTCCACCTCCCATGTACGCCAAAAATACCAAAAGAGTCATGGGCGCGTTGCCGACCATAAAGGAAAGGGATACTTAGGGATTGGGAAGGGGAGGGGATTTTGGCTTGCGGATCAATTCACCGTACGAGCCGCTACTTTTGTCGGTTTTCCGTGAGACAGTGGTAAAGACCCAGTCAAGCCCATACATAGACAGTTTTGTCTAGACTCTAGAGCGTGGCTCTACCACTCACTTTTTTAAATCGTAGTTGCTAGCTATATGTTCTTAGTATGATGCCTGGTGTCATATGTTTTTCTATAACCTATAAAATAATAACGACCTAGTATAAAGAACATAAAGAAGAAACAAAATACCTGTGAACATAAAGCCGACATGCCTCTTCGAAGTTGTGCAACAAGTTTCAGAATTACCAGTTTGGTTGCCACTTTCAAAATTATTACGAGGCAAAAATACACAATCTTTCCACGGCTGACAGTATTTTTGTTCGAGAGTTATAATGGAAAATCAATACAAATTCAAATTATTTATTGAATTCATAAAATGTTCATCATTTAGCTTCAGTCAAATTTTTGCTCTACCGCCAGTTCGGAATGCTGTTTCGCTAGAGAAGAACGGACAAGAAACTCTAAATGTATGTCGATGTACTTAATGGCCTATTATTTTTGTTAAAAGGTTTTATTTTACTATTTTTGTGAAAGAAACTTCAAACACAGGCTCCGTGGCACAGTGGGCGAGTAGCCGGCTGTGAAGCGAGAGGCCGCGGGTCCAATTCCCGCACCAAATGTCTGGCGTGAACCATAAATATTTGTTTCGGATCTGGGCGTTTTCTCCCAAGAGGGGTTGACGTCAGGCAGGCAGCTGGTCGTTAAAACTTCAAGCCAAATCATTCTATACATGTGTTAAAGTCATGTTGCGCCGACCCCACTGCGAGTGGGATAAGAGCAGATGGAAGAAGAGTGAAAGAAACTTCAAAATCGGTGCATAAATGATAAATGATGCAGTTTTAGTATATCATTCCCAATTTCACCCCGTTAGAGGAGGAATTTATTTTTTAAATTTAAATGGGATCAACCTTGGGCCTATTGATCCTTTCGAATGAAAAAAGAATCATCATACCTAAATTGGATGACTCTGTGAAGTCACGCGTCGCGTCAAATTGGGAAGCTTCTCCGTTGTTTCGTCGGTTATTAAGACAGACCATCTGCTGTCTATCTGTTAATTTGTTCGTGCAATACGTAAAAACTGCTATACGGATTTCGATGCAGGTTCCACACCTGTGTCCACATTTTTTTACTTCTACATTTACTTCTAGTAAACATTACAATTAAAAATTACATTAATATAGGAAAAAATGTAAGACGAGCGGATCTGCGAGAAAAGGCTAATATTTAGGTACAAGAAACAAAAAGGTAGATAGGCATCAATAGGTAATTTGATTGCAAGGTAAAATTACGGTCAAGCAACACTACCAAAGTACTCCTCAGCCTAATACAACATTTCTATCTTTCTTCTTTCTTTAAATATTGGTGCTTGACGTCAAACGTGTTATTTATCCGATCATCTTGTCGGATACTAGTGATCTGCCAACTAGTAAAAATGTAAAATGGCGACTATTAATTGGCTAAGAATTCTAACTTTTAACAGTTCTTACTTGGGCCAATTTCTAAACTATAGAATAAAAATCGTGACTTAAGTAATTACTTTTACTCAAGTAACACGTTTTACTTGTCTATAGATACGTGGGTTAAGTCTATCCGTTGAGCCAACGCAGCCAATCCTTAATTACCACCATATCCGACGTTATTGATGTATGTTTGTACTATTAAATCTTGTCAAATCGTAAAACGGCAATAAAACAGGATTTTAATAGGTGCCCAGCTGTCGTCAGGTCGATGCCACGATGGTTTAAGATTTATTCGAATATCCGACTTATTATTAAATGTAGTTATTAATAAGGCGGATGTAGATGGCGGTAGCGATGCCTTAGAATGCTTTTTAAGGATAGTTTGAAGTTATCTTCTAGTAGCAACTCCCATTTTGAATAGAAGAGATAGAGTGATGAAGCCACTCTGTAGATAGTTTTGTCTACAGCATGAATAGGTCGGCTTGACCAAAGTGTTCTTAACCCCCCAAAAAAGAGAGCATGTGCTATTTTGTAGATTTGGCCACTTTGTCTGTCTGTAGCATCTATCTACTAGGTGGTAGGTTCCTCGTATGCCAGATACCGTCTGGCTTGGTACCATCGCTTTGTCTATTTCTGCCGCCAAGCAACAGTGTGTAAGCACTGTTGTGTTTCAGTTTGAAGGACAGTGAAGGCAGTGGAATTACTGGGCATTATGAACCTCAACATCTTATGTCATCTGTGACGAGCGCAGTCCAATGCCATGCAGTGCTTTTTAATTCAGGTTCTGTGCGGTATTGGTTCTGTTAAGAGCAGGCGTGGCGCTTACCGGTAGGCGAGCGACCTGCTCGTTTCGTCATACAGGCTAATTAAAAAAACATCGTAGCTACTAAACAATAGAATATTTTTTATTCGATACATTGCTTAAAGCTGTGGTGGTCTCATTTTGATATAAAGAAATATGGAATGAAATTTTTTCTAACAATATCGGTCTACAATTGGTGGAGAATAATTAAATTATAGGTGGTTAGGTTGTCTGGTAGAGATCGCTTTTAGCGATAAGACCGCCTTTTGTAACATAATTTAGTTGTAAGGTTCATAGTGTATAATTTTTATTTTTGGTGTACAATAAAGAGTTATATATCTATCTATCTATTGGTACGTGCCGAATTGAGAACCTCCTCCTTTTTGAAGTCATTAAAAAATTACTGTCCGAGATTGGAATTTGCGCCCGGTATGTCAATGGACTCGCTCTTTATCCAAACATCAGGCGAAAGGAAGCTCGGTGAATCATAGTGCATTACTTGTTCCTCTGGCTATCCCTGGTGATATAATTATTTTTAACTACTAGGGGCCTTGCCCATGTTTTTCCACAAAACATAAAATAAAAAAAAAACTTAAAGTCCGACGAATATGAGACATATCTTACTTTCTTCCCCACATTATTCTGCATCGATTGGTATCGGTCTCGACCCCATACCCCCAGCGGTTTCGGAGGAGATAGCGTGACAAGCTTTTGGCAGCGGCGGCGGCGGCGCCAGTTACTTTTTTTTAGAATAGAAAGATTGAGAGATACTTCAAATCTCTGTTAAAACATGCAACAAGTGATTTATAATAGTTTTCAAAATACGGCCTGTCTAGAGTTTTGTCAACTCTGCACCGATTGTATGCGTTATAGAGTAAACAAAACCCGATTTGTTTATGCAATCGTCACGTACTCACTGTAAAGCGGGTGATCGACGCACGAACCATAATACCGCGGTTATAAAACCGATGATTTTTATAAATGAGCTCTAATGATGAAACAAACAGAAACGCTCGCCTGTAAGCCTAATACGAGTTACAAATACGTTCACAGTTTTTGAATTCGAATAAATTTACTACCGTCGAAGTGTCAAACTAGTAATTCATACGGTAATAAAGGTAAGAATCGCTTCATAACAAATTTCATATTCGACTAATATGAAATAAAATTAACTATATTATTAATTTTAATTCATCATAGTTCTCACAATTGGCTACTAATACTTGACGTGTGGAGAGAAAACGATAACTTTCATCGTTTAGGAAAACTTGTACTAGGCCTGCGGATGGTAAGCGCAACGGCTGCCCATTTAAACAGACACAGCACCACACAGAACTTGGATTTACAAAGCACTGTATGACACTGGAATGTGCTCGTCACCCCGGGACGTAAGATTTTAAATCTCATAATACCCAGTAATTGCACTGGCTTCAATGTCCTTCAAACCGACACACAACAATGCTTACATGCTGCATTTAGTGGCAGAAATAGATAAAGTGTGGGCTTTAGTTATTGCTCAAATCTCAAGGTTCGACGATTTGATCAAGCGGCTCGAATATATTCGAATTTCCTAAATATTTGGCGTACCACTCGAGTCAAACCTTCGAGTCCGACTGTTTTATATGAACGGTGCACCGACTACTGTATTTTGAGGTACTAAATGTCAAGCAGGCTCGCATGTGTGGGCGAAACGGTGTAGTACATTGAAACCCTCGGTATTTTATTTTTAAGAATAATTTAATCAATGTACGACAGTGTTACATGAGCGAGCTTTACTGGCGAGTTCTAAAACCGCGGTTCTACTCGTTCATCGATGATCGTATTAAGGTGTAGCACATGTGCAGAAAATAGGGATGTGTCATGTGACAATCATTGCAAAAGACTTTAATGTTAAGGAAGAAATTGAAACTGTAGACAGAGCTGACCTATGTATATACATACATACGCACTCACGCCTTTAATCGCCAGTACACCCACACTTCGCCGAGCGCATCTCTGTCCCATGATGTGATAGGGGGCGAGCCTATCGCCATATCGGGCACAATTCCAGACTCCGGGTTGATACTAAGAATTTCATGATAGAAAAAGCCAATATCACTTTACCCGACCCGGGAATAGAAACCTGAGACCTCAGCGTTAGCCTCAGTAGTAACGCATACGCATTACAACTGCGCCACCGATATGTTACTCTTTCGATAAAAATTAAAATGGTATATATTTATGTCCTATGCTTTTCTATTTGTCTATGGTCCTAGTAATGCAATTTAGAAGGAGGGTGAAATACTTACACTAAATTTGACCACACCTTTATGTAACACGTTGTATATAACGTTATGTACACGTGAGATATATGTAAATATACGTCTATCAGTATACAACGTTTATCAGTGATTGAGGTCAACAAAAAGAAACAATATTGCAAAAAAAATTCTCATTCCATACTTCACTATTTAAGAATGCAATTTTGAGTTAAATACGATGACAATCTTTGAACAACCTGACGTTACATATCAGAATCTGATACCTCTGACAATAGATATGCGGTTAAGAATACCACAATACCACTAATAATAAGTATTTTTTCTATCCCGCCCACACACCCGCCACTGTAACTCCTGTGCACCAGGATCGACACACATTTTTGTTGACACCGAGCAGTGAAGCTCGGCGAGTCTCTGGAAATGCTAAATTGTCTTTGTCCCGCAACGAACTTAATCAAATAGAAAATTAAGGAGGAGTTGGAAATAATAATTGTCCACTTCCCTCCATAGCAAAGCGGTAGACAAAATAATGAACTAAGGAGGCATTAACCTCAGGCACAAGGACATTTACAACTGGAGAAGCCAGATGTAAAGCACCACGGATGTCATTAAGTTAATAATAAGTATAATAGATATATAATAGACTTAGATAACATAACGAGTGGTAGAGCCACGCTGTAGACACTTTTGTCTACAGCATGAATGGGCCGGCTCGTCCGGATCATTACTACTGTCTCACAGAAAATCGGCGTAATGTAGCAGCTTGCTGCTGCGTTTCGTACGGTGAGTGAGATATCCGGAGGCCCAAACCCCCTCCCATTCCCAATCCCTTACTTATCCCTTTCCTTTATCGTCGGCAACGCAACCATGATTATTTTAGTATCGTGGGCGTACATGGGCGGTGGAGATCACTTACCATCAGGCGACCCACTTGCTCGTTTGCTGGCCTATACTATAAAAAAAAGGTTCTCAATTGGTGGTTGGGTGCAGAAATCAGATGCAGAAGGTAGTTTATTGGCACAGCAAGCATTGTGAGGAGGTTCCTTACACTGGGGCCCTAACCACCGGTGACCGGGTCTTAGTCCGTCTTAGGCCTCGCCATCGGAGGGTGTCGTCTTTTTATATTTTTAAAAGTATTTTTTTTATGATATATATTTAAAAATTAAAAAAAAAACTTAAAAAAAAAAGAGTACTGAACAGTATAATTAACGACAGCAACAGTGTATTTAAAGAGAATTAGCAGCAAGCTCATAGTTGGTTCACAACGCGCCTGGCCGCGCCGCGCCGCTCTTCGATTCTGAGAAATAGCCCATTGTGTGAACATCTTTTGTTCATGTTCCAATATTTACCAATAGAATATTGGAATATTCAATCTCGGACAAAGCTCCTCAAACAGACACAAAAGTTGTTAGTTGAACTATGTATGGGCTCATTGGTATTTGCAGAGTATTTAGACTGTGAAGCCGATGAGATCCTAGGTTCGATCCCAAGGTCGGGTAATGATGTATTGAATTTTTCGGTACCAAAGTCACGCAAGGAATTTGTGCTCGATAACGCGATAGTTAGCGAAATAAGATCTGCTATAGAATAATAAATCCGTCATATTTATTATTGTTATTGGTCTATTGTAGAAAAATTCATTACCTTAATAGGTAGGTAATTAAAAATTACTGTAAGTAGGTATGTATGAAGTCATCCATTGCCCATTGATAATCGAATGCGCATGGCATAAAGATATTAGATGACTGATACTATATTAATTAGGTTAGAAAATATTACTCAAAAGATTATTTTTTATTAGCTTGAATGACCAAAAGAGCAGATCACTCACCTGATGGTAAGCGTCACGCCTGCCCATAAACAGAAGAATTTTAAGTTACAAAGCACTGCATGGCATTGGACTGCGCTCGTCACCCCGAGACATAAGATGTTAAGTCTCATAATGCCCAGTCATTTCACTGGCTTTAATGTCCTTCAAACACAAATAGACAAAGCGGTGGTACCAACCAAGACGGCCTCTCGCATACGAAAGACCTACCATCTTGTTGTGGACTTGATTTTTTTCTTTTTATGGCGGATGACGGTAAACGAGCAAGTGGGACTCCTGATGATGAATGATCCCCATCGCTTATGAACACCAACAATACCTGAAGAATGATGAACGCGTTGTCAACCATAAAGAAAAGGTATGATTAAGGGATTGGGATGGGAATATTCGGATATCTCACTCACGGTTCGAAACGTAATAGCAAGCTGCTACTTCTCGTTGGTTTTCGGTCACGACAGTGGTAAGAATCTGGTCGAGCCGGTCCATTCATGTTAAGACAAAATTGTCTATAGCGTGACCCTACCACTTATCTATTATTTGTTACTATGACAGTCAGACTCAAATTATTCTGAAAAAAAAGATGTTTTTTAAGGGACATAACATAGAGGAATGATGTTTTATATCTATTTAAGTATGTAGGTATGTAATGTTCTTCAACACAATTAATTTAATGCAAATTTAATGTATACGGTATACCTAGGTACTACTAGACGGGCTGTTTAGAAGTAAAATTATGTCACATGAACCGAGAGTTTGACAGCTGACAGACAGGGAACCAAATATTGAGTCAATTGACTGTAACTTAATGGCGCAATTTCCATGTACAGCACAGCCGGTCTAGTTTCAATGTATACTACTTTGAAATCATTGCTGAAATGTAATTCGGGGTTTTACAAAATTCAACCCATAGGTAAGGGAAAAAATAAAGTTTTTACGGTAACACTTTCACGCGGGCGAAGCGGCGATTAATAGTAGGTATTATGTATACATAATAACATTATTATGTTCATTTATTTAGGGTAAGTACCCTTACTTTATTAGTATTATCAATGTATATGACTGTGTACTGTTAGTGCATCACCAGTCACCAAGATGACTCAACATAAATATTGTATACTTACATATTTACTTATATTATTGTACAGTATCGGCCTTTTGGCTAAGATCAAAGTATAGTTATTATTGAAATAAAACTAGTTTATACGGATTTTATCGCGGTTTAATTTTTATTTTAGTCCCGACGTTTCGAAAGCTTTTCAGCCTTCGTGGTCACGGGAGAGACTGTAAAATAAAAATTAAACCGCGATAAAATCCGTATAAACTAGTTTTATTTCAATGTGTAATATTCGCGTAAACCTAAGAAATCACTGTATAGTTATTAGTTGGTACTTGTCAATCTTCGTCATAGAATTCGTTTTCGCTACAAGCGCTATCTATGTTTTACACATTCATTTCGCTTTTGCTAAGATAACCAATAGATGGCGTTAGTTGTCCAACACGGAACAAGTTTCAAGAATCAAGAGCAAATCCAGCGGCAAGCTGTGATTACAAAGTACGAACAAAAGCAACTTGTTTTGTTATCATATCTTCTTATTGTGTTGAATCATGACTTTATCGTTTATTTCAAGGGAATCGTCAATAAAACAAATGAAAATCTTTTTGTTGTAGTAAATATATTCAGAAAATATGAACAATGTCGACGTAATTTTGTCGATATAAAAAAGTTTCATACACGTGTATTCTATCAAACAGTAAAAATTACAGTATTGTCGAATTCGCTTAATTGATCGCTTAAAATTAATAGGTAGTTTATTGCTTTATACAATATCGTATCGAGTATAAAATACGATAACAAAGACATCAGTGTTAACTATCTAAACTTAGCAATAAGCCAACCGTCCACTCGTCCAATCTCGTACACGATATAGGTACCTACCTACACTTAATTTAGATTTATAATAATTACATATCACAATGAGATATCCTTCGACGATAATTCACTCGCACACAGACAGTACAGTACAAAACGAAGGCACGAGATCTACCTACTAGCTACGACTATTAGTAAACATGCCCCAATTAACCCTAAATGCGCGCGCGTCCTACGTGACGCGTCTCAGTCGAGTTGCGTTGGAAGAGCCGACCGAGCCATGAGGCATGATGCAGCCGGCAACGGGCCCGTGGCACGGTCGAGTCAGGTTAAAGCGGTTCTGGAATACAATGAGCGGTCGGGCTAATGGAATGTCGGCGTGCGGCCGCACGCGGCACGACCGCTCCCGGCGCCCTTTGTGCGCGCTCGCGCTCCCCGCTCGCCGTGGCATGGCGACGCAGCGCGGCGACGCATCGCCACGGCGACCGGGCCTCACGCACACAAACCTCGCGCGGACACCACGTCCGCTGTCCGCTCGCCCCGCACCCACTACACTGTGTCCTTCCCTTCGAATTTCTCTGCGAGCTCGCCCATTAGCTCCTTGTAGATAAGTGGGTCGATATTTTTGCCGAGCTGGTATAGCACGAACCAGTCTCCGATCTGCAGCTTGCGCGCGACAGCCTCCACTTGATCCTGCGGTGCGAGGCGACTGCGAGCGCGTAACAGGTAGAGACGTACACGCGGACCGGCCACCACCGCCGCGCGGTACAGCAACGAGATACCACTCAGAATAGATAGGATCATGAACCAGAACCACAGGAACACGTAGATTTTCTCGTTGACAATGTTTAGCGGTAACACGCACAGTCCGTCGAACTTCTGCACCGTGCCGGAAGGACCGTATTTGTGGAATGTACACTTGGTCACTTTAGGAAACACGCGCGCCATCGGGTCGATGCGCTCCTCGGGCTCCATCTCGGTAAAGCTGACAACGTCGCTGCCGTACGTGGAGAACTCGCCGTCGAGGAAGAAGTCCATGAAGAATATCTGTCCCACTACGTTTATGAAGTTCAAAACTTCACATATGAAGAAGCGGAACGCATAAAAGTTTTGCGTGTTGAGGTTCGTGTGGAAGTAGTCGACAAGTAGCTTCTTGCGGTCCGCTTTGCATTCCTCGCCAACGACCGGACAGTTGAGGTCGAGTACTAACATCTTGATGCGGCCACCCTCCCATGTCTTCCACAGGTAACGCGGCACGTAGAACAAGATTGCTTGGAAAAATAGCACGAAGCACACCCACTGGTAATATTTGTGGTACTTGACTTCGTCCTGCCCGTCGACGTGCGATGCTACGCCAGGCTGCGCCACGTCCTTGCCGACGCGGCCCACCAGCCGGTTGGGAATGGTGAACGTCGAATAGATCCAGCAGTATGTATCCATAACGGCGAGCGGGATTTCGTCTACGATGCAGTCGATCGGGTCGCCGATATATTGTCGTGACGTAACCAACAGCGAGAACGCGATCAGGATAATCACGGTGGCTTTGTAGTGCAGACGGAACACATTGTTGTCGATGCACACTGAGTCGAGCTTGAGCAGCCCCTTCACGGAGCCGAAAACGTCAAACATGGCGGTCGTGTAAGCCGCAGGCGCGCGGCGCGTCGGTCGCGGTCGAAATTGTCGGGCGTGCGCTTCGCCCTCGCGTTGAGTGCGGAATGCTCGGTGGCGGGGCGCCGCACCAGTCGAGGAGGGCGCGGGCTTCGGTGGGGTGAGCGGGGGGCGGGTGGTGCGGCCAGGGGGAGCTCCGCGCGGCAGATCAACGACACAGCACTGACCCTATTTCTACCTATTCGTGGCGTCATCTGGTAGCCACGACAGCGTACCCAGAGGCTATGCATGCAGCTTGACGCGGTGATAGCCGGCCGCCACGCCGCGCCGCGCCGCGTTGGTGTCGAGCAGCGTTGCCAGCCATGCCGCGCGTTTAATAAGAGGTGTGTGTTGTTACATCACTGCTACTGGCGCGGGCGAGACGATCACACTGACACCGTCGACGGTTAATACTCTTGTATACATGTAAAAATCTTGAATGTGAGGCGCAAGCTCAGAAGGCCAATTCTCGTAATTTTAAATGTTCAAAATCATTCCGATCTAGTATCAGCGCCAAGAAAGTTGCAAATGGCATTGTCTTAAACCAATAATTAATCAACGTCAAATGCACCTAGCATTAGCAGTAGCATTATACCATTTTCACTTCAGACAACTTTTATTCTACATTCAATCTATCGTAATGAAGCTCAGCAGTAGAGTATTTGTATTTTCTCTATGATTGTCGGTTGTTAATATCTCCTTTGTATGTACTTAGTTTAAGTTGTGGCGTACCAATATAGTCATACGAGATTCTATTTTATTTAGTAGATGGGTGTGACTAGTCATTCGTATACGTTAAAATTTGAAATTCCCATCAGACCTTGCATTAAAGAGTTACTTCCTACCTAACCTAATATTACTTCAAACACCATGTAAAATCATGTTTTATCTATTAAACGATATATTTAACTTGTTGCAATATCAATTGTTGCAATTACAGTACAAGGAAATATGTTGTTAAAAATTCGCTACTCTAAATGACCCAGTTCCGTACATTCATTCATTTTCTTCTTTGTTATCATCTCCAGGATTGTTGTGACTCATTCATATTAATGTAATCGTTGATCAAATAAAAGTATGTATGTAATGCTAATTATGTTGCGTGCACAGCTGGTGGCGCCTTATTTATTTTGGTGTAATTAGCATCTCCAAATATTTGAGTTAAATCCTCATTTCCATTATGCAAGTGTTGCGGAACGCTACTTTCATTGAAATCATGTTTACCTATCTGGTGTGTGACCTTATATGCTACTGTGAGAATTATAGGGACAAAGCACTGTTTAGGTTAATCATTGATTAAAATGATTTATACGTAAGGTATATATAGAATAATATAATATTATTATAATAATTGTTTTTATGCTATTACTATTAGCAAAACATGCGAACAAAAACCACAACAATAAGGAAATTAATATGAATTTTCTAGATAAACTTTATTGCATAAACCACATACAATAAAACGATAAAACAATAAAATTATCCTCCTGGTAGGTATGAAAATATGTGGCCAATTGTAACATAATAGGAATGAATGAATATTATATGTAGTTACATGACTTATATGCCTATAATAATAAATTCTAAAAGCTTTTTCTCTGTATGGCTAGGAAACTGGTAGCTGTAGCTCTTCAGTTGTTACATTTGAGTGGTAGAGCCACACTGAAGACAGTTTTATCTTCAGTTTCGGCTTTCTATTTTTGGCGCCAAACAAAAACGGACCAAAATAATAACACTGAAATGTCAAAAATATCAATTTCTATAGGTCTCTTTGAAATCGATGCAATAGGGTAGTTGACTTTTTTATTATTTAAATCAATAAGTTATGTTACTCAAAATCTATTGCAGAAAGAATTTTATAAATCGGACCAAAAATAAATAAGATAGAAGCCATTCAAATCCTGTAGAAGGGGTAATTGTCAAATGACAGACGATGCAACCTTTGACGTCACTGTGTAAAATGTTCATTATAGTGCACGCGTGCAAGCGAGATAGTGAGATATCCCTACTACGCACCCATTTTTCCTCATACCAACATTTAAAGTCATAACTGCGGGCACATTTCTGAACCAATTTTGATTGTGTTTTAATAAAAGGGTTTCTTTTGCGTATCATTTTCTGTTGCTTATAAAATAATGTATAAAATTCAATATAGGAAACTACCCTATTACATTTCACCAGCAGCTGCATCGACACCAATACCAAAAAGAACTATAGAAAATATTATTTTTGACTTTTCATTGTTTTTATTTTTATGTTAATAAAGTACTTTTTAGTAGTATTCGTAACTACTAACTTTGTAGTTTTTTTTATCTCGTCCAACTCGCATTTGGCCTTTTTTTAATAACTACCTAAGTGCTAAAAAATAACGCCCCTACTTAATGCCGAAATTAGCATATTTATGTGCCTCTTTGTAGCATGTGTTTGTATTACGCATTCAAAGAAAATAGCTTACAGTTAACGATTCGAAATGTCAAGTGTAGCATTGTCGACTAGGTCAAGGAATTCTCGTCTGTAGTAATCTTTTGAGAACACGGCCACAGAAATGAGCCATATTCACAAATTAACGCGAATTACTTTGTGATTTCTTAGGTTTACGTGAATATATTTTTTTAAAGTGGGGGACTCCCTCCTCTGCTCCCTCTGATTCTTTTATTCAGAGAATGTCTACCTAAGTAATTCACATGCCTTTATTTTTAAAAACTCATATATAAAAATAAAAAATGTATCTTACAGTACATCTATTTTTAATAATCTTACTTTAACATTCACTACTAGACATACTTTAATACTGTGTTTTATATTATTTATTAATTAAAATTAAAATTTACTATTCTACATATCTTAGGTATATCAAAACGTGTCTTTCTCACAAAACCAGCTTTTCCATGGAAATTAGAAACATATAATCTTATATTATATACTGTAGTTGCCCTTTCGGGAATATTACACATTGAAATAAAACTAGTTTCAACGTATATAGTCTCTCCCGTGACCACGAAGGCTGAAAAGCTTTCGAAACTTCGGGACTAAAATAAAAATTAAACTGCGATAAAATCCGTATAAACTAGTTTTATTTCAATGCAAATTACTTTATTATTATTTAACTGTGCATGTCCTTTGCAATTGGAATTATGACCATTTTATCCTACTGCAGGATAAAGATTAAAGACTTTTTTTATTAGCGTAAATGACGAGACGAGCAGATCGTTCGCCTGATGGTAAGCGGCGCCTGCATATAAACAGAAACAACACCATATATAACTTTGAATAACAAAGCACTCCATGGCACTGCGCTCGTCACACCGAGACATAAATATGTTAAGTCACCAGCTCCGTGGCGCAGCGGGCGAGTAGTCGGCTGCGAAGCGAGAGGCCGTGGGTTCGATTCCCACACCGAGACAAATGTTTGTATGAACCACAAATATTGGTCTCGGGTCTGGGTGTTGTGGGACCGCAAGTCCCTCGTAGTTCCTGATACCCACGACACAGGTTTACCTTGTGTGGAGTCAGGACTATGTGTGTGACTGTTGGGTGTATTATTATTATTATTATATACATATCGCCCAGTAATTTCCCTGGGTTCAAGTCCTTCAATCCGAAACACAACGGTGCTTATACACTGCTGTGTGGCGGCAGAAATACGCATACGAGGGACCTATCACGTAGTAAATCAGATTACGTAGTAACTATTATATTAATATGTGCTTATGGTAAACTTATATGTCTTTTTGTGGAATCTTGTCTTCTACCGACTTGACATCCGCACATACGTCGCCTTGGACTTCTCATCGAAGACCAGCGTTGCAGTATTGCTTAAGTAACGCACAATGGCCAGACATTCAACGGGCTAAGTGCGGAGAAAAGGAGCCCACAATCAAATCAATTGCTTAAGTAGTACTGCAGCATGTAGCTGAATGGGATGTCCATTGTTGGCGCAATAATTGCGTAGTATTTTTAAGTTGTTGTGTATTGATTATGTATATGAGTGGTAGAGCCACGCTGTGCTGTAATTGTCTATAGCATGTATGGGCCGGCTCGTCCGGGTCATTACCACTGTCTCACAGAAAACCGGCGTAAAGTAGCAGCTTGCTGCTGCGTTTCGTACGGTGAGTGAGATATCCGGAGGCCCAAATCCCTTCCCCTTCCCAATTCCTTAATTATTCCTTTCCTTTAAAGTCGGCGACGCGCCCATGATTCTTTTGGTATTGTGGGCGTACATGGGCGGTGGAGATCACTTACCATCAGGCGACCCACTTGCTCGTTTGCCGGTATATACCATAAAAAAATAAAAAAGAATACTGTCATTATTGCTTCTTTCTTCCTTTCTTAATCACCTACTAATTCATCCAAATTGCGTGATTCATGTCATTATGTCATTAGAAAGTGAAATACTACGCATATTCAATGTTGATCGCAAGAAACCCCGTATCTTATCGTGCGGAGGATAACGTAGATATGTTATCGAAGTTTCAACTGGATGAGTACATTCATAATAATATAGCTATGGTCCCAAGGTGATATGTTTATTCATTATCTGTATTAATAGACTGCGTCGGTGGCGCTGTTGTTGCGTACGCGGTAAGACTGCTGTGGTGTGGTTAGAGGGTTAGGGTACACACCGGGTACAATTCCAGACTCCGTACTGATACTGAGCATTTCGTAATAGAAAAACCCAATACCACTTTACCCGACCCGAGGATCGAACCCGAGACCTCAGCGTTAGCTTAATCTTAACGCATACGCATTACAACTGCGCCACCGAGGCAGTCCCTTACCTATAAAAAAGAATAACCCCCGTATTCATAAACGTTACTATTAGACCTCATAGTGAGCGCTTACGCATAGTGACGATGTCTCTAAACGTCCAATCATGGCCACAGAATTGGACATTTGGCAAAGAGCTTACTTAAGTGTTGTTTGTGTTGTTGTGGCGAACGAGTAAGTAGGTCACTTAATGGTAAGTGATCTCCCCCGCCCATGAATATCCGAAATACCTAAAGAATCATGGACGCGTTGCTGACCTTAATGAAAAAGGATTGGGAAGGGGAGGGGGATTTGGGCCTCCAGATAACTAATGGGACGAAAAGCAACAGCAAGCTGCTACTTCACGGTGATTTTCTATGAGACAGTGGTAACAATCTGGTCGAGCCGTTCCAGGATCACTTTTAAATTGTCTGTAGCGTGGCTCTACACTTGTAACTCTCTTGAGAGATAGACGTGATGATTTCTTAGGTTTACGCGAATATTACATTTTAAATAAAACTAGTTTATATTAGTTACTAGTTTATTAGTGTCTCCCGTGACCACGAAGGCTGAAAAGCTTTCGAAACGTCGGGACTAAAATAAAAATTAAACCGCGATAAAATCCGTATAAATTAGTTTTATTTCAAGATAGACGTGATTAAGTGTTGTGAAATTTCCCTTTACAAATCGCAACCCTATCCTTAATGTGGGCAACACACACCCGATTCTCCTAGTAAAAACTCTGTGCAAGGGGGCGGGGCTATAAAAGTCTGTGCATAATAATCTCTAGTTGACATTTGATACGTCTAATTATTTGCGCGGTGTAGAACGTCGTATCTCGATCTAGAAATGTGATTGTGTGATTGTACCTTTGCATGTGCAAGTAAGTGGAGCCGTATTTTTTGGCAGATTCATATGATAGTTATCGTTCTAGCTATTTATCTTATTTCGATGCATGACATGCCGTTTTATGACATGATTCATTCTTGTAATGCGATGGTGGCGCTAATCAGCTAGCGGAATTAATAATTATTATTTTAATCATTAGCTTTACAGCGGATATGAGTGTTTACAAACTTTTAATCGTTTATTTGTCATTGACAGGCAACCCGTAGGCCGTAGCACGCTGCACGCCACACGTGGCTAACTTCACGGTAAACGATGTTATCAAAACCGATCCTAAGACATTTTAATTTCCAGAGTTGTGATTTTATTGAGATTGGAATCGTAATGAGATTGGAATCATCTTGGAATGGGATTTATACTACTTTAAAACAGCTGATCTCTATACCTCTCCTTTAAAGTCTTCAAGGTATTTATAATTCGTCAGGTATTTTGAGTGTTAAGCACCAATGGCGAGCACTTACCACCACGTGACCCATTTCCTTGTGTGCCGGCCTCTGCTATAAAAAAGACATCTTAAAAGTCGGATAGCTACTTATTCAATGCTTATCATTCATTGGAAAAGTGGCCTTGTGAGTCAATGAAGAAACATTTTTTAAATCCCTCTCGACTGACACCTGCCATAGCGGCTTACTTTATCTATTTAGACAATGAGGATTTGTTAGTTGTTACCCATCACGAGTTACTTATTTTCTGAAATCTGTGCAATATTTACGAATGTTGATTGGTCTATTTTTGGCGCCAAACAAAAACGGACTAATCACGTGTACAGAAATCGACACTTATCAAAGAGCTCATTTGAGTGTTGGTCTTGAATACGGGCCTAAAACAATTCCAGGAAATTTTTACACAGTCCTAGTAAGTTATAAAGAACTGCTGTACTGCTGTTTCAAGACTTATATGTTACTTTGGGATCAGGACTATGTATATGACTGTTGGGTGTATCTATTTATTTATTGGGTGTACATACTTGGAATCGAATCTAAAAGATCCACGGTGACATTGCTGATACATTTTTTCAATGCCTTGCGATATCACGGCTTATCGCCAGGAACCACCTTCCTTAGAAGTTTTCATTTCGTTCAAGTTTTGTTTTTGAGTCTATTGCTAGTATACTAAAAAGGCTTTATCCTCTTAAATGCGTGGATTAAATTCGATCTTTATAAAGCAAACTTCGACTTACTTTAAGTGACTTACTTAAGTCTGAATATGGTGAATCGGTCGCGCCGAAAAATGACATCAGTTTAAAATATTTGTAATTTTGAAAACTTCTACTTTCGTTACTTCCTTTACAAGTATTGTTTAAAATGTTTATGGTCAAATGTAAACTTCCTTTCAAATGAATTAGAGAGACAACCAACTTTATTTGCGGTTCAAAAACACTTCAACCATAGATAGCGAAAGCTATATAACATCACGTCTGTATCCCATCGGGTAGGCAGAAACTATGGATGGAAGATAGAAACTTAATACAATCCTGACTACTACTACTTGCCCTACATATACTTTCATCTTCGATTATTCTTAATTACTTCAGGCATTCTTGTCAGTTTAGTACTAGTCACTAGTTTAGTGAACTTCTTAGGTCCAGCCAGATTAAATATTAAATTAAATACGGCCAACAGTCACACACATAGTCCAGACCCCACACTAGGTAAACCTGTATCGTGGGTATCAGGAACTACGAGGGACTTGCGCTCCCACAACACACAGATCCTTCGCTTCGGCTACTCGCCCACTGTGCCAGAGGCTGTCAAATGTAATAATAATAATAATAAAAACATTTATTGCACACAACACAACTTACATATGTAGTACATTAAAAATTACACTCTTTGGAATACTGCTTCGGAACCGGAGGGTGATGATGGTAATCCATCATGTTCCGTCCACCACACCAACAAACGCTGCATACACCCACAGCAGTCACACTTGAAGCGCCCCGTCCTTTGAGGAAGTCCTCAAATGACGCGACGCACCGGCGAGCCCACTACAGATGCAACACAACGAATATTGGTATGGTGGGAAGAAACATATTTAATTTGAATGTATTGTTCCGAATGTCATGGTGTGTGTGCAAATGGGCTTATTCAGCGTGAGGTCGCAGTCAAGCCGCAACCGCTGGTCTTCCATAAGCCCGCATGTGGTTTAATAAGATTCTAAGAACTTCCATTATTACTAATCAAGAAGCGAAGAATAACTTCGTTAGTGGATTGATAAGTTTCTGATAAAGTATTAATACAATCAGGCCGCACCTTTTCCTATAATCAAGTTGACCTTACTCATGAGGTGCGGTTTAATGCGACAATTAAAAGATAACGCTTATTCAGTAATAGTTTGTGTGATATAGATATCGATCAATCGATTGGCGAATACAAGTGGCTGGGGATTAATTATTGAGGTTTGTGGATGCCGGAATTAAAAGAACCTCAATACCGAAGAAAGATCGGTGAGAAGTTTCAAACTTCGTCATTTATGCACAGATTTGACAAACGAGTGGTAGTGCTGTATACAGTTTTTTCTACAGCATAAATGGGCCGGCTCGTCCGGGTCGTTACCACTGTCTCACTAAAAATCGACGTAAAGTAGCAGCGTGCTGCTTCGTTTCGTACGGTGAGTGAGCTATCCGGAGGCCCAAATCCCCCTCCCCTTCCCAATCCCTTAATTATTCCTTTCCTTTAAGATTGGCAACGTGCCCATGACTTGGTATTGTGGGCGTACATGGGCGATGGAAATCACTTACCATCAGGTGACCCACTTGCTCGTTTGCCGGCCTATGCAATAAAAAAAATTATAAAGATAATTCTTTCACTTTCAAAATAGTGAGATAAAAACTTAAACAAAAATAAAAACCGACTCAAATATACTAAAAAGGACACTCCTCCGTGAGCGCATATTGCTTGAAAAGGGCAACAAAGCATTTTCATTACATATTGATATAAAAAAGATATCTGTGGGAAATTTGATGGGGTCGCTTCAATCGCTAGCTATAGATATCAGCCGATCTTACAATTTGCAATACACGCGTAATTATATTATAAATATAAGGTTTCTGATATTAAGTAAGGTAATTTGAAAATACCTGCATGAGTGACTTTGCGGTTAATAACGCGGTCAGATCGGTGACGTGCGCGGGGTTCCGGATTCCATTCTTGTGATAATAATACATAGTAAATGGCTAGTAAAAAAATGAGCTTTTGTAGTCATGTACATCGGCCAAAGAATTATAGCCATTCCTCCTTAAGCAACCTAAGATCGGCAAAATGCAAAGATAGATCAGAGGTTCCCAAACTTTTTTTCTCATAGACCACATTAAAAATTTTGCTGGTTCCGGTGGCCCCCCTTTTTTACTGCCTGGATAGGCCGACGAGCAAACGGGCCAGGGCACAGCAAAGCTGCTGCCTACAAGGTCTGCAGCTATATTTATTTATTTATTTATTTCTACCATATTCGCAAAACTCGACAAAAAATGTGCAGATTAGATCTATGGGCCCCCGTCGAGTCTCCTGTGAACTCCTGGGACCCCTGGACCACTTTGGGAACTAATGGACTAGATGAAGACCTTCGTATGTTCGAGTCAGTCTGGTTAGGTACCGCTGCGCCGCTTTACCTGTTTTTGTCGCAAAGCAGCCGTGTGTAAGCAATATAAATATAAATAAATACACCCAACAGTCACACACATAGTCCTGACCCCACACTAGGTAAACCTGTATCGTGGGTATCAGGACTACGACGGACTAGCGGTCCCACAACACCTAGACGCGAAAAAAAAATTGTGGATCACTAAAACATTTGTCTATGTGCGGGATTCGAACCCACGGCCTCTCGCTGCGCAGCTGGCTATTCGCCCGCTGCGCCACGGAGGCTGTCATATTGTGCTACGGTTTGAAAGAATTTGAAGCGAGAGAAATTACTGGGCATCGTAAGGTCTCCGGGTAATGAGTGCAATGCAGTACTATAAAGTGCAAGCTAACTAGCTTTAATTAAGAACTCTATCTAGTTTTATCAAAGATTGCCTCGCTGTTGCAATGCGTACGCAATACGACTGCTATAATGAGATCTCGGGTTCGATCCGGATCGAGTAAAAGTGATATTGAGTTTTTCTATTACGAAATGCTCTTAGTGCGACGACTACCATCCTAATGTGTTTGTTAGAACAGTAATTAAAAGACTGTTTCATTGGTTTTTAGTACTAACAAATTGACAAAACCAGCTTGTTACAATAACGTTAACTTTAACTAATAAATGGTGCAATTTTTTTTTTTTTTTTTTTTTCCTTTTTTTTTTTACTAGCCCTTTATTATATACGTCCCACTGCTGGGCACGGGCCTCCTCTACTGAATGAGAGGGGTTAGGCCTTAGTCTACCACACTGGCCTAATGTGGGTTGGTAGACTTCACATACCTTCGAAATTCTTATGAAGAACTTCTCAGGTATGCAGGTTTCCTCACGATGTTTTTCCTTCACCGTTAAAGCAAGTGATAATTGACAATTAATATACACATAACTTAGAAAAGTCAGAGGTGTATGCACTTGGGGCTGGTTTCGAACTTGCGACTTTCGTCTCGACAGTCCGTACCACTCCCCGCTGAGCTATCACTGCCACTTAATTACATAAAAAATATTGACCATTATCTCGATCATAAATACTCTAAAATTTAATTAGCTAATGTTGAAACAGGTCTGTATCGAAACATCATCATCTGGTGTTCGTATTTTCGAAATTGACGAAGATTGCCGCAGCGCATAGTTTTCGTCGTATTATTGTAGGAATTCTGGATAATCTGTCATTTTTCACTATAATTTGATAAGTCCGTTTAGAAACAAAGCGTCAAGATTAGCACAAAACTTATTCAAAATATGTATTTTTACTACATCGTCTGCTACGAGTATATCTTTTATCGGAACTTTGATGTTCGCGACGTGAACATACCATGAATATTCAACTAAATGATAAGTGAAAATACAAAAAATCCAAGGCTAAAAGGTTTTACGTCGGTGCAAGATTCAAATCCTAGACGGACAAGTGCGCCGGCGCAGACGGGCAGCGGGATGGCAACGGGCGGGGGCGAGGGTCTACGAGGCTAGGGGACGAAGAGACGAGGCGCGGGAGGCGAAGATGGGTAACACAGAACCCGTCAGACCTGCAACCGGAGTCCGAAAGAACAAGACCCTCTCTCGCGAAATACCTCTACATACACACAACTTGTTTTCAACCTTATCTACTTAGCAATAAAGGTAGTAATAGCAAAACCCGATGTTACCATACGTTTGAGTTTCTCTACCTTTTTACAGCTCGCACTAAAACAGCTTTAAATCTACATTTATTTAATGAAACCTCGCTATTGACGGTTTTGACATAAGGATTCTATTTCTCTGCATTTTGTGTTTACTTTTCGATACGTAATTTCAACTCTATATCATAAACAGTTATGTAGATTTTTAAACGCGCCCGTCTGACGCATTTGAGTTCTTTTAGCTAACGAAAACGGATAATGCACAAGATATGTTGGATTTTCTAAGAATTGAAAAATGTTTGTCGTTATTGGACCATAGACTTTTTACAATATTTTTTTTAACAAAATTAAGTTGTCGTTATTTGAAAGCTATAAAAACTGGCCGGTTGTGAAACGGATATTGATTTTTACTAATACCAAAGACGCTTTTGTTTTATTTTCATGGTCACACCTACTTTTTATTGATTTTGACACTTTGATATATATGTAAGACTGTCTCGGTGGCGCAGTTGTAATGCGTACGCGTTATAATTGAGGTCAACGCTGAGGTCTCGGGTTTGATCCCGGGTCAGGTAAAGTGGTATTGGGTTTTTTTATTACGAAATGCTCAGTATCATCCCGGAGTCTGGAATTTATGCCCGGTATGGCGATAGGCTCGCCCCCTATCACATCGTGGGACGGAGATACGCTCGGCAAAATGTGGGTGTACTGGTTACACCTCTGCATACCCCTTCGGGGATTACAGGCGTGAGTGCGTATGATATATAAATAAATAAATAAATACACCCAACAGTCACACACATAGTCCTGACCCCACACTAGGTAAACCTGTATCGTGGGTATCAAGAACTACGAGGGACTTGCGGTCCCACAACTCCCAGACCCAAGACAAATATTTGTGAATCAGACAAACATTTGTCTAGGTGCGGGAATCGAACCCACGGCCTCGCGCTTCGCAACCGGCTACTCGCCCGCTGCGCCACGGAGGCTGTCAAATATGTAAGATCTTTCATTATTTCTGTCTGGCGTTATCTCAGCTTAATACCAGGGTTCGCTTTTCCATCATGATTTGATGGTGAATGTGGTATTATGTGGGGCGACCCGTCGCCTGACCTCTCAGAGGCCGCAACGGGAATCATGTTTCAGCTGAGTGTACTACGAGCAGGTAAGGCTTAGCGCCTATGTTGGTGGCCCACTTATACTACAAAGCAATAAAATCAAAGACTTGAATGTATACTACTAGAGAAGCTGCGGGGTACACAGAAATTGTACCACTAAGTTACGGTCAATTGACCGTAACTCAATATTACCATCTCGCTTACTCTCGACTAGTACCCCTATCGCGCTCTCTGTCTGTGAGCTGTCAAACTCCCGTTTTATGTGACGCTTACTTCCAAACAGCCCATCTAGTACTTAGTATACAAATCTTTGATTAATATAAATTATTCTTCAATTGTATGCGGTTCGGCACTAACCCCCATATATTTAATATGAGTTTACAATATTAACTTCACATTATATATTACATTGGGAAAGTATATTAATATGATCCGGTACATAAATACTCACTGTAACGTGTATGTCATGACCCTCAAATATGACCACACCTTTCTGTAACACTTTGTTTATGATATTACTCAATTATAAATCTATGGTCTTTATAATATAATATCTCCTTTTACTGATTCTAATAAAAAACATGATATTCTATATTTAAAATAGGATTACAAAACAATAATACCTACATTCTACTATCTATTGGTCGTGGGTCGCCTTCAAAATGTTATCTTGTCTACTGAATAATTTAACCTGAGTTTGGATACATGCATTGCATTTTCATGAGCGCTTGTCCCACGGCGTTTTAAAATGACTACAAAAAATTGTGGTGGGAATCGTCACAGCTATCTATCCACGTCGGATTAGAGGCTCACCGGTCTACTGTTGTTTGCTTTCGACGTGTTTTTTTAAAGTATTTAACGCTGTCTATCGTCAAAGAGTTTTTTTACGTCTGAGTAAGCAAAAAGAACCTTGTGTTTAGTCGAAATTATGCATTATGGAAGGTAGGAGCATCTCTGATTGACAATTGACATTATAGTAGAAAAGTCGCATTTGAAAAATAGCTTTATTGCTCTAGTGGCAGCCTTCATATGGTGAGAAACCGTGAGGTTCTGAATTTAAATCCCAGGTTGAGCAACCACAATTTACGTTTTAGTTTTCGATTCGAAAAATCACACGTGAGTTGTTCGGCATTGGAATTTGCGCCCGATATGGCGATAGGATCGCCCCCTATCACATCATGGGACGGATATAAGTTTCGCCAACCGTGGGTACTTTTCCCTGCCCTTCGAGGATATAGGAGTGAGTCTTTAAATTAACTTAAATAATCGTTAAAACACGAGAGAACGTCTCCCCAGAGGGGTTGACGTCAGGCAGGCGGCATGTCGGAAAAAGTACAAGGCAAATATTTCGTAACATGTGTTAAAAAAGCATGTTACGCTAACCCCACATCGAGTGGGAAAAGAGCAGGTAGAAAAAGAAAAAAAATTTAGAGCATTTGAAAAAATATTTCTTTAATTTGAATCATGCAGTAGGTAACCACAAAGCCTTATTCATGTCAATTACTTTAAACATAAAATAAAGTACTTCCCCTTTGTAATACTTTTCCTAGTACTCAATACTCATAATATGTAGATGTTGAGGTAGGTATTAAAAAAAATATTGGACTTTATTGTTTGTATTTTTTTTTATAGTATAGGCCGGCAAATGAGCAAGTGGGTCACCTGATAGTAAATGATCTTCACCGCCCATGCACGCCCACAATACTAAAATAATCATGGGCGCGTTGCCGACCTTAAAGGAAAGGGATAGGGAAGGGGAGGGGAATTTGAGCCTCCGGATATCTCACTCACCGCAGGAAACGCAGCAGCAAGCTACTACTTTACGCCGGTTTTCTGTGAGACAGTGGTAACGACCCGGACGAGCCGGCCCATTCATGCTGCAGATAAAAATGTCTACAGCGTGCCTCTACCACTCAGATACTGGTTATACTTTGTAATAATAGTTTATTTTATCATCCATAAGTTTTCTCCATGTAAACTTATTCAGGTCAAGCCAGTCTTATAATAAATCTATAACAATATTTAAATAGGAAAGCGTGTTTGTAAGTTAGTCCTTTTTAAGCCTCGGTAAAAAGAGGGTTGTTATAAGTTTTACCCCTTTTGTGTGTGTTTCCCTCTCTCTTTGTGTGCGTGTGTCTGTCTGTGGCATCGTATCGTCTAAAAGAATGGGCCGATTTGAATGTAATTTTATTATCTGTCAACCCATCCTACTATCTACTATTATAAATGTAAAAGTTTGGATGTTTGTGAGTTTGTGAATATGGATATTTGTTAGTCCATCACGTCGGAACGGCTGAATGGTTTTGGATGAAATTTGGCACACATGTAGACCATGACCTCCATTAGGACATAGGCTACTTATCTTATAGACATAGGCTTTTATATATAGGGGCTTTTTGTCCCGGAAAAGGAAGTTCACGCTGGCGGAGCCGTGAGCATAAGCTGGTACTTAGGTAATATATTTTTTTAATTTCCGAGGTTTTTAATTTTATAATAGTTACACACAGGGCACAGGGTTATATAAGTGCGAGGCCTGGGCGGCGGACACGTGGATGTCCGTCGTCCGACAGTTGAGGCCTCGAGGTGATGCGCGCGGTGTTCCCACGCGAAGCTCGTCTGAGCGGAGCAGAGGTGGGTGGATAACTCCCCCGTCACCCACCAACCGGAGAGACCCTCTATAAGGGCTCGCGCCGATGGGGCCGCGGAAGAGTACAAAAGCGCCCCGCAGCCCTGACCGAACAAGCGCACCCGGAGGAACATCGTTGGGTTTTAGTCCGTGGGAGTCGGACATAACCGCCCCGGCCGACCATGCGGTGGGGTAGTACCCATAAAGAATTTCCCAACGTGAATAAAAAAAGGGTTATATAAGTGTGTAGTTTACATACATACATACTTAGAGTAGTAATTTATTTGTTTTAATTTATTTATTTAGAGTTTACAATAGAGAATACACGTAACATTTACAAATTCCAATATTAGACAATAGAGTTTCTCTAATTACAGTAGTACAACATGCATATATTATATTCAGTTTATTAAAGCTAAATTAAATTGTATTAATGTTAAATGAAGTCATTAAATAAAATAAATACACCCAACAGTCACACACATAATCCTGACACCACACTGGGTTAACCTGTATCGTGGGGATCAAGAACAAGGAGGGGCTTGCGGTCCCACAACACCCAGACCGAAACAAATATTTGTGCATCTCACAAAAAATACCTCTGTGTGGGATTCGAACTCACGGTCTCACATTTCGCAGCCGGCTACTCGCCCACTGCGCCACTGAGGCTGTCAATGAAATTAATATTATTATTTAGAAGAAGATTATACATGACAACTTATTAAATAATTAATGAATTAGTTATGTCTCTGTTGCATTAAGCACAGACAACAACAAAAAAAAAAATAGTACTAGAGAGGAAAACGTACAATAATTGTAAGATGTGACTCATCTTTTTGGTTAGATATCGGTATTAAGTTCATTCATAAGTTCACGAAACCGCAAAAAATACGTAATACATACGCACTGACGCCTGTAATCCCCGAAGGTGTAAACAGTACAACCACATTCCGCCGAGCGTATCTCCGTCCCATGATGTGATAGGGGGCAAGCCTATCGCCATAGCGGGCACAATTCCAGACTCCGGGCTGATACTGAGCATTTCTTAATAGAAAAACCCAATATCACTTTTACCCGACCCTGGGATCGAACCCGAGACCTCAGCGTCAGCCTCAGTCGTAACGCGTACGCATTACAACTGCGCCACCGAAGCAGTCATATCGCCAGAAAAACAGAAAATTAAACTTTTCAACCATTTCAGAACTGATGCTGTGTTTTCTCCCCAGGAGCGGTGACGTCAGACAGGCGGCTGAACGTAAAAACTACAAGCCCTTCTGTAAAATGTGTTTTAAAAAGCAAGTTGCGCTGACTCCTCTGCGAATGGGTTAAAGGCAGGTGGAAGAAGACTGGGTTATCATGTCTTCTTATTACCGGCTTAGTTCGATATAACGTCGGCACGTCCACGGTCCGCTTTAAAATTTACATGCATCCACTTCCCCCGTCTTGAGCATCCTTCGAGACAATATGCGCGGGAGGGATGGGGGATATCCTATCGCCATACCGGACACAATTCTAGACTCCGAGCTGATACTTAGCATTATAATTTACTCCATTAATATTAGTGTTGCCTACCTACATGGATTAGTTAATTAATGGTAATTAAATAAATTATCATTAAAACTGGACTTTCTGAGAAAATTGGATACTTAAATTGACATACTTCTATGTATTATTCATTATTAGCTGTCCCTCGTTTCACCGCGGGCATGCTGCTCCTTTGTGTCATAGCGTGATATACATGTAAACTTTTCGGTTTTTTTTATAGTATAGGCCGGCAAACGAGCAGATGGGTCACCTGATGGTAAGTGATCTCCACCGCCCATGTACATTTACGCCCACAATACCAAGAGAATTATGGTCGCATTGCCGACCTTAAAGGAACGAGATAATTAAGGGATTGGGAATGGGAGGGAGATTTGGGACTCCGTATATCTCACTCAGCGTACGAAACGCAGCAGCAAACCGCTACTTTATGCCGGTTTTCTGTGAGACAGTGGTAACGACCCGAGGAGCTGCCCATACATGCTGTAGACAAAAGTGTTTACAGCGTGGCTCTACCACTCATTTCAATTCTTTAAATGATATTGGAAACGGCTTCTAAATCCACTGCATAGTTTAGATGATGCAGTAAGCCCAGCATGCAAGCTGCATTGCAAAACAAATAGCATATTAAAATAAATAACTTACGCCCGGTTTCCGAAAGGCTGATCAATGTTAAATTAACTAGTCAAATCTCATGTCCAGTCAAAATTGAGTTGCTAGAAGAACACCTTTGATTTGACACACATGTTAGCTAACATAACTTTCAACTTAATATGAAAAATCGTATGTCAAACGGTACTAAAGAGAGATCAAATATTATAATTTTTCTCACTAAATAACGTTTCAGCAACTCGAATTGATTTGACAGCAATGTCAACTCAAAGTTCTGTTAGTTGAATCTAGATTTGATCAGCCTTTCAGAAACCGGGGGTAAATGTTACACATTCATACCTCGATGAATAGTAATGATTAAGAGAGACTAGTAATTGCTCTGACTGTCCTGTGGAATGTGGCGTTACTAATAGGAATGATGAAGATAAACTGTGGACAGAGGCTTAATTGTTCTAGTGTTTACTGGGTGGTACCTCTCTTGTGTGCTAGAGTTTAGGTAGCTAGGTACCTGCGCTTCATTCCTGATACCAAGCAAGCACTATTGTATTTACTTATTGATTAGCTTGAGTGACGAAACGAACGGGTCGCTCGCCTGATGGTAAGCGTCACGCCTGCCAATAAACAAAAGCAACACCTCACAGAACTTTGAATTACAAAGCACTGAAGGACACTCTACTGCGTTCGTCACCCTGAGACATAAGATGTTAAATCTCATAATATAATTTCACTGGCTTCAATGTCCTTCAAACAGAAACACAACAGTGCTTAAACACTGCTGCTTGGCGGCAGAAATAGACTAAGCGGTGGTGCTAACCCAGACGGCCTCTCGTATACGAGGGATCTATTGTTGACAGCCTCCGTCGCGCAGCGGGCGAGTAGCCGGTTGCGAAGCGTGAGGCCGTGGGTTCGATTCCCGCACCTTGAAAAATGTTTGTCTGATCCACAAATATTTGTCTCGGGTCTGGGTGTTGTGGGACCGCAAGTCCCTCGTAGTTCTTGATACCCACGATACAGGTTTAACCTAGTGTGGGGTCAGGACTATGTGTGTGACTGTGGGTGTATTTATTTATTTATTTATTATCTATCACCTTATAAAACCGCCTCGTATTTTTTTTAAAGGACATTCAAGTGAGTGAAAACAGCATTATGGAACGTAATGTAACTAATCCAGAAGCTCTTATGCCTGTATCCCCGAAGTGGTTTTTTTTCAATGGATTTGTGCTGTTAGCCTATATTGTATTACAGCTTCACCTGAAAATAAAGCAGGCGCTTATGGCGCTCTAGCCAGAAATATGTATAGTGTATTTAGTAGCGATTAAGCACAGAGGCGCCTTTTAGAAGGCTCAGACCTCGGCTTGAGCAATCGCTGGGGAGTATGGTTTAGGGCCGCCTCTGCACATCATTATGCCGAGGGCCAGTTGTGGGAGCTCTTTGGACTCGCAGGCGTGTCCTATGTCGGGGTTGCGTATTATTATTGCGATTCGGACTGGGCAAGGAAAGTGCTGCTTCGATAGCGACTGTGATGGAGTCGTTGGGAACTGCCAAAACATGTTTGGGACGTCGACGGAGGAGGTGGTAGGGAGAGGTGCAACTATTGCACTCTCATTTCGCCGAGCTTATCTTCGTCCCATATGTCATAGGTTGCGACTTGCGAGCCTATAGCCATACCGGGCGAGTTTTATCACATTTAGATATAAGGTGTTATATAATGTTAGCTAAGGTATAATTAATTTGTGGCCTGGTAACCTCGTTACCGCTTATGCCATCGTGTGGTCAGGCCTCGATCAACGGCTGTGCTTTCAATAGATACTTTATAAACTAACGTGTATTTTACCTTGGTACTTATAAATAAACCTGACAAATGGCAATGTTTTTTTTTATAGTATAGGCCGGCAAACGAGCAAGTGGGTCACCTGATGGTAAGCAATCTCCACCGCCCATGTACGCCCACAATACAAAAGAATTATGGGCGCTTTGCCGACCTTAAAGGAAAGGGATAATAAGGGATTGGGAAGAGGAGGGGAATTTGGGCCTCCGGATATCTCACGCACCGTACGAAACGCAGTAGCAAACTGCTACTTTACGCCGGTTTTCTGTGAGACAGTGGTAACGACCCGGACGAGCCGGCCCATTCATGCTGTAGACAAAATTGTCTACAGCGTGGCTCTACCACTCGTAATGTTCGTTCCGAAGCGTTTTTATATTCGACAACGGTTTTACGGTCATATTATTATCACTTATGATAATAATTCTTCGCTTAATTATGCCACTAGGGTTTATTTCACAACGTTCGAATAAGATTTAACTACCAGCTAATTTATAAGACAGTCATTTATGAAGGTAACTAGTAGTCACCTTTCATCCGGTATACAGTATGTAACAATACTATTGGCCCTTTTTGGGTCGTGAAGATAGTCATATAGACAGCTTACTCAAAATAGTTTAACTAAAAAAATTATAAACAGAAGCGAGATATTATCCTTACACAGTCAACCTAAAATTTACATATTTAAAAAATGTTATTTGCATCTGAATTACTGTGTGTATTGACACAATTACGCTTGATCTACGTGGACGCCGCAATGTGCTATCTCGCTATTGCTCTAAGTCATCGCTTTTGCAGAGGTTATCAATCGAAATACGGTTTACAAACAATAAATTAATTCAAGTTTAAAAAATCAATATCATTCTTTTTATAGTCCAATATTCGTATGCACGGTTTTTCGTTGCGTTTGAATATCGATACTGATATCATAGTCAAAATGACCAGCAGGGTTTTGTGACATATTGTATAAGTAAATAAATAAATAGCACCAAACAGTCACACACATAGCCCTTTTTTTATTAACGTTGGGAAACCCTTTATGGGTACTACCCCACCGCATGGTCGGCCGGGGCGGTTATGTCCGACTCCCACGGACTAAAACCCAACGATGTTCCTCCGGGTGCGCTTGTTTGGTCAGGGCTGCGGGGACGCTTTTGTACTCTTCCGCGGCCCCAACGGCGCGGGCCCTTATAGAGGGCCTCTCCGGACACACCCATAGCCCTGACCCCACAGTAAGATACGAGTCTTGTGTCGTGGGTATTCCTAATCCCTTAGTTATACTGTTCCTTTAAGATCGGCAACGCATAATTCTTTTGGTATTGTGGGCGTACATGGGCGGTGGAGATCACTTACCATCAGGTGACCCATTTGCCCGTTTTGCGGCCTATGCTATAAAAAAAGGCGCTAATAGGTATAACATTGTAGGATAACGAGAGTAATTACTACTTACTTATTTTTTTTGAGATGTTTATAATGTGAAAGCAGAAGGGAGATTTACCACTGTGTCCTTTGTTACCATCGATGACATTTAAATAAAATTACACTCATTTAAATATTCTAATCAGTTTTTCGCAACGTTACGAGACAAACATTTTTCAAACATGTTGACATTGTATGACATTCAAGTATCAAAGTGTTATACCACCATATTTAATTTTATTATAATGAATTTTAGGAAACTTTACATATTCAAATATTTGCCTATATTTGCAACAATACTTCAAAATGACGTTATAACAGAAAAGTTTCGTAACGATGTAATTTTATTACTTATTATTTATTTTATTTAACCGACTGCCTCGGTGGCGCAGTTGTAATGCGTATGCGTTACGATTAAGCTAACGCTGAGGTCTCGGGTTCGATCCCCGGGTCGGGTAAAGTGGTATTGGGTTTTTCTATTACGAAATGCTCAGTATCAGCCTGGAGTCTGGAAAATGTGCCGGGTATGGCGATAGGCTCGCCCCCTATCACATCGTGGGACGGATATACGCTCGGCGTAGTATTGCACTTACTGCAATGTCCTTCAAACCATAGCACAATAGTACTTACACACTGCCGCTTGGCGGCAGAAATAGACTAAGCGGTGATGCCAACCTATCGACCAGTAATATAAATAAATTGCGTGACACATATATTGATGCATGCGACCAAACATGTGTTGGCGCGACACTAGGTTTATATTCTTATTCTTCTTGTATTTATTAGGGATATTATGTATGTTATGTATGCTGATATATGTTTATTTATATTCATAATATGTTTTTTTCTGTTTAGGTTTCTTCGTCATCTTTGCACGTGCCATGTACATCTCTGCATCACCCTAAGGTTGACTGGGAGAGAATGCTTATAGCATATAGTCCGCCTTTATACTACATGTATATGAAGTGTAAAATAAATAAATAAAGCCAAAGTAACTCGAAAAGATGGTACTTTATTATGTCACGTGATACGTCCAAGTTATGTGGACATTTTTGTAAGCACAAGACAAGTTGTCGCACAAGTATTTACAAATTTGAAACCATGTGATCTTGTGCAACGTATACTGGTCGAACTGGTTTGCATTTATTCGCTTACTGATTTCTATAAGACTATTTAATTTTATGTACACATAGTTCGATGACTTAGATTTTTTGTCAGTGCTTACGTCATATCTAGTTAGGTAAGTAGATTGACTATAAGTTGCAGTTTTGCGGGATTTCTCTTTGGCGAAATTTCGATGTGCATTCGGTTGGATGTTCATTTATTTTCAGAAAGTGAATAGTAGCGTTAATGGTATAATTATGTATAATTACCAATCTCGTACTGTGCAAAGAAATTGTGACGTCATATGACATTTGAGTGAACATTCTTGCAATTCGTCACCACTGACTCATTACGTACATTTACAGTCTACAATATAATGCATCGGTCTTAAAAGTTCCCCGAGGGTATAAACCCTCAATATTACGCTCTGTATGTATGTACTTATCTCTTGTGTACTCTTGTTTACATTTCTTTTAAGCATTTATATAACGGTGAAGGAAACATCGTGAGGAAACCTGCATACCTGAGAAGTTCTTCATAAGAATTTCGAAGGTATGTGAAGTCTACCAACCCACATTAGGCCAGTGTGGTAGACTAAGGCCTAACCCCTCTCATTCAGTAGAGGAAGCCCGTGCCCAGCAGTGGGACGTATATAATACAGGGCTGGTATTATTATTTATTATTATATTTATATAACAAAAACAATTAACAACTAACAATGTCTATGTAAATCGCTTAATTATCTTCTTATAACAAAATGTATCGCACCTAACATACTTTTAGTTTCATTTTTCAATTTTATCCTCAAATTGCAGTGTGATAAAGCAGGAGTATGATGGCGATGATGTTATATAAGGGATAACATATATTATGCATACATACGCATTCACACCTGCAGAGGTGTAACCAGTACACCCACATTTCGCCGAGCTTATTTCCGTCCCATGATATGATAGGGGGCGAGTTTATCCACACCGAGCACAATTCCAGACTCCAGACTGATACTGAGCTTTTCGTAATGAAAAAACCCAATATCACTTTTAGCCGACCCGCGGATAGAACCCGAGACCTCAGCGTCAGCCTCAGACGTAAAGCGTACGCATTACAACTGCGCCACCGAGGCATATATTATGTTCAATTAAAATTGTCCTATTTTGCGATACCAAACTTATGGTGTTTCTATATAATACCTGGTATTTGGCAGGCTGTAAATAGGTAAGAGGTGTGTATAGTTATTGTTTTGTTAACTAAATGGTGGATCGGCTATATAAACATTAAATTGAATGGATATTATGTCTGCATGCCAGATTTAAAACATAGTAAACTATGTTCGATAATTGAAATCGTTTTTAGGGATCCGTCCCAGAGGGCGCTTACGTGACATGCTAGAACGAAAAGAAAAAAGACCGTGAGCTCTTTCTGCGTAGATCGGACTAGTGTCAACTAACTTTTTAAATAATTAAAAATAAATGTATAATTTTAAAATGAAGGTAGCCAATGTAACATTAACTTTTCGAGACGACCTACACCTCAGTCTCTCCCGTGACCACGAAGGCTGAAAAGCTTTCGAAACGTCGGGACTAAAATTAAAATTAGACCGCGATAAAATCCGTATAAACTAGTTTTATTTCAATGTGTAATATTCGCGTAAACCTAAGAAATCACTAGGCTAATCAATGTTAAATTAACACGTTGAGTGAGATATGACTCATGATCCTCACACGATCGCCCTTTTCAAGGCAACCTGTGAATACATCATCAGGGCGTACCCTCTGGATGTAGTTCTCCTCGCGATCCGTATATACCGGATCGGTCATTGGGGTGGTTGATGATTCTCACGGGGGGTGAGAATCAAAAACACTGGTAATCACAATGTGTGGTATGTGCGGAAGACACGTGATATGCTGACGGGCGGCCTCGTGATCTCCTTCTTCTTGCCGTCCACGCGATATCAAACCCGACCAGGTGGAACCCAGGTGAGTGAGATATCCGAAAGGCCAAATGTATATGTACCAGGTTTTCTTTGCTTAAAGTTGGCAGCCCTGTAAGCGCGGTTAGTACGGCGGGTACGTCTCATATGCTTGAGCAAGACATCGAGCATCACACGAGTCACCGCAATTCTTTATTCCACTCACGTTTATTTATAAGCGGGCTTTGGAACTGACTGCGTACAGCCATAAAGTTTGATGCGAAAGTACCTATTGTGGCTGCGTTGTGCTGTGTTGCCATGTGAATTATGCATGTTTTTACAACGTGGGAATGCTTTTATTTATTATCTTTGTACAAATATTATAGATTTAGCATATAACAAGGAATTTATTCCCACAGCGATCGCGTTGTAAGAAGCATTGTAAACAACTGGTTTTTGGCATAGGTCGGAAACGAGCCTGATGGTAAGTGATCTCTACCGCTCATATACATCCATAATACCAAAGAATCATGGGCGCATTGCGGACCTTAAAGGAAAGGGATAATTAAGGGATTTTGATTTGGGTCTCCGGATGTCTCACTCACCGTACGAAACGCAGCAGCAAGATGGTAACGACCCGGTCGAGCCGGCCCGTTCATGCTGTAAACAAAAGTGTCTACGGCGTGGCTCTACCACTTAAAAGGAAAAGAGTTACAGGATAATATCAATAAAGGAGACCATGTAAATTTAGCTCATCCTAACTATTATTATAAATGCGAAACTGAGTTTGTTTGTTTGTTACGCTTTCACGCCTAAATCGCTGACCCGATATTGATGAATTTTGGTACAGATGTAGATGGGACCCTGGAGACGGTTATAGACTACTTTTTATCCCGGAATGAACGGCCATTCGGACGGAGCCTCGAGCAAAACTTAGTAATAAATAAATTTGAGTTATATTTACGTTAATCAACATTTATTATCAAACCACATTATGTTAGTCGGCTCACGACATCTACAAAGGCGTCTCTTATCAAGTTTATGACAACGCTTCAAGTTTTGTGACCTACTTGTGGATTACTTCTATTTGTTTTATGTTTGAATTATGATTTTCGTGATAAATGTAATCCCTCTATCAAGAGTGCTTTTATATTTTTTCAAGAAACCATCAATGACGATGGGTATTTTGAAATGGACTACTTGATATCATTTGTCAGTATCATATCAATGTTAAAACTCATTAGTAGATGGTTCTTAGGTCTCTGACCCAAAGAGAGTTTTTTTTTATTCGCTTGAGTGACGAAATGAGCAGGTCGCTCGTCTGATGGTAAGCGCAACGCCTACTTATAAACAGAAGCAAAGCCACACAAAACACTGGCACTGGAGTTTCACACTGTTGCTTGGCGGCAGAAATAGACAAAGCGGTGATACCAACCCATACGGCTTCTCGCATACGAGAGACCTACCAATTGAGCACCGGTTTGATGGACATAGATGTGTGGAAGTTACTGGGAATGATGTATTTATATGTTTTCAAATTTTCCCCAGAGGGGTTGACGTCAAGCGGCCGGTCGTAAAAACTATAAGCCAAATCTTTCTGTAACATGTGTTAAAAAGCAAACTGTGAGTGGGGCAGGTGGAATAAGAAGAGAACAGATTAAAATAGAAAAAATATCTTGTCAATTTAATTTTGCATAAGTTTTACATAACGTCGATTTCATTGTGATACTAATTCAGATTATAGAACATTGATAAAAATCTAGCATCTGCTCTTTCCAATACTTGAACGTGGTCAAGCAATTGATAATACAATTAGGTATGTTCCACCAGGATCAGAGGCTAAATGGACACAATCGTGGGTATTGGATGGACGAGCTCACTTGACCCCGCGACCGATGCTGGAATGTACGCACGTGATCATGCAATATTATCTTAATACCTGAAAGATCTTTTTATGGTTTGTATTTTTATTCGACATGAAAAATAGGAGTTTCAATTTGTCAATGATGAATTAGGAAATAAGTTGTAGCTACTTACTTACGACTTTATTTTTGCTTTGTAATTAAAAATTCTGTGTGGCGTTGGTCAGTACAAAAATAAAAGCAAGATATTTAGACATTAGAAACCATATTATACATATCATACAAGGTGGTAGCTCCCTTTTATGCGAGATACCGTTTGGGTTGGTTTGAAGGACAATGAAGCCAGTGAAATTATTGGGCATTATGAGACTATGAGTGGTAGAGCCACGTTGTAAAGTAGCAGCTTGCTGCGTTTTGTATGGTGAGTGAGATATACGGAGGCACAAACCCCCTCCCCTTCCCAATTCCTTAATTATCCTTTTTCTTTAATGTCGGCAACGCACCCATGGTTCTTTTGGTATTGTGGGCGTACATGGGCGGTGGAGATCACTTACCATCAGGTGACCCAATTGCTCGTTTGCCGGCCTAAAAATAATATAAAAAAACATAACATCATATGGTGACGAGCGCAGTCCAATGCCATGCAGTGCTTTGTAATTCAAAGTTTTGTGTAGTGCTGCTTCTATTTATGGGCAGGCATAGCGCTTACTATCAGGCGAGTGTCATGCTCGTCTAATCATTCAATCTAATAAACAAAGGGGAGGGGTAATTTTGGCCTCCGGTAATCTCACTCAACGTATGATATGCAACAGAGTGCTGGCACTTTACGTCAGTTTTCTGCGGGACAATGATAATTCATTCATTCTGTAGACAAAAGTATCTACAGAGTGGCTCTACCAATTCGATATTCTGAGATGGGCCAACATGTTTCTCAGGTGTATGAGCTCGGCCCACCCCCTTGCTACTTTATGAATACAAATCATTTAAATAAAACTAGTTTATACGGATTTTATCATATATTTTTTTTTTAACGTCGGGACTAAAATAAAAATTAAACCGCGATAAAATCCATATAAACTAGTTTTATTTCAATGTGTAATATTCGCGTAAACCTGAGAAATCACAATACAAATCATTATTATAAACTTATAATAACTATAATGCATTCGTTTGTTGATCGATACACCAGAATATTCCTTCACTTGATATCTTACACAAATGGATATTGTTTGTACACTCGTTACGTAACATTGTTTGTTTTGATATGCAGTGTTTATTGGAACCATTACTGTTTGTACGTCCGCATTTCGAATGGGACTATGAATTGGCACTTATAATTTTTTCATGCCATAGGCCGGCAAACGAGCATTCGGGTTACCTGATGGTAAGTGATTTCCACCGCGCACAATACCAAAAGAATCATGGGCGCGTGTGCGCATGTATATCTGTTTGTTTAAATCGTATCTTTTTCCTCATCTTATGCATTCACTTTGATTGTTGCATCACCCAACGCAGACCTTGTTGACTGAGGGAGAATGTATATATAGCAAAGTCCGCCTATATACAATGTATATAAAATAATAATATCAGCCCTGTATACTGTGTATACACGGACGTATGCTATAAAAAAAAAATAGGTCGATCTCCAATCTCTATCACTTTTTCATGATTTTGTTTAAGATTAATGATTTATCAACAATAATTAGTATTAATACGTTCAGCGATCTCTTGATTTCTTTCTAATGATAGTTCAGGCAAGATTGGGATCTAGTTCTTAAGCTTACCTTATCAAAGTACTGCCAACTAGCTGTTATTGCTGATAATAATAGATTTATCAGTGATAAAACGATCATTGTAATTGTTGAACTATTGTTATAATATCGATGGATCGAGTTTCGATTATGATCCTTCGAGGCTGATAACAATTTCACCTATTTCAATACAACCGACTAGTAATTAGGCAATTAATATTACGACTTAATTTCATTAACATTTGAATTCTTGTGCCATAGCACGCTAATAAGTGCTAATGCTATTTGCTAATATGAAACAATAATTTAGTGTTCCCGCGGGTGGATGAGGATCGTTATATGTTTTGAAATAAAACTAGTTTATACGGATTTTCGGGAGGGACTGTTTACTGTTAACTTTTCGAGACGACCTACACCTCAGTCTCTCCCGTGACCACGAAGGCTGAAAAGCTTTCGAAACGTCGGACTTAAAATAAAAATTAAACCGCGATAAAATCCGTATAAACTAGTTTTATTTCAATGTGTAATATTCGCGTAAACCTAAGAAATCGTTATATGTTGCCACCGTTGCTGCGACGCGCTCACACACGACCGAATGAATTCATACTATTAATACTACTAATTTGCGAAAATATGACTTTGCATGCTAAAAGTTTATGCGAATGCTAATTAATCCAATACTACAGCCGACCGTTGACAATATCTTCTTAAAATTATCACGTGAAGAGAAAACTTCGGACCCCTTTTTAAGTATATTGTGCGTACGGTGGAGTGTGAGATTTGTCATAGTTACAGTTTATATGGAGGAGTGCAGGTTGCTATTTATTTATAATATACTAGCTTTTGCTCGCGGCTCCGCCCGCGTGAATAGACTTTTCCGAAATAAAAAGTAGCCTATGTCACCCGGGGATAGTGTTGGTTCCCAACAGTGATAGAACTTTTCAAATCGGTTCAGTAGTTTCGGAGCGTATTCAATGCAAACAAACAAACCAACAAACAATCAAATCTTTCCTTTTTATAATATTAGTATATGTAAGTAATATGTATGTTTAAATAAATAAAGAAAATAAAACATTAATTGTTTACGCTCACACTGACAATGTCTGAAATTCAAATCTCGCTGCTGTCGTATTTTTTTTTTTTTTTTTTTATAGTATAGGCCGGCAAACGAGCAAGTGGGTCACCTGATGGTAAGCGATCTCCACCGCCCATGTACGCCCACAATACAAAAGAATTATGGGCGCGTTGCCGACCTTAAAGGAAAGGGATAATAAGGGATTGAGAAGGGGAGGGGGATTTGGGCCTCCGGATATCTCACTCACCGTACGAAACGCAGCAGCAAGCTGCTACTTTACGCCGGTTTTCTGTGAGACAGTGGTAACGACCCGGACGAGCCGGCCCATTCATGCTGTAGACAAAATTGTCTACAGCGTGGCTCTACCACTCGCCGAACATAATTCAAAATAGAACAAAATTCAAATAATAGGTCGCGTTTTGACCACTACATCCCACAGCCACTCATAGTCCTGACCCCACATTAGGTTAACCTGTATAGTGATATCAGGAACTACGGTGCTTTACCCTTCCACAACATCCAGCCCCGATGCAAATACAAAATACAAATGTCTCCATGCGGAGATTGAACCCGCGGTCTCTCGTTTCACTGCCTGATGTTGATGATGCTGCGGGGTAGGGATATCTCACTGACCATACGAAACGCAACAATTAGGTGCTACTTCACGTAGGTTTTTTATGAGACAGTGGTAACGAGCCGGCCCATAAGTGCTGTGGACAATACTGTCTACAGCGTGGCTCTACCACTTAACAATACCTTTAGCATATAGATTACATAGCTCCTGTACAGGCACGTGAGTTAATTGAGCCAACTCCCTCGGGAACTGCCGCGCTGGCTCGGCAATTACTAAGGCCTTGGCCGCCTACATGGCTGATTGCTTCGTTCATATAACTCTTGTGGTCTAAAATGCGTATCCATTAATCCCCACTCCACCCAATGTTATGTGTAGTAAGATTGAAAATTGAATAGCAGTGTGCGTCATTTTATTTTCGACTTCATGTTGATGTGACGATATGTTTAATGAGTGTCGTATTTCTTGATTCCTTTTCATAATGAACTGTCTTGGTCATGTGTTAGTTTGGTGATGAATTAATTTATTAGAAACGTAATATTATTGTTAAAGTGAGTACAGTCAGTTGCACTGCCTAATCGGTAAACGATTAGCAAGTTGGGTAGCTTACCCATGACGCGGCCGTTGAAGCATAGTGACAGTTTTGTCTACAACATGAATGGGCCGGCTCATCCGGCTCGTTACCACTGTCTCACAGAAAACCGACGTAAAATAGCAGCTTGCTGCTGCGTTTCGTACAGTGAATGAGATATCCGGAGGCCCAATTCCCCTTCCACTTCCCAATCCCTTAATTATCTCTTTCCTATAAGGTCAGCAACGCGCCCATATTTTTTTTGTACTGTGGGCGTACATGGGCGGTGGAGATCACTTACCATCAGGTGATCCCTTGCTTTTTTGCCAGTCTCTGCTATAAAAAAATCCAAAGTAAATCAACAGGAAATGGCATAAATCGTCCATCCTTTCCCAATCCCTATTCCCCTTTTCTTTCCCTTAAACAATATTAAAATTGAGTTGACGACTTTGAAGGAAAAGAATAGTGTATGCGAAGAGAAGTGGATTGGGGCCTCCAAAGACCTTATTAAATCCCGGTACCTACCAGCCCAATGTCCAAAGAGATGGAGAAACTTTGTATGAACAATCAGCACACATTTCGTTGGCATAAATAGAATAAATTGTAAAATAATTATGTAATAGTACACAAGGTATCCATCCTGTGTTTGAGGCGAGGAGATATACATCTATTTATGGATGTAAGGAAGTAGACTATTTGCATCCACTTGTCTCTATCAGGTGGCCTTGCTGCTATACGTAACTGAAGTTTAGGGTTGCCAACCATTTGTCTTTCTGCCTGGCGTTATCTCGGTTTAAAGCCAGGGTCCGTCCATAATAATTTGACGGTTGATTTGATATTATGCAGAGCGATCCGCGCCCGTCTCGACTTCCACAACCCGCATTCGCCATTGCCTCGTGCCATCGAAAACTTAAACACAAATTGTTCGTCGTGATTGCCTGACGTGGGTTATGAACCTAGGACGGCACGTTTTCTCAACCTAAGTAAGCTGTTACTGGAATGAGGAGGCGATCCACGCATATTACAAGCATGTCTTCACTTTGTTATATTAATTTGTGAAAATTGTCGTCGGCGTAATTTTAAAATCATCTTTTTGTATCAAAATGTAATTAAAAAGTCATAGGTAATTAATCATATTGTGCCTTATTTATTGAATGTTCATAAATCAGTAATATATTTCCTTAATAAATTATTTAAAAAACATATGGAATTTCCAAGAAAATAATCCTGCGGTTCAATGACTCGAATTCCGCTTTGTTTCAGATGGGCTGCGGAATTACCACAGGTCTACGTGAGACAGTTACTTTGCACAAAATTGGCAACACAGACAGGGTGAAGACGCATCGGATACAATAGAACCTTTCCTCATAAACTGCGTTCTTTACACGAGGGCCGTTTTTTTTAACTTTAGTGACGAAACGAGCAACGACAAAAACGACAAATGCCCAGTAATTTCACTGACTTCACGCATACACCTTGTAAAACTTGGGTTGGCCACAAACCATTCGATATAAAATATTTGTACCCTTTCTTCGTAGGCGGTGTATATAAAGCTACTACCCAGTGACACTACCAATACAGACTTTCGCATACAAGAGATGTACCTAATAGTTCGAATAAAGACATTAGTGAAAGTATCTGGTGTACATAAATAACATAGATTTACAAAACAAATGGTCGGCGTGAGGTATTCCATCATGTTACCGTGTTATTAACACTAGCCAGCGCCCAGCCTCCAGGTACTGATGTGTCACGATCCCAAGCAGGTAGGAGCACATACACGAGTCACTGTAGTGATGGACTGATGCCGTATTGATTTTAAATGTATCGATATTTGCATCGACTATTTAGTAGGTGGTATGTTACATTTATTTTGAATGTGTTGATTTAAATCGATTATTTAGGTGTACTGCCGTATTGATTTTAATGAATCGATATTTTAGTCTATTACTTAGTAGTCATTCACAATATAAATATATTGAATTTGCTATGTGATACTGGTGCGCTTTCTTGCTTGGTTTTACGTACTCAGACAGACCTTCTTCATACGAACGATCGATTACTTATAGATAAACCACACAACTGGCGGTTCACCCGCGGGGCAAGAGTTAGGTGGAAGCGGAAGGATGTTCAGGTATTTTGGGGGCACGCGGGAACGTCTCTTGACGGCAGAGAGCTCAAGTGACGTTGCCGCGTGCCGACCTCGTATATTGAATCATAATATATTGAATTTGTTAGGATGTGATGATGGCCTCCACGACGTGTCCGTCGACGGCGAACCTTGTAGTTCCGGATTAAGTTTTTCGCTGATGTGAGCGAATATGGCTACCTGGCCCCAATTTAGAATTGAAACTCCTATCACAGGACGCACAGAAAAGTTGCCCTGAAGAGTTGTAGGTGGAAGTGTACACAGTTTTAGGCCTTGCTTTCTGCAACTGGCGCTTACTGTCAAGGTGTTCTAGGATATACACATTATTCAACGTCATGTCTGTCTCTATTTGCAAAAAAGAATAAATATTGATTCAGTTAATAATAAAAACCGATTATTACGTGTTTATTACAGTTTGAGTTCCGAACGTGACTTTATGCGGCCACTAAAAAAGCTGCTACATAAGATACAGTACAAACGGAGTCTCCGCTACAACTCTAAACTATCGACATTCCACACATGTATCGACAGCTATCAGCACTATTGACGCGTAAAAGCAGTAGTCGTAACCCGAGACTACTTTCCTAACGGGTCCTTTTCTATCCCTCTTTCTCTTAGTACAATCCACGATCTCCCGTCCTTGTCTAGCGTAGGTGTAACCCAAATAACTGAGTGCAGTTGGATAAGGGTTCTTAATTGTGTTTTCTAAGAGTTTTCGATGAATAGTATTGTTAAGGCCTATTGTTGATTGGAACGTACTCGTACATACGTGTAAAAGATGTACAGTTTCTGATAATTTGAAAAAAGACATAAGCCTTTCTAATAGCCAGGGAATTTGCATACTTACAAGGTGGCAGGTCCCTCGTATGCGAGCGGCCGTCTGGGTTGGTACCACCGCTTTGTCTATTTCTGCCGCCAAACAGCAGTGTGTAAGCAATGTTGTGTTTCGGTTAGAAGGACATTGAAGCTAGTGAAATTACTGGGCATTATGAGACTTAACATCTATGTCTCGGGATGACGAGCGCAGTCCAGTGCTTTGTGATTCAAAGTGCTGTGTGGTGTTGCTTCTGTTTATGGGCAGGTGTGACGCTTACCATCAGGCGAGTGACAAACAATTTTAGCTCTAGTTATTTTTTACCAAATTGCATGATTGAAACCGGTGAAAATATCACAATATAGAATATTTAAAAACCAAAGACTTTAAGGTATACTAGGCAGGCTGTTTAGGAGTAAAATTGTGTCACATAACGCAGGAGTTTGACAGCTCACTGACAGGGAGCGCGATAGGACTAGTTTTTTTTTTTTTTAGATGGACGCTTGCTGATAGCCTGACGAGAGTCGGCTTTAGTCAGCGACACCGGACTTTCGGGCGAATGCTTTAGGCACTCCAACCCTAAAGGGGTACTAGTTGAGAGTAAGGGTCAATTTATACTAGCGCAGAGTCAAAGCGCATCGAAGCGTCTATCCAAAACTGAACATAACAAATTCTTCGGAATTCGCTGATGGGTGCGCGCGTATTCGCGCGCATCTTTTTAAAATCTCAGAAGTAATATGTGCGTTACGCTGTGGAGTTAAGGTTGAATTTGTTATGTTCAGTTTTGGATAGACGCTTCGATGCGCTTCGACTCTGCGCTAGTATAAATTGACCCTAAGCGAGTAGATAATATTGGGTTACGGTCAATTGACCGTAACTTAGTGGTACAATCTCTATATACCGCGCATTTTGTCTATTAGTATACATCAAAGTCTTTGTTAAAAAACAATAAATCTGAGCTGATTTATTGAACTGAGTAATAGCGCGGTAAGGTCACCGCCAGACTCCAAACTGGTTCTACGACCGCTGTATTCCACTGACAATCGATACTGGGAGATTTGGCTACGTTCCACGCATCTTGGAGTTACCATATTTGAAAGCTTAAAACAGTTACGTTTGTGTTAAATACTCTAGAATTGTGGGTCTATCAAATGATTCTAATAAATATCACATTGATAAAATATATATATTTATTGAAAACACGTATTTATCCCTATGACTTCTAGTTATTACACATAACTACAAAAAAGAGGCGGTTTTTAAAAACAATTATTATTTTTACTGAGGTAATTTTTCCTTTGGTAGGTCATCTTTGTCATACTATTTATGGTACGCTCTGTACATTTAGTAAGTACATATACGAATTGAGAACCTCCTTTTAGCATCGATTAAAACCGTCGCAGGAGACTCAGCATAAATCAAAAATCCTCAGTGGCTTCATCGAAATAAGATAACTAGAACGATCATTCTCATATGCATCTGCCAAAAATACGGCGCCACTTACTTACACATGCAAAGTGTAAGTAACACTACACACGTAACACTCATACACGCAAAAAAAATATGAACGTTCAAAATCAATTTTATTTCATAAAAGTTAATGCCTAAATATTAAATTTCTAAATCGAGATACGACGTTTTGCACCGCGCAAAAAATTTGACGTATTAAGCTAGAGTTCATGAATCAGTTTATGAATTGATGAATGTGAGTGTGTTTGTGAGCTGGACAGTCATTTATAGCCCCGCCCCCTTGCACAGAGTTTTGGTGAGGCCATGTAAAAATTCTGACAAAAAGCTGACATATCAAAATAAATATGGGATATCGGAATGCTTTTCAGTTTTATCGGCAGTGTGTTGAAGTTATTTTTTTACTAGCCTGAATGGCGAAACGAGCAGCTCGCTCGCTTGATGGTAAGCGTCACGCCTGCCCATTAACAGACACAACACCACACAGAATAATGAATTAAAAAGCACTGCATGGCACTGGACTGCGTTCGGCATCCCAAGACCTTCCAAGACATAAGTTGATAAGTAGGTATACCTAATGCCCAGTAATTTCATTGGCTTCAATGACTTTCAAACCGAAACACAACAGTGCTTACACACTGCATACGTAATATCTTTCTTTCACTAGTCCTGTATTATAGACGTCTCACTGCTGGGCACGGATCTCCTCTACTAAATGAGAGGGGTTAGGCCTTAGTCCACCACACTGTCCTAATGCGGGTTGGCAGACTTCACGTACCTTCGAAATTCTTATGGAGAACTTCTCAGCTATGCAGGTTTTCCCACGATGTTTCCTTCACTGTTAAAGCAAGTGATAAATAATAATTAATAAACACGTAACTTAGAAAAGTCAGAGGTGTATGTACTTGGGGCTGGTTATGAATCTGCGACTTTCGTCTCGACATTCCGTACGAGTCACCGCTAAGCTATCATTACTATTATTCATTACATTATTAATTTCGGAAACAAAATTATGAAAATCACTTTACCGCAAAATTATATAATACATCTACTTGATATTACTTACGTACTTACTTACGTTAAATTACAAATGCCAATGATATAATGTGATTGACATTAGCAGACAGTCCCCGCTGAGCTATCGCTGCTTCACATAATACCTATATAATTTATAATTATTACATAATTATGAACCAAAATTATTGATGGACCATATTAAGGTAACTATTATTTATTTTCACAGCACACATCGGTTTCCGCTTACAAATTTTCCTCTATCCATACTCGCAAAAATGTGTTTGATTTACGAGTATACATCGAGATAGTCGCTCGCCTGCAATAGCAGGTTTCTGTCACGTTTTGTATGGTAAGTGAGATATCCGAAAGCCCAGATCCCCTTCCTCTTTCCAATCCCTTTTTTTTAAATTCAGTAATACAAAAACTTACGAACTGATACCACTGTATTTAACTGTTTGTGCAATCTTGGGGAGTGCCCCACAATTCAATTCAATTTCAGGATCAGCAAAACAATACGAAATGTTTACTAAATGGGACTATGAGTACCTACCATAATATTGGATTAGTACGTCTTCTTTCTGGATAATATCAATATATTTTTTAAACTAACTCTAAACTTGTATCTTTTAGTTTCATGTCTTCTATCTTTGGGTAAGCTGTTAAGTATGTAAGGAATATGTTTCCTAAGGGTTTTATCACCATATACATTAGTGAGTTTGGATACAATATTGTTTCATCTTGTATAATGTATAACCTCAATCATTCAACGCGTCCATGTTTCTTGAGGTAATGTGGAGCTTTATAAGCGGTGAAGATTACTATCAAGTGACCCATTTGTTCGTTTGCCGGCTATAAAAAAGATGCAACATTTTCGTCGAGAATGTTTTATCTGTGCCCGTGCGTGTCTTTACGTATCTGTACTTAAAAAGACACAGTGCTAGTTTTTCAAGTAAAAAATAAGTTTGAACAAATACTGTTGCCAGGCAAGTGTTGTTTGAAGTCAAACGCATACACATTGTACACGCATAGTGTATGTATATGGTATGAATGTGTGCGTGAGTCACAGGTCAGACAGCGCCAGTCAGGTTTGCTGTAGCCGTGAGAAATTCCTAATTTATCTAGACTTGCTAGTTAACCTCCATTGTAGCTGACACGTATTGTGTTTTGTAGAATAGGCGATAATGTAAATTCGTTGTCCGATATTGACTACAGACTCTCTATTATTTTTCATCTTTGAAATGATTAATATTTTGGTCTAATTTATTAGTTTAAATAAACAGCAGCGATAGCCTAGCGGCAAGTGGTCCGGACTGCTGACACGATAGTCGCTTATGAAACATCGCGAGGAAACCTGACAAATGCTCGTTAAGAACACAACACGGACACAATTCCAGACTCCAGGCTGATATTGAGCATTTCGTAATAGAAAACCTCAATATCACTTTTACCCGACCCGCTGATCGAACCTGAGACCTCAGTGTCAGCGGCAGTCGTAACGCGTACGTATCACAACTGCACCACCGAGGCAAGGTTTAAAAATAAATGCCAATAATACATATAATAATAATTAATAATTTCACCCAACAGTCACACACATAGTCCTGACCCCACACTAGGTTAATCTGTATCGTGGGTATCAGGAACTACGAGGGACTTGCGGTCCCACAACACCCAGACTCAAAATAAATATTTGTGGATCACACAAACATTTGTCTCTATGCGGGAATCGAACCCATGGCCTCTCGCTTTGCAGCCGGCTACTCGCCCGCTACGCCACGGAGGGTGCGAGCTAATCGTCATAACCGGGCACAATTCCAGACTCCGGGCTGATACTAGGCATTTCATGATAGAAAAACCCAATATCACTTTACCCGACCCATACATAAATCATGTACTGATTGAGCTAAGCACACATCAGAATACTTACTGATTTCTTTACGAAAAATCTGAGCATTACAATAAAACAGGCCTAGGGCACAATCAAATTCAACAGACAATTATGTAATCAAAATAATTCAACACCATTTTTTATAAAACCAAACCAAAGGTGTAAATAACGTTCTCCGTCTCAGAGTATAATTTAAGTAGTGTTTATTCGAAGAGTTGAGTCTCATTCAATCAGTGTGCCGAAAGGAATGCAGTCTCAGTCGATCCAGACCGCACACACGCACACACGCACCAACACAAATAAAATTTCTGTGTGTGGGTCTCTCGCTCTACTATTGTGTGCTAAGTCATTGTAACTCGACTCGATTCTTTGTGAATTTAATGAAGCGATGGGGTGTTAGAAATGCTAAAAAAATCTGCTGATCTAATCGCTGTATAAAATTATAAGTATAACCTTTTTTACTTAATTTTTGTTAACGCAGAATTTGTCAAAGATGCGTTTTTTAATCGATTAGATTCTATCAATTTACCAATTCATAGTCATACCAAACTGGATGTATTACTTTTAATTTATACCTAAAAGCTAAAAACCGTTAAAAATCTGCTACCGCGCTGGATTTCTGCCTTGCGATACTTCATATTCGTCAAGATCATTAACATGGGCTAAAATCTTAAGTAGCACTGCTATGTTCCGGTTTGAAACCAGTGGAATTAATGGACATTATAAAGTATCGTATGTCCTAGGGTGACGAGCGCAGTGTGGTGCCATGCGACACATTATGAGTGGTATGGCTTATGATTAGGCGTGGCTCGTACCTACCATCAGAAGAGCGACCTGGCGATACTGCCATTCAGGTGAAAAAAACTGATTAAAATAATTCATAAGTATCTCTTACAATTCTTCTATAGACTGTTTATATGACTGCTGCGTTTCGTACGGTGAGTGAGATATCCGGAAGCCCAAACCCCCTCCCCTTCCCAATTCCTTAATTATCCCTTTCCTTTAAGGTCGGCAACGCACCCATGACTCTTTTGGTATTGTGGGCGTACAAGGGCGGTGGAGATCACTTACCATCAGGTGATCCACTTGCTCGTTTGCCGGCCTATGCTATAAAAAAATGACAAAACTATTACGAGTTTAGCTCGAGTTTTTAGTGATTTGTATTCTTATAGTAGCGCTCTAGTTGTATGAACAGTCAAGTCTTTAGTATCATAAGCGTTAGACACACAAACACATACACACAAGACACACAGCCGCAACTTTTTTTATTGCTAATGATGTTAATATAGATACATTATAACCAGTTGAGACACTGTGTTATTAACTTTGAATGTATGGAAGTTTCGGCGTAACTGTACGTTTAGCATTAGTAAATGTGGGTTTAGGCGCGGTTAGATTAATAAGTGCAACATTTTATGCTATTTTTTTTATTGTTGACAAATTACAAGTGGGTCACCTGATGGTAAATGATCTCCACCACCCATGAACAACTACGGTAGTTTTTTATGTGCTGTTAACCTATATTACTTTTACAGCTTCACCTGACAATAAAGCCGGCGCTTATGGTGCTTTAGCCAGAAATATGTATAGTGTATTTAGTAGCGATTAAGCACAGAGGCGCCTTTTAGAAGGCTCAGACCTCAGCTTGAGCAATCGCTGGGGAGTATAGTTTAGGACCGTCTCTGCACATCATTATGCCGAGGGCCAATTGTGGGAGTTCTTTGGACTCGCAGGCGTGTCCTATGTCGGGGTCGCGTATTATTATTGCGATTCGGATTGGGCGAGGAAAGTGCTGCTTCGATCGCGACAGTAATGAAGTCGTTGGGATCTGCCAAAACATGTTTGGGGCGACGACGGAGGAACATATATATCACAAGAGTTATGGACGCGATGCTGACCTTATAGTAAAGGGATTATTAAGTGATTGACAAGGAGACCCTTTGGGGACTACAGGGGTGAGTGCGTAGCCCATTGTTGGTGCAATAATTGCGTAGTATTTTTTGTGTATTTTTTTGTTTGTTATTTTAACTCTGTAATTATTGCTCTAATAATAAACTTCCTTCTTTCTTTCTTTCTTCTATGTATGAGAAGGGGAGGAGGGTTTTGGGCCTCCGGATATCTCAATAACTGTACGAAATGCAACATCAAGCTGCATTCACGTCGGGTTTCTGTGAGACAGTGGTCACAATCCGGTCGAACCGACCTATTCATGCTGTAGACAAAATTAGCAACTGTGGTTACTACTTACTTTTTTCAGTTTACCTAATTTTTATACTAGCTTTTGCTCGTGGGTCCATTCTTTTCCCTGGATAAAAGTATGTTCTAATCCAGGTCATGCTCTATCTATGCGCATTTCACTTAAGTCGGTTCAGTCTTAACAAATATCCAAATTGCCAAACATCGTAACTTTTGATGAAACAATCCAAAGTTGACAGCCTCCGTAGCGCAGTGGGCGAGTACGCGGCTGCGGGCGTGGATTCGATTCCTGCACAGAGACAAATGATTGTGTAAAGTTTGTCTCGGGTCTGGGTGTTGTGGGTTGGCAAGTCCCTCGTAGTTCCTGATTCCCACGATACAAGTTTACCTAGTGTGGAGTCGGGACTATGTGTGTGACTGTTCAGTGTATTTGTTAGTGTCTCACATTTATAATATTAGTAGGAATCTATACATTAGTAGGAAAGGAGGATGACTGTATTATAATACATAACATTTGCTCGCGGCTCCGCCCGCGTGAACGGCCTTTCCCGGGATAAAAAGTAGCCTATGTCACCCGGGGATAGTGTAGCTTCCCAACTGTGAAAGAATTTTTCAAATCGCTTCAGTAGTTTCGGAGCCTAGTCAATGCAAACAAACAAACAATCAAATCTTTCCTCTTTATAATATTAGTATAGATATAGTATAGATTATAATACATCTACAATATAATGTACATGTACATTATAATGTACATCAGATCGTTCATAACAAGTTTAATCGACAACGCAAGTACTTGGAAATGTATTAATAACAATGACAAATCGCAGTGTAATTTTTGCATTGTATTACAGTTCATTTAACACCTGCTTAAATATTAGCTTGTTAAGTACTATCTTCAGCAGTCTTTGTTTTTAATAAGAAAATGAAGCAAGTGGGTCACCTGGTGGTAAGTGATCTTCACCGTCGATAAACAACACCAGAAGAATCATAGACCCGCTGCCGACTTCAAAGGAAAGGGATAATTAAGGGATTGAGAAAGAGCTTTTTTTATAGCATAGGCCGGCAAACGAGTTAGTGGGTCACCTGATGGTAAGTAATCTCCACCGCCCATGTACGCCCACAATACCAAAAGAATTATGGGTGAATTGCCGACCTTAAAGGAAATGGATAATTAAGGGATTGGGAAGGGGAGGGGGTTTGGACATCCGGATATCTCACTCACCGTACGAAACGCAGCAGCAAGCTGCTACTTTACGTCGGTTTTCTGTGAGACAATGGTAACGACCCGGACGAGCCGGCCCATTCGTGCTGTAGACACAAGTGTCTACAGCGTGGCTCTACCACTCACAAAACAGAGAGGCGATATAACTATCGACGACAAATATCTCGGGTAAAAGCATCGAAATAAGATAGCTAGAATGATAACTCTTATAGGAATCTGTCAAAAATACGGCTCCACTTACTTACACATGCAAAGGTAACACTTATACACGCAACAAAAACGTTTAAAACCAGCTTTATTTCATAAAAGTTAATTAAATTTCTAAATAGAGATACGACGTTCTGCACCGCGCAAAAAATTAGACGTATTAACTAGAGATAAGTGACTACGCTTCACCTGATGGTAAGAGTAGCGCAATCGTAGATCGGCAGAATTATGCCGGCCTGCTTAATTGCTATTTCACACTCCGTTTAAAACATCCCATATTGTAGACAGGAACACGAGTGCCGGAAAACTATTTACTATATCACAGCTTTGTGGTCCGACAGAAGTATGATTTTGCGAACCTCTTGGTCCGAGCCGAGATGGAAGAGACCACGAAGCTGCGGTTTCGTAAGCTAGCACGCGTGGTTCTGTTCAGGAAAGGCGAGGAAGGAATAAGTAAGTTAAATACATTAACCTTATCGCATTACTCTTTCTTGGCAGGAGGGTAAAAATACGCGGAAGCTTTGAAGTGTCATTTCTACTTAAATTTTCCTTATTTAACAAAACAATTCTAGATAAGGATCATTCATTGTCGGTTTCCGGAAAGTACAGGTGTACAATTGTTTGTTAATCGGTTTACGAGGAATTTAGTTTCAGAATGATTCAGTGTTAGTTTAATAATTTGTAAGTTACTCACACTTAAATACATACGTACTCACGCCTTTAATCCCCGAAAGGGTAGGCAGAGGTGTAACCTGTACGCCCACATTTCGCCGAGCGTATTTCCGTCCCTTATGAGATAGGGAAGAGCCTATCGCCATACCGGGCACAATTCCAGAGTCTAAAACTAAAAACGTATTCCTTACATACTTAACAGCTTACCCTAGGATATAAATTGTAACTGTAATTATAAGTAGATAATAAAAATATTTGATAGGCTCTGATTGATCTCATGCTATAAAAAAACTTCTACCTGCATTAGGCTAGCGTGGTGGACTGCAATGCCTCTAATTAGTATTGGAGGCTTATGCCCAGCAGAGGGATAGTGGTACTGGATAATATTATATCATCCTAAGGAACATGTGCACGTGTTGACAATGGTGTTATACCCCACGCTCTATGGGTACTCCTTTTCTTTTTTTTATTAGCTTGCGTAATGAAACGAGCAGGTCGCTCGCCTGATGGGATGTGCCACGCCTGCCCATAAACAGAAGCAACACACAGAACTTTGAATTACAAAGCACTGCATGGTATTGGACTGCGCTCCTCACCCCAAGACATAAGATGTTAAGTCTCATAAAGTCATAGTTGTTCATAGTAAATTCACTGGCATCAATGTCCTTCAAACCGGAACAAAACCGTGCTTACACGCTGCTGCTTGGCGGCAGAAATAGACAAAGCAGTGGTACCAACCCAGAGAGTCTCTCGCTTACGAGGCTCCTACCACCTCCAGTAGAGGTGACTAACATGCCCGTGCGGTCTATAAACATAATTTCTTGTATAAAACTTGCATTATTATCAACAGTGTTTCACATTAAGCGATAACACATACTCCAATGAATATTCCGATAGCTGAATGATAACCTCAATATTTGTAGTTGTATGAAATGCAAACTTTGAATAGGTAGTTAAAATTAACTAGGCAGTTAGAGGCTTAGTTAAAGCATAACAGCTAGTTCATACAGAAACTGGTCATAGGACCGTTTTAGGCGATTAGTGTGCGATTCGATTGGTAGTGGCGTGTGTAATAGGTTTTTTATTTTTATTGCTTAAATAGGCAGACGAGCAGATGGCCCACCTGATGGTAAGTGGTTACCGCCGCCCATGGACCTCAGCAATGCCAGAGCACGGCCAAGCCGCTGCCTACCAAAAGGTTGTTTTTATATAAGAAGTTATGATGGTACGTAATCTCCATCATCCATGAACGCCCACAAGACCAAAAGAATCATGGACGCGTTGAAGACCTTAAAGGAAAAGAATTATAAGGAATTAGAAAGAAAAGGGTAGATTTGGGCCTTCGGAAGTTTCACTTAGCGTACGAAATGCAACAACAAGCTGCTAATTCACGTCTTTTTTTGTTAGACAGTGGTAAAAACTCTATCGAGATGTAGACAAAAGTGTTTACAGCTACTACCATTTTATCAATATTAGAAGTTTAATAGACGCGTTGCCAACCTTAAAGGAAAGGGATAATTAACGGGTATAAAATTGGAGTGCGGATTTGTGTCTTCGGAAATTTCATTCAGTATGCGAAACCTTACTACAAGCTATTTTACGTACGTTACTTTCTATGAGATGATGGTAACAGCCCAGTTTGAGCAAATGGTATTAAGTATGAGAGAGCTGACATACATCACAGTATTCTGGTTCCAGAAAAACATGCCAGTTTGCCAAATGTGTTATTCTGTTTGTCAGCTGATATTAGATGCTGGACGATGGCGGGAAGAGTAACTTAAGGAGACTTAGAGGAGGAGAATTTATCTGAAGAGGTAATGAGAAGTAGATGAGAGAGTGAGAGAGTGGAACAAGTGAAAGAATTTGTGTATCTGGATAGCATGATAATGAGATATGGGAAGTGCGAGGAAGATATTGAAAGGAGAGTGCCGGCAGGTAACAGAGTAAACGGAGTCTTGCACGCGATAATCATCAGCCAAACGGTATCACGAAAGGCACGAATGGCTGTTGACAATGGTGTGCTGGTACCAACACTTATGTATGTCAAGGTGGTAGGTCCCTCGTATGCGAGAGGCCGTCTGGGAAATTAACACTGCTTTGTCTATTTCTACCGCCAAGCAGCAGTGTGTAAGCACTGTTGTGTTTCGGTTTGAAGGACATTGAAGGCAGTTAAATTGCTGGGCATTATGAGACTTAACATCTTATATCTCGGGATGACGAGTGCAGTATTCATTAATCCAAAGTTCTGTGTGACGTTGCTTCTGTTTATGGGCAGGCGTGACGTTTAACATCAGGCGAGCGACTTGCTAGTCTCGTCATTCAAGCAAATAAAAAAAAGTCCATTAATCTTTATTAGGCGGAAGAAGCATGAAAGACGAGTAAATACGGTAGAATTGCGCTCTCTACGAAATATGTGTGGACCCTTGCTGACTGGATGAGGAATAGTGTGATAAGGGATCGCTGTAAGTTGAAGAATGATGTGGCGACTAGGATAGAAAAGGGTATGCTTAAATGGTTTGGCATATGGAGAGGAGATGAAAGATGACTTACGAAAGGTATTTATCATACAAATGTGTATTGTCAGTAGAGGACGCCCGAGGAGAACGTATGCCGATCAAATAAATGATCTCCGAAAAGTGCACGTCACGAGTATCGTCAAACGGTGAAAATATATGAGAAAGTGTATGAATGTGGAAGAGGTGTGTCAGGCTTGTGGCACACAATAGTTTCTGCCTCTCCTAGGGGATATAGACGTGAATGTGTATGTAAATATATGTATGTATGTAATGAGAATTATTATATTTTCGATTCAGTTCAGTGGTATACTGGTCGGCAGTCATCGCACCCAGTAGCCCATCACATCCTAAATAAAACTAAATAAAAACTTAAATTAAATATAAACTTCTTTATTTCTGGCCCAGTCAGCAGTGAGATGACTCTCTCATTGATCACGCCAGCGCGAAACATCCTAACCGTATTGTTATAGGTTTTTTTTTTATTTATTTGATAAAAAAGGATATGCTAAATTTGAGGAGAAGAAAATGCATTAGAGGCTCTATCCATAGGTCTCTAGTAAAAAAGAAGCTGGAATTAATTCTGTAATAAATCCCTTAAATATTCATACCAATCAATTTAAATCACAACAACTTAAAACGCAATATTTAATCCATGCCATAAATTTTAAATCCTTTAAACGTTTGCTCGTGATTGATTTTTACACTATTTATGTTGATAAATCACTTAATCAGTTAATACTTTAATCCTCTACGAAAAAATCTATGTTTAATTACATTTTATCAACGTGATGTGGCACTGTTGTGGCAGAATGGTCACTTTCTCGTACGAATTTCTTTGTTTAATGTATAATTTAATATATAATCGACATAAATATTGTTACTCTTGTGAAAAAAAATCTTAAAATATCTGAAGAAAGTGTTTTTGTGAAGGCAATTATATAGATACTTATCTAGTTTGTAAAATACCACAGGAGTAAGGCGTGGCTGCTTCAGCATTATCATGATCGAATGATTTAATTAGGTATGTACTATGTACCAAGAATCGATATAATATATCTGTAATTAACTATTCTTACAATCAAACATTAAAATTTAATTTTAAAGGCACCATTAATATTTAAGTAAAACGTTTAATTTTATAAGTTTTATAATTATCTCAACCCTGCAACAATCAAACTTAGACTGATGAAAATGTGCATTAAAATATTAATACAGAAATTTCTTTCAATGGTCCGCTTTTACTAATTGTGTGCATAAAAAGTTAAAACAAAATATATACATATGACGTAACTTATTCTAAAATAACAAAGGAAGTTATACGTAGTTTTAAATTAGGAAATAACTATTAGTGGGTGTGTTTCGGAGAAAGAAAGTTCTGAGTAGTCCAAGGTAGACTCAGAGTACCTATCTAACTTAGTTTTCATCCGGGACGTCAATGCCAACAATGAATCTGATAGTACTCTTCGATACTGAGTGTCTTAGCTACTCCGAATTTGTTATTCCGAACACGGCCATTTATTTTAATATTGCGAGATATAGGTACATTCTAAGGCCCGTTCTAAGAGTGATGTAACCTATGTAAAATAACAAAGCACATACAGTTTTAAAATGCAAAAATTATCAACAATTTTATTTGCTTTCCGCAACACCAAATTTCAAGTAGTTAACCAAATCTGCTAACATAACAATTGAAGGTAAAACATTAGTTTACTTAAGTATCCAAGAATAGTAAAAGTATACAGAATTATTACGTCCCATGACACATACCTCATAAGCCACACATCATTACGGATATGATGACCTAAGCATATATTAAACAACAGAGAAACTTGTGGACATATTGATAACTAGCGTTTGCACGCGTCTTTGACCGTATGAATGTTCTGGTGATTATAGATATATTGTTTTTATCCTGGCTCGGCAAAGTGACTACGCTACACCTGATGGTAAGTATAGCGCAATCCGTGAATGCTGTCGACCAACGATAGACACTGAATCTATCTCAGATCGGCAGAATATGCCGGCCTGCTTAGTTGCTTCTTCACACTCCGTTTAAAGGATCCAATGTTATAGGAAGGAGGAAACACGTGCGCCGGCAAGCTATTCCACAGCTTTATGGTCCGACAGAAATACGATTTTGCGAACCTCTTGGTCCGAGCCGAGATGGAAGAGACCACGAAGCTATGGTTTCTACTCTTGTGTCTACAGCGCGAATGGGCCGGCTAGTCCGGGTCGTTACCACTGTCTCACAGAAAACCGACGTAAAGCAGCAGCTTGCTGCTGCGTTTCGTACGGTGAGTGCGATATCCGGAAGCCCAAACCCCATCCCCTTCCTAATCTTATACCTTTCCGTTAAGGGCGTTAACGCACCCATAATTATTTTGGTATTGTGGGCGTACATGGGCGGTCGAGATCACTTACCATCAGGTGACCCACTTGCTCGTTAGCCTGACTATGCGTTAAAAAAATAACAATTAATACTTAAACAGAATTTTCGTAAACATAAAGTCTCTATTTCTTAGCGGATGGCTACTCCTTAAATATTTTAACGTTCCTACGTACGCCTAATTTCCAATTCGCAGCTGTTTTGAGATTTTGTGATCAGAGTAGGTGGCTTTTATCCGGCTGCGCGGAGAAGAGAGAGTTATGCTTTTTCATTTAAGCTATTCGAATAGTTGTACCACTGGACCTGAGTTGGTTGCCGAACATTTAATCATATCTTCTTCCACATGCAAGGGCATTCCCCACTCGCAGTCGTCGGCGGAAAATGCTAGTTAAACGATATTAAATGAAAGGAGGTTCTCAATTCGACTGTATTTTTTTTATGTTTGTTACCTCAGAAGTTTCGACTGGGTGAACCGATTTTGATGATTCTTTTTTTAAGTTTGTTAAAACATGTTACAGAAAGATTTCATGCTTGAAGTCACCCCATCTGGGATTATTTTATCATATAGGTACTGAATAAAATGATTTTTTATCTCATAACATTATCTGCCGCATGAAATATCGTGACAATAAAATGAGCTACTTTATAAATACTACCTATAAACTGTAACTTATGCTACCAAAATATTCGATATAAAAAAAAAATACATCAAAAACTATAACTAATTATCAATAAGTATGTAGAAGAATTACGCTATAAATTCTGAACGCATAAATGGACCAGCTCGATCGAGTAGTACCCACTGGCTTTTGCTTGTATTACGCGTTAGTTTTAGAAGGCTTAAATCCTCTTATCAGTCCCCACGGCAACGATTCTTTTGGCGTTGTACCTCTGCTGTAAAAATAATATAATACAAAAAATAACAAAATTACAAACAAACACCGAAATAGATACGTACAGATTTATTGATAGAGACAAAAAACGTTAGTAGCATTGTAGTGGTATTTCCGACTATCGGAATGAGGTTTTATCAGCCCGTGTATATAGGTAAAGTACATATTTGCTTTATGATTTACATAATTTTGTACAAATTATATATTGTTTATGAATACTTTGAAGACTTACGTAATTAAATAGTTTTGCTTACGGTTCCGTCCATGTGGAAGTATTTCCCGTCATAGTTCCAAGATAAAAAATAACCTATGATATTCACCAGTTGATAAACTATCTGTATGCTAAGCTAGTGATAGAGCCATGCTGTAGATATTTTTATATACAGCATGAATGGACCATCTCAAGCGGATTGTTACTACTGTCTCACAGAAAACCCACTTGAAGTAACAGATCGCTGCTGCGTTTCATACGGTGAGTGCTTCGAGAGGTGAGTGAGATAGCTGGCGGCCTAAATCCCTTTCCCAGTCCTTCAATTATCCCTTCTCTTTACGGTCGGCAACGCGATTTTGTGGGAGTATCTGAGCCGTGGAGGACACTTACCATCAGATGACACACTTGTTCGTTTGCTGGCTATAAAAAATCCTAGTTGATCCTTTGCTGCTTGAAAGGGGGACAAACCCACTTCCGCAATTTTTATGTCATAAAAACGTTTTATACAAATAGTCAAAGACAAGCATAGGACACTCTAGATAGTCAAATCGGGCGACGGCTCGAGGAGCTTTTTAAAAGACTGTTCAGAGTGAAGATCTTTATTAGACTTAATATTCATGTACAATTTCCCTATTTATAATGTGGAGCGATGTAAACAACACGCATTACTTATTCTAGAATGTTCGACATGTTGACAATGAAAGTGCTGAGGTAGCGTCTGGAGCACGCCTGTGATGTCTCAAATTACATAAAAACAACATGTACTTGTTCTAAGACGTGTTGACAATGAAAGTGCTGAGGTAGCGTCTAGAGCACACCTGTGATGTCTCAAATTACATAAAAACAACATGTACTTGTTCTAAGAACTGTTTACTGTTTTACAAAATGTGCTTAGCTTGCGTCTGTGGTACGTCCTGTGATGCGACACCATCAGATCGTACACATACTCTAGGATACGTAACTAGATAGAAAATATTTATGCTCAACTACAGTCATTGATTTCGAGAATTTACTTACTCACCGTAGCCTTTAAAATTTGTTGATCCACAAATAACATTACCTCGTCACTCTTGTCTAAAGGTTACTTTACATTAACAGAATGTTTGTAGAGAAATTATACAATATCGTGTATCCCTTTTGAGTTCACAATATGGTCTTTTTTCTTCTTCCTCGGAGTGTCACCCAGTGTAGGGCTCTCGCGTTGTTCGACGTTGACTGATCATCTGATGAATTTCCGTGGCGCAGCGGGCGAGTAGTCGGCTGCGAAGCGAGAGGCCGTGGGTTCGATTCCCACACCGAGACAAATGTTTGTGTGAACCACAAATATTGGTCTCGGGTCTGGGTGTTGTGGGACCGCAAGTCCCTCGTAGTTCCTGATACCCACGACACAGGTTTACCTAGTGTGGGGTCAGGACTATGTGTGTGACTGTTGGGTGTATTATTATTATTATTATTATTTGGCGGGAATAAGTTGGATGGGATATCAGAGGATATAAGAAAGATTATTTCGTCCATACACCCGCCACTGTATCTCCTATAAGCCAGGATCGAAAATGGCATACATATGCAATGAAGCTTGCTGAGTCTCTGGAAATACGAAGCTATCTTTATCCGGCAATGAAAAAGGAGTTCGAAATATAACCTAGTGGTCTTTAGGACATCGAAGATATGGAAATATTGGTCTTCATTTGGCAGTGAAATATACTTCCTGTTGCAAAATATTTATGTCTGCATTGTCGGGCCACAAAGACGAAACATACCTAATACCTGTACCATTGTGATTATAAACAGACCCTTTTCTATCGTTAAATTCAATAAAATCTTGACAATAATTTTAATAAAGGATTAGCAATATTGTAGTAGATTTATTTTAATAGTGCACCAACGCTTATAATATCATTTTATAAAATCATTTTATGATTTGCTTTTTGATCAGTAAAGAAATAATCGATATTCGATTAAGTGAAAACCTGTTTCAATTCTTCTCTATTTAAGTGTTGAGTTCATATGCAAATCCTGTGAATCATATTGTTTTAGAGCATCATTATTTATTTTCCTATTAAACGTAACGAATAGTTGGGCATATTTATCGTTTTCACAGTATCTTATCACGTATCATCGAGATACGCCGACATACTCGGAGACTGACGGGAGTTCGGTTCGCACGTCTAGTTTTGTTTGTTTTTTTTCGTGTTTCACAGTGATCGTGTTGTGATACTGAAGTGAAGCGTAAGGTAATTTAAGTGTTAAATTTATACTTATTTTTCCGAGTTTTAGATAACCGATGAATCCCTTTGTTAAGCCTCGATTCAAATTGTGTATCTAAAGGGGATGAAAAAATATTAGATGTGCTTGCTTTTTATGTAATTGAGACAAAGATACAATGTAATTGCATTATTCTGCGATATTTTTTGGTTACAATTGCAATTAGCTATCATTGTACTAGTGTTCGTTGGAAATGCCATTTCATTGTTGTCATGTTAATTTTATCTGAAAAATTCTACTTTTCTACTACCACTAGGCTCCCATTGCGACAGTTTAATTTAAACATACATACATAAGCTCACGCCTGTATCCCCAAAGGGGTAGATAGAGATGCAACTAATGCACCCACAGTCCGGCGAGCTTATTTCCGCCTCTTGATGTCCCCGCCCCATATCGGACATAAAACCCAACGCTGAGCAATTCATGTGTGATTTTTCGACATGAAAACCCACAATCCGACCGGTTTCTCAGCTTAATAGCACACTATTCGATTTTTACATTTATACAGCTTTTCAGAAGCTGCCTTTGTTGATTCAAGTAAGTTGATCAACTATAATCGAACCATGTGAACCCGTTAATGCCTACGATACGCTGTCACTACGTGGACCACGCAGGCTTTGTCACTACGGGTTTGATTCCCGCACAAAGACAAAATGTTGGTGTCATTCACAAATATTTGTTTCGTGTCCGAGTGTTTTCTCCCCACAGAGTTTGATGTCCGGCAGGCAGCCGGACGTAAGTACGAGCCAAATATTTCTGTAACATGTTATTAAAGCATGTTGCGCCGACCCCACCGCGAGTGGGATAAGGGCAGATGGAAACAGAAGCAGCTCAGGATCTACGATTTTTCGAACCGGGGCAGACGTGATAGTGACTGACTGACTGACGTGACGTGACGTGACTTGATAGTGACGCCCCTCCAGCGGTTGAGATAAATTACTTAAAAAACTCACAAATATATAAAGGTTGGCGTTTTTCGTGAATGGGACAATAAGAACCCTTTAATAAAGTACTTTTCACTTTTGATGTGGGCCTGTGTGGCGCCTTTTTCTTACAAGTCGACGATGAGCCAACCAGGCTTCCGTATGATAGGCGCTTTGTGGAGCAAGAACATATATTATGATTTCACGCCCCTTGAAACTGCCGCCCGGGGCGAGTGCTCCAGTTTGCCCCTCCCCCCTAGACCTGGAACTGAAAAGAAGAGACCTACAGTTTTTCGTAGTTTCATGGGCGGGTAAAATATATTGCCAATAGAAACATGTAAGTGTCGTAACATTAAAGCCAAACTAAATAAACTTGCCTGGATTATCCGATTTTGATACTGTATAATCCACTAGCTTTAAAAGTAAATGATTACAATTGTATTAAAAATTCTTTAAAATATCGGTTTTTAGTACATACATATCAAATACGCAACTACGCCTGTATTCCCTGAAGGGGTAGGCAAAGATGGAGCCAGTAGGTACACACCGTTTATTTCCGTTCCATGTGATAGGGGACGAGTCTATCGCCATACCGGGCACAAATTCCAGACTCCGAGTTTTTCGTAATAGAAAAAACCCAATATTACTTTTACCCGACCCGGGGATCGAACCCGAGTCCTCAGCGTCAGCGTCAGTCGTAACGCGTACGCATTACAACTGTGCTACTGAAGAAACCAGTGTATATCCAGTATCTTCAGGTCGGCATAATTCTGCTGACTGCCGAATTCTGTAGACGGCTGGTGAAGTGGCTTACTTTAGTCCAAGTTCCAAAAACTAGTTTTGTCGCCCACACGTCGGTAAACTTACGTTCTGCGTTAAAACACTGACATACAAACTAACTACCACAAATAGAGTGTATATAGAACATCTAACGAAATTATTGATTGCGAACTACGCTGATTTTTGTGTAATCTAAAAACAATATGAAAATTGTTTTTTTTTGCACTACATATTAATTAATTTTGGTCAGATAGCAAACAGTCATCCCTAACGAATACCAAATATAATATTAAGAATTGCAGACAAAAAACTTAACGAATAATAAATCCATTTCATGAGTAATTCATTTTGGGTATATGTTCGCATGATGGAAAAATAATATTTTTGTTATCGCCGAAAATGCATCAGCTTTAAATTAAAAGTGAAATGTTACTCATTTTAAACAATCTTGATAATAAATGAATTAATATCACAAGTTGTTTCAACCGAGATAAGCTGTGATAAGACGTGTGACGTCACTCAAGGAGGTGATTTACTCAAATGATACATATTTGTGATTTTGTGCAATAACGAATACACGGCAAATTGAGAACCTCCTTCATTTTTTCGTAGGTAAAAAAAGTAAAGTTAGCTTCAAATCCAACTAATTGTAAGTCGGTGTTATTGGAGTTCTCAATGAAATATGAAAAGCGTCGCATCGGCTTTAAATTGGTTACATTAGATTGTAACTTTTGAGAGCTTTTAACTTAGCCCCAGTAGAATTAAAAAAATATATAATCTGTGTATTGTTGGACAGATTCTTCTTCTTTTCCGACTTTCCCTTATCCCACTTGCAGTGGGTTCGACGCAGTATGCTTTTTAACACATGTTACGACCGGCCACCTGCCTGACGTCAACCCATCTAAGGAGAAAACACCCAGATACGTGGATCACAAAAACATTTTGTCTCGGTGCGAGAATTGAACCCGCGGCCTTTCGCCTTACTGCGGCTACTCGTATCCGCGTAGGCTGTCAAATATCGTTACAAAGATTCAATAAATGAAATGAATGTGACTTATGGACATTCCTTTAGTTGAATAAATATACGTAGGTAGCATTAGGCAGAAGGTTACAATAGCAATAAAGCTGTAAATCCTAAGATTTGATAACAAAGATATTGTGACACTTTACAACAGTACAACGTACCTATATTTACACAAATACTGCAGTATTAAGTAAATGATATAAATAAAATCAACTATTTCTAACAATTGCATTGACATAATGAACGGCAGTTATAGTACATTCTCAAAGGGCCTACGAAAATGTATATTGTATCACAATATGTAACTAAGCTTAAGTTATCCAGAATTTGACTATCTGTTTCGATGTACTGTGTATTATTAGCTTTCTAACATCCTAGTCCGCACTTTATTGAATATATATATATATATATAAGGGCGCATGTTTTGGAATACAATCTGGTTTTAATGATTGTATAGTTATAAAGTTGTACTAATGTATTGATTGTACTCTGTTTTGCGTCTTAAATAAATAAATAAAAAAATAAAATTTAGTTAACAACAATTACAAGGTGGTAGGTCCCTCGTATGCGAGAGACCGGCTGGGTTGGTACCACCGCTTTGTCTATTTCTGCTGCCAAGCAATAGTGTGTAAGCACTGTTGTGTTCCGGTGTGAAGGACATTGAAACCAGTGTAATTACTGGGCATTATGAGACTTAACACCTTATGTCTCGGGGTGACGAGCGCAGTCCAGTGTCATGCAGTGCTTTGTTATTTAAAGTTCTGTGTGGCGTTGCTTTTGTTTATGAGCAGGCGTGACGCTTACCATCAGGCGAGCGACCTGCTCGTCTTGTCAAAAAAAAGTAATATTTTTTTCTTAATTTGGAACATTTGGCTCCATGGCATTTGAAATATTTGATAATCTTGACAGCCTCCGTGGCGCAGTGGGCGAGTAGCCGGCAGCGAACCGAGAGGGCGTGGGTTCGATTCCCACATTGAGACAAATGTTTGTGTGATCCACAAAAGTTTGTTTCGGGTCTGGGTGTTGTGGGACAGCAAGTCCCTCGTAGTTCCTGATACCCACGACACAGGTTTACCTAGTGTGGGGTCAGGACTATGTGTGTGACTGTTGGATGTATTTATTTACTTATTTATTTACTAACTAGTGCCATATAAAAGTGCCATTATTTTTTCGTTAATTGCCACTTGATTGATTTGTAACTATCGCACTCAGAGATGTTAATTAACTTTAATTGACAATTAGATATTTCTTAGAATTAGATTGTTTTCACACTTACCCATGGTACATGCCTATGTGCAATGGGAAAACATCACCCATGAATGACACGTATGGAGAGTTTTTTTATAGCATAGGTTGGAATACGAGCAAGTGGGTCACCTGATGGTAAGTGATTTCCACCGCCCATGTAAGCCCACAGGCCACAATACCAAAAAAAATAGGGGCGCGTTGCCAATCTTAAAATAAAAGGGATAATTTAGGGATTGGGAAGGGTAGGGGGTTTGGGCCTCTGGATAGATACTCACCGTACGAAACGCAGTAGCAAGCTGCTAGTTTACGCCAGTTTTCTGTGAGACAGTGGTAACGGCCCGGACGAGCCGGCCCATTTGCGCTGTAGACATAAGTGTTGACAGCGTGGCTCTACCAGTCAAAGTTTCGCCATAATTTCACTACAACTTTGTGTAGCGGTTCATAGAATATACCTTCTTCCTCCACGAGCCGTAATCCCACTCGCAGTGGGGTCGGCGCAACATGCTTTTTAACACATGTTACAAAAAGATTTGGCTTGTAGTTTTACGCCCGGCCGCCTGTCTGACTTCAACCCCTCTGCGGAGAAAACATCCAGACCCGAAACAAATCTCACAAATATCTGTTTCGGTGTGGGAATTAATAATAATAATAATAATAATACACCCAACAGTCACACACATAGCTCTGACCCCACACTAGGTAAACCTGTGTCGTGGGTATCAGGAACTACGAGGGACTTGCGGTCCCACAACACCCAGACCCGAGACCAATATTTGTGGTTCACACAAACATTTGTCTCGGTGTGGGAATCGAACCCACGGCCTCTCGCTTCGCAGCCGACTACTCGCCCGCTGCGCCACGGAGCTGTGAACCCGCGGCTTCTCTCTTCGCAGCGGCTACTCGCTTAATGCGCCATGGAGGCTGTCCATTCATATAGTGCTAATAGTCTCCGAGTAAAATGGCCATGACGTACGCACGGACAGACGGACAGATAGTCAAACGGACATGATGACGAAATTATAAGAGTTCGTTTTGCCATTGCATTAGATTAAAGATACTTTTTGGTGTTGTATGTATATGAATTCTAAAGCATAATATTTTCCCTAGTCTTAGTTAGCTATAAGTGTACTAAGATATACATACAATATATACACACTCACGCCTGTAATCCCTGAAGGGATAGGCAGAGGTGTAACCAATACACCCACATTTTGCCGAGCGTATCTCCGTCCCTTATGTGATAGGGGGCGAGCCTATCGCCATATCGGGCACAAATTTCCAGACTCCGGGCTGATACTGAGTATTTCATAATAGAAAACCCAATACCACTTTACCCGACCCGGGGATCGAACCCTAGACCTCAGCGTTGGCCTCAATCGTAACGCGTACGCATTACAACTGCGCCACCGAAGCACTAAGTGTACTAAGATATGTTATCAAAATGCAAATATAATTCAATCTTTCATATTTATTCAACTACAAATAATTTTTGTTTGCTATGTAAAGTTATGTTTGATGTAGATCAAGGCTTTATGATAACTTACGTTTAAATATATATTTAAAAAAATTATAACCAAGAATGAAGATTCACATTTTATTTTAATCGTCATAATAACCAGTGACATAATGTCAATGACAGCTTCCATGGCGTAGTGGGTGAGTAGCCGGGAAGCTAGAAGCCGTGGGTTCGATTTCCTCATAGAGACAAATGTCCACAAATATTAGTTTCGGGTCTGGGTGTTGTGGGACAGCAAGTCCCTCATAGTTTCTGATACCCACGATACAGGTTTACAAAGTGTGTGGTCAGGACTATGTGTGTGACTGTTGGGTGTATTTATTTATAATAATAATAGAAAATCATGATGGGAAGGCGGGACCTGGCATTAAGGCAAAAAAAATGCCTTTTAGACATCATTACATACATACGCACTCACACCTGTAATCCCCGAAGGGATAGGCAGAGGTGTAACCAGTACACCCACATTTCGCCGAGCGTATTTCCGCCCCTTATGTGATAGGGGGCGAGCCTATCGCCATACCGGGCACAAATTCATATTATTATATAATATCCATATATAATAATATGAATTACATTATATTTATCACAATTAAGTTTTTTTTCTTCAGCCCTGCTATCATCCAATGATATATAGCAGCAGTTCGAAGAAACCTCCAGAATGTTAGCAGCCACGATATCAACGTTGAGCCCGCGCGTGCGGTTTCAAGGGTCCAAGCCGAAGATCGAGAATTTTGCCTTCAAGCTGCACTACCAGCTGACGGTGACCATGTTGCTGGCCTTCGTGATCCTGGTGTGCGCCAGGGAGTACTTCGGAGACCACATCAGATGTCTATCGGATCAGGGCGTCCCTGACCACGTTATACAGACGTACTGCTTCTTCATGGCTACGTTTACTATTGTAAGTACTTTTTAAACAACTTTAAAGGAGGAGATTCTCGATTCGAAGCCAATTTTATGGTAGATTCGATGACGAAACGAGCTGGTTGCTCCCTTGTTAGTAAGCGCCACGCCCGACCATAAACAAAAGCAACACCACACAGAACTTTGAATTACAAAGCACTGCATGGCACTAAACTGCGGTCGTCACCCTGATACATACATACAGGCGAGCAACCTACTCGTCTCATCATTCAAGCTAATAAAAAATATATAACTGATAATACTGACTGCCTATTTGACGCAGTTGTAATGCGTACGCGTTTTGACTGAGGCTGACGCTGAGGTCTCGGGTTCGATCCCCGGGTCGAGTAAAGATGGTATTAGGTTTTTCTATTACGAAATGCTCAGTATCAGTCTGGAGTCTGGAATTGTGCCCGGTATGGCGATAGGCTCGCCTCCTATCATATCATGGAACGGAGATACGCTCGGCGAAATGTCGGTGTACTGGTTACACCTCTACCTACCCCTTCGGGGATTACAGGTGTGAGTGCGTATGCATGTATAACTGATAATGTTTGTTTCAAAGGTGCGACATTACAACGAAAGTCTCCTCCAAGGTGGGTTCCTGCCTCATCCTGGAGTGGGGCCGATATCAGCGAACGATGAAAAATTACATCACACGTACTACCAGTGGGTGCCATTCATACTCTTCATTCAGTCCATCTGCTTCTATATGCCGCATTATATTTGGAAGAAGAAGGAAGGTGAGTTGGAAAATTACGTTTTATGAGCTTTTTGTGGTAGGGATACGCTGTAGATAGTTTTGTATACAGCATGAATTGGCAAGCTCGACCGGGTTGTTGATTTACAGAAAAATGTCGTTAAATAGCAGCTTGCTGTTTCATTTCGTATGGTGTGTGAGATACCCGTAGGCCTAAATCCTCTTCCCATTCCCAATATCTTAATCATTCCTTTCCTTTGATGCGTCCATGACTCTTCAGATACTATGGATGTTCATGGGCGGTAGAGTTCACCACCATCAGGCGACCCACTTGCTCGTATGCTGGCCTCTGCAATAATAAAAACCCAGCCGCGCAAAGTGACTTGATGGTAAGTAAAGAGCAGTCCAAATATAACTCGTGAACGGGTGCTGCTTGTGTGGACTGGTCTGCTCAGACTGTTTTGCTTGTAATATCTAATCTTATTTCATAGTCATCTTCACAGTATTAATTTATTCAGCGTCCTCATGAGGATCATGCTCAATAATCATTATAATTTCATTATTTTACTTTATAATGTTCGTCATTGGCATAAATTGAGCTGCACTAACTCTATTCAAACTTAATTGTATTATCGTAGTGCAAATATTGTAAATGAATTTTGAAAAGAGCAACGATAGAGTTTCTTGCGGAACGAACAGCATTCCGAACTGGCGGTAGATTAAAATTTGACTGAATCTAAATGATGTAGGTAGGTATAACATTTTATGGATTCAATAAATATTTTCACTTTCTTTTCAATGTCAACCGCCGTAAGACATTGAGTCTCTTCAGGGTCGTCACAATTATGCCGACCTGTGACTTGCCTGTACAATCCACTGTGGCGATTTTTTCATCTAGTGCACGATCGAATCGCTATCTAGTCCGGTAGTAATGATGCATCCGATACCAACATTTCAGCAAAACCCCATCAGCTTTCTATTAAAAAAATATCTAAAAATTGAGAATCTCATCCGTTTTTCGTCAGCAAAAAAAACCTTCGCCAAAAGAGAATTCCAACACATTGTAGGCGCCATAGTACGTATAAATCAATTACGATTTCTGTTATTATTTTGTTTTCATTTAGGCCGATAAATAATAATTGAATTTCCTGATAAAGTTAATTAGTAAACCATTTGTAACATCGGTAAAGTAAGTACTCGATTGCAATAATGCAATTATTATGTAGTACGGCTATCTTTATAAATCTAGTCTCATTTTATGACTACTTAACTTCGTGGAAATCAATTGAGGTTAGAACGGTGATAAAGCGCTGGAGTATCGTGGCATCGGAATCTAAGGAGTAGAGTCGAACATTGTTATAATGACGTATGCTATACGTTACGTATAATTCAAGTCTATGATTGACATCTTAAAGTTATTTGGATTTAGAGATTGATGTATTCTTTGTCTCTCTCTATAGTCGGCCCCTCATGACTGAGGATCGTGGTCATCATCGGATGGTCCGCATTTCGATCGGATGATATCTCTCCATAGGCTTTTGTTCATCGGATCTCTCACAATTTTATGGAACCCGGCGGCTGATGAGTCTTTGGCGATCGACCACGTGAGCGTTTTCTTAGTGTGTTCCCAACCACGACGAGTTTCTCCAAGCTCTCTTTTTCTTTTTCTTCTCTCATCCTTTTAGTAGTCTAATTATATTATTCATGAGAGAAAAAATGGTGACTGCCTTAGTTGTAATGCGTAGTGAGGTCTACTAGTTGGCGTCTCGCCTATATATCAAACGAGTGACATACACACCGCGCCATTTAAGTAGTAAGAAAAATGCACCATTAAATAGTTTCTCCGTTAATTAATTGTCTTTCTTCCCAAATAAATTAATGTTGCATCAGTATGACAGCTCGTGACAACAATTACTTAACCCGAATTAATGAGATAAGGCAAAGCAAACTTAATAAGAGAACGTTGTCTGACTGACACCACAAAAACGATGTCGTTGACCTATGCAGGAAAAACTAGCTTGTATTTGGTGTATTTTTTGCAATTGTTTGCGGAAATGAATGGATATATCTAGTAATCGAGGGCCTTTCACTCGTATAGTCATAATTGATTTATTTATTTAAGTTTTCCAGCAGACTTAACACTAATAATACTTACTAGGTTATAATGCAACTTCTACTAGGTTATCTTAAGTTATAATGCAAGTCCAATTTAGTAGTCGAGTAGTCGGCTGCGAAGCGAAAGGCCGTGGGTTCGATTCCCACACCGAGACAAATATTTGTGTGAACCACAAATATTGGTCTCGGGTCTGGGTGTTGTGGGACCGCAAGTCCCTCGTAGTTCCTGATACCCACGACACAGGTTTACCTAGTGTGGGGTCAGGACTATGTGTGTGACTGTTGGGTGTATTATTATTAATTTAGGAAAACTCATCATGCACTTAGTATATGATACATATTTTCGAGCGGAACTTATAATGTGAGCACATATACATATATATACATATATAGTACATACATACTAGAAGGGCTCACGCAAACAGCACCCACAAAACAACCAAATCTCTCGAAGCAAAGTAGAAAATTGATTATGTAAAATATGCAATAAGAGCATTCACTAACAACTATTACAATATTTTATACTTAAACATCAAGTTTTTAAAACTGAGCATACATATAATGTGGTGTAACATGCTTTTTACATGAAGCAGAGAGAATTTGGCTTCCTTTTAATTTTTACTAGTCTGTAAGAAACCCAGACCGGCCAAAGCGTGCTGGAGAAAGTCACACAAAATGTTATATTTTGCTGGTTGAACGATTTTAGTTTTTTTTTATTGATTTAAGCTGACGAGATGACGGCTTACCCGATGGATAGATTACCGTCATTCATGGAAGCCAGCAAGCCAAGGGCAAAGCCAAGTGGCTTAAATCCCCTTCCCATTTCTAATCCCTTTCCTTTAAGGTTGGCAACGTTTCATGATTCTTCAGGTATTTGGGATGTTTATGGGCAGTGGATATCACTTACCATCAGGTGACCTACTTGTTCGTTTGCCGGACTCTACAATAAAAAAACTGCAGCCTACCGAATATTTTTTATGCCATATTTGTAGAAGAATTTATTATAGTACTTAGGAAACGCTGTGGTGGGAAATTAATTCTAGAGTCTGTCATTAAGGCCCACTTGCACGACGACCTTAAATCTGGTTTAACCCTCTAAGCCAGTTTAAGAAACGTCAAATCGTATGAAAATTTGACGCAAGTAAATAAGTTTAGTGTATAGTATTAAATCTCGATTTAATATCGTCTTGCAATTCGGCCTAAGAGTTCCAATGGTCGTGTTAAGCGACACGCAAAAGTTACCCTACGCCAGTGTCGCTAAATCTGCTAGTTTATACTGTGACCTACGTAAAGCTATGTCATGTAACCTATAGTTCAACGGCATTAACGGCACGTCATTAATTAATCAATTATTTTTAAGATTATGGCTCTGTCCCTATAGACAATTCCGCTAACATCAAGTGAGGCAAATACACGATAAGAATTGAAGCGTAACACCACTCAGACGATTGGCGTCTTTAGTATGGTATTTACAGGCCTCGTCACTGACGCTCCAGTTTGACGTTTGATAGGACATTGGAAGTCTGTTTTAGTAAATCTCTACATTATTTATGTTGTAGGAGGAAGAATAAAAGCTTTGGTCGACGGCCTGCAGTACGCGGGTTTGGCATTGCAAGATCATGATATGACTACGATGAACGGCATAGCGGTGCCGTCGAAGCAGACGCTAGAGAAGAAACTGGATACCATCAGAAAAGACATTATACTAAGGTAGGAACAGTTGGAACATTGGGTGTTGGAGTCTGAAAGTTTGTCGTAGGTTTTTTTTATTTTTTATTAGCTCGAATGACGAGACCAGCAGGTCGCTCGCCTGATGGTAAGCGCCACGCCTGCTCATAAACAGAAACAACGCCACACAGAACTTTAATAACAAAGCACTGCATGACACTGGTCTGCGCTCGTCACCCCGAGACTTAAGGTGTTAAGTCTCATAATGCCCAGTAATTACACTGGCTTCAATGTCCTTCACACCGGAACACAACAGTGCTTACACACTGTTGCTTGGCGGCAGAAATAAATAAGGTATCATATATATCATAGTCTAATACATATAAATTACATACATTATTTTACGTTTTGTCTTTGGGAATGCGAAATTATCTTTTTCCCGCAACGATATTTAATCAATCAAAAAGATATGGAGGAGTTGAAAATATAAATTGTAAATTTTGCTTCATACCTTATTGGTAAATCTTAAGATACCCCGGAGTAAATCAAGGATAAGTTACTTATACGAGAGTAATCATTTACACGGCCCATCTCGACGGAGTAAGACTTAACTCGAAAGAGTAAAAATTTGGCGGTCGATGGATCATGACTCATGTCGACGAGTGTCTTGCTATTGGGTTTTGGACGATTTCCATTTTGAAATAAAACTAGTTTATACGGATTTTATCGCGGTTTAATTTTTATTTTAGTCCCGACGTTTCGAAAGCTTTTCAGCCTTTTAGTTTTAAAACTAGTTTTATTTCAATGTGTAATATTCGCGTAAACCTAAGAAATCACGATTTCCATTTGTTGTTCAATCTGACGTAACTATATTTATGAACCCGAGTATTGATTATTACCCGGTTTGCGTAGTAAAATGACTAGTGAATAAGAAAGCGATTAAAAATATTCTACGAATCGGGCCTTAGTGTAATTATTAATTTTATTATCAAGTGTATTGATAGTGTTACATCTAGTCTCTGGTGATACGTATGATGTGTATATATGTTTATTTTATATGTTGATATGAGTTCTGGTATCTTTCTTTCCTGTATTTTTATACTGAATGTCATATATTTTTAATAGGCGTTAAACAAACCATGAATATTTTGAATTGTAATTAGTTAAATTTATGACATTTTTAATTTATAAGTAATATTAATATTTGCACGTCAAGAATGACAGAGTGTGCGATTCTACTTATCTAAAATTATAACATCTCCATGTAACCACATTCTTGCAAATAAAAGTATCATTCATTCATTCATTCATTCATTCATAAGCCCTATATTAAATGCCTAACTGATAGATATTCAAAACGGGCATCAGATATTTATTATCCCTTTTTACTGTAGAATAAAAAACTACTGATAGGTAATATGTGCGCATTTTTATGAAAGAGGGCGCTTGATACAATTCTGCCTACGCCTTGTGAATACGTATTTGACAGCGTGTAAAGTGTTATTTAAAAGATGATCACGCCGATAGTAATGTAAAGCCTCAAGATAAAACGATCAAATTTTTACCCATCGCAGAATTTCTTCTACATGCCAATAGACATCTGATAATATGCAACAGATATGTTCTATCTGTAGAGTTTGTTTGTACTGTGAAATAAGCTTCATTTACACGAAGACTTTTTGCACATTATAGGCTAGAATGCTAAAAAAAACTCTAATTCACAAGGTGGCAATAAGTTTTATATGTACACCCATTGGCGATCCAAAATAAATAAATAAAATAAATAAATTGCATGACGCGGCCCTCCTCCGTCGTCGACCCAAACATGTTTTGGCAGATCTCAACGATTCCATCACAGTCGCTGTCGAAGCACCACTTTCCTTGCCCAATCCGAATCTCAATAATAATATGCGACCCCGACATAGGACACGCCTGCGAGTTCGAAGAACTCCCACAACTGGCCCTCGGTCCTCGGCCCTCGTGTTTATCGCGCGTGCGATAACCCTCCCTGTACAAATGGAAGCCCCATTTCACTTTTACACAAATCAATCCCATTCGCTACGTTCATGTTGCCTTATTGTGTCATTTAGCCTTAGGGCCGTTCCCAATATTCTGTTGTCAGACAGATTTGCTTACTAATAGTTAATTTTTTACACATGTATGGAAGATCTGTCAAAACACTATTAATATTAAGTTAATCTATCTGTAAATAAAATATAGAGAACCGCCATTAAACGGGTGATCAACGTATGCGGATATACTGCACTAAAATTATTACTCTCGGTGCCTGGTGCTGATTGACTAGTAATCCAAACGGTCTACTGCTGAAACTTATATGACGATTGCATTAATGGTAATCAAAAAAATCTCCTTGCTCTAGATTAACATGGTATAAAACCATAAATGCCTCGGTGGCGCAGTTGTAATGCGTACGCGTTACGATTAAGCTAACGCTGAGGTCTCGGGTTCGATCCCCGGGTCGGGTAAAGTGGTATTGAGATTTTCTATTACGAAATGCTCAGTATCATCCAGGAGTCTGGAATTTGTGCCCGGTATGGCGATAGGCTCGCCCCCTATCACATCGTGGGACGGAGATACGCTCGGCGAAATGTGGGTGTACTAGTTACACCTCTGCCTACCCCTTCGGGGAATACAGGCGTGAGTGCGTATGTATGTATGTATGTGTAAAACTATAAATAAAAGGTCAGATTGATCGGTATACTTTACGAAACCTACACTTCGTCCCCCCCGCTTTTTCTCCTGATTACCATCACTCCGTATCTTTACTTAGTTACTAAGTTTGCGATAACTTAATTAGCAATGGTGACTTAAATTTTTGTTCAATCTGACCTGAATTTCCTTTATTTTACTTTTTATATGCCTACATGATGCATAAAGATTTTTTAAATACTTCTGCCAAAACTCCACGAAAGGTGCAGTGTGCGTTTAAATTTGTTCAAAAACAACGCCGAAATGTATCTTATCTATAATGTTGTAGATTACTGAACCGACCGCCGCCGGCGTCCACTGATCATGAGATAATATCGCCTCTTTCAAAGCAATTGGATGTTTCCTTACTGCCTATCGACTGGTTCAAGTGTTTGATCGTAATCATGTAGGGCTTTCGGTCTGTAACGTTTGACTTTAGCAGTAATACTTGGCAGAATGATAGATGATTACATAATAATAATTGTATATATTTAGGTTACTAGGGACTTTGCCCATGTTTTTCCACAAAACATTACAAAAAAAAGGTTTTATTGTCCGACGAATATGAGACATATCTTACTTTCTTCCCCACATTATTTTGCATCTATTGGTATCGGTCTCGACCCCATACCCCCAGCGGTTTCGGAGGAGATAGCGTGACAAGCTTTTGGCAGCGGCGGCGGCGTCAGTTACTTTTTTTTAAGATAGAGAGATAAGTTATAACCATGTTAACTATTTGTTCAAGTTAACGTGCTTAGTTTTGAATTTTTTTTATTTGCCTCAATGACGAAACGAGCAGATCGCTCGCCTGTCGGTAATCATCACGCCTGTCTATAAATAGAAGCAACACCACACAAAACTTTGAATTACAAAGACTACATGGCACTGGAATGCGCTTGTCACCCCGAGACATACGATGTTAAGTCTCATAATGCTCAGTAATTTCACTGGCTTCAGTGTCCTTCAATCCGTAATACAACAGTGCTTAACAGCAGAAATAGATTTTTTCAACGGATTAGTTGATATCGTATTGACAAGATAAAACTTTGTCAAAGTTAAGCCTTATTTAGATGAGAAGAGTTTCTTGTACAACGTAAGAGATAATGTATAGAAATCTCCTTTTTACGGGGCCGTAGCAAGTAGAAAACAATAAATGTTATAAACAAGTTTTCTTTTATATTTTCGCTTCTTTTTTATGTTCTTGTATTGTGGACGTACATGGGTGGTGGAGATCACTTACCATCAGGTGATCCATTTGCTCGTTTGTCGGCCTATGCTATAAAAACCACGTATATAGGTCACCAGATGCCATATAGTTACCCCGTCCACCATCCCCGTTACCATGTAGGTATATGCTATGCGGTATACATTCGAGATGTTAAGGGTCATGGGGGGTTTTTGGACGTCCAGAATTGGGCAAACTACCTCTTCAGCTCTTTGTAGAACAGCAGAACCACCTCGGTAGAGCCAGTTCATTCATGCTTTTTAAGAGCTGTTCTACCACTTCATGTCCTTCTTCAAACAAGATGTAAACATATATTTTCAGGGTAGGCAGCGGCTTGGCTGTGATTCTCGCATTACTGATGTCTATGGGCGACGGTAACCACTTACCATCAGATGGGCCGTTTGCTTGTCTACCTTCGTAGGCCAATAAAAAAAAACTTTCATGAATCGCAAATAAAAACTAATCTCTAGACCAGAAAATATATGTGCTTGATAACCCTTCTAATATTTATACAAGTTACATTGTTGTCCAGGTTAAAGATATCTCGAACGTGGTCGACGTGGCTGGTCGCCATGGAGGTGACCAACCTGCTACACATCATGTTGCAGATATGGATAGTGGACAGATTCCTGAATGGAGCTTTCATATCCTTAGGACCAAGGGTACTGAACACCAGTGATTGGAATCACATTGCCGATCCATTAGAACTAGTGTTTCCAAAGGTGGGTACGGCTGGGTTAGCTGCGATCTTTTTTTTATTTACATATGCACTCAAGCCTGTAATCCCCGAAGGGGTTGGCAGAGATGTAACCAGTACACCCACATTTCGCCGAGTGTGTCTCAGTCCCACGATGTGATAGGGGGCGAGCCTATCGCCATACCGGGCACAAATTCCAGACTCCGAGCTGATACTAAACATTTCGTAAGAGAAAAACCAATACCATTTTACCCGACCCGGGGATCGAACCCGAGACCTCAGCGTTGGCCTCAATCGTAATGCGTACATTACAACTGCGCCACCGAGGCAGTCAGTTTTTTAATTTATTATTGAAAAATTTACAGCCTAATACAAAAGAGGTAATCTTTAAGCATGTACAGGTATAAATAAGGCTAATTACAGATTTGAACAGATTTACTACTAACAGTCCCAGTGAGCAGACAGATACTAGTAATTTTATGATAATAATAATAATCGGCCACTGCACAAGATCTTCATGATAACATTTTCGGATGGCTAGTGAAAAATAGTAACACATGTTCAATAAGAGTATAATTATATATACATAGAGTGCCACGTCTGTTTCCCATAGAGGTAAGTGTATGAGTGGTAAAGCCATGCTGTAGACACTTGTCTACAGTATGTATGGGCCGTCCGGGTTATTACCACTGTCTCACATAAAACCGGCGTAAAGTAGCAGCTTGCTGCTGCGTTTCGTACGGTGAGTGAGATATCCGGAGGCCCAAACCCCCTCCCCTTCCTAATCCCTTAATTATCCCTTTCCTTGAAGGTCGGCAACACACCCATGAGTCTTTTGATATTGTGGGTGTACATGGGCGGTAGCGATCACTTACCATCAGGTGACCCATCTTTGCCGGCCTATGCCGTAAAAAAAGGTAGGCAGAGACAACGGATTGCTGTGATCTTTGGATACATATTTGCCCTCCTTTGGAGTATCTATATTTAGTAAATACCTATTTCGCAATAACGTGACGCGACTACTTACCTTGCGAATGACAAATTTTAAGGCCGAAAATAAACAGTCATCTAATCGAGTACCTACTTATTATTATTTTTTTGAATTCATCATCCACATTATTACCCTCGACCTTGTCTACGGGTTTGATTTTGATGCCTGTGTTGTCCTAGCTAAGGTTAATGTTATATTTTAGTGTGACCTTTTTATCAATGTTACCAAAATACCCATTAGGTGACAAAGTGCATATTCCACAAGTACGGTCCGAGCGGTTCGATCCAGCAGCACGACGCCTTGTGCGTGATGGCGCTCAACATCATCCATGAGAAGATCTACACCGTGCTTTGGTTCTGGTTCCTGTTCCTCTTCATCGTTTCTGTGCTTGGTGAGAATTGCTATGTTTTTTAATTTGGTACAGGAATAAGAGCCATATAAAAAGCGACTGGGTTATTACCTACAAGGTGTTTAACTGCATTTATTTAGATACGTGTATTGTCTCTTTTACTCTCAAATAATTTGTCATAAGAAATACCTAAAATGATAAAACAATGTTTCGTAATATTTATAACTTACATACATCTCTTTATATCATTTGCTTATCTAAAAGAGTAGGCAATGATCAATAAGAGCCGATTAATGGATGTACTCGTAGTTCTTGCTGATGGAACGATTACCTTGATAATAAGGTGTGCTAATCTAAAATACAGCTGCAGAATACGAGGACATTAGAACGCCTTAATCTATTGTTTCAAATACTTCATAGACATTATTGTCATCATTATTATCTACAATGTTTATGGATGATATATCCATCAAAGATTAGATCCTTAACTAAAAACTTTTTCAACAGCGGTGATCTGGCGTATGATCTCATACATCATGTACCGCCGGTCGTTGCGGTTCAACGAGCTGATGTTCAGGCACGTGAGCAACGCCAAGTTCAACCCTTACAATGTGATACAAGTCGTCAACGGGTGCCAGTTCGCGGACTGGCTGTTCCTCTATTATCTAGCGAAGAATATGCAAGGATTTGTCTTCCAGTAAGTAATCGTTTCGACCTGACAAGGGTTGCAGGAAGCCGATAGATGCAGTCCGCATCCAACAGGTCGGCCTGGAAGGCATTAGGGGAGGCCTATGTTCAGCAGTGGACGTCTTGTGACTGGTGATGATGATGATGATGATGAAGTATTCGTTTACTAGATTGTAGTTTGTCTTCAGTAAGTGAGGTAGTCAGTCGAAAAAAATTAAGATTGTGTTATAGCAGTGACAGATCGAGAAATTGATGTTCGGAAGCTAAGAAGGGTATATAATAATATGATAATTGTGTACGAGGAAGCAGCGGGGAAAAATAGAAAGCTTGTCCGACCCTATAGGTTGTAAATATTATACGAGAAATATATATAGATCGGTTTATTTTTTTACGACTATATATTTGTGCGCGATTTTTTTTTTTTTTTTACTAGCCCTTTATTATATACGTCCCACTGCTGGGCACGGGCCTCCTCTACTGAATGAGAGGGGTTAGGCCTTAGTCTACCACACTGGCCTAATGTGGGTTGGCAGACTTCACATACCTTCGAAATTCTTATGAAGAACTTCTCAGGTATGCAGGTTTCCTCACGATGTTTTTTCTTCACCATTAAAGTGATAATTAACAATTAATATACACATAACTTAGAAAAGTCAGAGGTGTATGCACTTGGGGCTGGTTTCGAACCTGCGACTTTCGTCTCGACAGTCCATACCACTCCCCGCTGAGCTATTACTGCCTAAATATATGCCTGTGCGCGAATGGGTAAATAATAAATAATTATAATATAAAATACACCCAACAGTCACACACATAGTTCCGACCTCACACTAGGTTAACCTGTATCGTGGGTATCAAGAACTATGAAGGACTTGCGGTCCCACAACACCCAGACCAGAAACAAATATTTGTGGATCACACAAACATTTGTTTTCGTGCGGGAATCTAACGCATGACCTCCCGCTTCGCAGCCGGCTACTCGCCCGGTGCGCCACTGAGGCTGACGTTTAATATAAAAAAGTAGTTTGATTATGTGCGACAGTGACGCGTCAACCATTATTTAAGTCAAAACTGTAGCAACACTACTCAAAACAAGCACTGCATGGCACTGCGCTAAGTATGCGGAGAAATAAGATGGTATATCTAACAATACCCAAACACTACACTGCCTTTAATGTCCTTAAAACCGGGACACAAGAGTGCTTAGACATTACTGGTTGCGGGCTGACATACACAATGCGGTTGCACTTAACCATCTAGCCAGACAGATTTAGGCCCAATTTCTTAAAGGCTGATCAAATCAACATTCAACTAATAGAACTTTGATTTGACATCGCTGTCAAATCAATTCGAGTTGTTGAAACGTTATTTAGTGAAAAAATATATGATATTTGATCTCCCTTTAGTACCGTTTGACATACGACTTTTCATATTAATTTGAAAATTATGTTAGCTAACATGTGTGTCAAATCAAAAGTGTTGATCACGCTTTTAGCAACTCAATTTCGACTTGACATGAGATATGACATTTGATTAGTTAATTTAACATTGATCAGCCTTTCAGAAATTGGGCGTTACTCTAATAAATGACTTATCACCTAGTAGTTACTCATAGTACAAACTTGATAGGTTTTACATACAAAGGTTTCTACAATTGATTCTAAGTTCTAACCACCAAACCTTATTTTGGATTGGGAATATGAATTCTAGTGATATAAATGGATTGTTTTTTCCACAGAGCTCTATTCGTCCGCTTGGCTGAAGAGTTGGAGACACGAGAGGTGCCCTTTGATGGCGAAGGGACGGAGCAGAAGGGAGCAGAGCCAGTGTTGGTAGGAAAGGTGGATATCGATGACGAAACACTGCCCTTGAAAGATAAGAAGTTCTCATGAGAAATATCCTGATTATTGACACAGAGTGTTGCTTTAATGTGGTGATTTATCATCGCCTTCTTTGCATCTGGTTTTATATTTACAGGCTGTAGCGGAGAGAGGTAACATATCGTAATCCTCTCTATATTTTTAGTATTAAACCTTCTTTGTGTTTCACATGAGTTTTAGTCTTTAAATAGCAAATTTATTGTCGTTTGCGTAGCACAGCAACTCGGTGCTTGTAGTCATAGAATAAATATAAATTTTATAACTAATTTGCACAGGGTTGTGATTGTTTAGTTATATTGAGATGTTTAATTACTATCAGATGAAGAGGGTTTCATATTTTTCTTAGATTTTTATTTGTAAATGTCCTGCCAATATTAAGATAAATAGGTAGGTATTAAGTATTATTTGGAATAAGAAACATTCTGTAGTAAGTTTTATAAATATTAAAATTATGTTTCGCGTTTGAAGTTTTTATTAATATTGTGTGGGCCGATCTGGCTACAAATATTATTTCTGAATGTTTATTAGTCAAATGTTGTATTAATTGTCTAAGTATATTTAAAAAACCAAGCTATGTTCGTAGTAGTTAGATGTCTCGTCAATCTTTCTGACCGCTCTGAAGTTGGTCATAAGCGGCGAAGCAGATTTAATTTTCAATGACGGGTGACGTAAGATAGGATGAAGTAACTACTAGTGACTAGCTTCAGAGTGGCCATAAATATTGAAAAGACATACACTTATTTGTGCGTGGTATCCATCGGTGCTGTGACCTTAGAAATGGCATAAGGGAAATGAATTAACATAACTGCTGGTGTTAGTTTGAAAACTAGAGCACTTCATTTTTGTTCATGGTAACTTAGAATAATAAGGCAAGTATGCAAATATAATATTTATTTATTATAAATTTTTATTTAATATTAAAAGATTAAGTAATATAGTTTAATTATGTACGTCGAGAATATACTTAATAATAAGTGAGTATTATTGTGTTGTATTGTATTATTATTTTATGTTTATTTTCATGGTGTTCCAATAATTAAAAAAATAAGAAATTGTTATGCAAGTATGAGACACACTTAATCACTTAATAATAATAATTTTATCTTACAGAAATTTTAGCATGTAGGTTATACCTAGTGGTAATAATTAATTAACACTGCAACTAAAGTTTTTTGCATCTTAATACTTTGTGATATTTTTTTTCTTTCTTTGGCAAGGGTGTAATATTTTTATGTTTTCGGAAATTTACCGTCAACAATTTTTTTCCAATGAAATGTAAGTACCAACTTGATAAAAATGAAGTGTTCCAAAGATAAATTGAGTGTCTTATGAATAGTATGGTTAAGCAAACATTTTAAATCATACAATTACAATTTTATCATTTGCGATATTGGTATTTTATACCTAATTTATTAAATTTACGTGAGATTTGTAAGTTTTTGTACGGAAAGTTAATATACCTACTAAGATTATCTTTATTATTGCTCAAATCCTTCGCTATTATTTTTATAAGAATAGATGAAAATATTTAAAAAGCAATAACTTGTTATCTAGTCGTATTCAGAAACAGACAACAGACAAGGTTTCTGTATAGCTTAAATTTTTATATCGATTTATATCTAAGTTGGTCTCTACGTCTGGCTGTCTGTTTTGTATTTACATTTTTAAGTTTGTCAATATAACTGTGTTTTGTTTATTTTGTCTTATTATTTTAAATATCTCTACATTATTTTAGTTTAATGAAGAGTGAATGAGGCTAAAGAGGTATGCAAGGATCGTAGCAAGTGGAAATCCGTTGTCTCTGCCTACCCCTATGGGAAACATGCGTGAGTCTATGTATGTATGTATGTATTTATTTTAACGTACTGGGGTGATAAGTACCTCATGTGCGAGATTCCATCTGTGTGGATTTTATTGATTTATCTATTTCTGCCGCCAAACGGCAGTGAATAAGCACTGGAGTATTCCGGTTTGCTGGACATTGACGTAAATACTGAGCACTATTATAAATTAATAAATAAATAAATACACCCAACAGTCACACACATAGTCCTGAATCCACACTAGGTAAACCTGTATCGTGGGTATCAAGAACTACGAGGGACCTGCGGTCCCACAACACCCAAACCCGAGACAAATAATTGTGGATCAGACAAACATTTGTCTAGGTGCGGGAAGCGAACCCACGGCCTCACGCTTCGCAACCGGCTTTTCGCCCACTTCGCCACGGAGGCTGTCAGGCTGTATTCGACTTAACATTAATGCTTCATGGTGATGAGCGCAGTGTAGTGTCATGCAGTGCTTTGTAATTCAAATTACTGCCCGCTTCGAATACAATAATTCAAAAAACTAAACGATCTATTGCGTCGTTTCAGCTCAAACGGCACGAATGTGCGTTTCGTGTTTTTAAGCCACATTGTAACCCCACTGAGCAGTGTTGATATGCGTGGCGCAGGGCGCTTGCTACTTTCAAGTTCCAACCAGGCGAGCGATCGCTCGACTCGTCATTCAGGCGAATAAAAAAAATACTATATTAGAGTATGCTTCCCAGAGTGGTTGACGACAGGCAGGCGGCCGTACGCTAATAACTAGAAGCCAAATCATTCTGGAACATGTATTAAAAAGTATGTTACGCCGACCCTATTGCGACACTGGGATAAGGAAAGCAGGCCAGGTGGGAAAAGAAGACTATATTAGCACTGTTACAAATAAGAAACCTCTTCTTATTTGTAACAGTTTACTATTATAGTAATCTTACGGAAATTAAAATTCCGGAATTAAAATCAACATTTACTATATTTGTTTTGGGAGTACCTTGATAATAATTTTTGTCTAGTTATAATAGTATCGTCAAATAGATAAACCTAAAACCTTCTAAAACTGTACGGTTAACGAAGCGTGCCCATACGCTGTGGGTTTAGAAATTAGCACATACCAAAAACAACAAACGTAGGAGTTGTTTACAAGATGCTGTGTCAGACAAACGTGGTAATTATGCCCATAAATTATCAGTGTTCTACTGCCCCGTATTAGACACAACAGTTACTGTTTGCATAGGTAATAAGCATAATTTATTCCTATAAAAAATCTTTATTTATTTATTTATAAACTCTTTATTGTACATATTCAAAAACAAAAGAAAATTAAAAAATAAAATAACCACAAAAATTATAAGGAAGTACAAATGGCGGTCTAATCGCTAACTGCGATTGCTTCCAGGCAACCTTACATATTCTATTTTAATTATTATTTAGGCTATTGCATCAAAAACATTCATCCCTAAACATTAAGGTTTAAAAATATCTAACGAGATCCGAAAAATAGGGACTTAAATAATTTAAGAGAATGGTACCTACCTAATATCTTGAAGATTGAAAAATAAGTATTAAGATATAATCATATTATGCTTTTAATTACACATCATATAAGATAATTAGACATACTAAATCAGATTATGACGTATTTTTTAACGTAAAATTTGATTATGATGCCACATAAAATAAAGTGGTCTTTAAGATTTCATTTGCGAAAGTATTCATAAATGGGACAATTTAATTAGACCACTGGCTATTTATAGCAAATGAGCAAGTGGGTCATCAGAAGGTAAGTGATCTCCATTACACATGTACATGTGTGTTGTGGGCGTACACCCACAATACTAAAATAATCATGGACGCGTTGCCGACCTGAAAGTAAAGGCATAAATAAGGGATTGGGAAGGGAAGGATATTTGGGCCTCCGGATAACTCATTCACACAAACGCAGCAGTAACCTGCTACTTTACGTCGGTTTTCTGTAAAACAGTGGTAACAACCCGGTCGAGCTGCCCTTTCTTGCTGTAGAAAAACTGTACAGCTTAGCTATACAACTCTACCGTGTGCCTGCCACTTCAAGGATAAAGGTGGCACCTTACATAATGTATTATGCCCATTAAAAGAACACAATCATTGGGCGTGGCTGATGGGACTGTGAACAACTTAAAACTTACGTTAATTCTCTGCTTTGATAAGAATGTTTAATTTGACAGCTCCGTGGCGCAGCGGGCGAGTAGTCGGCTGCGAAGCGAGAGGCCGTGGGTTGGATTCCCACACCGAGACAAATGTTTGTGTGAACCACAAATACTGGTCTCGGGTCTGGGTGTTGTGGGACCGCAAGTCCCTCGTAGTTCTTGATACCCACGACACAGGTTTACCTAGTGTGGGGTCAGGACTATGTGTGTGACTGTTGGGTGTATTATTATTATATATTATTACAGTGTATAATTGTTCAATAAAAATAATACAAGATCTATGCAATAATAAAATACTGGAAGGTCGTCAGTATTCCAATAGCAGGGACCCCCGAAATATTATTGAACAAAAAAAACCTTAGCTATGTTACATAAAACGTAAAGCCTTATTTAAATGGAGAGAGTTTATCGTATGACACAGGCACGAATATAACAAAAAACTCTTATTTAAGACACCGAGATTGCGACATAGAGTTTGAAAAAAGAATCATATGACGCAGCCTCGTGAATGAGGGTGTTCTGGTTATATTCTCGCATAAGTAGTACGGGAAACTGTCTCCATTAAAATAAGGCTTAAAGCATCAACAAGGATCGTTCCACAATCATGCACTGTTAATTGCTGAAAGATTCTCACAGTGCGAGTAATTTGATGCGTTGGTAGACGTTCGAGTCTCTCATGCCGATTCATAAAGTATAATTTATTTAGCCCTGCCCATAAAGCATGGAGTAACGAGAGAGTGTTGACCCCTCATGGATGTTACGGGACGTAGACAACGGGCCCCTACTATTTAACAACGCATAAGTTACTAGTCTATTGGAGTACAATATTTCCGATTATGTGCGTTTGTTTTCACCTTATAAGCTTCGTATTTGTTGCTCATAGGTGCTATGTTAAAATAAAGTGGGTTTGAATCTGGAATAAATCTCGATCAATGATATTACCAACTTTTTTCTCTCTCTACATAACTAAGCCCCTTGTCATCGTACAGCATTAACATTATTCTAATAAATACATTAGTATGGGGCCATTTACCATCTTTGTACTTTCTTGCAGTTTAGTTATTTTAAACTATGTAGGTACATAATAATATCTACGGGAGTGCCGATGGTTACATCGTACTCAAAAGGTACCATAGTCTAGTGAAAAATGTGGTAACGATGAGACAAAGCCCGATATAAATCTATCGGTCGGAATAAAACAGTCAAGTTGTAAACAACACTGATCCATTTTCAACGAATAACAGCAGTTTTATTGACATTTGGCAAAACGTGAGAAGTAAATTAACACATATCGTAAAATTACAGGAGTCGATGACGACGAAGTGTAATTGTATTGTACTACATGCTACTTATAATCTACGTCACAAGTAACGGGTCTCCGGCGCTTGCGAAATGGAAAAACGGCAGTCGTTGAGTCATGAAATAACTGTTCAATCAAACCAGCTGATTATCGCAATAAGTAGACAGTTTTATCTACAGAATAAATGGGCTAGCTTGACCGGGCTGTTACCACTGTCCACTGAAATCCGATGTGAAGTAACAGCTTGCTGTTTCGTTTAATGAGGTGAGAGAGATATCCGGGGGCCCAAATCGCCTTCCCATTCTCGATCCCTTAAGCGTCCCTTTCTTTTAAGACGGCAACGCGTCCATGATTCCTCAGGTATTGTGATTAGTGGATGTTCATGGGCGGAGGGGATGATTTACCATCAGGTACCCATTTGCTGGTATGCTGGCCTGTTTTGGTGAACTCAAAACGGAAAACATTCACTACGGGTGTGCTCAATATTTAAGTATAGTTTTATTTATTTTCAGGAAAATGTCCTCACTTTCTTAAGCATTTAGCAATGGACTTTAGTGTTGAGTGGTCGGATGCGTAATCTTTTTATTCTGTTTCTGGTAGCCATGATTTGAATGCATTATGCAATATTGTAAATTTCGACTGTAGAAATAGTAGACATTTTCTAATCTAAATGACGCACACTGTCACTCAGTTTTGCATGTGAGGATTGATAGAGCGCGTAATTTTCGATAAAAGAGTATTTTTAACTGTTCCTACAAAAGATCTTGTTTTTTTAGATTCGGTTGATATAAGAAAAGTTGTGTCATCTAGCATCTAGTATTTGTTTTATATAATGAATGAATTGTACATTGGACAGATTACCTTCTGATCAAAGCATATATTATGTGGTCATAGTGTCTTGCTCTAAGCAACATTCCGCTTTTATTACTGGTAAACTCTAAGCAACAAAAATGTTTCATCAAAATTGGGGTCGGCGGAGAAATCAATCTAAGTATGTAGTTAGGTAGGTACTAGGTGTAGGTACTATATAAAAAGGAAAAAAGATACACAATGAATTGTGAATCTCCTCCTTTTTTAAGTCAGTTAAAATGGCTAAACTATGGATTACCGTGACTATAGGTATAAACTACTAAAACGTTTTTAGGCTTTACAATACGCATTGTTAAATAAAATTACCATAATAAGTTTATGTTGAGAGCGTCCCGAAGCATACGCTTCCATTTCCAGGAATTCGCCCACTCAGGTAGCGGGTCTACTATCAGACTGGTATTGTTGCTGAGACTACAACAGTAATTCGTGTGGCCATCCATCATTACTTGACTTATTATAGGTATGTTTATACATACCTCAGTAGTAACCATTAAGTAGTTACCTTTAATAATGCATTGTACGTGTAATACAGATAATCATTACACTTACATAATAAGCAGATATTTTAAACTTAAAGAAAAGTTTAAAAAAAAACCTGAGGTCATTAATTACATGCATAAAACCTTTTAAACAAAAATGAAACTGACAAAAAACTAAATAGTTAGTTTATAATAAAAAATACCGATTGTGAGTGCTGTCGCAGTTTATTGGTCTGATAGAAACCAACTCAATTAGGTTTTATTTGAGTAGCTTTTATTTTTGTTGTTTCACCAGGTTTCATTTCATTTAAATAATTAGTGAAAAACTTATCAAAATCGGTGCTTAAATGACGAAGTTTAGTCTTTTATCTCCGATTTCACCTCTAAGGGGTGGATTTTCTTTGAGACCAACTTTGAGCTACCGTTATATCAATATACGTTTCGGATGGAAAAAGAATCATCAAAATCGGTCCACATTTGACGGAGTTATGTTGGGTTAATATACATACAAAAATAAGGTATTTATGTACACGTCGAATTGACAACCTCCTCTTGTTTTCGTCGGTTAAAAAAGAATCGGTTTACGTGATTGGTCATATTTACAGTGACTTCAACTTGAAAAGATGAAGTTATGTGTCAAGTTTAATAACGTAATCGGTAGTCCATGCATATTTGTGCGTTTTACATACAACGTAAACATCACTTTTATTCCCATCTCTAATTATCAGAGGAACATAAGAAACAATTCATTACTAAACTTTTGTGACTATAATATCAATTGTGTTTCTTCGTAAAATGGAATACGCGTTTATCTTATTATTATGTTGGTAGCATCGTTTAAGTGACGTTCCGCACTTGAACTTTGAAGTGAAATGTCATGATGAACTCATGAGCGCGAGCGGACCCGCAGTTTTGGACGTTGACATACCTATATCTGTCCTTTGCTACCATGCGTCATCTTACGGAATATCTACACATCTATCTCGTACATCGCCACAGATAATAGTATTCAAGACTTGATGCAGCGTAATATCAAAATTGTCGGGAGTCGAGACTCGAGAGCCGAATCAACCGCGATTCGGTATACTTTTCTTTGACGTTGCATGGTTGTGCTGTGTTGTTTTGCGTTTTTCGTGTATTATTTACGATTATTTTTGTATTTGTACCAAGACAATTCGATAAATCTATGAATAAAAAACCTACGCGTGTGATTGTGACAATTTTTGGAATTCATTTTAGATGTGGTTTTAAAAGACGTGCTTGCGAATGACTGATTCGCAGCCTTATAAATTGTAACAATAAAACAATTTTTTAACACAAAGCGTGTATTAAATTGCCAGAATCAGAAGCAGTAATAAAAAAATCGGTAAGTACGCATCATGATACATAAAATTAGGGCAGTAATCTATTCAAAAGTTGTAATACAAGCACGTAGATTTCGTCGCACAAAAATATTTTTTTTGCCAAAGTAGGTCGTTCTCATCTAAAAACGAGGTTGGTAGGTCCTGCCTAGTGTAATTATCTTTCAATATGTTCAATAGTAGGTTTTAGATCCCAGTAGTTAAGTAATAATCTTATATGACGCAACACACGTTGTTTGCATTGAATTATGTTAGGAAGTATGAATGAGTATTGTAAATCTTATTTTTTCCAAGGATATTAAGCGTTTCACCGCCTATATTGGCTTAGTGTGTGTGACTAAAGGTTTATTTACACCTTGTGAACTTGCAGCACTAACTGCAGGTGGATAGAGTAGTGGTGTAAAATGATTACCATAGCAGATTATTAAACTGAATTATTATCACTTGTACCATGAAGTAGCCAGTGCAGGTGCTACTTGACAAACTATTTATAAGTTTTATGAGTGAAGACAATTATTATTTAGATTTGGAAGCCATATTAAGTTGTAGGATGTTGGTTTGATGTTACTTATCCTTGCCATCAGAGAAAGGGCAATAGTGGTTTTTGTAGAGTATCTGATACATTTACATACGAAATAAAGAAAGAAAGTAACTTTATTTGGCAATTAACATAAGGACACACAAACACATAAAACAGTTAAGCACATACAAATATAATAAAAAAATTATTTATATATTAATTGAGACATAAAATATATTATGGATGGACCTACACCCACCCGATGCTTCTTCAGACTGTGTCCGAGTTAACACCAAATAGGCCACTCAGTATATGCCAGGAAGACATACATAATTAGACTGTGAATAACATGGTAAAATACTACCATAGTGACTTATTCCTTCCAAGTCATATTCTGAAGTCTACTTAGTCTACTGTATATGAAGTAATTTCATTTAGGCATAATTCTGGACACTTTTGCGGGATGCACTATTTTATTTGAAGGATGAAACGTAGCTACTTTCCTTCCTGAATGGTTCAATTGACTTCATACCTAATTTTATCAAAGTTGGTTCAGAGGAGTAGCTATGAAAACGTAACATACTTTTTTAATAAATTTGACATTAATATTATTTGTACCTGGTTATGTATTTTTGTACAGTAAATCTAATAGTAATAAATGAACTACACTGTATTAAGTTCACCACATTCTGTACAAAGTTGTTTGCCGAAGCATACATTTTATTGTGAGAAAATAATAAAACTTGATTATTTTTAACATTTCGTCAAGAGTATCAACAGAACACTATTAACAGAGCCTATATCATCTCTCTGTCTGTATGTTTGTTTATTTATCTGTTGTGTCTGTCAGTCTTACTTTTAAAAGGCTTTATCTTTTGAACTGCAATAGGTAGAAGTTTTTACAGGATATATGTTATGATGAATTTCATAACAAGTTCCTAATAAAAAGAACAAATGCTAAAAACTGCAAAAACAGATCACTAGGTGTGCAACTCCGACTTGCACCTGGCCATTTTTTCTCTAAGATTTATCTGATCTGTTAAGTCTAATGTTGCACTAAAGTTTTAGACTATTCTAGAACAAATGCAGATGTTTAATATAATAGGCAGAGGTGTAACGAGTTCACCCACATTTCGCCGAGCGTATCTCCGTCCCACGATGTGATAGGGGGCGAGCCTATCGCCATACCGGGCACAAATTCCAGACTCCGGGCTGATATTGAGCATTTCGTAATACAAAAACCTAATACCACTTTACCCGACCTGGTGATCGAACCCAAGACCTCAGCGTTAGCCTCAATCGTAACGCGTACGCATTACAACTGCGCCCCCGAATAAAGCATGAATTCCGCTCCTACAAATGACGTAATTTGATTGGTTTCATTTAAGGATCAATCTGTAATTGCGAATTGAAGTTCTTCATTAATCTTGGTTGTAAACCGCACATGAGTTGACTGGCATTTGCATTTCCGGATATGGAGATAAGTTTGCCATCTATTACATTTTACTAGGTGGCAGGTCCCTCGTATGCGATAGGCCGTCTGGATCGGTATCGCTTTGTCTATATCTGCCGCCAAGTAACAGTGCCTATGTAAGCATTGTTGTGTCTGGTTTGCAGGACATTGAAGCCAATGAAACTACTGCGCATTATGAGGCTTAACAGCTCATTTCTCGGGGTGACGAACGCAGTCCAGTGCCATGTAGTGATTTGAAATTCTCAGTTCTGTGTGTCGTTGCTTCTGTTTATGAGTATGCGCTTATAATCAGGCGAGCGACCTGCTCGTCTCGTCATTCAAGCTTATAATCTAAAACATCGAGCGACGTACGGAAATACGTTCGGCGAAATTCAAGTGCACCAGTTGTAGATCTGATTACTCCTTGAACGATAAAGTTGTGGCGTTGTGGTTAATTTTTTTGACCTCCATGTGACCATAATGGGACTTACTTATAGAGTTTTTAAGCATCGATTACTTTAAACACTGTTTTTCTGTTTCTGGCAGCTTGATAAATCACGTTGATAGAGAAAGACAAAAGAGTGTTTAAACTAATCAATGCTTAAGCAACGTTTATAAGTAAGACCAAATGAGTCTAGACCATCCAAATAAGATGAGAAGAAACGTAACTCGAGCAAAAAAATGACCCCACTAAAACTCTGTGCAAGGGGCTATAAAAGTCTGTGCGTAATAATCAGATTTTTGCGCAGTGCAGAACGTCGTATCTCGATCTAGAAATTTAATATTTAGACATTAACTTTTATGAAATAAAGTTTATTTGGAACGTTCATTATTTTTTGTTGCGTGTATGAGTGTTACGTGTGATTTTACCTTTGCATGTGTAAGTAAGTGGAGCCCTATTTTTTGGCAGATTCATATGAGAGTTATCGTTCTAGCTATCTTATTTCAATGGCCTAGACTCATCTTAAATTCTGCAATAAAAATACAGTCTGAGCAGATTTTTTGGTGAAACTTTCTATACCAGTTTTATTGCATTGAGAATAGCTGTGCGGCTGTGCTAGGTGAAAGTGATTCTTGTCAAATTAATCGCTTTTATGTGAACTTCAAACATTCACATTTGTTACATTAAGCTTTGTTTTGGGAATGAGATACTCATTGTTCAAATCTTATAATTTACAAGGTGGTAGGTCCCTCGTTTGCGAGAGACCGCCTGGGTTGGTACCACCGCTTTATTTATTTATTTATTTATTTAAAATCTTTATTGTACACCAGAACATACACAGTATGATAAAAACAAAAAATACATAAATAGGTACAATTGGCGGTCTTATCGCTCAAGGCAATGTCTTACAGACAACCATGGGATGGAGAAAAGAGAAAAAGGTAGTCAAAGGCGTACAATCAATAGAAAAAACTTAAAAATACATTTGAAATAAATACAAATATATATATAATAAATAATAAATAGTGATAAAGTATGTACATACAATCATAAATATACACTATATACATATCAAATATAATAGGTATAATATACGTTACTAATATAATAGAATATTAAATAAAACAATGTCACTCAATTGTCAAATTATTTATAACAAAAAGTGTTCCTTGACCATTTTTTTAAAAACTGCCAGAGATTGCGCACGCCTTATGGCAACTGGCAACGCATTCCACAACCTAGTCGCCTGTACAGTGAATGATTTATCCATAAATGTTGTGGAATGTGCCGGCATCTTTAGTTTCAAGTTTATTTCTTTGTCTATTTCTGCCGCCAAGCAACAGTGTGTAAGCACTGTTGTGTTCCGGTGTGAAGGACATTGAAGCCAGTGTAATTACTGGGCATTATGAGACACAACACCTTATGTCTCGGGGTGACGAGCGCAGTCCAGTGTCATGCAGTGCTTTATTTAAAGTTCTATGTGGCGTTGCTTCTGTTTATGAGCAGGCGTGGCGCTTACCATCAGGCGAGCGACCTGCTCGTCTCGTCATTCAATCTAATAAAAATAAAATAAAAAAATAAGTGGTTAAGGGGTTCAAGCCCAAAAAGCATTTGGACCACTGACAAATCTCAAATTAATCTTGATAGTATCCTACTTACTTAGTACCACTTACAATATAATTTTCATCGCTTATCCTTACTCACATTTTAAGTAGGTATAGTATATTCTCAATTTTTTTAATTCTAATTTAATTAAAGACTGCCTCGGTGGCGCAGTTGTAATGCGTACGCGTTACGATTGACGTCAACGCTGAGGTCTCGGGTTCGATCCCCGGGTCGGGTAAAGTGGTATTGGGTTTTTCTATTACGAAATGCTCAGTATCAGCCCGCAGTCTGGAATTTGTGTCCGATGTGGCGATAGGCTCGCCCTCTATCACATAAGGGACGGAAATACGCTCGGCGAAATGTGGGTGTACTGGTTACACCTCTGCCTACCCCTTCGGGGATTACAGGCGTGAGTGCGTATGTTTAAATTATAATTTTGGGTCTAGCCCAAGGTCTATGTTAAAATTTACGACATTAACACCCGGTTTCTGAAAGGCTGATCAAATCAACATTCAACTAACAGAACTTTGATTTTCTACGACGTAAATGGAGTGGTGTCATTTTCAAACCGGAAATTAATAATATTCGTCTATTGTATCATATATAACAATAATAAGTCATTCATGAATTAGAGAACTTGTAGTACCTAAAAATTGACGTCTGAGGTCACCGACATTTCGCATAAATGTCCTCTATTCTTAGACATAATAGCAAACCTATTATTAGACTTTCTAATAGGAAACAATGTAATTGCAATTTAAATTGGTTCGGAAATAATTTTGCATTTGTATATACAAATTATATCCTACAGGCTATAGCCATTCAAGTATCAAGAATCGATCAAAAATGGTACATACATACACTTTCACGCGTTTACTCTCCGTAGGCGTAGGCAGAGGTACACCTCTCGTTACAACTACTAACATTTATAATAGTAGTAGAAAGTACATGAAGTGATAGATGGCAAGCCTATCGCCATATCGGACACTTTCAATCCCGGGCACGGGCAACCAAAGTGTTTTTCAAAATTAAATTTCTTCACTCTCATTCCCCGTATTGGGAATCATCAGTACTACGCATGTTTTACAGCCTACTAGCAACCACTAGTGTAATGATGCGTGCACGTTCCCCGGACATAGCTATGGGATAAAGACCGCGAAGCATTCTTTGGAGAGACCGTATAATTGGACCCATCCTGCCTTGGGCTCTAATCACCTCTAATGATAGAACCGCAGGGGGCGGGGTGATTTATATAGAACTAGCACCGCCGGCCAAAGATGGCCCAAATCACTCTCCAAGTGTAAGGTTTGCTTAGCTGTGAGGTGGTTGTCCGAATAAGTGTTCTTTTCGTGAAGTGCCTTTGGAGGTCTTATAATGAATGTGAGTATGGTATATAGTTATAATTAAGGTGTTTCAAAATGAGTTCGGTTAGTTGCAACGAGAAATAATGAATTCAATAAGTTAGTCCATAGTGACTGCCCCGGTGGCGCAGTTGTAATGCGTATGCGTTACGACTGAGGCTGACGCTGAGGTCTCGGGTTCGATACCCGTAAAGGGTAAAGTTATATTGGGTTTTTCTATTACGACATGCTCAGTATCAGCCCGGAGTTTGGAATTTGGGCCCGGTATGGCGATAGGCTCGCCCTCTATCACATAAGGGACGGATATACGCTCGGCGAAATGTGGGTGTACTGGTTATACCTCTGCCTACCCTTTCGGGGATTACAGGCGTGAATGTGTATATTTTTAATAATTATTATTATTGTCAACTTTTCTTCAAAGTGGCAAGAGATCGCCCAGGACTGTGACAAGTGGCAGAAGTTGGGGGAGGCCTTTGCCCAGCAGTGGGACACTAAGTAGTCCGGAGAGTATTTTGGCAGATGCAAAGGTCTGGAATGTTTTGGTTGGCTTTGGCGACTTTGTGACTTTTAGTTGACTAACATCCGGTTTCTGAAAGGCAAATCAGCATTCATCTAACAGAACTTTGATTTTGACACCGCTATCAAATCAATTTGAGTTGCTGAAACGTTATATTTATACAATTTGTCATATTAAATTTAAAGCTATGTAAACTAACATGTGTGTTAAATCCAAGGTGTTGACCACACTTCTAGCAACTCAATTTCGACTTGACATGAGATTTGATGGTTGATTAGTTAATTTTCATATTGATCAGCCTTTCAGAAACCTGACTTGAATAAAGTGGATATAATATTTGTAGCTAGCTAACTCGAAATATTTACGTTGGAAACTTTTCAAAAAACTACACGTGACATAAGACTTTACTCTCCCGAAGTACCTAAAAACGAACTTGCTATAGAAGAATAATGTTACTTGTTCTGGATTAATTTATCCATTAATCATACGAAATATATTAACGAGTCTTTGTAATAAAAAGTTTTTATTGCTGAATGATACCTATATCAAAGGAACAAGATTTCATTGAATTTAGTTATCACATGTTACTCTCTCATTTTATAATACGAGTATTATTATTATTATAGGCTATCATTAAATAACCTTTGACTTTACTGTTTTAGATAAAGATGGCATATCGATGATAAACACATCTAGTTAGTTTTAAATATTCACTTTGATTCGGTTATAATTTTATTTCTGCAAATGGATGTCAAAACGAAGTGGGTTCAAAAAAACAAAAAGCGGATCAACATCGTTTGAATTCATAGACAATTTATAGACTTCACATTATTGTGGAGTGAACTAGGTACACATCACATCGATTTAGGAATTCGCAATTGACGTTCCGGATAGCTCACTCACCGTTCGAAACGCAGCAGCAAGCCGCTATTTAACGTCGGTTTTTTGTACAGTGGTAACCGGTCGAGCCCCGTTCGACAAAACTACAGCATGGCTCTACCATTCAAACGAAACAAAATTAGGCCAAAAATGGCTCTTAATGACAGTAAAACGACACAACAACAAAAAAAAAATATAAAATAACTATGGCTGAGTTTCTTGATGCTTCTTCTCAAACTCAAGCTGAGTTAAATAGAAAAAAAATTAATAGCGTATAAAAGCTCCCTGCATAGTGGCCCATTTACAAAATAATACATACGCACTCACGCCTATAATCCCCGAAGGGGTAGGCAGAGGTGTAACTAGTACACCCACATTTCGCCGAGCGTATCTCCGTCCCACAATGTGATAGGGGGCGAGCCTATCGCCATACCGGGCACAAATTCCAGACTCCGGGCTGATACTGAGAATTTCGTAATAGAAAAACCCAATATCACTTTACCCGACCCGGGGATCGAACCCGAGACCTCAGCGTTAGCCTCAATTGTAACACGTACCCATTACAACTGCGCCACCGAGGCAGTCACACAAAAAATGATATAAAATAACGTTTAACAAAACTGTGTGCAATTTGATTTGACCGGTAGCGACACAGGCACCGACTCTAAAGAGAATAGAATAGATAGAATTAGTTATTTTTTATTTTTTAGTGTTTTAATTTTGAAGTCGGTTTCTAAGTTTTGTTAAAAGTTATTTTATTTTTTAATTTTTAGTGGCAGTTACAGCAATAGCATATAAAAACACAATCGCGACAAGTGTACTGTTGTCCGTTGAGGAGTTTTATTTTTTTACTCCGTACTCCGTCATCAGATCTTAACCAAACTTATATGGGACCACATCGCAGCTAAACTCTATCGAGTGAATTTTTTTCCAACAAAATCTGTCCACAATTGGCGGAGAAATCGATGTACATTCATAAAAAAAGGCAAAAATAAAATTAAAAAACCGCGGCGATTTGAGAACCTCTTCCTTTTTTGAAGTAAAATAATTGCTACTGTTTACACGCCAGGAACTTCAAGTACGATGACTTGAATAGCGTCGCGCCTGCATTATGCAGTACCAGGTGTAGTGTTGTATGCAACTCGATACACGGCGAGCCCGTCGCGTTCGCCTTGGCCGCTAAACGGGCTTGCTAGTTGTTACACGCTTGCATTATGCAACATCTGTTCACGTAAACTGGATGCTCTTGAGAAGTGGGTTATGCTTTATTGTTTTTTTTAACCATAATAATTAACTGGAGGGGTCCCTGCAATATGGTTTTGACACAAATTTTTTAAAAAGTTGCATTATGTGAAGCAGTTGAGCGCCTTTACGCGGCGGTGATCCAGCATCGAAACTATGCTTTATCGTTACAACTTTTATAGTTTATTTTGTTATGTATTTTTAGCTATTATGGATTCTGGCTTTGGTCAATGATTTCTATGTGATAGGTTTTGTGTCATAGATGGATTAAATTTTTTTGAAGGGTTGAGGGGCTACAGAGGTGTATATAACTATTGGTCACTTCGAATACTGATTCGCAGAAAACTGACAAAGTTGCATTTGTTCTGTTGCATTTTTTTTATAAGCTTAAATGACGAGACGAGCACGTCGCTCGCATGATGGTAAGAACCACGTCTGCGCATAAACAGAAGCAACGCCACAAATAACTTTAAATTACAAAGCACTGCATGGCAGTACACTGCGCTCGTCACCCCGAGACATAAGTTGTTAAGTCTCATAATGCCTAGTTATTTCACTGGCCTCAATGTCCTTCAAATCGGCATACAACATGCGAATATTGGATCTCAGACTCAACCCCGGATCTACGAATTTTTTGAACCAGGGCAAAAAATGTATAGTGGACTTGAAACCTCTCTCCAGCGTTTGAGATAAAATACTTAAAAAAAACTAAAAGAAAAGCAAAGAATGATGCACAAAGGGCCTGTGTGGCGCCTTTTTCTTACAAGTCGACGGTGAGCCAACCAGGCTCCCGTATGCTAGGCGCTTTGTGGAGAAAGATTTTTATTTTTAATCGTATATGTATTTTGATTTTGGCGTCCCCTAAAATTGCCGCCCGGGGCGGGTGCACCGGTTTGCCCCAATATTCCGGGCCTGCTGAAATGAAATGAAATGAAAGTAGGTAATATTTATAAAATAGGTTTAAGTAACAATAGGTATAGCATAGCATAAGAATGTCAACACTACTGTATTAGGGCTAAACCTGTAAAAGTAGTTGTTAAGTGGTAAATAAATAAATAAATAAATAAATGAAATAGTTTTATTCATCATGTAGGCAATTAAAATAGCGCTTATGACAAGTCAGTACAAAATAAAGAAACTTATGTAAGTACAGAAATCATATCAGCTAATATATACATAACATACATAGCATCGTCAAAATACACTGGGCAACTATAAAGTTTACAATATTTTTATATTAGTCCAGGATTGTTAAGTATTATTTTTATTGTTATTTTTTCTCTATTTTAAAGGTCGATATGGACCATAGGCATTACCGAAACGGCACGTGGTTTAAAACTACCACCGGATCCAAAACGACCCAACCTGAGAAGACCCGGCGAAACAGACTGTTGACTGATGTACTGGGATTTCTGACTCTAAAATATTGGTGTCACTCATCCCATGGGATAATTTGGACTAAATAGCGATATAACCGGAAGTCCCACATCCCCTTCTTCTAAATCCATTTCTTTCCTTAAAAATCTTGTTAAATTATGAGTGATAGAGCCACGCTGTAGACATTTCTGTCTACACCATGAATGGGCCGGCTCGTCCGGGTCGTTACCACTGTCTAACAGAAAACCGGCGTAAAGTAGCAGCTTGTTGCTCCGTTTCGTACGGTGAGTGAGATATCCGGAGGCCCAAATTCCCTTCGCCTTCCGAATCCCTTACCTATCCCTTTCCTTTAAGGTCGGCAACGCGCCCATGATTATTTTAGTATTGTGGGCGTACATGGGCGGTGGAGATCCCTTACCATCAGGTGACCCACTTGCTCGTTTGCCGGCCTATACTATTAAAAAAATCTATTATCTTTGTTCGACATGTCAAAATTTTTCCAAAACTAGTGATGTTTTGACATCACGTTCATTATTATACGGAACAATAAAACTGCACAATAGTCGAGGTAAAGCGCACATGTTCACAGGGTCGTCCTATCGGTAAACTCATGGGCGTTGGCGCGATACCCATGTTTAATCGCGTACTTATTTTTTTTATAGTGGCAAAGACGAGGATAAATCCTAGCTTCTGACTCTAATCTAGACATATTCTTATGCTCCGAACATCAGTTCACCAAAATAGTTGGGCGATATCTGGAGACGTTGAACATTGCCAGCAGCATAACCTGAGTAAGGCACAAATTACCGTAGGTAGGATTAATATAAATAATTTTACTGTGTTCAAACTTCAATGTTATACTTATTGCGCTTGGATGTATATCTGTTGGCAGTAATGTTCATGAATAAATAAATTTAAGGACTTGTAAAATAAGGCAGTAATTAGCTTCTTGTTTTAGATCCAAATGATTTTCATCTTTTTTGTTTTATTAGCTTGAATGACGAGACGGGCAGGTCGCTCGCCTAATGGCAAGCGCCACGCCTGCCCATAAGAACACTGGGCTGCCCTCGTCAACCCCGAGACATAAGATGGATGAGAGACATGCTAAGTCTCATAATGCCCAGTAATTTCACTGCCTTCAATGTCCTTCAAACCAGAACACAACAGTGCTTACACACTATTGCTTGGCGGTAGAAGTAGACAAAGCGGTGGTACCAACCCAGACGGCCTCTCGCATACGAGGGACCTACCACCTTGTAATAGTAAAAACAGAGCAGGCGTGGCGCTTACCATCAGACGAGCGACCTGCTCGTTTCGTCACTCAAGCTTATAAATAACAGTTGCTATTTAAGTTACTTACCAATGCCAGGATAAAGGCACTCGTCTGATTTTAGTCGAATGCTTTCAAGAGGCTGTAAGAATAGAGCTCCTTCCTTTGTCAGGAACACAGTCAGTCCCTTATCTCGCATATGGGTTATAGAAGATGATTATAGAGCAATGAAACGATAATGACATGCCAATCGGTCCAGTGACTACACATGTCTGCAGGGTCAACTTATCAGTAGTAACCTCTGTAGACGCGATGGAGGCTCGAGCCACGAGTCGCGACGCAATCGCGGCCATGTGCCAGTTGCCACTTGTCTCTATTGAGAGCCATTTGGGTCGCATATTTACTATTAAAATGTTGTTATGTCCATTGGTGTGAATGTAAGGTTTGTTTAGAGCATTATTGACGAAAACAAACAAATAACTGTAATAAAAATATTAAAAGCTAAACATAATATAATGGTTAAATGGGAGAGAGTACCGACTCAAAATTGGTTAATTTTATTTTAGCTTTTTAGTATTTTTAATACATACGCACTCACGCCTGTAAACCCCGAAGAGGTAGGCAGAGGTATATCCAGTACACCCACATTTCGCCGAGCGTATCTCCGTCCCATGATATGATAGAGGGCGAGTTTATCGCCATATCGAGCACAATTCCAGACTCTAGATTTATACTAAGAATTTCATGATAGAAAAACCCAATATTAGGTAGGTATTTTACCCGACCCGGGAATCAAACCTCAGCGTTAGCCTTAGCCGTAACGCATACGCATTACAACTGCGCCACCGAGGCAGTCATAGTATTTTTAAGTCGGTTTTATGCTCGTTAATAAAGTATTATTTTGCTACTTTGTAAATAATCATAAAAATCAATGCATAATTGTCGAAGGCGCACTCGGTGGCGCAGTTGTAATGCGTACGTGGTACGGCTGCTATGTTAAGGTCTCAGGTTCGATCCCCGGGTCGAGTAAAAATTATATTGGATTTTTCTATTACGAAATGCTTAGTATCAGATTGGAGTTTGAAATTGCGCCTTGTATGGCGATAGGCTCGCCCCCTATCACATAATTGGACGAAAATAAGCTCTGCGAAATGTGGGTGTACTGGTTACACCTTTGCCTACCACTTCGGGGATTACAGGCGCGATTTAATATCTGATGTCACTCTAATAGCGTTTGACATAAGAAAGCTATGTTAACTAACATGTGTGTTAAATCAAAGGTGTTGATCGCGTTCTAGCAACAAAATGTTGACTTGACATGATAATTGACGGTGGATTAGTTAAATAAATACACTCAACAGTCACACACATAGCTCTGACCCCACACTAGGTAAACCTGTATCGTGGGTATCAGGAACTAAGAGTGACTTGCGGTCCCACAACACCCAGACCCGAGACAAATATTTGTGAATCAGACAAACATTTGTCTAGGTGCGGGAATCGAATCTTCGACGACATCACGCTTCGCAACCGGCTACTCGCCCGCTGCGCCGCGGAGGGTGTTAATTTAACACTGATCAGTCTTTCAGAAACGTGGTGTTAGTGTTCAAAAATACACTCATTCTGTAGTCTTTGCACGTGGGTCGGCAGCGGACCGATTTACCGTTACTCGGTCGACATAGAGTGCCTTTTATTCGAGTCTCTCTATTTAGAAGAAGCACTGATTCTCATTCCTACATGAAATTGACAACGATGTACATATTTTCAATTCGCGATGTAAACTGTTTGATAATTTTAAGCTGGCAGGGATAGCTCATCTCATCGGAGAGTGGTACGGATTGTCGAGACGAAAGTCGCAGGTTCGAAACTGTAATGAATACGCCTTTTCAGTGCCTTTGGTATATTTATTATCTTTCACAGAAGGTATCAGTACAGCCACTTCTAATGTACAACCGCTCAGTTTCGACGCTCAACTTGAACTAACTTTAAAACTAAAGAGCCCACTAGAACATCATATTTGTCAGATTTTACTCTTTTTACTTCGACGTTAGTCAAATTAGGTTCTTTTTAAACTCACATTCAAAAGCTAAGTGTTATTTAACTCATTAAAGTATCTCAAAATCTCAATAATATTTGAAAATCATGACAATACCAACACGAAACCATGCATCTCGGACTTTTCTAAGTTACGTGTGTATTTATTGTTAACTATCGCTTCTTTTGTGACTGTGAAGAAACCTGCATACCTGAGAAATTCTCCATTAGAATTTTGAAGGTATGTGAAGTCTGCCAACCCGTATTAGGTAGTTAGGTTTGAGTAAGTTTAAGTTACTATCCCTCTCTACTCATCCTTTTTCTTTAAGGTCGGCAACGCGGCGAGATCACTTACCATTAGGTGACCCACTTGCTCGTTTGCCGGCCTATACTACAAAAAAAAGTAATTATTTTGTATGTTTATTATTTAAACATTGGATGTTGTTTATCCTTGTGTATTATTTATTGTTTGTTTAAATAACAAACAAGAAGAGTCATCAAGAGGAATGTTTTGATCATGTAGTATTTATAAATAAATAACGTTTACTCATTGAATATTAAATGCTGGGCGACAAATAATCATTGACTGCCTCGGTGGCGCAGTTGTAATGCGTACGCGTCACGATTGAGGCCAACGTTGAGGTATCTGGTTCGATCCCCGGGTCGGGTAAAGTGATATTGGGTTTTTCTATAACGAAATGCTCAGTATCAGCCCGGAGTCTAGTCTAGTCCGGTATGGCGATAGGTTCGCCCCCTATCACATCATGGGACGGAGATACGCTCGGCGAAATATGGGTGTACTGGTTACACCTCTGCGAGTGAGTGCGTATGTACAAATAATCAACACTATGCAGTGCTACAATAACAGGCCTGTATTATACTGATCCCACTGCTGGAGACAGGCCTCCTTTATGAATGAGGGAGGTTAAGCCTTGTCCAGTGTCCACCACGCTGGCCTAATGCGGGTTGGCACACTTCACACACCTTCGAAATACTTGTGGAAATTTCTCAGGTACGCAAGTTTCCTCACGATGTTTCCTTTACCGTTATAGCAAGCGATAGTTAAACAATGAATGAAACTTAGAAAACTCAGATGTGCATGCTCTTGGGATTGGTTTCGAACTTGATACTTTCTTATTGACATTTATGAGCATTCCCCGGTGAGCTGTCGCTGGTTTACTATGTAGTGATAAGTGTAGAGATACACTGGCAGAGTCACAATTATACAGTTTTGTCTACAGCATGCATGGACAGGAACGACCGGATCCTTAACACTATCTCACAGAAAACCGGTGTAAAGTAGCGGCTTGCTTTTTTTTTTATTAGCTTGAATGACGAGACGAGTAGATTGCTCGCCTGATGGTAAGCGCCACGCCTGCTCATAAACAGAAGCAACGCCACACAGAACTTTGAATAACAAAGCACTGCATGACACTGGACTGCGCTCATCACCCCGAGATATAAGGTGTTAAGTCTCATAATGCCCAGTAATTACACTGGCTTCAATGTCCTTCAAACCGGAACACAACAGTGCTTACACACTGTTGCTTGGCGGCAGAAATAGACAAAGCGGTGGTACCAACCCAGCCGGCCTCTCGCAAACGAGGGACCTACCACCTTGTTCGCAAACGAGGGACCTACCACCTTGCTGCTGCGTTTCGTACGGTGAGTGAGATATCCGAAGGCCGAAATCCAACTCCCCTTCCCTAACCCCTTAATCATCCCTTTCCTTTAAGGTCGGCAACTCGTCCATAAATCTTCAGGAACTGTGGATGCTTATGATTGATGCTTACGCAATTCCCCATCCCTTTTCCAATCCCTTCATTATCGGTTGGCAACACGTCTTTGATTCTTCTGGTATTGTGGGCGTTCATGGGCGGTGGAGATCACTTACTATTTGGTGACCCACTTTTCTAGTTTGTTCTCCGATTCTCATAGGCCGATGCTATAAAACCGGTTGCCGGTCTTTATTATTTTGGGCCGAAGTATATAGGTAGCAGTTACACCCTGTTGCTTGGCGGTAGATATAGAGAAAGCGGTGGTACCAACCCAGACGGCCTCTCGCATACGAGAAACCTACCATCTAGTATATGATTTAATGTTCTTAGACGTTGTACAACCAGGTTCTTCTCGAAGTATAATGCCAAAGAATGCTCATCCTTTGTAGGTTCAATACGCAGTTTCTGTACATTGTTGTTTTGTAAGCGTGCATCTATTGGTCGACGATGTCAATTGGGAGTGACACCGACAATTGAACAATTCGGGCCGACATCGGGCTATTCAACAATGCCCTATCTTCTGGATATGATTGTGGTTCAGAAACCTTGGATTGTAGCAAACATTTGCATGAATTGTCAAGTGTTGTGTCCAACAATGTGGAGACATTATGGGACACATATAATAGAGTAGTTGACTAGATTTTTTTTATTATTTAAATCAATAAGTTACGTTACTCAAAATCTATTGCAGAAAGAATTTTATAAATCGGACCAAAAATAAATAAGTTAGAAGCCATTCAAATCCTGTAGAAGGGGTAATTGTCAAATGACAGACGACGCAAACTTTGACGTCACTGTGTAAAATGTTCATTATGGTGCACGCGTGCAAGCGAGATAGTGAGATATCCCTACTACCCACCCACTTTTCCTCATACCAACATTTAAAGTCATAACTGCGGGCACATCTCTGAACCAATTTTGATTGTGTTTTAATAAAAGTGTTTCTTTTGCTTATCTTTTGCTGTTGCTTATAAAATAACGTATTAAATTCAATATAGGAAACTACCCTATTTAAATGATCTAACTGTCTATTCTAATCGCAATAGTTGTTCGAGGCACGTAAACAAATACCTACATATCCACTTTTAAATAATACATTTGTAAACAGTCAGTGAGTGGAAAAACACGCGGTTTCTAAGTCACCATCAAGCTGCTGAGTTTGTTGATGAGTTTGATGGGAGATATGCTGAAATATTATGCAAGTACAATGGTCAACTTCTTCATTTCTGAGACAATGCAATGCAGGCTGTCATTAGCCTCCGTAGCGCAGTGGACGAGTAGTCGGCTGTGATATGAGAGGCTACGGACTCGAACCCCGTACAAAAACAAATGTTATTTTCCCTGTTACCGCAGTTAGTTCCTGATTTACAAGCTGGCAGGTCCCTCGTATGCGAGAGGCCGTCTTTGTTGATGCCATCGCTTTGTACATTTCTTCCGCCAAGCAGCTTAGATACTCTAAGAACTAATGTGTTCCGGTTTGAAGGACATTGAAGTCGGCGAAATTACTGGACAGTATGGACTTAACCGACTTATGTCGCAATCTAGTGCCATGCAGTGCTTTGTAATTCAAAGTTCTGTGTGGTGTTGCTTCTGTTTATGGTCAGGCGTGGCGCTTACCATCAGGCGAGTGACCTGCTCATTACGTCACTCAAGTTTTTTTTTTTTTTTTTGTTTTTTTTATCCTGGCTCGGCAAAGTGACTACGCTACACCTGATGGTAAGTATAGCGCAATCCATGAATACTGTCGACCAACGATAGACACTGAATCTATCGCAGATCGGCAGAATTATGCCGGCCTGCTTAGTTGCTTCTTCACACTCCGTTTAAAGGATCCCAAGTTATAGGAAGGAGGAAACACGTGCGCCGGCAAGCTATTCCACAGCTTTATGGTCCGACAGAAATACGATTTTGCGAACCTAATAAAAAACCCACAAACTTGTTGTGGAGTCAGGAGTATGTGTGTTACTTAAGTGTAGAGCAGCATATATACGCACTCGCCTGTAATCCCTGAAGAGGTAGGCAAAGGTGTAACCAGTTCACCCAAATTTCGCCGAGCGTATCTCCGTCCCTTGGTGTGATAGTGGGCGAGCCTATCGCCATACCGGGCACAAATTCCAGACTTTAGGCTGATACTGAGCATTTCGTAATATAAAAACCCAATGTCACTTTTACCCGACCCGGAGATCGAACCCGAGACGTCAGCGTCAGCCTCAGTCATAACGCGTACATGTTACAACTGCGCCACCGAGGCAGTTAAAGCATGTCATTCTGAATCGCCTCCATGAGTCAGGATTCTGCATTAGCCAGTTCATAATCGTCTCTAGTTGCATTTTATAGGCGTTGCGGCTGATAAGAGCCTATCACGTATCATTTGTTTCATTGTTTGCATCTGCTTAGTTTTTGTACAGACAGGGCTAATAAAAAGGTACCTTATTTGCATCGTGAATTCTGGTCACACGTGTTAAGTTGAACAAGTGATATAATTGAATTTGATTAGTTGGTAATTGGTAATTGATCTCTAGCACTTGCACTCGTTGCTGATTGGGCTCGATGTGACTAGAGATCCTTTAATGATGGACCAATGGACCCTGTGGATGTATGTGGATGATGTAGTTACATACATATATGCACACTAGCCACACACTCGGCTATATCCCATAGGGGCAGGCAGAGACTATTGACAACCTACGATCTTAACACACCTCTTTCGCTTGAAAGCCTGCATGTAGGTATTATTTTGCTATTGCCTTGTTTCATCTGAGAAGCGACATTATCATTTATTGTTGGAAATATATTTAAATTTATTTAAAAGACTGCCTCGGTGGCGCAGTTGTAATGCGTACGTGTTACAATTGAGGCTAACGCTGAGGTTTCGGGTTCGATCCCCGGGTCGGGTAAAGTGATATTGGGTTTTTCTATTACGAAATTCTCAGTATCAGCCCGGAGTCTGGAATTTGTGCCCGGTATGGCGATAGGCTCGCCCCCTATCACATTGTAGGACGGAGATACGCTCGGCGAAATGTGGGTGTACTAGTTACACCTCTGCCTACCCCTTCGGGGATTATAGGCATGAGTGCGTATGTATATTTAAATTCGCGGCGCATTTTGTTATTAGTGGAATTTCCAGACCACATTGCTACATCTTGGGTGTATTATTATTATATATGTGGTAAAATGTGAGTTTATATGCGTAAACTCATCAAAATAAGATGCCCATAAATTAGATTTTGCATTCAACTCCGTTTGAGGAAAAGTGTTGCTCAAATTGATATACCACTTACTACTCGACTAAAACATTTATGGCTGTACCCTATTCTATCTGTCGACAGATTTGCTTTCTGTCAATAGTGTTTTGACAGATCTTCCATACAAAATGTGTCAACATTTTACTGCCGGTATGCCATTAGGTGCATGGAAGGAATGCAAGTAGATACTGCCACGCGCACCGTCGCTTGGCGTTGCACCCACAACTACCCCGCATAATGACTTGTAATGCTGTTGTTGGTCCTGCAATAAATAGGCATAAAAATATTAGTGTGTATTGTACCTCCAATGTGTTAATTTTGTACTATGGTTTTTTTCACTGTACTCCGTTGAATTAATTACAAATTAGTAATTTTACTACTGCCATTGATTCCAATGGAATTCATCACTAGATAAACTTAGTTCTCGTATGTATACTGGGTCTTTAAAATAAATAACCAATGTTTATAAATATTAATACTTTGCACCAGATTGAGTAATCTAATACACGGTTGTTCATAGGATACGATATACTCCCACCACTAAGTACAAAAACGTCAAATTTGACATGCATCAATTGTTTTAGACGAGTAGTACCACCACCACTACCTTGCGGGGTTGCCTAGCTGTGCTATTAAAAAAACCTATTGACGCCAGCTAGCTTTAGACACTTTACATACGAGAAACGAAACTCACATATCTTTACGAGTATCTTTATATATAGTATAATTCTACTGTACGTGTGTATGTCACTGAACTCCTCCTAAACGGCTGGACCAATTTGAATGGTTTTTTTTGTATGCGTTTGTGTGGCGCCCTGGATGGTTTAGATTCACAATTGAACCCGGTAGGTGGCGCTGCTGTAATTGCGGGTGAAACCGCGCGGGACAGCTAGTATTATATATAATTCTACTGTACGTGTGTATGTGACTGAACTCCTAAACGGCTCGACCGATTTGAATGTTTTTTTGTATGCGTTTGGGTGGCGCCCTGGATGTTTTAGATTCACAATTGAACCCGGTAGGTGGCGCTGCTGTAATTGCGGGTGAAACCGCGCGGGACAGCTAGTATTATATATAATTCTACTGTACATGTGTATGTGACTGAACTCCTAAACGGCTCGACCGATTTGAATGTTTTTTTTGTATGCGTTTGTGTGGCGCCCTGGATGGTTTAGATTCACAATTAGACCCAGTAGGTGGTGCTGCTGTAGTTGCGGGTGAACCGCGCGGGACAGCTTGTTATTGATATTATTAGGTAAGTTATGACATATTTATTGTATAAATATGACGAATGTTGAGGATACTTTAGTGATATAATTATGTTCAGTTTTCCTACTTATGTAATTATTATATTATGTAGTTTAGTTATTTGCTAGTTAGTATTCAATCGTTCGTGGTACCGTGTGCCGGTTCTAATCGAAGCTTACAGTAGGCCTAGTACAAGTTTTAATAGTTTTGTAAAATGATGAAAGTTTTCGTTTTCTCTCAATACGTCAAATATTAGTAGCCACTAGTGGGAACTATGATGAATTAAAATCAATTATATTATATGGTTTATTTTATTTCATAATAATAGAATATGAAATTAGTTTTCAAGCGATTCTTTTCTTTATTACCGTATGAATTACTAGTTTGACACTTCGTCGGTAGTAATTTTATACGAATACGAAAACTGTGAACGTATTTGTAACTCATACTAGGCCTACAGTTCTACAGTCAAAATACGGGTCAGTAATTTATTATTATTGTATGAGACGTTGTATGAATGTGGAAGAGGCGAAAGAGGTGTATCAGGATCGTAGCTTGTGGCATTAAAGTCTATCACCCCATGTGATATAGGCGTGGGTGTGTAGAGCCACGCTGTAGACAGTCTTGTTTACAGCATGAATGGGCCGGCTCGTCCGGATCGTTACCACTGTCTCACAGAAAACCGGCATAAAGTAGCGGCTTGCTGCTGCGTTTCGTACGCTGAGTGAGATATACGGATGCCCAAATACTCCTCGCCTTCCCAATCCTTTAATTATCCCTTACCTTTAAGGTCGGCAACGCGCCCTTAATTGTTTTGGTATCGTGGGCGTACGTGGGCGGTGGAGATCACTTAACATGAGGTGACCCACTTGCTTGTTTGCCGGTCTATGCTATAAAAAAAACAAGATTGAATATTATTATTATGATATTTATTAGCCAAAGTATATTTTACTCATGAGACTTTTGAGCTCATCAACGTGTCCATTATGTGGATCAAATTATTAAATATTTGAGAGCGAAAATTTTGTTGATGTGCCATGTACGCCTGACAGTCGTTTCTACAACACTACTCATTATCTCAAGTACACAAGTTCAGTTCCCGGAACAGTGTTCATTTCGGCTCAATTAATTTGAAATACACTTAAAAGCACCCGAATGTCGACATCGTTCGACCTTGGCTCGCACGACATCATTTCGACAAGGAACTTACAATTTTAATGTAATAATTCATTATTTTACGTGCTAACAACTTCCGGCGTTACGGTTATCCCGTATTTTTTTTAATGCCGTATTCAATTAGCCTTCTTGTTTGATGTGGCAATGGGGGGTATTATGTTTATTATTATTATTTATATTTATTACATCGTGGTTTTTTTTATACCATAGGCCAGCAAACGAACAAGTGGGTCACCTGATGGTAAGTGATTGCCATCGCCCATGTACGCCCACAATTCTATAAGAATGATGGGCGCATTGCTGACCTTAAAGAGATTGGGAAGGGGAGGGGGATTTGGATCTCAGGATATCTCACTCACCGTACGAAACGCAGCAGCAAGCAGCAGCATTGGTGATCTAATGACAGTTAAGATTATTTGATATCTCTAAGCAGTTAAAGCATAATATTATTATTATGTACTTAAGTTCATTTCAGTACCCAAAAATCTGCCAACGAATCCAATCTAATACTAAGCTTTCGCCTTGTGTCTCTGATTGTATGGTCTGTCCTATTTTTAAAGGTCCTTATATTTTAAATCGTAATAGATAGCTGACTGAAATGTTCACAGATTACGTGTTATTATGGTGGATAACCATAAAAAAAGATGACAAGAAACGTAACTCAAGCAAAAAAATGACCCCTCGAAAACTCTGTGCAAGGTGGCGGGGATATAAAAGTCTATATAAAAGAATAATAATCTCTAGTTGATACTTGATATGTCTTATTTTTTTGTGCGATGCAGAACGTCGTATCTCGATCTAGAAATTTAATATTTAGCAATTAACTTTAATGAAGTTGATTTTGAAAGTTCATTAATTTTTGTTGCGTGTTACGTGTGATTTGCCTTGTTGCATGTGTAAGTAAGTGGAGCCGTATTTTTTGGCAGATTCATATGACAGTTATCGTTCTAGTTATCTTATTTCGATGCGGATAACCCAATAAAAGGCCACGAAAAGTAAAATATAAGGGTGCGGATTTCTCGGTGTGCGAATCCGCCTCGCAATTGTCCGGTTTTTATCATTCTATCAGCTTGTCCACATGATCGACACTTTCGCTTTTATGAAGACACGAGGCTGTGTGTCATGGCCGTTATTTTTAAAATCTAACTTATAAATTATAATGACACAGGACCTTTACATATATTTACTTTCACATGCCAGTAATTTTAACCCTGTGCCATAAGATTACATAATTGTTCCTTCATCGTGCTCGAAGGACCAAATTAATAACGCGATTCCAATAGTTCAAAATCTTACAATATATGCTCACACTTTTAGTTAACGACCGTAGATATAGCCTAGTGTCGCACGGCTTTGATGTGTGTTAGGCATTAGGGGTCAACTAAATTTAAGCATTAGTCGGTGAAAACGGACAATTGTTTGTTATTAAGGTATAACCTATAAATCTATAAATAAGTAGTGTGAATGCACTTCCAATGCAGTTCTAAGAAATGCGTACATTACTCCTAACACGCCCTACGAGTGTTGCTACGGAAATAGTTCCCTTCCCCTCGTTGAGTTAGTTTATGGGAGATCGTAAAGTGATATAGCTTTGCTATGTTGACTGTAATCTCGTGCTCTAATGGTGCACTATATTACTTAAAAATCATCACTCCGGTGTTAAATAACGGTATTATAGCATCATTGCTTTTTAACAGTATTTTTTACTTTTTGGTATCTTTCTTATATTTTCATGCTGACTTCTGAAGCGCTATTTTAATTGCTGACATGATCATTAATTTAATTTAATTTTATAGTTTAAGACTAGCCGCCGGTCTGACTGTACTTCTTTGGTGATTCTAACAGTAATAGTAGCTAACAAAACTTTAATTAAATAGGAAGAAAATATCGATAATCTTGTGTATATTTTGAATATATTTTTTTAATAGTAAATCGTTTTTTGCTAGGCAAGCGTGCTTCATCTTAGGCCACATCTTCGCTTACCATCGCCTATTACGTATTTAAAAAAAATGTATCGTCGTGATTCTTATTCCGAAACTCGAATGTCGTTATTGTGTTTACGGATTAGCAAATCGATGTTTTAATGCCTGTAAGTGGGCCTTTTCTATGAATTAAAACGAAAGTAGTTCGAAATTATTTCATAGTAGCTTTTGCTTGCGGTTCCTGCCTGCCTGCGTGAATGACCTGTACAGGGTAATAAACCCTGTGTGCCAAATTTCATCCAAAACCATTCAGCCGTTGAGGCGTGATTGGCTAACAGACACCCAAATTTACAAATTTCGTTTGCAGTCATTACAAGTATCCGGACTCAAGAGTCATTTCTTGGACATATTTCTAGGGCTAGAGAACAATTTAGCAATCTGTCACCCTTTTACTGTCGTGACTTTACACTTTGGGTTCAATTTTGTGGTCGTTTGGCGCACGGCACCATTTATTTAATTGAGTTTTATGACTTCATTTAAGGCTTATTTAGTCAGAATTTATCCAATTTAGGACTACAGTGAAATGGGAAATTAGGGTTAGGTCGAAATTACTCTAAATCATTGATTAAGTTTATCGAGTATCCATAGTTCACCAAGCTTATTCCCGTCCAACGATGTGATGGGATAATTACTAGATGCCCCTCTGTCTACCCTTTTAGAGATTAAAGCGTAAAACAAACTTATGTGAATATATGTTCCAGTCACGTGACCTAAATAATTAAAATGATTATTTTGGTTTTGTCAATAATAATTATTATTTCCTCTTTGTCCTAAAAATAATTATTTTAAGGCAGACAAATCTCTTTTTCTCCTGCAGTCTCCTGCATTACAATATTTAAATGTCTTATCATACAGACTTGGTGGCTTTTAAAGGAAATTATTAATATATTAGTAAAATAAGATTTACTGCCGTTTGGCAAATAACTGCTAATTGTTTTGTAACATAAGTTTCAAATTGCATTGATTATGGTTCTTGTGCGTTATCTCAATTGTCTTCTAAATATTAAATCTATTATATCTAATATCTTTATTTCTTCTTTTTAAGATTGCGTCATGCATCGGTTTAGTAACAACGTAAAAATTAAGTTAGATTTTACTTTTGCAAATTACACATTAGTTGCCCCGGAATTGGAATTTGAAGACTTTAATATTTAGACTCACAACCTATCACATTAGTGGATTTACACTGCGTAGGTATTGTCGCTGCAGTTGCACCTCTATCTACCGCCTACCGCTTAGAGGATATATTCGTAAGCTTTTACATACATACATGATAGCAGTGATAGCTCAGTGGGGAGTGGTATGGACTGTTGAGACGAAAGTCGCAGGTTCGAAACCAGCCCCAAGTGCATACACCTCTGACTTTTCTAAGTTATGTGTGTATTAATTGTTAATTATCACCTGCTTTAACGGTGAAGGAAACATCGTGAGGAAACCTGCATACCTGAGAATTTCTTCATAAGAATTTCGAAGTCTACCAAGCCGCATTAGGCCAGCGTGGTGGACTAAGGCCTAACCCCTCTCATTCAGTAGAGGAGGCCCGTGCCCAGCAGTGGGACGTATATAATACAGGGCTAGTATTATTATTTATTATTATTTTTACATACATGCACTGTATTATTTGAAAGTTGACCCTTTTCCTGCTATTTCGTTTTGTATAATTTATGCTTACATACGCACTCACGCCTGTAAACTCCGAAGGGGTAGGTAGAGGTGTAACCAGTACATCCACATTTCGCCAAGCGTATCTCCGTCCCACGATGTGATAGAGGGCGAGCCTATTTGTGCCATACCGTGCACAAATTCCAGACTCCGGGCTGATACTGAGTATTTCGTAATAGAAAAACTCTATATCACTTTTACTCGACCTGGGGATCGAATCCGAGACCTCAGCGTCAGCCTCAGTCGTAACGCGTACGCATTACAACCACCGAGGCAGTCATAATTTATGTTTATTGTCAAAATAGTGTTTGAAAGTACATCTAAATAGTCGATCACGATTCTCCATTGATAATATTTTAGCGCCTGCGACAAATTTGCCGTGATAATAGATGCCTAAACTGGTAATTTAGTTTATATTATGAAGTTGGTGTGGTATTTCTCAAATAATTTGCAAGATGGTGACACTTTCCAAATTTACACTTTGTTAAAACTTGGTCAGATTGGCTCGTTTTTACCGTTTTTGGTATTGACAACCGATAATTTAAATAAATATGGACGAAATATGCAAATTTTTTAGATTGGCTTTTTCTGTGTCATGAGTTTCATGAACTATGAAATACTTTCACGACAGCCAGATTAGTAAAAAATAATTAGGGACATGTAGAGATTATCTCACCCACACACTCGCCACTGTCACTCCTGGAAGCCAGGATCGACAGTGGCATGCATATTCTAACACAGAGCAAAGAAGCTCGGCGAGCCTCTGGAAATGCGAAGCTGTCTTTATCCTGCAACAAAATTAATCAACTAAAATGATAGAGAGGAGTTGGAAATATTCATTTAGTTACCTCCGTAGAAAAGTTGGAGAAATAATGAACTTTGAAAGTATTAACCTCTAGTGTAAGGACATTTACAACTGGAGAAGTTGATGTAATTACAGGTATCAGAAAGATTTGTTGTATTGCTGGAATTCAACCTCTTGATTCTCCTTACCTTAGCCTGTAATAGGGTAGTTTCCTATATTGAATTTTATACATTGTTTTATAAGCAACAGAAAATTATACGCAAAAGAAACCCTTTTATTAAAACACAATCAAAATTGGTTCAGAAATGTGCCCGCAGTTATTACTTTAAATGTTGGTATGAGGAAAAGTGGGTGCGTAGTAGGGATATCTCACTATCTCGCTTGCACGCGTGCACCATAATGAACATTTTACACAGTGACGTCAAAGGTTGCGTCGTCTGTCATTTGACAATTACCCCTTCTACAGGATTTGAATGGCTTCTAACTTATTTATTTATGGTCCGATTTATAAAATTCTTTCTGCAATAGATTTGAGTAACGTAACTTATTGGTTTAAATAATAAAAAACATCTAGTCAACTACTCTATTGTCCGCTACTATAGCCCTACAATAAGCACCATTTTTATGAGCTATTTTTCTTGGCTTTGCGGCTTATAATAATCAGCTGTCTGGTTATCTGAAAACCTATGAATGAGCAAATACTCAAAGCACAGAATACTTGGTAGTCATGCTCAGTTGTGGTAACATAGTGGAATCTTTGTGAATTCTGATCTCGTAAAACAACTGCATATTTCTGCACACTGAAAATGCATTTTCCATGAAGTCACAATGTGAAAACTGAACCTATAACTGGTTCACACGTGACGTTCGATCGATTACAAACTGTGTTGTTAACCGAAACGTGCGGAGTCGTGGGTAACTAAAACAATCAGCCATTCAGTAAGTTATCGCTTGTTTTCAAAATGCTGTCGACGCGATATCGACTGGTAACTAGAGTAGGTAGCGGCCGAAAGGTGTTTCTTAGGGCCACTACAACTTCATGCTTGTTTTTTTGTGGCCTTCGCATTTCGCATGTCTACTAAAATATATGGACGAATTGAGATGGGACAATTTGTGAAGAAATATGAAATTTTATTAAGGGAATCATTTTTAAAATTAAAAGTTTTAGTAAGAGCTTGCAAAAATAAAAAAATTTCATTTTTTGAAATTCATTAAGGCTAATTTTAAAATTGGCCGTTGATCATAAGGTTTCAGTCGGGGTCCTTCTAAAACTTCTATTTTACTATCATTAGTGAAATAATCATTAACGTCGGTGCATAAATGAAGACCTTTTAGTCTTACATCCCAGATTTCAATATCTTAGGATTCATCTCTGTCAAATTTGAATCGGACTCCCGGTGGTGCGGTCACCATCGTAATAGCAGCGATAGCTCACCGGGGAGTGATGATGAAAGTCGTAGGTTCGAAACCAGTCTCAAGAGCATGCTCGGACTTTTCTAAGTTACGTGTATATTCATTGTTAATTATCGCTTGCTGAAGGTAACATCGTGAGGAAACCTGCATACCTGTTAAGTTCTCGATAAGAATTTGAAGTTGTGTGAAGTTTGCCAACTCGCATTAGGCGAGTGTGGTGGACTATGGCTTAACCCCCCTCATTAACTAGAGGAGGTGACGTGTATAATATAGGGCTGGTATTATTTTTTATCCTGTATCGACAAAGTGACTACGTTACACTTGATGGTAAGTGTAGCGCAATCCAATATATATTGTTATATACTACTGAATATAATAAGAAATATTTAAATCGGTCCGCAATTGGCGTAGTTATGCGTGGTTCCAAAAAAATACATACATACGAAATGAGAACTTCTACGTTTTTGCCCTTGGATAAATATTTAATTTCCATACATTCACATCGATGTCTGACTGGTTACTTTTTCTCCCTAGATTAGATTAGATTTACTGCATTTTATCCGGTAAAGGTTTTAATCGGCCATAGTATTCATGTATACACTCATGTATACTCTACACACATAGTCCCGACCCCACACTAGATTAACCTGTATCGTGGGTATCAAGAACTACAAGGGACTTGCGGTCCCACAATACCCATACTCGAAACAAATATTCGTGGATCACACAAACATTTGTCTCGGTGCGGGAATCGAACCGACGGTGTCTCGCTTCGTAGCCGGCTATTCGTCCAATACGCCACGGAGGCTGTAAATCATTTGACTCATGATTATGTGGGTGATATGGTCATGGCCTATTTACAGCTATTAAACTATTATTTACACACGCGATAACGGGTCGTTGAACTCTAGGTGAACATGTACACGTAATGTTTTGTATGCAAGGTGGTAGGTCCGTCGGATGCGAGAGGCCGTCTGGGTTGGTACCACCGCTTCTTTGCCTATTTCTGCCGCCAAGCAGCAGTGTGAAACAAGCACTGTTGTATTCCGGTTTGAAGGACATTGAAGCAAGTGAAATTACTGGGCATTATGAGACTTAACATCTTATGTCTCGGGGTGACGAGCGCAGTCCAATGCCATGTGTGTTTGTAATTCAAAGTTCTGGGTGGTTTTGCTTCTAGTTATGGGCAGGCGTGACGCTTACCATCAGGCAAGCGACCTGCTCGTTTCGTCACGCAAGCTAATAAAAAAAATATACATCAATGCAGTATAAAGTTAATATTAATCTGCATTAGGTCAGCGTGGTGGATTAAGGCTTAACTCCTATAGAGGAGGCCTGTGCCCAGCAGTGAATCAATATGGTTCAGGGCTACGAGACTACCCTGTCCACACACGCTGACGGCTAAGCTTAGGTCTCGGGTTCGATCCCAGGGTTAGGTAAAAGTGATATTGGGTTTTTCTATCACGAAATGCATCAGCCCGGAGTCTGGAATTGTGCCCGGTATGGCGATAGGCTCGCCCCCTACCACATGGAATGGAAAGCTCGGTGAGAGGAAAGTGTTAAGAATTTGCATCTAACATCATCTAATATCCATTTCATTTTGTTCCAGATGCAGTACCGACGACAATAAAACATTCCCAAAAGACTGATTATTCAATAATAAATATGAGCATACACTGATCAACCAATATGTTCCAATTATTGGGCGGTTTGCGTGTGTACTTCAAGTATCAGCCGATACGGACCGACAATGCGGTGTTCCGCCTACACAATGTGTTCACGACGGTGCTACTCCTCACCTGTTCCATCATCATAACAGCCACGCAGTATGTTGGCAAGCCGATACAGTGTATTGTACACGGACTGCCGACCAATGTTGTCAACACATTCTGCTGGATCACATCAACGTTCACAATGCCCGATGCTTTTAATAGAGAGGTGAGGTTTATTAAATTACTATTAATACAGCTCAGAGGGAAGTGATACGGACTGTTGCATGTTCGAAGACAGCATAAAGAGCATGCATCTCTGACTTTTTTTAATATTAGGCTGGTGAACGAGCAATAGGGTCACCTGATGAAAGTGATCTCTACCGCTCATGTACGCCCACAATATCAAAATAATCATGGGCGCGTTGCCGACTTTAAAGGGAAGGGAGTAATTAAGGGAGTAGGAAGGGGAGGAGGATTTGGGCCTCCGGATATCTCGCTCATCGTACAAAACAAGGCAGCAAGCTGCTACTTTACGCTGGTTTTCTGTGAGACAGTGGTAACGACCCGGACGAGCCGATGAATTGTTGAATGTGCTTTTGAAAGTCGATTCACAACTTATTTTAATAAATAATTAACTCACGAGCGAGCGATCTATTTGCCGCAGTACAGTGTGATGCACCACGCGCTTTGTTTTCACTGCACGTTCCCGTTAAACGCTCGATCGCGCCGTAATCCTTTCATAATTTTTATTTTTTCCGGGGATCCCCTGGGATAATAATCATAATCCATAATATATATATCCATTATATTTTGTTGTAATGTTCCTCTTGGCATAAACTGAGCTGCTTTAATTCATCGTCAAACGTTAGAGTTTCTTGTCCGTTCTTCTCTAACATAACAGCATTCCGAACTGGCGGTAGAGTTAAAATTTGACTGAATCTAAATGATTTATAATTTGAATTTGAATAGGAAGTGGTATGTGAACTTATGTACCTACCTTACAATCGCCGGCGACTAGTCGACAGTGCGTAATAGCTCTAAACCCGGGACTTGATAATGCCCCAAAAAACGTCCTAACTACTGTCTTCAGTAGCAACTTGATTATCTATGTAGAGGTACATTTATATTACCATAATGTGTCATGTATCATAATTTTTCTCCATAACTCTTGTTTGGATGCGTCATTTGTCGTCACGCTGCACCTGGCTCAACGCCAACATTTCCGTCCCTTTCGATCTCTTTGTCGCTGGCGCTTGTTGCTCAAACCATCCTGATATTAACGTGTCTAATCAAAGACTTTACTAGACGGGCTGTTTAGAAGTAAAATTGCGTCACACAACGCGGGAGTTTGACAGCTCACATACAAGGAGCGCGATAGGGATTCTATTTGAGAGTAAGCGAGATGGTAATTTTGAGTTGCGGTCAATTGACCGCAACTTAGTGGTACAATTTCTATGTACCGAGGAGCTTGTCTAGTAGTATACATTAAAGTCTTTGACAGTATTGGGGAAGTTTACATCTTTGTTCAAATCCATATGCTTTCCTTACGATAAACAACATTCATTCGGATCTAAATGAAATAACCTCGCTCAAGTTTATAGCAGTAGCCCGATTCACGTTATCAAAACCGTAACGAGATCGTAGCGGCTCAGTCGTTGAAACGCTTTTCGTATTCACATCCTTCGATCGAGCTTGAACGGCACCGATTCTAAAGTCGTTCGATTGTAGTGTCGTCGAAGCGTATTCACATAAGTTGACTGTACCCTCACTCGGAAGACGTAAAACTGTTAGTCAAACTATACAACCTAGCTCTCTCCTCAGATCAGTCTAGTTAGTATCTATTGTACTTATAAATTATATTTGGTGATTTAATAGGAGCGACATAATCACATTGTGATTAAGCTCGAAAATAAAAAAGTGGACTGTACCATAATCGCTTCTTAACTATGGCTCAGCGGTATTCAACTGAAAATATGGCATTTGTTTCAATCGGAGACCGACGACTTAACGTCAAATTTTGCGATTGAAGTGTCGTCCAAAAAAAGTTGGTTTTTTAGTTTTTTAGTTTCATGAACACAATTTGTAATTAAACGAAGTGTACGGCAAAATATATGTTTCAGTATAAACAATAAAGATATTAAAGTTGGTAATTAAGCAATTTCCATATTGAGGTGCTTGTTACAATAGCATTTTTCGCTTCAGATTCCTATCAAACTCCCATACGAGACACGTGGAATTTAGGAAATAAATCAATTATAGATTAGGTTTAGCTATTACGTGTGGCTTTATAAATCTGTTCGCGGAGTCGGCGGAGTTATTAAACATTACCAGTGACATTAGATACTCCAGTACCTATAAACGCTTTGCCAGTTTCAGAGTCCGTGTGTAAAGCAATATGTGAACGTTGTCCTTTATGCAGTATTGTTCAAGCGTGTTTGTGGGCTGTTAAATAAACATAACTTGCCTTTGAATATAAACTATATGCGTATTTGATCGATGTTGTAAAGATATTGTGGAATATAGGAGTTTGTTTGATTTTATTGCTTTTTATGCTGTCATAATAAAGAACGGCATAAGTAAGAATTTTTGTTGATAAAGGAGCGATGTGAAGTGAGAAAGGTTTATTTACATACATTATACGTATTTCTGGCTATAGCGCCACAAGCGCCGGCTTTATTGTCAGGTGAAGCTGTAAAAGCAATATAGGCTAACAGCACAAATCCATTCGAATAAAAAAAACGAGTCAATAAGACCCGCGTCGCGTCGCCGGTCAACTGGGCATTTCCTGTGTGTCGAACTCGAGCCGAAGGGACGTCTGCGTGATTTCACTTATACCATTGTCAAATGATTGCACATCTGCTGCACAGATGATTGAGCGGGTTCACACGGGTCAATTTTAGTTGATCAACTACTAAATTGCATTGCGATTTGCAACCGTCTGAACAAACTTTCAATCGAATTGGTCAACAAATCTATACATCGTTTGTGGATTCAAGTCAGTTGATCAACTTAAATTGAAGTATGTGAACCTATTATTAGTGTACCAAGTTAACGTGCAGGCTATGCGACGCAGCAGACTTTGTAATGTATAACGAATTTATAGCTTCGAATGCTGAGACGTGGCGACGACGCGGACGTGGTAACCCATCGGGCCGTGCTGCAACGAATTAATGTCCCTTTTTACATCTAAATCTAGAAAAAACAGATCGTCGGCGTCTATTAGTGGGTGGGAAGTGGGAACCGTCTGACGGTTCGAGTTTAGTTGATCAACTGACTTGAATCAACAAAAGTTGTATGGTTTTCAACCCACGAAAAAAATGGAGGAGGTTCTCAATTCGACACAGTTCTTTTTTGTATGTATAACGCGTAACTCCGCCACAGGTAGACCAATTTATGTTGATCAATTTGATCGAAAGTCTGAAAGATTCTCTGTCTGAATCGCATGCGATTTAGGTAATTATATCGTATTACAATGGGACCTCGACAGAAGACAAATGTAATTTCAATGCATACATGGTTCAATACATTTTTATTTTCGTTACAATATTTGTGTTGTGCAGTTTATACAACCGCGTATGCTGCGATGCAGGCTCAATTGCACCAGTGCAGTGGTACAAAATGACATTCGAGGTCTGTGTTCACTGCACTGCGTCGTCTACGCCTCAGCATACACTTAGGGTTGGCAGTAATTGTGAAATGATTGCGCATCTGCTACTCAGATGATTTGACACGCGTCGCGTCGCACACAATCACGGCAATTAGTCGCGAGCGTGGTAAATTGATGGGTAAATTGGTCTAATGACCCAGTTGGCACATGATTAATACGCTTGTATATGTCCCTACCACATAATATATAGAGATATAATACATTAAGATATATGTATTAAGTAATATGCTAACAATACTGTCTCGGTGGCGCAGTTGTAATGCGTACGCGTTACGATTGGGACTAACGCTGCGGTCTCGGGTTCGATCCCCGGGTCGGGTAAAGTGGTATTGGGTTTTTCTATTACGAAATGCTCAGTATCAGCCCGGAGTCTGAATTATGTGCCCGGTATGGGGAATTGCGTAAGCATCAATCATAAGCATCCACAGTTCCTAAAGATTTATGGGCGCGTTGCCGACCTTAAAGGAAAGGGATAATTAAGGGATTGGGAAGAGTAGGGGGATTTGGGCCTCCGGATATCTCACTCACCGTACGAAACGCAGCAGCAAGCTGCTACTTTACGCCGGTTTTCTGTGAGAAACACAGTTCAGTGGTAACGACCCGGACGAGCCGGCCCATTCATGATGTGGACAAAAGTGTCTACAGCGTGGCTCTACCACTCATACGAACGTTTGTGATGTTTGTTTTTTTATCTTGGCTCGGCAAAGTGACTACGCTACCAGGTGTAGTACCATGGTAACATTTGTGATTAGTCGAGCGACCAACGTGTGACGATAAAGCTTAAATGCAACGCGTTTATACGGGACAGACAGTTGGTTGATTCGTTGATTGATTCGATTAGACGACGCGATGGTACGTTTTTTTTAATGTCTGCTTTCTAAGAAGGACTGTACAGTATTTTGCAAAACGAGTGGCCCTGGGGTCGTAACCCGCACCGAGACAAATGTTTCTGTGATCCACAAATGTTTGTTTTGGGACTGGGGGTTGTGGGACCGCAAGTCCCTCGTAGTTCCTGATACCCACGATACAGGTTAACCTAGTGTGAGGTCACGACTATGTGTGTGACTGTTGGGTGTATTTTCATTTATTTATTATCAGGCGAGCGACATGCTCGTTTCGCCACTCAAGCAAATAAAAAAACCTAATCTACGCTACCGGTGTTTCGGTATTTCTAATACTGTTTTTTTCGCAGGTGGGCAAGGAAGTGGCGCACCCCGGCATCTCCAACGAGTATGACAGCACGCAACCGAAAAAGTACTACACGTACTACCAATGGGTGTGCTTCATGCTGTTCTTTCAGGTAACTGTTGGTTTTTTTTTATGGTATAGGCCGGCAAACGAGCAAGTGGGTCACCTGATGGTAAGTGATCTCCACCGTACGCCCACAATACCAAAAGAATCATGGGTGCGTTGCCGACCTTAAAGGAAAGGGATAATTAAGGAATTGGGAAGGGGAGGGGATTTGGGCTTCCGGATATCTCACTCACCGTATGAAACGCAGCAGCAAGCTGCTACTTTACGCCGGTTTTCTGTGAGACAGTGGTAATGACCCGGAGGCCCATACATGCTGTAGACAAAAGTGTCTACAGCGTGGCTCTACTATATTTCGGTAGAAAGAAAACGATTCTTGCAGGATTTCACAGGGTTGAATATGAGAATGATACTAGCATACACTTCGAGATTAGATGAGGCACAGAGACATAATAATAGTACTAGCCCTGTATTATATACGTCCCACTGCTGGGCACGGGCCTCCTCTACTGAATGAGAGGGGTTAGGCCTTAGTCTACCGCGCTGGCCTAATGCGGGTTGGCAGACTTCACATACTTTCGAAATTCTTATGAAGAACTTTCTCAGGTATGCAGGTTTCCTCACGATGTTTCCTTCACTGTTAAAGCAAGTGATGATTAACAATTAATACACACATAACTTAGAAACGTCAGAGGTGTATGCACTTGGGGCTGGTTTCGAACCGACTTTCGTCTCGACAGTCCATACCACTCCCCGCTGAGCTATCACTGCTTGTGATATAAGACTTGTCAAAGACAAATGACATCTCTCAAACTAGGGGTTGCGTTTAGAAACAATAAATTATGCGTAATTCTAACAGTAAGACTGCCTCGGTGGCGCAGTTGTAATGCGTACGCGTTACGAGGTCTCGGGTTCGATCCCCGGGTCGGGTAAAGTGGTATTGGGTTTTTCTAATACGAAATGGTCAGTATCAGCCCGGAGTTTGGAATTTGTGCCCGGTATGGCGATAGGCTCGCCCCCTATCACATCGTGGGACGGAGATACGCGCGGTGAAATGTGGGTGTACTGGTTACACCTCTGCCTACCCCTTCAGGGATTACAGGCGAGAGTGCGTAGGTATATAATGGCCTCTCGCATACGAGGGGCCTACCACCTAATAGGTACCACTTAGGACTAGGTATTTATAGATTTGCTGATGACCTATCGGGAAGCGGAAGTGTACCTTCACTCCTGCCTGCCCATTATGAGGCGCAACGTGATGTAATGTTTATGACGAAGTGGCGACGGCATTTACGTGAGATGACTTTGGCAGATTTCGTGTCGCTATAAGCACATCGATCGCTAACATTGTGCGTACATTGTGTGATGGATCATAAAACACACATACATACTTAATATCTGGTATTATTTATTTATTAGGTCTCGGATTCAATCCCCTCGGGATCGGGTCGGGTAAAAGTTTTTTTTTAATGGCATCAGGCCGGCAAACGAGCAAATGGGTCACCTGATGGTAAGTGATCTCCACTGCCCATGTACGCCCACAATATCAAAAGAATCATGGGTGCGTTGCCGACCTTAAAGGAAAGGGATAATTAAGGAATTTGGAAGCGGAGGGGGGTTTGGGCCTCCGGATATCTCACTCACCCCACGAACCGCTGCAGCAAGCTGCTACTTTACGCCGGTTTTCTATGAGACAGTGGTAATGACCCGGACGAGCCGGCCCATACAAGCTGTAGACAAAAGTGTCTACAGCGTGGTTCTACCACTCAAAAAGTCTCAAAAAACTTAAGTGATATTGGGTTTGTCTATCATGAAATCACTGTTAACGTTTATAAGTAGGGGAGTGAATAAAATGCTTTTAGGAATTAGGAAGAAGGGGATATTGTATCAATGTAACATTGTGACTGGTAGCAGTGATTCGTGATTTGGGCCCGGTCAATGACACGAACAAAAGGATGGACCGACATGACGAAATTACAAGTTCCGTTTTGCAATTTGGCTACCGAGTACCAAGTACCGAGCAAAAGAGAGTGAATAGTAAATTTTAACATTATACGGGTCGAATTAAGGGCCGAATTGAGGTCCTGGTTTTCTTGGAGTGGTTAAAAAAGGTATACGGCAAAAACATGTCGTTCTAACACAATAGGGTATTTGACTCGATTATTTTTATTATTTTACTCATTATGTTACGTTCCCCAAAATCTATTATTGAAAGAACTATATAAATGAAGTCAAAAATAAAAGAGTTAGAAGCTATTTAAATCTGCTGGAAGGGGTAATTGTCAAATGACGGAAAAAGGATGCACTACATGTCGTGTGACGTCACAAGACAGGTTACGCCATTAGTGGTGCACACGTGCGACAGAGATAGTGAGACTTTTCCACTACGCATCAACCTTTGCTCATACCTATATTTTAAACATGAACTGTCGCCTCATTTTTTACTTTATTTTAATTCTGTTTGCGCAAAACAGTTTCTTTTTCGTATTATTGTCGGGTGCATCTTAAATAATGTATAAAATAAGACATAGTCAAATACCCTATTGAGAATTACATTTTATTAAAATTCAAATTATTTGTTGAATCCATAAAATGTTATAAGTACATCATTGAGATTCAGCAACAGTTTTGTAGACAACATTGTCTATAGCGGGCTCTACCACTCAGAATATATAATAAACTAGCTGTACAGCGCTGTTTCACCCGCAACTACAGCAGCGCCACATACCGGGTCCAATTGTGATCTAAACCATTCAGGGCGCCACCCAAAAAAAATCATTCAAATCGGTCCAGCCGTTTAGGAGGAGTTCAGTCACATACACACGTACAGTAGAATTATATATATAAAGATAAGCATGAATATTTAAGATGATGCAATCCATGCTAGCTTACAGGGATCATAAAGCGCATCGACCAAAGTGCATAAAGTGATCTTGATTAATGACTCAAGTTGGAAATGTCACTCTTGTTAGTCATTCTTGTATGTAAGCGTCGTGAATAAGAATTAGCATGTAGTTTTTGATGCGTGCATTATATTTTGAATAGCGTTGCATACGAACTGTGCTGTATCTAATGAGATTTGTAGTTGATTGATCGCTGCTTGGACTAGAAGGTAGTTTGAGTATATAATATGCTGTAGAAAGTCGATATTTTATGGTTAAAACATCAATATACTTCAATTCAACTGCTACTTTTTCTTTCTTTTCGTGATAAACAAATTTTTGTTTTCTTCCACCTGCCCTTATCCCACTCACAGTGGGATCGGCGCAATATGCTTTTTATGCCGGGATAACGTCAGACAACCGATAATGAGAAATCACAATATAAACACTAAAATAAAGTGATCTCAAAAACATGTAGCATTACTATAATGATAATACACCCAACAGTCACACACATAGTCCTGACCCCACACTAAGTAAACCTGTGTCGTGGGTATCAGGAACTACGAAAGACTTGCGGTCCCACAACACCCAGACCCGAGACCAATATTTGTGGATCACACAAACATTTGTCTCGGTGTGGGAATCGAACCCACGGGCTCTCGCTTCGCAGCTGACTACTCGCCCGCTGCGCCACGGAGCTGTCAAAACTATAACATGTTTTCCTTATCATCAAAGTTGGAATAAGTTTCTTTTGCCTTACAAAAATCAGTAACTTATTCACAACTAAATACGAAATTACAAAGTTATATCTATTTACTGCGAAAATTCATTCGTAGCTATACTCTAAATTTATTTGCTTTATTTCTCATTTGTCCTTCCTTATGACATCATTGTGTGTATGTAAAAAATATGGGAAGTCTTTAATTGACGGCCAAAGTACGATTTGGTACGTTTTTGTGAGTAATATAACACTAGATTAATTTGGATTTACATTTAAATGTATGGAACTTAAAATCATATTGTGTAAGTTATCTTTGTAAGGCCGCAATTATATATGTTGGTAGGTATCAATAAGTGGTGTAGCCTCCTGTGAAACTTATAGTTAGGGAGTAGGCTGCGCAATGGGATCGGGAATGTGTGACCCCACTCAGAGGTGTAGATGTCGAGGCGATAGAAGAAATCGCCCTAGCTCCTGTGGAAAGACGCAAGTTAGGGACTTGCTTAGGGAGTTAAGTTATGCTTTCCCCCTTGGCTAGCTATTACAGCGTTGCACTGAGGCTCCGGCGTGTTTCTAATGAAGGTCCCGGAGTCCCACTATAGTGCTGAGTGGAGAGAACCATGGAGTTTTTAGCTGGTAAAAATCTGGCATACTCCGACTACTTCTCATGGTCAGCGGGAATTTATGAAGATTTTCCCCATAAAAAAAAGATACCAATAAGAGGTATATCTACGCTGCAGTCACTTTTTTCTATAGCAGGAATGGGTGGGCTCGACTTGATTAGCACAACCGTCTCGCTCACAAAAACCGACGTGAAGTGGCACCTCGCTGTTGCTTTTGTATGGTAAGATTCCAGGAGACCTAAATCCCCTCTTCTTATGCCATTCTTCTTCTATTGCAGAAAGAATTTTATAATTCGGACCAAAAATAAAGAAGTTAGAAGCCATTCAAATCCTGTAGAAGGGATAACTGTCAAATGACAGACGACGCACACTTTGACGTCACTGTGTAAAATGTTCATTTTGGTGCACGCGTGCAAGCGAGATATCCCTACTACCCACCCACTTTTCCACACACCAACATTTAAAATCATAATTGCGGGCCATTTCTGAACCACTTTTAATTGTGTTTTAATAAAAGGGTTTCTTTTGCGTATCATTATTATCTGTTGCTTATAAAATAATGTATAAAATTCAATATAGGAAACAACCCTATTATCCTAAAGTTGTTAAAAGTACCTTCCAAAAGGCACCGAACCGATTAGAAACGAAACCTTGACACAGCCCGAAGTGTATTCCCCCATAAGCGTTACAATGGATTTAAAAATAGCCGGTGTAATGCGGTAGTCACGATTCACGACCGTCAAATACGATGGTGTCGCAGCGGACATCTAGGTCGCTGTACTATTGCTATTAGCTAACGGTACACCTGACGTTTGCCTGATGACGTTGTAATACAAGGTGTTTTTCCGGATTTTTTAGAGGATATCGTTTGATAGATCCTTTCGTACGTTTTATTTGTTTCGAGGACTGTAATGAAATTGGCGTTGACGTGGTTTTGAATTCTGGTTAGATAATTCTTTTTATGACGAGCTTGAAGAATGAGACTGTCAATACGCAATGCTTTTTTCAAATCGTGAGGTTTTCGGGCACTGGAATGCTCATGCAGAAATTTATAAGGAAATTCGAATTGTTATTGATATATCATATATTTATAAGGACAATAACTTGATACATGTAAGATTGCACTTTATTTCATTAGTTGTAATACTTATTTAATATTATTTGTAAGGATATTACAGTAATAAAACTAAGATTTTATTTTGACAAGTCATGTGGTTCAAAACATCCTCTTTAATTCAACAACATAAAAATTATATTCACAAAATTTCCTGTACTAGGATTAAATTAATTTATTACAGCTGTCTACTCTTAAGGAAAACCAAGACTTCGTCTACCAAGACCAAGTAAGCTAGGGCTAAGTAAGGGCTCGCCCCTATCACATTATGGGATGGAAGAAAGCTCGGCGAACTGTGGGTGTGCTAGCTGAATCTCTTCTACTCCTCCAGAGATATAGACGTGATCTTTTGTTAATTTGTGACTTGTCCATTCAGGCTATAATGTGCTACACGCCCAAGTTCCTGTGGGACGCGTTCGAGGGTGGTCTCCTGCGCACCATCGTGATGGGGTTGAACGTGGGCGTCTGCCACCAGGAGGAGAAGGAGAAGAAGAAGGACGTGCTCATCGCGTACCTGCTCAGGCACGAGAGGGTGAGTCCACTTACAAAGTACTTTTGGGACACCTGATGGTAAGTGATCTTCAGATCTTATAAACATCAACAAATCGGAACAACCTTTAAGAAAAGGAGAGGGGATGGATATTGCTATGACTTAAATAAATTTGCACAACATTTGGCTTTAGCTTAATTTATCCCTTTTACCTAGATCTTGGAAAAAAATATGCAGATCAAATGTGTGGCGTAGAGTTTATACAAAAATAGTTTTTGCTCGCGGCTCCGCCCGCTTGTATGTCTTTTAGCCTATAATCCTTAGCTCGGCTCGCGTTATCATGAGTCGTTCAACTGAACCAATAAATTAGCAGTGGCGGCAGATAATATTTCAAATATGTATGTATAAAAACATGATAAATATTCCGTCCGCATAATTTGTGTAAGCTACACTTCCCCTCTTTTTACTATGGTAAATGAAATAATACCCAAGTACCTAACTTTTCTAGATGGCAGGTCCCTCGTATGCATGAGGCCGCCTGGCTTAGTTCGACCGCTTTGTTTATTTCTGGCGCCAATCAGCAGTCTGTAAGCACTGTTGTGTTTCGGTTTGAAGGACATCGAAGTCAGTGAAATTACTGGGTATTATGTGACTTAACAAGTTAACTTATATTTTGGGGTGAAGAACGCAGTCTAATGCGATGCAGTGCTTTGTAAGTAATTCATAGTTCCGTGTGCTGTTGTGTCTGCTTTTGGGAGATCAGTTCGTTTAGTAATTCAAGCTCATTAAAAGAAAGTACGAGTGGTAGAGCCACGCTGTAGACAATTTTGTCTACAGCATGAATGGGCCGGCTCGTCCGGGTCGTTACCACTGTCTCACAGAAAACTGACGTTAAGTAGTAGCTTGCTGCTGCGTACGGTGAGTGAGATCCGGAGGCCCAAATTCCTTCCCCTTCCCAATCGGTCCCCTTTCCTTTAAGGTCGGCAACACGCCCTTGACTCTTTTGGTATTGTGGGCGTACATGGTCCATGGGGATCACTTGACATCAGGTGACCCATTAGCCCGTTTGCCGGCCTATGCAATAAAGAATAAAAATGAATTAATATGGTAAGAGAATGTAGTTTAAACCGTCGCGTCGTCTCCTCTCTTCGCCTCGCGTCGTGTGCAACGATAGCATATGAATTTATCAAATCTGACATCTCACAAGTGGGCAAATTAAAAACCTTTATCGAGCACGATTGCTATTCGACGCGACGCATCTGTGGGAATGTGCCTTTCCTGCGACACGACGCGGCCGTGTGCTGCGTACGTAATCGTTTTGTATGATATGCTTGCTATGCTACTCGTAAGTATCGGCCGGAGATTGTTACGCACGGTAGCCAATTCACAGTCCGACGGGACGTTCGGGCAAATTTGCCCGAGACATTAAGTAACTGGTCTAATTTTCAGCTTCAGCAAAAAAGCTGAAGGCTTGTTGAAAGTGAAATTCTACCAATGTGTCAAAATTCAAAACTAATGGTTACAAGTTACAACTGAAAGAAAAAGATAACATTTATTGGTCACAGTCACTAACAACAATTTACAGATACAGATTACAATTTAGGTATTAACTGAGTCGCCTGCAAAGGTGTGACAAGGGCCGAACATTCCTTTCGACTTCTGTCAATGTCTTTCGGTCGGGTACTGAACTCATTGTATCCATCGTTGTATCCTTTGTTAATAAAATATTTTTATTTTAGGTATTCAAGTGTGCAATTATGAGAACGTCGTTTTCAGAAAGATCTTGGGTTAAAATTTTACGTTCGTTCTGATTTAGGGATAATAGGGTAGTTGACTAGATTTACTTTATAATATAAAAATCATTAAATTACGTTACTCAAAATCTATTTCAGAAAGAATTTTATAAATCTGACCAAAAATAAATAAGTTCGAAGCCATTCAAATCCTGTAGAAGGGGTAATTGTGAAATGACAGACGACGCAACCTTTGACGTCACTGTGAAAAATGTTCATTATGGTGCACGCGTGCAAGCGAGATAGTGAGATATCCCTACTACACACCCACTTTTCCTCATACCGACATTTAAAGTCATAACTGCGGGCACATTTCAAACCAATTTTGATTGTGTTTTAATAAAAGGGTTTCTTTTGCATATAATTTTCTGTTACTTATAAAATAATGTTTAAAATTCAACATAGGAAACTACCCTATAATAATATAAAATTGTGCCATAATTACAACAATTGTTAGCTAAATAAGATTTCTAACAATCCTTCATAGACCAAGCTGAATAACAGATAAAAAAGAAACTATGAACGTGACACTCGATCGGCTGGTTTCTTAAGAGACAACTTTTTTGTTTACGGTCATTGGCCACCGGCCCGTTGCTCAGGAGGCCAATCCTCGTAATTTTAAACGTTCAAAATATCATTCCGATCTAGTCTCAGCGTCAAGAAAGTTGCAAATGGCATTCTCTTAAACCAATAATCAACGTCAAATGTGAACATAGATCGTAATGAGATTGAATGTAGAATAAAAGTTGACTGAAGCCAAAACGGTATAATGCTACTGCTAATGCTAGGTGCATTTGACGTTGATTATTGGTTTAAGAGAATGCCATTTGCAACTTTCTTGACGCTGAGACTAGATCGGAATGATATTTTGAACATTTAAAATTACGAGAATTGGCCTCTAGTATATTTACGCAATGTTATACTTTGTTGTACATCGAAGAGTTGTCATACCTACTGTGGTAACTGTACCTTATAAACCAGCAATGTATAATGTAACGATCTTCCGCTTTCGAAAGATTTTGTGTATAGAAATTATTAGATGGTTAATTTTAGTGTAATGTGCATTCGAATTTGATCGATGAGTCTGGTTTAACGGTAGTTGCTAGTTACTGTACTTAGTTACAACAGTTTGATTAAATCTTATGCAATATGTAGCCGAAATTGATGAGCAACGACGCGAAACTTATGTGTTTTTTTATAGCACATACCGAACGAGAAGGTGGGTCACCTGATGGTAAGTGATCTTCACCATCCATGAACAACCACAATAACTGAATAATCATGGACGCGTTGCTGACCTTGCAGGAAAAGGATGATTAAGAGATTGGGAAGATAAAGGGAATTTGGTACTCCGGATATCTCTCACTGTATGAAACGCAACAGCAAGCAACTACTTCACGCCGGTTTTCCGTGAGATAGTGGTAACAGCCCGGTCGAGCCGGTCCACTCGTGCTGTAGATAAAACTGTCTACGGCGTGGCTCCACCACTTAAAATACTATTCCAATTAAACCATCCTTCAAACAAAAAGTCGCATTCCAATCAGTTTATTCTTTAAGTCACTACAATGCCACACACACCCACAGAAAAAGGGGTCAAACTTATAAACACCACTCTTTTAGTCGGGTGTTAAAAATCGAATAACAAAGGGTTAATCATCACAGTGGAAATCCCTAGTATACTATATTGATTTTGAGGACTGCCTCGGTGGCGCAATTGTAATGTGTAGGTACGCGTTACGATTGAGGCCAACGCTGAGGTCTCGGGTTCGATCTCCGGGTCGGGTAGTGGTATTGGGATTTTCTATTACGAAATGCTCAGTATCAGCCCGGAGTCTGGAATTTGTGCCCGGTATGGCGATAGGCTCGTCCCCTATCACATAATGGGACGGAGATACGCTCGGCCTAATGTTAGATGGCAGACTTTACATACCTTCGAAATTCTTATGAAGAACTTCTCAGGTATGCAGGTGTCCTCACGATGTTTCCTTTAAAGGAAGTGATAATTAACAATTAATACACACATAACTTAGAAAAGTCAGAGGTGTATGCACTTGGGGCTGGTTTCGAACCTACGATCTTTCAAATTTGTTAATGGATAACCCTGTGTTTATGATATACGTCACTTTATTGGAGCCATAATTTGTTTGGAAAAGAGTCGTCAATCGCAATATCTGAGTCACGGAATACGCAATATAATTTAACATTTCGTAAAATTTCGTGGAATTACTTTCAAAAGGCTGACGGGAGGTTTTTTCATTAGAAGCGATTTCATTAAAGTCGTATAATGAGTAGGTAACTGGTATTTTACGAGTATTATTAATGTTTCAGTATGAGTATTTTAAGCAGTGATAGCTCAGGTGGGAGTGGTGTGGACTGTCGAGACCAAAGTCGCAGGTTCGAAACCAGCTCCAAGAGCATACACCTCTAACTTTTCTAATTTACGTGTATATTAATTGTTAATTATCACTTGCTTTAACGGTGAAGGAAACATCGTGAGGAAACCTATGTAGGTTTCCTCACGATGTTTACACAGGTATACATATGGTATACACAGCTCACAGGTATGTACCTGAGAAGTTCTCCATAAGAATTTCGAAGGTATGTGAAGTCTGCCAACCCGCATTAGGCCAGCGTGGTGGACTAAGGCCTAACCCCTCTCATTCAGTAGAGGAGGCCCGTGCCCAGCAGTGGGACATGTATAATACAGGGCTGGTATTATTATTATTTATATTTATATATTAATGTTTCGTAAAATTATATCCAATGATATTTGCCTTTTTGTGGTTTTGGTATTATACCAATAAATTCTTTCGTAGTTTAAAAAATAATACTGGTACTAGTGGTGGTAGGTATAATAGTATGTTTTTCTAGCCCTGTATCCCACTGGCTCACGGGACTCATCTCCTGAATGCGAGGGAGTTAGGCCTGAAAGTTAATTAGTCAAATTAATGCAATGTCAAGTCTCTTATCATTGCAATGTTATCGTTTTAGATGTTTGCTCTAAATCAATATATATAGCTTTCATACACACTCACGTTTTTAATCTCCGAAGGGGTAGGCAGAGGTGTAACCTGTACACCCACTTTTCGCCGAGCGTATCGCCGTCCCATGATGGGATAGGGGGTGAGCCTATTGCCATACCGGGCACAATTACAGACTCCGCAATACTAGCCACTAGATAGCAAAATTTACACTCTAGCGTCGGTCCAAACCAAATCTATGGATAGTTCCACTATATTGGGAACACTGTCTATATTTCCATTTTCTGTCATTACACACTTAAATTGGTACATCTATATGGGACATGCGTGACATGATTGTACCACGGCGTCATAATGGCTCCCACTCAGCCCCCACATGGCGCTCCCATCTGCATATTACTAACGGCACAAATATTCGAATTACTCGCTTGCATCATTTTCTGGTTAATATGATTCATCGGCTCCAGGACACAGTAAAGGATATTACTGATACATATTCTTTCACCGGAAGGCGGAAGTAAAATATCCATGATGCGACATTTTGAACGGTAAGAGGCATCATTTAATTTTTTTATTAGATTGAATGACGAGACGAGCAGGTCGCTCGCCTGATGGTAAGCGCCACGCCTGCTCATAAACAGAAGCAACGCCACACAGAACTTTAAATAAAGCACTGCATGACACTGGACTGCGCTCGTCACCCCGAGACATAAGGTGTTAAGTCTCATAATGCCTAGTAATTACGCTGGCTTCAATGTCCTTCACACCGGAACACAACAGTGCTTACACACTGTTGCTTGGCGGCAGAAATAGACAAAGCGGTGGTACCAACCCAGCCGGTCTCTCGCAAACGAGGGACCTACCACATTGTAGAATGAAAGACAGAAAATCAATAAATACATTCATATACTCACGCCTCTTTCTAATAATAATAATAATAGCCCTGTATTATACACGTCCCACTGCTGGGCACGGGCCTCCTCTACTGAATGAGAGGGGTTAGGCCTTAGTCCACCACGCTGGCCTAATGCGGGTTGGCAGACTTCACATATCCTCGAAATTCTTATGAAGAACTTCTCAGGTATGCAGGTTTTCTCACGATGTTTCCTTCACCGTTAAAGCAAGTGATGATTAACAATTAATACACACATAAGTTAGAAAAGTCAGAGATGTATGCACTTGGGACTGGTTTCGAACCTGCGACTTTCGTCTCGACGGTCCATACCACTCCCCGCTGAGCTATCACTGCCTCTTTCCAAGAACAAAGAAAATAAATTTAGTTGCCCAATTCACAGCGCGCCCATACCACATTACTTGGTTACAATACCTTGGTTACAATTAAAATTACTTAAAACTACTTAGTTACAACTATAATCATGCCTATATACCCGAAGCGGTAGGCAGAGGTGCACCTAGTGCACCCACATATTGCCGAGCTTATCTTCGTCCCATGATGTGATATCGTCCCTATGTGCCTATGTATGAGCCTATCGCCAAACTGGGCACAGATTACAATCCCGGGCAATTCATGTGTGGTTTTTCGAAACGAAAACTCAAACACAAATCGTGATCGCTCGACCTGGGTATTGAACCCAAGACTTCACGGTTTTCAGTCTTAGTAGAAAGAAAGAAAGAAAAACTATTTATTTGTACAGCCGCCAACGCGCTTATGAGTGTATCGCTACATTCATACACTACAATTAACATAAAAAAATAAAAAAAATAAGAAATAATATAAAAAAAAGTACAATTGCGCGCCGCAGCTGTGACAGGTAGGTGAACACTCAGCGTGTTGCTGTGCTGTGGCGCGTACCACAACACAGCGCTGATTTGCAGTGGTCACCTTGAGTACCTAGTCACCTAGTATGAGTACTTAGTATTCTTAGCACTAGATCAACGAGGCGATTTGATTTCCATAAAAAACGATTGCCATCATCAACTCTTTACGTACAAAATTATACCTAGTGACTTCTTATGTTTACGCGAATATAAGACATATAAATAAAACTAGTTTATACGGAATTTATTGCGGTTTCATTTTATTTTAGAGACAGTTTTTACCGTGACCACGAAGGCAGAAAAGCTTTCGAAACATCGGCACTAAAATTAAATTAAACCGCGATAAAATCCGTATAAACTAGTTTAATCTCGAAATTGGACCTGCCATAAAATAAACAATTCGTAAACACACACTTGTGTTTCACGGTCCGCGGGTCAAAGTCGAGGGTAGGTACGTAATATCGAGGACGTATTGTAATGTGGCGCGCACCGCACACGAATTTACTCGAGTAACTAGCTCGTATCTCGTATGAATGAAACGCATGGGACATGTCTGGATCCAGATTACACGCTGGGGGGTAATACCAGCAAGTGTAAACGAACGTTTACATGTTGGTTGTACATTAGTTAAATTTAAATTCAAATTCAAATAATTTATTCTGTAAATTGGATCATAAATATCACATGTCAATCATTTTTTATGCTACATTACATTTACGACGGCATTTCGGGAAATGCTCTAGGCATGAGAAGAAATGCATCTTTTAATGTCAAGACATTGTTTTAAAGAAGTTATGCGAGTGTAAAGTACAGAAATTGCTGGATTGGCCCTTTCAAGATATAACCAAGATTATACCAGACATACGTAGCACTTGCACTCATATAAGAAAAAACAAAATCAAATAGTTTAGTTAGTGACCGCATAATAAAGATATATAAAACACATCGCGCATTAACACTACATGAACTTTGCGTGCTTGAATGAAGGTGAGTTATTACACAATTAAGTACTATGTAAGTATGAGCTCGTGCATAAGATCTTGCGCACGCATAATCTGATTTATTCTACTTGACGTTACCGCAGTAAGTTGTCAGCCGTACAGCCGAAAAAGAAAAAAAAACGCGCCGAATTGAGAATCTCATCCTTATTTGAAGTCGGTTAAAAATTACCGTAAAGTAATTGTAAAAACTCCTCTAAAGTATTTCGAACGGCGTATATCATCACAAAAAAACTTTTTAACAAAAATAAAACGTACGAAAAAATACTATTTCAAAATCAAAATAACTAGTTTTGAGTCTGTGCTATTATTTTTAGTTTTTTTGAGTCGGTTAAAAAGTTTTTATTTTTATTCAGGCGTGGTGCTTACCATTAGGCGAGCGACCGGCTGGTAGTTTCATAATAATATGCAGAAAATAGTATTTTCACTATCGTTCAGTGTTCTTCCAAGCGCGTCAGGAGTTTTGTTTCGTTGTTGTGCTGCAATTCAAGCGTTGCTTTTGTAGCAACTTAACTGTTTATGCATTTTCTAACAAATAAAGGTACTTCATAGATCCGCTGATGCCAGATTCTTATTATCTTATATATAAAATTCTCGTGTTACAATTATCGTTCCCATACTCCTCCGAAACGGCTGGACCGATTTGTATGAAATTTTGTGTGTAGGTCTGAGTATCGGCCAACATCTATTTTTCATCCCCCTAAATGTTAAGGGTGGTCCACCCTATTTTTTTTTTTAGTAAATTTTTTTGTTTTTATTTTTTTATGATACAGCATTAAAAATACATACAACCCTAAATTTTCAATCCTCTACGATCAACAGTATTTTTGTTAAGCGCGTTTCTCACACCGATCACGATGACGGGACTCGCTTGATGCGACTAGACTACTTTAATCCTGGAAATAGGCATTCACGCGGGCGGAGCCGCGGGCAACAGCTAGTAGACTATAAAATATGACAGTCTAATGAAACAGAGCATGTAGTATTATAATTTCATAATGAAACCCGATGTTCATCGATAGTCGTCAAAGCGTAGGATAATGTTGAATAACAAATATTAGGAATTATAAGTTTTACTGAATCAATATTTCTTGAATTAAGTTTTACTCAGAAGCCTCGTGTTTCAAATTTCACGATATCTTATGGAATTCGTATTATATGCAAATTGCAATAATTTAATACTTTGAATATTGTTATTGAGAAATAACTCGTCACCACCTATCCAAAGTTTATGTTAATTTTAATGACTTTTATTTGTTTTTAATCGACACTAAAAATTAAAGTTGTGTAGTAGTCTGTATGCCTCTATATAATTATATTTTATATGTATTTCCACGCATAACTCCGCCATATGTGTACGAGTACTAATTTGGATTATTCTTTTTGTATTCGGGTTAACTGCGTTGGTGGTCCCCCGTCCCGTAAAAACGTGAAATAGGGATGAACGACTAAAACCTCTTTATGCACCGATTTTGATGATTCTTTCAGTAAAAAATATTTAGAAATAATAAGACCTTATTTAGTTCAGACTCAAAATGGTTAAGCTTTATTTTTTACTTTTTAGTTTTTTGAGTATGTCTTTATTTTTTGTTAAAAAGTATTTACTAACATTTCTTTTTATAAGTACACATAATTATTATACGCAGCGTAAGTTCTACAGATCAGTTAACGCGTAATACATAACATATAAGGATATGTTATAATGCTGACCTTTGCCTCATTAGCGTTCGTTATATTTAAATTTATTATACCAGCAATTTAATCTGTGTTTAAACTGGCTGTAAAGAAAAAAAACAAAAACCTTTTTTAAATTGTCCATTACTCTATTACGAAATGGCCGGAAACAAATATTTTGGCGGGAATATTTTTCTACGCACTGGTACACAAATTTAAAAGTCAATTTTATTCTAACGCGAAGAGTCGTGATTCGTTTTTTAAATTCCCTAATGCTTTCATGTTCTACGCAGTTAGTTTGGTCTCGCTGCATTTTAGACTGTAAATATTAAGTTACATGGTTTATTTTTGTCCGGAGCGTCGTGTACGGTGTTTAGATTGTGCACAAAAACACCGCTTTGGGCGAAACACATCTGGCGGACACCGTTGTCGACTGACAGATCAGTCCAGAAAAATCTATGGGAATAAAATTGAATAGTTTTAAAAGTAGTATGCGCATAAAACTTGCGCGAAATGATTTTATGATTCCACTGACGGTCATGCAGATTATGCTACAGCGAGGAAGAATAAGAAGTATCTTTTGTAAACTAGACTAGAGCATTTAACGGAGAAAGGCAAAGACTTTAATGTATACAACTAGACAAGCTGCGCGGTACATAGAAATTGTACCACTAAGTTGCGGTCAATTGACCGTAACTCAATATTACCATCTCGCTTACTCTCAACTAGAACCCCTCTGGCGCTCCCTATCTGTCAGCTGTCAAACTCTCGCGTAATGTGACGCAATTTTACTTCTAAACAGCCTGTCTAGTAGTATACATTAAAGTATATGGAGAAAGGGAGCCTTTTTTCCTATGAAAATAAAATGTCCTGTTCCGGGCCTTGTCAGGCATAAGAGAAAATAATCTTTTTTACTGCTCTATATTGGATTATACTCATCGCCTTCGTGTATCCCAAGATGAGAGAAGATTGTTAAGCGCATAATTTAATTCGCGGTATTGTAAGTTTAGTTATGCAATCGCTTCGAATATATATATTTTTATGTGTATTTATTACCTTTGCCTTAGACTGCGTCGGTGGCGGAGTTGTAATGCGTACGCGTTACGACTGCTGTGCTGAGGTCTCGGGTTCGATCCCTGGGTCGGCTAAAAGTTATATTGGTTTTTTTTACGAAATGCTCAGTATCAACCTGGAGTCTGGAATTGTGCCCGGTATGACGATAGGCTCACCCCTTATCACATCATGGGACGGAAACAAGCTCGGTGGGTGTACTGGTTACACCTCTGCCAACCCCTTCAGGAATTACAGGTATTAATTACGCTAATTAACTGAGATAAAATATAAACAGAACCCGCATTCATATTATTCGAATAACTATATTATTGCAATTCATTGGTTTGGTTTTTTTGTTCCCAAGATGGATGTTTGTCGATTAACGGACAGACAGGCAGATCGTCTATAAATATGGTAATGTTATATATAAAATATAATGAGTAGGTGCGTGATTTTCGGAGTTTATTGACCTTTGAGAGAGGCGGAGATTGATTTTTAAGTTCTCGTAATCGATTATGGTAACTTATAATATCGTTTTTACGCGTTGGTTATTTATTATACATCTATATCTTTTCTGCCGATACATTCGTTTTAACCGACAAAAAAATAATAACAGTATAACTCCGTTAAATGTGGACCAATTTTTGGTATTCTATAGGGTTTATTTTGTAATATTAAACTTGGTTCCCATTGCGGTTTGTGAGGGTCGCTCAACTTTTATTTATTTTTAGAGTGGTAGAGCCACGCTGTAGACACTTTTGTCTACAGTATGAATGGGCCGGCTCACCACTGTCTCATAGAAAACCGACGTAAAGTAGCAGCTTGCTGTTTCCTTTCGTACGGTGAGTGAGATATCTAGAGGCCTAAATCCCCTCCCCTTCCCAATTCCTTAATTATCCCTTTCCTTTAAGGTCGGCAATGCGCCCATAATTCTTTTGGTATTATTAGCGTACCCACTTGCTCGTTTTCCGACGTATGATAGCCGCTATATTACGCCGGTTTTCTGTCAACCGTTCAACCCAGTCAAGCCGGCCCATTCATGGTGTAGACCAGTGGTTCCCAATTAGTTTTTGCTGCGTACCACTTCAAAAAATACCTCAAACCTGCGTACCCCTTATTGTAGCAAACACACTAATATTATAAATGCGAAAGTTTGTGAGTGTGTGTGTGTGTTCTTGTTTTTACTGATGATTGTAATAAAATAATATTTTGGAAATTGTTCTTGTTTTTACTGATAGCCGCACGTACCCCTTGATGCAACTTCACGTACCCCTGGGGGTACGCGTACCACTAATTGGGAAACACTGGTGTAGACAAAACTGTCTACGAGGTGGCTCTACCGCACAACATCTACCAACGCATCTCTTAATGTTATTCCCCTGGATTATAATTAAACTCTTCCCCGACATTGTTCAATCGCTATCTGCGAACGTATTGTAAACTAGGAGAAATAAAAAGTATCTGGGAAACTAGGACGGATAGTAGCGTATGCTTGATAAGTACTCGCAGTAAATGCAGTGTCGTGCAGTGCAATGTTCTGTTAATCACTGCTAATGGCATGTTGGCGACCATTGATGGTATACTCAGTGGTTGCTGCAACAATAGACGTTTCACTTACAACGTGCACACGTTGGGCATGTAATAATATGTGTATGGTTTGTTTGCAGGTTCAAATACTTTAGGCCTATATAATACAAGTCCTGTATTATACATGACCCATTGCTGGCCACGGGCCTCATTTTTTTTTTTTTTTTTTTATAGTATAAGCTGGCAAACGAGCAAGTGGGTCACCTGATGGTAAGCGATCTCCACCGCCCATGTACGCCCACAATACAAAAGAATTATGGGCGCGTTGCCGACCTTAAAGGAAAGGGATAATAAGGAATTGGGAAGGGGAGGGGGATTTGGGCCTCCGGATATCATCCGGATAGATCCGGGCCTCATCTACTGAATGATAGGTATTAGGCCTTAGTCAACCACGCTGGCCTAGTATGGGTTGGCAGACTTTACATACCTACGAAATTCTTATTGAGAACTTCTTTTTCTTCTAGAACAGGATTTTTCATTCACCGTTAATGCAAGCGGTAATTAAGAATGAATAAATACGTGACTTAGTCAATAGTCAGAGGTGCAGACTCTTGGGGCTAGTTTCGAACCTGCGGCTTTAGTCTCGACAGTCCGTACTACTGAGCTATTGCTGCTTATTTGTGCTGTCGAGACAAAATGTTAGTGTGATTCACAAATATTTGTTTTCTCCCCAGAGGGGTTGACGTCAGACAGACAGACAGCCGGTCGTAAAAACTACAAGCTAAATATTTCTGTAACATGTGTTAAAAAGTATGCTGCGCCGACTCCATTGCGAGTGGAATGAGGGCTGGTCAAAGAATTTAATGTATACTACTAGACGGGCTGTTTACAAGTAAAATTGCGTCACATGACGCGGGAGTTTGACAGCTCACAAACAGGGAGCGCGATAGGGGTTTTAGTTGAGAGTAAGCAATGATGGTAATTTTGAGTTACGGTCAATTGACCGCAACTTAGTGGTACAATTTCTACATACCGCGCAGCTTGTCTAGTAGTATACATTTAAGTCTTTGGGGATGGTGGAAGAACAGTGTTTTTGAATGTGCTGTGTGACAGAGTATCCGACTTGTGATTGGAAGACTGTCACTAGACCAGTGACGGGATATTGGATATGACATAATTTTTTCAATAACAAAATTATGGGACCCTCATATTCTATTCTTGTAAAACATGTTTTGTAGTTATCACGTGGTTAATTTAATATTTTCACCAATAAAAGCCACGTTACAGTTGCAACAAGGGATTGCAATGCCACAGTGTTTTATAGCCCGTGGGATTATTCCGGGATTAGTATAGTTTTCATTATATAGAAAGAAAGAAAGAAAGAAAACATTTATTCAGCACGCATACACAACATAGACAGATATAGGACAGCCTCCGTGGCGCAGCGGGCGAGTAGCCGGCTGCGAAGCGAGAGGCCGTGGGTTCGATTCCCGCACCGAGACAAATATTTGTGTGATCCACAAAAATTTGGTCCGGGTCTGGGTGTTGTGGGAGCACAAGTCCCTCGTAGTTGCTGATACCCACGATACAGGCTTACCTAGTGTGGGGTCGGGACTATGTGTGTGACTGTTGGGTGTATTTATTATTAATTTATTTATTATTATATGAAATTGAATAAACATTACCATAATATGTATTACACTTTTTATTACCCATGTTTCTAGTTTATTTCTTTGTATTTACGTACAGATAATTAAGTTAATTTTATCAAAAATAACCGAACAAAATATGGGGAAGCAACATCCGCAAAAAGTACATTTTGTTAATACATAAAAACTGTTGATAGACAAGTATTTGTCAGAATTAAATAAAAAATAAATACACCCAACAGTTACACACATAGTCCTGGTCCCACACTAGGTAAACCTGTATCGTGGGTATCAGAAACTACGAGGGACTTACGGTCCCACAACACCCAAACCCGAAACAATTTTTTTGTTGATCACACAAACTTTTGTCTCAGTGCGAGAATCGAACCCACGGCCTCTCGCTTCGCAGCCGGCTACTTGCCCGCTGCGCCACGGAGGCTTTCTTATACAAGTAGTATTATAATACAATTAGTTTTTGCTCGCGGCTCCGCTGGCGTGAACAGCCATTTACGTGATAAATAATATCCTATAACCGTCTCCAGGGTCCCATCAATCTCTGTACCAAAATTCATAAAAATCGGTTCCGCGATTCAGGCGTGAAAGCGTCACAAATGCACAATATCACTTTCGCATTTATAATATTTAAGGTAGAGTAATTTTGAACAGAATAAATAAACTTTATATTTCGATCTCGCGGGATTGCGGGACAGGCCCGGATCTAGGGGGGGGGGGGTCGCAAACCGGGGCATCTGCCCCATTTCAGGGGGCGCCAAAATCATAATGTGATATGATTAAAAATAAAAAACTTGCTCCACAAAGCGCCTAGCATTTTTTGTTTTATTTTTTCATGAACGACGTGGCAACGGAGCAAGCGAGTCACCTGATGGTAAGTGATCACCGCCGCCCATGGACACCGTCAATACCAGGGGATTTATCAGTGCGTTGCCGACCTTAAAGGAAAAGGACAATTAAGGAATTGGGAAGGGGAGGGGGTTTGGGCCTCCGGATATCTCACTCACCGTACGAAACGCAGCAGCAAGCTGCTACTTTACGCCGGTTTTCTGTGAGACAGTGGTAACGACTCGGACGAGCCGGCCCATTCGTGCTGTAGACACAAGTGCCTACAGCGTGGCTCTGTTGTTATAATATCAAAATACACACCTACATATCATTATAGTGCCATCTGTATTACAAGGAATGTACTAACATTATTATTTGTGTCCGGCTGTATAGCGTAATAATATATGTGTAATAGTTAGCAACACTTAATGTATATTTGATTATTAAAAATAAATAAACTCTCTCTTCCGTTTCCTCTCTGCAAGCAGGTTGTATCATTTTCAGGCTCTACCACTCAAAGTGACTAAAACATAAAGCAAAGCATACGGAAGCCTGGTTGACTCGCCGTCGACTTAAAAGAAAAAGGCGCCACACAGGGTCTTTGTGCATCATTATTTTATTTTCTTTTAGTTTTTTAGGTAATTTATCTCAAACGCTGGAGAGAGCCACTCTCAAGTTTCTGACCCGGTACAAAAAAATCGTAGATCCGGGACTGTTGCGGGATCCCGTTATCCCGATTACATGAGTTGCAATACTTCGCCAGGTGCGGTCGGCAAGTTATCTGAGGGTGGTCCACATCTGCCGATCTCGTCCCCTTTCATAACATAATAAAAAGTTGGAACTTTCGGCATACACGTTTCTACAGTTACGTATTCAATGCCTTGGTGGCGCAGTTGTAATGCGTACGCCTTACGATTGAGGCCAACACTGAGTTCTCGGGTTCGATCACCGGGTCGCGTAAAGTGGTATTGGGTTTTTGTATTAAGAAGCCCGGAGTCTGGAATTTGTGCCCGGTATGGCGATGGGCTCGCCCCCATCATATAAGGGACGGAGATACGATTTTATTTATTTATTTATTTATTTATTTATATTAATGGCACACCAACAGTTAATAGACTATACATTTCTAGAAGATATAATGAAGATACAGACTAGTCTACTCACTAATTATAGGTGTGAAACAGCATTTACATAAAATTAAATTTAACAAAGTATGTCAAAAATTAAATGTCAAAAATTAATTACGCTTGGCGAAATGTAGGTGTAGTGGTTACAGATCTGCCTACCCCTTCGGGGATTACAGGCGTGAGTGCGTATGTATATATATCTAACCTAACCTCAGCGTCGACGTAATCATACAGTTATTTAGCAATACATCACAAACACCACATTGTTAAGGTACCGATAGCGTGAGATGTCCTGGTTCCGAATACACTTGTGCCGTGTGTCTGTCCGCGTGTTTTATAAATATGTAACTAGATATGTGCGACACACTTATATCGCTGTGATATAAACAATGCTCCATGGATGTTTAAGCTTTGCGCACAGGGATACCAGATGAAAAATTTAATAATCCTGAAAAAAAAACTGATATATAAAAATGCCTGACTGTTGCCACAAGGGCGCGCGTTTCTTGTTATGTATTTGTTTCGTATGCCTAGGTTTGCCGATATGTCCTGACATATCATAATTTTGTCAGGATTCCGGCCGTCGAATTGAAAACGTCAGGATTTTTTAATAATTAATATTTATAATGAAACTATATATATTTAAAGGAACTATTCTCTTCTTTGGAAAAAAACCTAATGAATACAATATTACATGTGATAGAAACGAGCGTGCACTTGAGGCAAAAGTCAGGACTTTTTTTGTAGAAATCAGGCTGGTCAGGATTTTTTATTTTTCGTCTGGTAACCCTAGGCGCGGTTCGACCAAAGAGTATCAACTTAAATTGCTAGGCCCGTACAATTTAATTTCATACAATTGTATTATAAACTAAAACTTGCTACATGTATGAACCCTACGTGGCAGTAAGCCAGTTGTAAACGAGAGGCCGTACCACAGAACCATGAACATTTATGTGATTTATGTGAATCACAAACATATTTTGTTTTTATATCATAGTCCGGCAAACGAGCAAGTGGGTCACCTGATGGTAAGTGATCTCCAACGCACATATACACCCACTATACCAGAAGAATGATGGGCGCGTTGCCGACCTTAAAGGAAAGAGATAATTAAGGCATTGGGAAAGGGAAGGGGATTTAGGCCTCCGGATATCTCACTCACCGTACGAAACGCAGCAGCAAGCTGCTACTTTACGCCGGTTTTCTGTGAGACAGTGGTAATGGCTCGTCATTTATTGTGAGTACTGAAGTTTCTCATAATACCTGACACCTACGACGCTAAGATATTTAGCTGTGAGTCCTAGGTCTATATGTAAGACTGCTGGGTGATATATTTATTTTGATCATTAACCTTGTTCAAACCTCACACAGCGGGTTATGGACAAAGAATTGGCACACAAGCACATAATATTCAATTAAACACCATTATTATTAATAAAGTAAACGATTGTCAGTACTGGCACTACACAAAGGTATTTCTGTCTCCCCTATCTAAATGAATTTCACGATACTGAGCGAGCGGTTTTCAAAGCTCCGATATCAATGGGTTTCTGTTGCCATATCAGACGATAACCCAAACAAATGTCGGATGTTATTGGCCACACGCAGTTGCGAAGGAGGTCCGCTTTCATTGTCCATTATTCTAGTATGGTATGGGCTAGTGTTGGAAACTTGTCCCGGTGGTAATAGATAAGAGTGTAAGTGATCGCATGGCATTCGATCCTTGTTTGCTCTCATTTATATTGTGCCGTTATTAACCAATCAGCAGATCACTGTTATCAGATAGCAGGGATCTGCAGTGACCTTTACCAGTATAACCTCTCCTTTAAATGTTAGTTGTCAGACTTGGGCTAAATGATGCCACCTCTAGATTTGTGCCACTAATGGGTTAAAACCAACTATCGTTCCAATTTTGCAATGGCAGGACCATGTTTTGTTCTTTCTATTATCCAAGATGCGATGCATTTCTTCTATGGAATTACAATTAAATGATACATATATACAAACGCACTCACGCCTGTAATCCCCGAAGGGGTAGGCAGAGGTGTAACCAGTACACCCTACATTTCGCCGAGCGTATCTCCGTCCCTTATGTGATAGGGCACGAGCCTATCGCTATACCGGCCACAAATTCCAGACTCCAGATTTCGTAACAGAAAAACCCAATACCACTTTACCCGACCCGAGGATCGAACCTAAGAACTCAGTGTTGGCCTCAATCGTAACGCGTACGCATTACAACTGCGCCACCGAGGCAGTCAACTAAATGATACTGTGTCTATAAATGACACAAGAGTCATTGTCACTTCCATTCAGTGTGGAGTTATCGAAAGAATGTGAAGTCAATTAGGTTAAGTAGAAAGTCGTCTCACACGGCGCACCGCTGCGCTCATTAAATGGCTAGTGGAGACATTCGACCGCCGACCCCAAAGGAATTCATGCACTTATTCAAATACCGTGGTATGAGAACTCATTTAATATGGAAGGGGGTGAGCGGGATGATTGCATAACTTGACAATTGTTTCTTTACATTTCTTTTCCGTATATAGTAGTCGGGTCTAAGTTAATATAAATAGACATATAAGTTTTCAATGTGGCAGATAAAAGAAACTCGCTTAAGGTGGTTTGGTCACGATTTGAGGAAACCACAGGAGTACGTCGGTTGCAAGTGCCTGGGCCAGAACGTATCAGGAGTACGGTCCGGCGGACGGCCTGAGAAACGCTGGCTTGACGTATTAAAGGGAGACATGACAGCTAATGGTCTAAATACAGAGGATGCTCAAGATCGGGTGAAGTGGAGGTGCCTTAGTAGGAAGGCGGACCCTGGCACTAGCCGGGATAACGCCAGGTAGAAACGAAACGAGAAAGCAAGAATAGTCATATGGGTTCTTTTAGTTCTTATGTGAATTTTAATGCATATCTTAAACTATAGTTTATACGCAAATGCTGATGCTGCAGTATGAGCGTCAAGAGGCGGGAGCCACTGTTTACATCCGGTCAATGCCGTGTACTGTCTCCCAGGCCTATGATTCACTAAAACTCCTTAATGATATTCAGAAAATATGGGGGTTCTTAATTCGACGTTTTTCTTTAAATGTACGCTCCGCTTTTGAATTGATTTTGATAATACTGTTTGTAGTTTTATCTCAAAGATAGTCCTATACAGTAGGTAAGATCTGATGTACTGCAGTAAAACAGAATTTCCTCAACAGTTATCAAAAAATGCATTCGAAGTTTGTTTTAAGTTTTAGACTTATGATTATTTTTCATAATATTATTGTGAGCTATTTATCAACTTTCCCTTTACTGCTTGTTCCAGACCCACAAACTATACGCGTTCCGGTACTGGGGCTGTGAGCTGCTGTGCCTTGTGAACATCATCTTCCAGCTGTGGATGATGGACAGCTTCTTCAATGGGGAGTTCTTGTCGTACGGTACCAGGGTGCTGGGGTACAGCGAAGTGCCTCAAGAGGAGAGGTGGGTTTCTTTTTTATTGACCTGAATGATGAAACGAGTAGGTCGCTAGCCTGATAGTAGGCGCTACGTCTGCCCATAAACAGAAGCAATACCACACAGGATCATAACAATAACAGCTCTCGTGATAGGACCCACTTAGTGACATCCGTGGTGCTTTACATCTGGCCTCTCCAGTTGTAAATGTCCTTGTGCCGGAGGCTGAGACCTCCTTAGTTCATTATTTTGTCTCCCGTTTTGCTATGGAGGGAAGTGGACAATTATTATTTCCAACTCCTTCTTAACCTTCTATTTGATTAATTTCGTTGCGGGATAAAGACACATTTGACTCGCCGAGCTTCATTGCTCGGTGTCGAAATATGCGTGCCACTGTCGATCCTGGCTTACAGGAGTTACAGTGGCGGGTGTGTGGGCGGGATAGTCTTATCACACAGAATCTTGAATTACAAAGCACTGCGAGGTATGGACTGCACTCATTTATACCTACTTAAATTTTTCAGATACGATCCGATGATCTACGTGTTTCCGCGGATGACGAAGTGCACGTTCCACAAGTATGGTGCGTCAGGCGACATACAGACTCACGACAGCCTGTGCATACTGCCGCTGAACATCGTCAACGAGAAGACGTACATCTTCCTGTGGTTCTGGTACATCATACTAGCATTCGTGTTGATACTGCTCGTCATTTACAGGTCAGTATGTCTTAAACAGGCCAATAACTTATTAGCAGGTGGATATCTTGTTATTAATAAGTGAGTATCTGTTCTAGGTAGGTCAGTAGCTGCTATAAGTAGGTCAGTATCTGCTATAGGAGCTCCGTGGCGCAGCGGGGGAGGAGTTGGCTGCGAAGCGAGAGGCCGTGGGTTCGATTCCCACACCGAGACAAATGTTTGTGTGATCCACAAATATTGGTCTCGGGTTTGGGTGTTGTGAGACCGCAAGTCTCTCGTAGTTCCTGATACCCACGACACAGGTTTACCTAGTGTGGGGTCAGGACTATGTGTGTGACTGTTGGGTGTATTATTATTATTAATTATCTGCTATAAGTAGGACAGTATCTGCTATAGCTGGGTAAGTATCTGCTATAATTAGGTCAGTATCTGCTTTAGGTGGGGCAGTATCTGCTATAAGGTCAGTATGTAGCGAAGTGCACGTTCCACAAATACGGTGCGTCAGGCAAATTACTGTATCACAACAGGCTCTGCATACTGCCGCTGAACATCATCAACGAAAAGATACATCTTCCTGTGGTTCAGGTACACCACACTATTCGATCAATTATCTTAAAAAATATATTACATACACACTCACGCCTGTTATCCTTGAAGGGGTAGGCAGAGGTGTAACTAGTACCTACCATAATGTGATAGGAGGCGAACTTATCGCCAAACCGGGCAAAATCCGGGCTGATACTGAGCATTTCGTGATAGAAAAATCCAATATCACTTCACCCAATAAAAACACTCAACTGCGGCCCCTAGTATATAAATATATATTATCCGAAATATATAGCTATTTAACCAAGCAAAACAATTTTGTCTCGTAATCTATAACAAATCTAGCACAGGTGTTATCGCCTTGTAAACAATGGTCTCGTCTAGAGGCGTCGACAAGTGTAAGGTAATGAGGCGTAGAGATAACTTGTATGATTACTTCGTAACTATCAACGGCGCTATGCTACCCTGGTATCTTGTATTATAATAATACATGATCACGCTTGTGTCATCCAAGGGGTAGTTGTGTAATAAATACATACATACGCCTATAATCTCCGAAGGGGTAGGCAGAGGTTTAACCAGTACACCCACATTTCGCCGGGCATATTTCCGTCCAATGATGTGATAGGTGGCGAGCCTATTGCCAAACCCAGCATAATTACTGACTCCGGGCTGATACTGATCATTTCGTAATAGAAAAACCCAATATCACTACCTGACCCGGGGATCGAAACCGAGGCCTCCATATAGCAGTAGTACGTATTACAACTGCGCCACCGAGGCAGCCGGCAGTCGAGGCATATTTGTGTGATAAATAATTTATAATATAAGAACCAATATTTTTAATCGCCTTATTGGTCTAGTGGCAGCGTACTTGGGTTGAGAAAACGGTGCGCTTCTGGGTTCAAATCTCAGGTTGGATATTTTCAATTTGCAGTTTGACACATGTAGACTTGCAACCTATCCCTTCATTAGACGGAAATAAGTTCTGCAACTAGTCTAAATATCTATTATTATGTTACTTATATTTAGAAAAGTATGTTTTTGTTCGATATTTAACGAAAATCCCAATGTCAAAGAAACTTTGTTTTTCTATCGGATAGTTGGCACACGTTGTGCTGTGTGCATTACTTGAAAGAGTTAACACCAAAACTCCAACAAGACCTTGAAATCGGCCACACCCGAGTATCATCGTTCTTGGCAAATAAGAACAACAAACAAAAAAAAATTGGATTCTCTATTAGCAAGCTAACCAACATTATATCTAATGTTCGGTAACGGACACGCATCTGTGGGTCTAGTATGAGTTACAAATACGACACAATTTTCGAATTCGTATAAAGTTACTACCGTCGAAGTGTCAAACTAGTAATTCATACGGCAATAAAGAAAAGAATCGCTTGAAAACTAATTTCACATTTTATTATTATGAAATAAAATAAACCATTTAATTCATTTTAATTCATCATAGTTCCCAATAGTGGCCACTAATATTTTACGTATTGAGAGAAAACGAAAACTTTCATCGTTTTACAAAACTATCGAAACTTGTACTAGGCCTACTGTTCTAAATATTGGATGAAACATAATTGCCCCTCAGACTGGTGATAATCCTGGTGCCTTCGATCCGTCCGCGTCTGCTCCACGCGCGTTCTCGCACGCTCGCCATGGAGACGGCGGTGGCGGTGTCGCGTCGCACCGACATCGGCGACTGGTGGCTACTGTACATGCTCGCCAGGAACATCGATCCGCTCATATACAGGTAATACAATACACATTCATGCTTATTTCTCCATCTACCTCCAATCTATTTACTATTTATTTAAGGTGTTACAAAATTAAATTTGAATATGTATCTAGTCATATTTTAAAAATTATCACGAAGAAAAAGGAACTTTGGGAAAGGTGCTTGGTTGGAACCGTGGGCAGCAGTTAGTGTCCAATACACATAAAAATGGGCCGGCTGGTCTGGGTCTGTCTGTCTGGTCCCACTGTCTCACAAAAAAATTACATAAAGTAACGGCTTGCTGCGGCGTTTCGCACGATGAGTGAGATATCCGGAGGCCTAAATCCCCTCCTTTCCCCCTTTCCTTTAAGGTCGCCAGCGCGCTCATGATTGTTCTGGTATTGTGGACGTATATGGATGGTGGACTTAACATCAGGTGACCCACCTGCTCGTTTTCTGGCCTATGCTATAAAAAAAGTGCCAAACGCCATACAAAAACAGGCCGACGTCACATCAATTTCATTACAACCACATACAAACATAATTTCGGCATATAAACATAACCCTAAACCTTTTATACAAAAATTATGTTTTTCCAGGGAGCTAATATCTGAGTTAGCGAAACGATTGAGCGAGAAGTCGCGACCTCGCGCGTGACCCCCGCCGCCGCCCGAGCGACCCGACATCGCCGTGCTCGGACCGCTCTCTGACGCCGTCTGACGTCTGACGCACACTGACGTCTGACGTCTGACGCACACTGACGTCTCACGGCTGATGCACACTGACGTCTCACGGCTGATGCACATCGCCGCACACAGCCGCAAACCGCTGCATTACAAATATACATTGTTTTCTGCGCAAAAGCGTTACACAACCCGCCCAGTTGGAAAAGTAAGTGGAGTCTGTTGGGAAATGACGACCTTATTTATGCCCGTTTTCACCGACTTCACTTTAACTTAAATGAATCCTTAACGGTCGAGATGTATCGAAGCTATGTGACGATGCAACACAAAAATTGGTCCACTCAGGCGCAAGCCATATAGAAACGACGCATGGCGGGTTGAGTGACGGCCCTTCAAAATATTTTCATACCTAATACAGTGTAGTAAAGTCGCAAATCGAAAATCCAGTCTTTTCTATGTAGCTTGCGTACCAAGTTAAGGTGATTGAAGATTGGTGGAACGGGTATAAGTCTGATAACCCCTTATTCACACTCACACTAGTTTTATTCACTAATATTTTTAATACAATATGCAATACAGTAAAAATCATTAGTTCGTTTTTTTAGTTCAAGGCAGTAAAGTGACGTTTGACGTTTGATTTTGTTTTGATGTAAAGTATGTTGTGTATCTGGCTATAATTATTGTATAATTTTGGGATATTTATTTGACAGCCTCCGTGGCGTAGCAGGCGAGTAGCCGGCTGCGAAGCGAGAGGCCGTGGGTTCGATTCCCGCACCGAGACAAATGTTTATATGATCAAATATTTGTTTCGGGTCTGGGTGTTGTGGGACCGCAGGTCCCTCTTAGTTCCTGATACCCACGATACAGGTTTACCTAGTGTGGGGTCAGGACTACGCGTGTGACTGTTGGGTGTATTTATTTATTTATGTGCCAGATTAGACTTTTATAAATTCGCTTAATATAACTTGACCTTGCTCAAATTACTCCCCAGAATTAAAAAAAACAAGCTAGAACTACTTTACAATTGGGCTGGTTTGTGATTCATAATTTTAAATACAGACGAATTTTGATTAAAGTGATATGCTGGAAATTTCTAATAGGTGTATAACGTCTTGTCTATGGTTTAAAATAACGCGATTTTCAGCGATTAAATGTTACATTGTCGATTATTTACAGAATTTATACTTCTGGACATAGGACATATTTCACAATGTTTCTTTTAATGTAAATGTAACATTTTATCCGTATATTACTTTGATTATTTTCCGAAAGGATACTAACATTTTATTAACGATCAAAAATATTATTTTACATATCACATGACAATTTGAATGTGCTGTATTTAATTTTAGGCGGACTCCAGACGGCCAGTATTTATTATGATCAAATCTGACAGTATTGATTGATGCCATTATGAATATGATTTAAAATCCACGCAAAATAACTTAGCCGGTTTGAAGTTAGTCACTCGGGGCCTCATATTTATTATTTTTGATTAAAGGTTCACGGGAGGCGTAGAGGGCATGTGAATTGACAAATTCAGCTCGAACAAGTTATATTGCGCGTATTGCAGTAATCCGCAGGATGATTTTTCAAAATAAGTACTGACTTCCTGTGCATTCAGGGTCAACAGTTCTGCAGTGCCGATACCTATGTTGTAGCGTTTAATGTATTTAACTCGAATTACGATATTTAATGACCGTCTGCGGTACGCCTTAAATTTTTCTTTATACATACCACAATATATGACTGATGATGAATATTATGTAATTCATAATGAAAATCTTATGATTATTGTGCTCAAATTATTTTCGAATATTTTTTCAAGACATTTTTCGTAATATAATAATTATTTCTCTGTTTATATTTAGATTGCGCGCGTTTTTATTTGTCGATAAAATTAATCGATATGTTTTTGTATTTGTTTAACTATCGACTTTAGAACTTAGTTACGATCCCTAACACGATTGCAATGGCATATTGAAGATTAGATGACTCTCGTTTTTTTTTGTAGTATGACGTCCGTATATTGTGGCACTGGTATGTAGGTGCCAAATGTAATGCCTAAACTCTGGGAGTAATGCAGAATTAATAAAAAAAAAAAAAAACTCACCTGAGCTGCAACATTTTACCGTGTTATAGTAAAAGTTATCATATGATTGACAGCCTCCGTGGCGCCGTCTGCGAATAGCCGGCTACGAAGCGAGAGGCCGTGGGTTCGATTCCCACACCGAGACAAATTGTTGTGTGATCCACAAATATTTGTTCCGGGTCTGGGTGATCAGCAAGTCCCTCGTAGTTCCTGATACCCACAATACAGGTTTTCTAGTGTGGGGTTAGGACTGTGTGACTGTTTGGTGTATTTACTTTTATTTTATTTTATTATACACTGTATAATGTGTATTTTGGATCACCATATGAATGACTCAGCAGCTGTATGTTTTTGCAGTCGTGTACGGAAATGCATCTTTAAGGTGTTTTTAATTGCGCCTTACTGAAAATTCGATAATCTCTGCCATGAATCTTCACAAATAACGGTAATAATATTATTTCATCTCGATGCTATATACTGCCAATTTTATATTATGGGCGTGTTCGGGTGCCCAAAGTTCTGAGTAACTAAGACTGAGTGTCTCAGCATATAGGTATAAGTCTCTTGTACAGTACTGTCAGTTTGAGTGTTCACATTCGTTGTTATTGCTTAAATATGATTAAGAATAAAGTTGATACGAAGCAAGATAAGGTTTCCAGATACGGCACGAAAACGAATTAACATACTCTGACAACGTAACTTAGATTACTCGCAACTTTGTTTTAGACTGAACACGCCCATTATACTTTTGTATTAGAAAGAAATATAGAAATGAATTTATAGGTAATAACTTACAAATTAATAGTATTAAATGTGCATGTTCCATGTCAACGATCTGATTCAATATAATAAATAGTATCGATAACTTACGCCCGGTTTCTGAAAGGCTGATCAATGTTAAATTAACTAATCAAATGTCAAATCTCATGTCAAGTCGAAATTGAGTTGCTAAAAGCGTGATCAACACTTTTGGTTTGACATAATATGTTAGCTAACATAACTTTCAAATTAATATGAAAAGTCGTATGTCAAACGGTACTAAAGAGAGATCAAATATTATAATATTTTTCACTAAGTAACGTTTCAGCAACTCGAATTGATTTGACAGCGATGTCAACTCAAAGTTTTGTTAGTTGAATGTTGATTGATCAGCCTTTCAGAAATATTTTCTACGTGAAAAAAATAACTCGAAATATTATTTTAATTGTTTACGACATCGATATCTCGACACTTGTAACACCATCTATATCGGTAACGAAAAAGTTACAAAAGAAAATTGTCGACATCGATAGAATCTAACATAGCCTATGAGATTTATTTTCATTTCTGTAATGTGTCAAAAGTGACATTTCTAAAAGACATTCACGTATTGCATATCAGTAGCAAGATTATTTTCATTTTATTGCATTTTATTTTGAGTGAGATAAAGGTTGAATCATTAAATTTTTAAATCACTAAATACAAATAAATAAGAATTTTATTTTATAACTATTCTTATGAAGTTCAACTCAAATTATTTAGTTAATTTTTTTATGAATCTAGTAAGTTGACAAAGTGAACAAGTACTTTTATTTGCATGACCATTTGTTTAATGTCAAGTTATTTTAAATCTAATTAAAAATCATATGTATAATTACATTTAATTTTAGTCAAATCGTGTCTTCTTATTCGTAGTCACGATTTTTATTCGAGTCATAATAAATGACATTTTTTCTATGATTTTTTGAAAATTTACAAGACGATAAAAATAGCATTATATTATTTCTTCGCCACTCGTGTCCAGCAGTTGTGAAAGCGGCAAAATATGCGCCATGTGGCAGAAAAATCGTCATTGTTGTAAAGTATGATCTTTTTATCAACATGAAGGTCTAAATTTAGTGTCGATATATGAATCTTGATATTATCTCATTTTAAGATAAGCCTATTTACTATTGTTTTAAAATTCATAATATGAATGTCACAACTTTTTATAATTTTTATAGTGTATGTCGAGTTTATATTGATTTTACAAAGTGTTGTCAGCAATCATATTTATCATAATTATATGTATTTCAACTCATTTGGGCGCGGTGCTGTGTGTGCGTGATATGTTTTTATATACACAATGACTGTCTGTGCCTGTCAATAGGCATAAGGTGATGACTGACAAAAGTCAAAAGTACATCATTACAAGTTAACGCACACATAGCAAGACGTGCAAAAATGAGTCGAACTATCGAATATATCGATATATATGTATAAGGATAAGAATAAGGATTGCTAAGGTTGGACCAGATAGTGGCTTTTACTATTTAACTTATCTGAAAAAAATCATTATGAAATATTTGAAATAACACTATAATTATTACTGTGTGTGATGGAATTTTAACGTTAATGCAAGTTAAAAAAATATTAATGAAGATTAATGTTATACTGAAAATGTTTGTAATTTGTTCACCAAATAAAATTCATTTAGTGAAACAGATTTTAGGAGTCCGTTTGCCACTATCTCGTTCTGACCTAGGGCGCGTTCGAAAATTGACTGACAGCATTAATCGTACCGCATTTTCGTTCTAAAATATTTTTCCAAAAAGTACCACCGTTATGTTAGCCATTGGTACAACGGAATTGCTGACATCAAAGTACACTGTCAGCAAAACCGAACACCCATTTACCGTCAGCCGATTTCCAAACGCGGCCCTATGGAGCGAGTATGTACTGAGTAAAAACGTAATGACTGCCCACGGATGGCCTTATTGTAAATTATGTGTATACTATATGTAGTATAGACTTTTGTATGGGTTTACTCGAATGATAATTTAGGCATAGTTTCGTGCAGTGCTTGTATTGAAAAAGTTATTCTTAAATCGTGGTTAAAAATCAGATGACTGTAAAAAGATACGCGTGGACATAAAAAAATAGACGAGGTGAACGGTGTCTCCTTTTTAGTTGATTAAAACGAAGGTTGCTTTAGCGCGTAACTTTAATCGTAGTACTGTATATTGGTTTAAAGTTGAAACGAAGTGTTCATAATTCAAAATAATAGCCATATTATAGTTAAAAAGACTCGTGAAAATTCATAAAACAACGCCTTTCTGCCACCTGCCTCTTTGGAGATACAGGCGTAATATTTATGGCGTAGACTGACTATCAAATTCCCTGTTAGGATTTCTAATGTTTGCCAAATTTTTTTATACAAAAATTTAAGTGAATATATATGTCACTTTATGAAAAAAAATTACAAGCACTGTGTAGTATTGAGCAAATAAAAATTCTAAATTAACGGAGTTGTGACAAAATGAAAGACTATTTGTGTTCATTTTCATTACTCTCTTTACGAGTGTATGTAACGTAGATATTTAACGTATCACTTGATCAGGCGCATGTCAAACTGGACGTTTTTGCGCTTATTAATAGGGTATAGTGTATTCATATTGAATATCAGTGTGATGGACTCCAGTGCCGTCTTTACCCCCTCGGCACATGGCGCTGTCCAGGGCCCGAACCTGATGGGGCTCCCAAATGCCACAATTCGTTTACTATAACATATATTTGACAGTCTTCGTGGCGCAGTGGGCGAGTTGCCGGCGATAAATAGTTTTTTGTGACCCATCAATGTTTGTTTTGGGTCGGGGTGTTGTGGGACCGCAAGTCCCTCGTAGTTCCTGATACCCACGATACAGGGTAACCTAGTGTGGGATCAGGACTATGTTTGTGACTGTTGGGTGTATTTATTTTATTTATTTATAAATATAAAAACAATTCGCTTTACACTATTTGACGGTAATTTCGATGATTTGACAATATTGAAAAAAACATATTTAGAAAACGGCTTCGAACTGTATGCTATGGCGTCCCTACATGACAGGGGCCTAAGACGGCCATGGTTGCTGAAGGTAGTAGTATATTTCGAATCATTTGTGCACGTCTTCCCGTGTGTAAGTGACGTTATGTATATACATAATGACTGTGTGTCTGTCAATAGGTATAGGATGACTGATGTCACGTCACTGTCATACAAATGAAAACTAAAATTGACAGACGTGTGCCTGTCATTAGGTATAGGATGATTGATGACACGTCACTGTCATACAAACCAAAACTAAATTTTTACAAACTTATGCACACTTGACGTTTACAAATTCATCGAAAGAACAATAGGAAAACGCGAATACATATTTTAAGTAATAGAATTCATAAAAATCCCGATGACTTTTTTATTCATGTATAAAAACAACCATCTAGCATCTTTAAGGCTAATATTTTATTTTGACTTTGATAAATTAGCATTTGTCTTTCCATATCACTAGTAAAATGATGCTTGTCATCACATTAATACTTATAAATTCGTCATAAATAATTTTTTTGTTATTACTAATGACCGCACTAAGAGACAATCAACTTTATTTGCTGATAAAATAAATATTTTTTTTAAATTGCAGTTCTCTTTACAGAAATAAGAGTACAGAAATAACCATAATTAATAGTTTATTAACTAATACTGACTCTCAGTCTAGAAATAATCGAATAGGGTAGTTGACTAGATTTTTTTGATTATTTAAATCAATAAGTTACGTTACTCAAAATCTATTGCAGAAAGAATTTTATAAATCGGACCAATAATAAATAAGTTAGAAGCCATACAAATCCTGTAGAAGGGGTAATTATTGTCAAATGACAGACGACGCAAACTTTGACGTCACTGTGTAAAATGTTCATTATGGTGCACGCGTGCAAGCGAGATAGTGAGATATAACTACTACTACGGACCCACTTTTCCTCATACCAACATTTAAAGCTAAACTGCGGGCACATTTTTTATTGTGTTTCTTTTGCGTATAATTTTCTGTTGCTTATAAAGTAATGTATAAAATTCAATATAGGAAACTACCCTATTCTAACAAATGACAACTAACGCCCGTATTCCAGAACAACACTCAAGTGAGCTCTTTGCTAAGTGTCGATTTCTGTACACGTGATTGTCTTGTTTTATCAAAGAGCTCACTTGAGTGTTGTTCTTGAATACGGGCCTTAATGTGTCAATGTGAACAAGTTAATAGAATCTGTATGCGGCAGTGTGTGTACTAAGGTTCCTAAAATATAACATTTTGTAATTAATGTTTAGACATGCTCTTGATATACTTGATGCATTTTTTACTCGCTTCATTGATCTAGTGACATCTTTAATACTTAGGCCAGGAAACTGTGAGGTCCTGGGTTTATATGCCAGAGAGGGTATTCACAATTTGTATTTGAGTTTTTGATTCGAAAAAATCACATAAGTTGCCCGGCATTGGAAATTATGCCCGACATGGCGATTGGCTCGCCCCCTATCACGTTATGATCCGAAACAAGCTCTGCAAATCGTGCCCGCACTAGTTGTACCTCTGCCTACCTTTTCAAGCTCACGCATGTAGCTTATGTTATATGTTTAATAACATAAAACACATAGCGTGCTTCATCTTACGTATAAAAAAATAACTAAAGCTAAAAGTAAAAAGTAAAAAGTTTAATTCAAGGTTTTGTTAGAGGTTGAATGTATAAGAAGGGCGTATTTAAACATTAAGAAAATCGGTGTATATATTCACAAATCTTTTGAAATAGTTTTAGTTTCTACTCAGTTTATGAAAAGACATATTACGTAATCCAAATAAATGTGAAATATTGTTATTATTAACAAATGTGATTAAAAACTTTTGTGTTAAACTACATTAAGAACAATGGTACTGCAATGTTACAAAATATGGGACCGGCAGGAGTCGTGAGCACAATTACAGTTCTGATTGGCGGAATGAAGACGGGTGGTGCACCGACGCTTCACGCGATTGGTTCGTCAGTCGATGCTCGACGTCTATCGTACGTACCTATGTGCTCACGATTCGTGCCGGTAGTCATTATACTACAGTTCTCATATAATTAAGCGTGCGTAGAGGATTGTGGTCCAATGTTAGCGGGAGCCTATACCTACTAGGCTAACAATGCCTAAGATTTCAAGAACGTAAACAGAATTACCTTTTCTAGATATTAAGTGTAAAGACACGTTATTATACCGCATTTATTTTAGAATAAAAATTGTTAATTGTAATTTTGTATTATTTTTATTTAAGTGGATAATTTAAGTTGATATTTAAGAATTACTAGTTGGCGCTGTCGAAGTGACGTATGTGAAAAATAAACACTATGTAGAGAAATAAAGTAACTGTTTTTTCGTCTATGCTTGTGCTTATACGATAGTCCAACCTTTCAAACCAAGAAGTGATTTGAGTCGTCTCAATATTAAGATGCTGTTACCTCTAGTTTCCAAAAACAATCTCAATCCAAATCTACAGATCGATCCCACAAATGAGCTGACAAGAATAAACTTGAAAACCACGAAAGACATACAATTGGTTTATTTTTAGAATAAATTTTTAGATGCGAATTAAGATTTACTATCAATTCTGTGGTGACGAACTAAACTTTTTTTTTATAGTATAGGCCGGCAAACGAGCATGTGGGTCACCTGATGGTAAGTGATCTCTACCGCCCATGTACGCCCACAATACTAAAATAATCATGGGGACGTTGCCGACTTTAAAGGAAAGGGATAAGTAAGGGATTGGGAAGGGGAGGGAAATTTGGGCCTCCGGATATCTCACTCACTGTACGAAACGCAGTAGCAAGCTGCTACTTTACGCCGGTTTAGTAAACTTAACTAAAAAATAATTTGCTCCTGTAGAATGAGTGTTAACGAACAAAAATTACATGACTTAATTAAGTTTGAACTTCGATAGAATTACACAGTAAACTGTAATATATGGGCCACTAGACTGGACTAAATTTAAAATAATTTGAGACGAGTGATATCAAAAGTTAAACTATATAGTTCGTTCTTTAACTAGAAATATAAATGACATTATGCGAGTTTCAACTTCAACGTAAAATATTTTGTCGAATAATATAGCTACAATTATAATTTCTGGGATTAGGGTAGACCAATAGAAACAAATCACTCGTCAAATATAATAGACTAGCTTTTGCTCGTTCGCGTGAACGGTCTGTTCCGGAAAAAAGTTTTATATAGCCTATTATAGCCTTCCTCAATAAATGGGCTATCTAACACTGAAAGAATTTTTCAAATCGGACCAGTACATTCCTGAGATTAGCGCGTTCAACCAAACAAACTCTTGAGCTTTATAATATTAGTATATACTCGTATTACAATATAATAGTGTGTCTTTCGCGTGTCACCGCACGATTTGCTCTCTCAATACGCATACTCGTGAGTCATGCGTTGCCTCGTCAGGAACTTCATAATAGGTTTAATGCAACGACTTAAATGTATACTACTAGACAAGCTGTGCGGTACAAAGAAATTGCGCACTTAGTTACGGTCAATTGACCGGAACTTATTTAGTCGCCCGCGAGAGAGCGAGAAGAGCAGTTGTTTGAATAGCTGCGAACGTTAAATTCGATAAACTAATACGAAATTGTTTATTGTTAACCCATAAAACATTGTCATTATTTACGTGCATATATTATTCATTCAGTTTGAAGTTATTTTACGGAAGTAACTATATTATTTCTAGGTTTTGATTGTAAAATTCATTTATTGTGAATGAAAACTAATACCAAACAAAACAGCCGTCTCAATATTGCCATCTCGCTTACTCTCAACTCCTCTCGTTCCCACGCCTTAGACGTCATTCCCGCCTCGCCGGCCGCGTATGCAACACAATTTTACTTCTGAACAGCCCGTCTATGGTATTAAAGTCTTTGGTTTACTGCATGTATTTGATGATTTTAATCAATAGCTTACATTACCTATTATAATTCACAATAGAAAGAATTTTACTATCCCCCTTAAAAATCTAAGTTAAAGACTATTTAAATCTATCATGACTGACAAAGATGCATGCCATATACGATAACGTCAACCTATAAGTTGTTAATAATGCGGCGCACGCGTGCAAGGAAGATAGCGACATGGTCCCTCTCCTTCATTTTAATTCACACGCGTTCTAAACAATACTTGAAATATTAATTGTGATCTCATTTTTCAACCAATTTTGATTGTTTCGTAATAGGGTTTATTTTTTGTATTATTTTCTATTGCGTATCAACGCTATTGTGTCGTACAGCCGATATTTCGCAAACGTGATATTACAGCGGCACGGACGAATAACTAGTTTAGTAAGTGTCCCATGCATTAATGGCCGTTCCTCTATACTCTATTGAGAGATAGATTTGCTTACTATCAATAGTATTTTGACAGGTTTTCCATACAAAATTTGTGAAAATTATACTGCCAGTAAGCAAATCTGTCGATAGACAGAATATTGGGAACGGCCATAAGATGCGCAGATAAGCAAGTTGTTCATAGGGGTATGTTTAAGGCGCTTGAAGTCTTCGCCGCATTTTATCGTGTCATGCGATATCTCATAAACCAGCATTGTCTTAATGGGATCTTTGTAAAGTTTCTTTTACACAAGAAGTCGAAGTCATAAGAAGGAAAAAAAGTTTCTTTTGTTTCACACCTGACAGGGCTACTCATGTCAAGTAAATGTTTAAAAATAAGTTGTGAACATTCCAAAAATCTCAATAAAAAAACGGTTTTACAGTATTCATATGAGCATTGAGCAAGATTAATTATTGTGATTTATTTTTGTTACATGATAAAGCAACATTTGCAAAGAAAATATTACTACAAAGACTTGTCCTGGCTTACGCTACAGCGCAGCTACCGTTAATTTGAAAATAAAGTTTTTGTTTTATATTGTGACTTTTTATATGTAGAAAAAAAAATTATATTGTGTAGATCTTTGTCACAATCTGTTCAGTTTTAAGCGCGTGTTGAAATTTATTTCAATAATATTTATTATACGTCGAAATTAAGTAATCCTTTCTTTAGTAAGATGGTTCCCAATTCATTTAAAGTTTTGTTTTATTTTCTAAATTACATTTCATATAGTTCGGTATCATATAAAGATAATTTTTACATAAACTATTATTGATTAGGTACATTTTCAATTATTTACAATAGAGCTTGCAGACATTATAAACAAACATTTTATTTTACGAATTGCCTTTATTGTGGTAATTTTACATTCGTAATTTTTTTTTATTATCGTTGACAACGAAATGTGTAAGTGGCTCGCCTGATGGTAAGTGCTACACCTACCCATAAACAAAAACAATACCACACAGAACTTAGAATTACAAAATATGCAAGTCGTCTGATATGGCTCGTCAAATATGGCTCGTCCAAGTCGTTACCACTGTCTCACAGAATACCGGAGTAAAATAGCAGCTTGCTGCTGTGTTTCGTACGGTGAGTGAGATATCCGGAGGCCCAAATTCTCCTCCCCTTCCCAATCCCTAAAGTATCCATTTCCTTTAAGGTCGGCAACGCACCCATTATTATTTTAGTATTGTGGGCGTACATGGGCGGTGGAGATCACTTACCATCAGGTGACCCACTTGCTCTTTTGCCGGCCTATACTATAAAAAAAACTATATAATATAGCTAGCTTATTAAAACCAATTTTCATATGAATTAACCTACTATGTTATCGTACGGGTTGTGGTGTCCGTACAAGGATTAATATGGTTCGTAAATTTAAAGAGATAAAGTTTGGTAAAATATGGTTAATTTAAACTTAACTAGTCTCTAAATGGTATGATAAAATGGTAATGAGAACACGCGAACTGGGGCGGTACCTGCCAATTCGCCGAACTTCGGATTTCGATGTTCGATTAGAGAGACAACGATTCTATCGTACCGCCGAACGACCGTCTAATGCCAAAACGATGAACATCGATTTAAGACGTCACATGAACCTCATTAAATTTATTTGAATTAATTAATGCTGCCCGCGGGCGATAAATCTGAATGGACTTGAACGCCGGCCGGGATGATGAAGTTCGGCGAATTAGGCGGTACCGACCCTGTTCGATGATCGGACGTGAACTGATTGGTAAAATAAATACAATTAATAAGTGTGGCGTAAAGCTAAGAAACTTACTGTATTGTTCCGGTAGGGGCTGCAGAGAGACTACAGATAGACCGGCTGAAGCCACGGAGACACACACAAAAAATACAACTGCCCTTACAAACATCGTGAATATTATAATATCTTTATCGGTTTGTTGTGTTTTATACTAAGTATTATCAGTACATTTGTTAATGAGGTCAACTTAGTGGGACAACCCACACACTGAGATGTATGACTCATATACCATATCTTAAATATTGGAATTCCCGGACCATAGTTCTAATCTCTGTTCTAGTGTGTTCAACTCTTTTCAGCAAAGCAGTCATCTTCTGCATGCATCTTATGCATCTCCAAATGTTGGAAAGAGATAAATCTACTTCGAAATCGCTATAAATATGTAAACGTCAAATGCCAATATTGTAATTTTTTATTGTACCAGTGATGGAAAGTGTACCTAATTTTTATCGACAGCTACTTCGTTAAAAATAATAATGGGTTTATTTTATTTTATATTTTTAACCAACTTCAGAAAGGTGGTGGTTCTAAATTCAACTGTGTAGTTTTTAGGGTTCCGTGGCCAAATGACAAAAACGGACCCTTATTATTCCGTCTGCCCATCCGTACTTCAAAGCCATTTTGCTCAGAAACTAATCTATATATATAAAAGCGAAATACCACTGACTCACTGATTATTCACGATTTCTCTAATGGCCGTTCCCTATATTCTGTCTGTCTCTAGTTTTGCTATACCGGCGATAGAAAATTTTATGTATTTTCTGTTTTGTATTTTTTCTGAAAATGACAGTTCAAGCGTCCGAATATTTTTTAAGTGCTATCTGTCGATAAAGTTATTTCGTTTTTTCTTTATCGGTAGATTATGACCGATAAACAGATATCCTCGACTGTAAAAAAACGAAATAAATAACGCATTTTGAAGAAATAGCCATGAGTATACAAGGCTTACATGGCACTTGCACTGCAATACAAAAAACTAAATAAATTAAGTAAAAATCTAAAATGAAAATATAAAAAAATCTAAAATTCCCATAAATAAAAATAATGCACCGTTTTGATAATTAAATTAAGTGCTAGAGACATATAAATATTTGTTAATGCGAAAAAAAAACCCCACTTCAGTAAAATCCCCCAAATTCGTTGGGATTTTCGTTCAAAGGACTTGTATTCAGAGCCGTAATGTATTGACAGTTAAACGTTTCGTGGCCACACCCCTGTTTCATCGTTCTTGGAATATAAGAAACGATATAACTAATGACTTGGCAGCATGGTCTCTGATCTTAGCCGGTTCCTTATGGAGCAAACAAACAAAAAAAAAAAAATAAACGTTTCGTTATTACATTGTGTTTTGCAACCGTTATTAGTATTTCATTAACAGTGGTAAAAAATAATAATTATAGATAAATGTTAAATTAAAACTTATATTTCTAATCTAAATCATATATTCATATTTTTTTATATAAATTATACAATAGTTCTTCTTTCTCAGCTTGTATGAACATAACGCACAAGAGGGCCCAGCAGTGTCCTTTAAACCGGAAAAAAACAATGCTTACACACAGCTGCTTGGCGGCAGAAATAGACAAAGCGGTGGTACCAAGCCTCTCGCATACGAGGGACCTACCACCTTGATTGACCATACTTTTAGATGATGAAAGGATTTGGATGAAGCTTCTTGTATTCGATAGGATTTACTTTGGTGGTGGTCACATTTATATTGGAAGTTAATTATAATTGAATCCCTAAGGTGTGAAATTTATTTATTTGGACATCCAACAGCTTATCTACTATAAAAGATAACTATATACATGTTGGCATTGGCTCAATATATTGACACCCAATGCCTTAAAAGTGATTGTTTGACAGCCCGCCAAAAACATGGTTCGAGCTGTCATCGGCTGAGCTCGGTTGGCTTCCCGATGCCGGGTCTTTATTGTAATGTAACTTGTAATAAAATACTATTAAAGTCTCCTCGTACATAACAAGAGTATTATTAAAACAATACATGTTCTGCATTTCTTCGCCAATCGCTACTTACATTGTAATAGTACAGTCGTGGTGAAAGGAAGTGATGAGAGATACTCTTGAAGTTGGAAGCGAGATTAAAATAATTTAATAATGGTTTTGTGTGTACGTGAGGGTGTGTAATTAAGAATGTTTAATTAAGAATGTATAATAAAATATAAATATAGCAATTAAGATAATTTTACGGGATAATTGCTTTAGAATTTTATATTTTAAAATCTGCTTGGAAAAGGCATATATTATTAATTATCAATGTAAAAAATCGAAAATGAAAGAATGAAACTTCGTCATTTGATTTGATTTTGACGACTATTTTATTAAATATTAGCATTTTCCCGCAGCTCCGCCCGTGTAAGTCTTTTTCTGGCATGAAGTTGCCTTTGTTCTAATTCATGTCTTGGTCTACCTGTATGCCCAATTTTACCCAAATCCAGATTGATCTACAAACATCCAAAATCCGTTCATAGCTGACGTCTACATTACACAAACAATCATCTGACAAAATTTCATGATCCCAGCTTCAATAGTATTTGAGAATCGTGACTAATCAGTGGGTGAGTGATTTCGCTTTTATATATATATATATATATATATATATAAGCGTAATATATATATATATTATAGACTCATAGACTTATATAGATAGATACAAAAATAAAACTTATTAACCAAAAATAAAATCGACAGAATCTAAAAAGCTAAAAATAAAACTATTTTTTGAGTCGGTAGTGTTAATCATTTTCGAGCTGGTTTTATTTAACTTTATTTGTTTAGGGTTAAAAACAGCATGAGAATGGTGCAACTGATTTTCTATTCTATGTTAACAGAATCCCCTTCCCGCCAAGGACTTTAATGTATACTACTAGACAAGATGCGCAGTTCATAGAAACTGCGCCACTAAATTATGGTCAATTGACCGCAACTCAATATTACCATCTTGCTTACTCTCAACCAGAACTCCTCTCGTGCTCTCTGTTCGTGAGCTGTAAAAACTGTTATGTGACGCAATTTTACTTCTAAACAGCCCGTCTAGTAGTATACATTATCGGTATAAGTCTGTGTGGCCCGCCTCGCGTGTGAATCATGTTCATTGTTTTGATTTCTATAGTGATACAAGTTTATCTTGGTGATATGAGTGACACTGTCGATAAATTAATGCTCATTCCCAATGTTGACAGATTATTCTATACGTTTTAAATTAGTTCCAAAATTTGCCACCACCATTATAATTTTCGCCCTCTGCGCCTCAGTAGATCGTCGTTCAGATTGTCTATGGTTAGTTTTGTTTTTATTCATGGTCCTAACTTGGTGCCGTTGGCTAAGCTTTGCTGCATTTAATGGCGGGACAGCATTCGGGGTAAGGTTTTGTTGTGTCTTCGATTAAGTAGCAGTCCGGTCTATCTTTGTTGTCAAAGAGCACAACTCCACACCTAGAATTAAAAGTAATATTTTAATGTCATTTTGCTGTTTTTTTAATTATTTTTTTATTAGACTCGTGATAAGCGCCGCGTCTGCTCATAAATAGTATCCACAGTAATAAGTCCACACATAGAAATATAAGTAATATGTTAATGTAATTTTGCTGTTTTATTTTTTATTTTTTCGTTAGTCTGGTGATATGCGCCGGGCCTGCCCATTAGCAGTATCCACACTAATAACTCCCACAATTTGATTGAGTGAAATTTATGTTTACGTATTAATTAATAAGTTCAAGTGACAATTCTGTATTGATAGATCGACCTTCCTATTGTTAAATCTAGTTAAATCGAATGGGAGAGTGTGACAATTATAAGTTAGCGAGATGAGTGGTGCTGTGTTTTTGAAGTGAAAACTTCTTTAGCATCGTTGTGATTTGAAAATCGATGAAACGAAAAAGCGATAAAACGAAAAAGAGACAGAAAATACATTCATAAGATTTAACGTGGGAGAAAATTCATTTATCGAAAATGTAAGCTCTGAGTCTGAATAAATCTATGTAATTTGAACGAGTAAAAAAAATATCAAACTTTGTATCACTATGATCATTACTAAAACCTACAATTATTATCTACCCGAAATTTTACATTCGTCTCATTATCTTGAGGTCAAAATTTTTGAAGGTTTCACTTCTACCACGTGTGAATTGCACACATGATTTTTTTGATTTTGTATTAAAAATGTCTACGTTTTGATCTTTATTGGTACTTAGTTATTGCTATTTTAATACTCTACATTGGCAAAATCATCGAAAATCGATGGTAAGTACCATAATTTATTAATAGAATAGTAGAGTTTCGCTGCCGTGAAACTGTCATTGGTGGATTTACGGGCGATTTTCAATCTTGACAGATTACTCTATACATTTTCAATTACTTTTAACATTTGGGACCGCCAAATCATGGTTGTTACTTGTTGCACTGTAACTCACCCTGCTACTTCGACATCCATTTGGCTACAGCGGTACTCTAAGCAATATTTTTTCGATGGAGCCGATCTGCTAAATGGTATTACCGCATCTAAGTCCTCAATATAACATCCTTGACTGTTCTCTGAAAATACAATAACAATTTATGGATTAGATTAAAAAACATTAACCTACCTAGGTTGAGGAACCGCGAGGCCCTGACTTCAAATCCTAGCTTGGTTATTATAAGCGTGCTTGAATTTTCGAAACGAAATATACCTACGTGAGTTGCCATTGGAACATATGCCTGGTATGGCGATGCCTATCATATCATGGGGTGGAAATAAGCGCGGTGGCTGCAGCAGTAGTTGCATTGGTCGAGGAACGCTATGTCGGACGGTCGGCATTATACTTACACTGCACTGTACAACATCATGTCCAGTGTAACCGTGAAAAAAAAAATTTAATGACTATATAACCACAGTCTAGGAATCCATACAGTCGTCCAACGACGACGTTTCGGCAGAGAGCAATCGTGCGGGGGAGGGGGGGGGGTTAGAGACGGGGGTGGCGTGAGCCCGATCTACGTAGAAAGGTTGTTTTTTGTTTTTTTTACATGCCTACTGTTTTTTATCTCTGCACTACCTTGGGCAGACTGGTAGAGAATGCCTGTGGCATTAAGTCCGCCTTTACATTATGTAATTTCAATGTAAAAAGTTTAATAAAATAATAAAAATAAAAGGTGGAATATGCAGCGACGACTGTATGAATTCCTAGGTTGTGATTTAACTAAGCGTATATTAACCAGTAAACGAGCCCGTGAGTCACGTAATGGTAAATAATCGCCAGAAACAATGGCCATTGGGAAAGAAGGGTTATTCGGGCTTCAGGAAATGTCACTTATTTTTTTTTATGGTATAGGCCAGCAAACGAGCAAGTGGGTCACCTGATGGTAAGTGATCTTCACCGCCCATGTACGCCCACAATACCAAAAGAAACATGGGTGCGTTGCCGACCTTAAAGGAAAGGGATAATTAAGGAATTGGGAAGGGGGAGGGGGTTTGGGCCTCCAAGCAAGCTGCTACTTTACGCCGGTTTTCTGTGAGACAGTGGTAATGACCCGCACGAGCCGGCCCATACATGCTGTAGACAAGCGTCTACAGCGTGGCTCTACCACTCATAAAACAATTACACATAACTACTGGTGTTACGTCAGTTTTACTTGACGCAGTGGTGCCCTCGGGCCGATGACATAGATCCAGCCCATACATGCTGTTGATGATACAGGGTGGCTCCAGGGATGTAACACTTATAAATGTAAGAAACTTACTGTATTTTTCCGGTTTAGGCTGCAGGGGTGCTATGGCCAGATCCGCCAAAGACACGGAGACATACACGCAAAATACAGCTGCCCTTAAAAACATCGTTGTATGATTTACTATAACTGTGTAATGTAGTCATTTCAGAGTGTTGCTTGCGTTTTATACTATGCACTGATAGATGCACAGGTCAAGTGGCACATACCTTATCAATATACTTAATATTCCCAAGATTAAATTTAATATGTTCGTAGAATATCGTCTCATCAATCCAGTGGCATCGTACATAACAAGTTGGTACCTACTAGGTGGTAGGTCCGTCGGTTGTGAGAGGCCGCCTGGGTAGGTACCACCACTTTGTCTATTTCTACCGCTATACAGCAGTGTGCAAGCATATTTGTGTTTCGGTTTGAAGGACATTGAAGCCAGTGAAATTACTGGGAATTATGAGATTTAACATCTTATCTCTCCGTGTGACAGATTTTTTATAGATATACAGACTGCCTCGGTAGCGCAGTTGTAATATACATACATACGCACTCACGACTGTAATCCCCGAAGGGGTAGGCAGAGGTGTAACCAGTACCTACACCCACATTTCGCCGAGTGTATCTCCGTCCCATGATGTGATAGGGGGCGAGCCTATCGCCATACTAGGCACAAATTCCAGTAATAATAAAATAATACTGAGCATTTCGTATTAGAAAAACCAAAATATAACTTTTCCCGGCTCCGATTTTCCCCGGATCGAACTCGAGATCTCAGCGTTGGCCTCAATCGTAATGAGTACATTATAACCACCGCCACCGAGGCAGTCAAAAGGCATAGGAAAAAGCTAGTATAATATAAAAAAATAAAAATTGGGACAAGACAGTTACATTTTTCTACGAAAAATGCTTGGTTTGTATTCCACCATTCTCGATTTGGGATTTCCAGAATATTTATTATTGTGATAACCAACTGTTGCCATGTAAAACTTATATTATTTTGATGTGTAAAACAAAACAAAACTATTCTTCGCTTTAATAAATTAGCAAAAATCCAGTGTCATAAAGTCACGGTGATGCAATATAGATGATCACAGTCTAAAAATCATACAGTGTAGGTTCTATAACGTTTGATGTTGAAATATGTATGAGCTTTTGGAGCAAGTGTAATTTATCTGAGTAACACAGTTTTTTACCATGTTACAAAAATGTCTCTTAAACAGTGTTACTGCTGCTACAACACGACTCAGTGCGTATCCACACCTAAAAGCATTATCCGTGCATGCACCAGCGCTGCATTTGGCGACTGCGGAGCCGCAGCCGGCATCATAGGTGTACGATACTGGCGAAGTTGCTCTGGAACAAAAGACTAACGTCGGTGTCGCGGTGTGCTCGCTCGCGCATTTCGTATTTATCCATAATTTTTAACAAAACAAAACTGTCTACAGCGTGGCTCTACCACTCAAAAATCTAATCAGTTCTATAAAATTCAAATTCAAATTATTTATTGAATCCATAAAATGTTATACATCATTTAGATTCAGTCAAATTTTAACTCTACCGCCAGTTCGGTATGCTGTTTCGCTAGAGAAGAACAGACAAGAACAAGACAAGAACGTTGCTCTTTTCAAAACTGATTTACAATATTGATACTATATTAGTACAATTAATTAGAGTTAAAGCAGCTCAGTTTATGCCAAGAGGCACATTATAACAAAATAATGATTATTGACCATGACTAATACTTATGAACTACTACGCAGGTGAAGTTTGTGCTCACGATCCTTCACTGCGCCGGTACTGTTGCTCCATTAAACACCTTCGTTGACAGACTGTATAATTGTCGGACTGTGGTACAATTTGGCGCCACATTATAAGCCAGGGCCGGCTGCGTGAGATGCGCCGCCAAAACTCGTTCGTCTCGTTTGTTATTTAAATTTTTAATAATAATACTCTTAGCGCCAGCAAGCGAGCTAGTTTCTCAGGTTTACAAATGACTTTTATCTAGATCTTTACAACTTGCATTATTGCGACATTATCTTCTTATAGGATCTTATCGATGTAATAGTATATTAATTCTAGCTAAAGAAAAGTTTTTTTCTGGCTTAGCAAAGTGACTACGTTATACCTGATGGTAAGTGTAGCGCAATCCATGAATACTGTCAACCAACAATAGACACTTAATTTATCGCAGATCAGCAGAATTATTCCGGCCTGCTTAGTTGCTTCTTCACACTCCGTTTAAAGGATCCCATGTTATAGGAAGGAGGAAACACGTGCGCCGGCAAACTATTCCACAGCTTTATGGTCAGACAGAAGTAAGATTCTGCAAACCTCTTGGTCCGAGCCGAGATGGAAGAGACCACGAAGCTATGGTTTCGCAAGCCAGCACGCGTGGTTCTGTTAAGGAAAGGTGAGGAAGCAATAAGGTCAAACAATTTTTCAGAGCATTCACCGTGATACAGACGATAAAAGACGGAAACTTAGTATTTTCTCATGGTTTTAGTTCATTTCGACTAAAGGTTTTTAGAGCATAAACACGGCAAACGAGTAACAGGGTCACCTGATTGTAAGCAATCACCACCGCCCCATGAAAACCTATAACAATTGCTATCATGGGTTTTCACTATTCATTTGAGTTGTCAACCTATACCGAAAGGAAGGGGCATCGGTGAGGAGAGGGCCTACCTAATCCTTCCACGTTCCACCTGCTCTTATCCCACTCACAGTGGGGTCGGCGCAACATGCTTTAACAACGTGTTACAGAAAGATTTGGCTTGTAGGTTTTACGAACAGCCGCCAGTCAGTCTGAAGTTAACCCCTCTGGGGAGAAAACACCCAGACCCGTAACAACTATTTGTGGATCACACAAACATTTGCCTCGGTGCGGGAATCGAACCCGTAACCTCTGGCTTCACAACCAGCTACTCGCCACTGCGCCACGGAGGCTGTCCAACCTAATGATACAAAATAATCGGGTACTATTTAAATTGAATCGTTTGATAGCTGTAGCTGTAAAGTATACATTACGCGACTGCGCCTGCGCCACTTTTCGGGAATGTTATAAGTACTGCCAGTACTAAATAATAACACAACGGTTATGACGTCACACTATTATTGTATAACGTTATATTGTCTGTTAAATCCATAAGATACTCTGACTTATTTAATTATTCAATTATAAATAATATACACGTTATTTAGAACGATCTAACATGTTCAATAATAAATACAATTACTAATGTGAACTATTTGTGAAAAGGTATAAATAAGGTGGAATAATTATTGTCGGCAGTCAGTCGGTTGCTAAACGGAATATAAAGTGTTACTCTGCCCAAATAAATGGAGAAGGTCGTGTACATTGTGTTTCAATTGTTCTACTTCGTTACAGGTAATACCAAAAATTACCTTATATAATCTGTATAGATTTCTATATATATATATATATATTCTATATTATATATATATATATATATATATATGTCTATTGCTAGAAATGTAGATCAGGAAGAGTGTAAAACAAGCTTAAATGAACAATATTAATTACAACAATAATTTGCTTCAAGGTAATTTATTAGACTAGTTTATATATAAAAAAGTACAAGAAAATAGAATAAACATTTTATGAATTAAATTCAGTCTTTGTATGACCTTTAGTTTTATTTTCTCGCATACAAAGGAAGGTGATCGATAAAGTACGAGCTCAATACCTAAAACTACAATTGGACAGCCTCCGTGGCGTAGCGGGCGAGTAGCCGGCTGCGAAGCGAGAGGCCGTGGGTTCGATTCCCGCACCGAGACAAATATTTGTGTGATCCACAAAAATTTGGTTCGGGTCTGGGTGTTGTGGGACCGCAAGTCCCTCGTAGTTCCTGATACCCACGATACAGGCTTACCCAGTGTGGGGTCAGGACTATGTGTGTGACTGTTGGGTGTATTTATTTATTTATTTATTAATTATAGCCAATGTGTAGGCATTACAAGTAGAGTCACATGAAGACAATTGACTTCCGCCGCTTATTTTCAAAAGAGTTATTATAAAGTTTTGAGTGGTAGACCCACGCTGTGTTATAATATACACAAGACATTTCAAATTTAAATAAAAAACAATTGGCAGTTGTAGAGACTGCCAATTTAAGTGAAAACTTAGAAATTTTAGTATTAAAATTTGAAGTTTCATAATGTTTGACACTCCGAGCAACAATTATATGCATGTTTATATGGTTTTTTTAATAACAAAGTACTACATGGCACTGGACTGCGCTCGTCATCCCGAGAAATGAGTTTAGGTCTCATAATGCCTAGTAATTTAACTGGCATCAATGTCCTTCAAACCGAAACACAACAGTGCTTACACACTGCTGTTTGCCGGCAGAAATAGACAAAGCGGTACCTACTCAGAAGGCCTCTCGCATACGAGGGACTTACAACCTTTTAAAATACCTCTAAATGGAGCTTTATTAACTTACTCCCCATGATATTAAATTAAATTAACTGACCACCTCCGTGGCGCAGCGGGCGTGTAGGCGACTGTGAAACGACAGGCCGCGGGTTCGATTCCTGCACCGAGATAAATGTTTGTATTATCCACAAGAATCTTGTTTCGGGTCTGGGTACTTTGAGACCGAAAGTCTGTCGTAGTGATACCCACGACACAAAATTCGTATCTTAATGTGGGGTTCGAACTGTGTGTGTGACTGTTGGATGAGGTACTTTCGCGTCACCGACATGCTCATGATGCGCAGCGGCCGTGTGCTGTGCGCGTTAAACACTTTTCGGATGGGTGAAATCTCATGCTTTCGCGTCACCGACATGCTTATAGCAGTATATCTGTAGCTATACAGCTGACGAATTGTGCAACATTAGTGCTGTGTATATGTTATATGTGAAATTGAATGTATTTAGCGAAAAGTTCAATGTGTGCATTGTTGAAATAGTGTTTTTGTTTGATTATTATTTGAATCGTTTAATTGTAGAATCGTTGTGCAGTACATTAGCGAGTACTAAAAAACCATATAAACATGCATATAACTGTTGCTCGGAGTGTCAATAGATGTGAAAACCAGATTGATGTTGATAATCTTAATTCAAACATTATGAAATTTCAAATTTTAATACTAAAAGTTCTAAGTTTTCACTTCTATCGGCAGTCTCTACAACTGCCAATATTTTATATTTAACTAGCTGTTGCCCGCGGCTCCGCCCGCGTGAATGCCTATTTCCAGGATTAAAGTAGCCTAGTGGGCGCATCAAGCGAGTCCCGGTGAGAAACGCGCTTGACAAAAATACTAATGTTATTAAAAAATAGGGGTTGATCGTAGAGGGTTGAAAATTTAGGGTTGTATGTATTTTTTAATGCTGTATCATAAAAAAATAAAAACAAAAAATGTTGTCTAAAAAATAAATTTTAGGGGTGGACCACCCTTAACATTTAGGGGGATGAAAAATAGATGTTGGCCGATTCTCAGACCTACCCGATATGCACACAAAATTTCAAACAAATCGGTCCAGCCGTTTCGGAGGACTACGGGAACGAACATTGTGACACGAGAATTTTATATATTCGATTTATTTATATTTAATTAGGGCTATTAAGTATAAATCAAGTGGTAGTGCGACCCAACCTCTGTCTGTAGTCGGTGTGACCTATTCGAGGCAATGCGATCATCATTCGGGGACAAGATGTTGCCAAGTGTCGTAGTGTTTTGTGTTTTACTTTCGACAGCTTTCTGTTCGATCTACCTCGGTCCGCATCAACCAAAACCTGATAAACTCAGTAAGTTATAATTTATAGCAATTACGATTTTATAACGCGATGTTTTTTTTATTCACCGTAAGAAAGGCAACCACGGGTCTTCGATTTTCTCGACCGGGGCAGAAACATGACAGTGGCGCCCTTCTCTCAAGCATTGACATAAATTACTTAAAAAACGTTCTACGGGTGGCAGACTTAACATGCCTTCGTCAAGGTGTTTCTTTTACTGTTAAAACAAGCGATAATTTACAAACACATGTATCTTGGTATGCGAGTGGTAGAGCTACGCTGTAGACACATGTCTACAGCATGAATGGGCCGGCTCGTCCGGGTCGTTACCACTGTCTCACAGAAAACAGACGTTCAAGAACTTTACGTCGGGTTTCGTGCGGTGAGTGAGATATCCGGAGATCTAAATCCCCCTCCCCTTCCCTATCCCTTAATTATCTCTTTCCTTTAAGGTCGGAAACGCGCCTATAATTTTTTTGTATTGTGGGCGTACATGGGCGGTGGAGATCGCTTACCATCAGTTGACCCACTTGCTCGTTTCCGACCAAAAAAAAAAAAAAAATACAGAAGTGTATGCTCTCGAAACTGGTTTCGAACCTGCGAATTTAGTCTTGGCAGCCCGTACCACACCAAGCTAGTGCTGTTTTTCTATAGTGCAGTTTTTATTTGTATAAAGCTAATAAATATGACAAATACAATTCAGAAGGTTGGATGAAGATCGAATGTCAAGGAGTACAACTTTCGGCAAGTTTATTTACGGATAAGATTTTTGAAATAATGTGAAATCGTACTCACGCTTGTAATCCCCGAAGGGGTAGGCAGAGGTGTAACCAGTACACCCACATTTCGCCGAGCGTATGTCCGTCCCACGATGTAATAGGGGGCGAGCCTATCACCATACCGGGCACAAATTCCAGACTCCGGACCGATACTGAGCATTTCGTAATAGAAAAACCCAATACCACTTTACCCGACCCGGGGATCGAACCAGAGACCTCAGCGTTGACCTCAATCGTAACGCGTACGCATTACAACTGCGCCACCGAGGCAGTCATGTGAAATGTAAGTACATATTAGGTTACTGCCACGCTGCAGACTAGTCTACAGCATTAATGCTCGGCCGGCTCAGTAGTGTCACTGTCTTATAGAAAACCACAAGGTAGTAGGTAACCTCGTATGCGAGACGCCGCGCCGTCTGGGTTGATTTCCACCGCCTTATCTATTTCTGCCGCTAAGCAGCAGTGTGTATTGACTATTATGTTTCGGTTTGAAGGACATTGAAGCCAGTGAAATTACTGGGCATTAGGAGACTAAACATCCTTACAACTAACAACTTATTATAAATTGTTTTATGTTATGCATGCAGTGTTTACCGTCTAAAATTGTACACTTAAGTTTAATGTTATTAGTTGCACCTATGTGCACAGTGTAACAATTGCTCTCAAGTTGATATTTATCATGACAAATATATCACTTTTAAAAAACGTTTATTATTATGTAACATTAAGTCATAGTAATTGTATTCAGACTACTTTGTTTTACTCTCTTTTAATGTATATATATATATATATATACAACGTGTTATAGAAAGGGCCGGGCAAATTTAAGCAATGTATAGTGTAGGCTATTAGTATTTTATCTCCCATAGTACCAAATCCGATTGCATTGCTAGTACAATAATTATAGATTTTTCTTTTTTATCGAATGAGTAACATGACGATATCGACTTTCAACTTTGGACAACACTAAATGATAAACAATTATACTATGGACCTCCTTTTATTTAATTATTTTATAATTAAAAAAACATTAAACAATTGTCAAATGTCAATATTTATTTGACGCAGTCAGTTCGGCAATTTCTGATTTTTTGAATTATGATTAAGAGTTCAAAAAATATGTTGTATTTGACTAAAAACAAGTATTATTTATTGGTACTTTGTGTTGGTGTAACTGAAAACAGTTTTTAAGAGGATCGTCGACTGTATTAAGCCAAATTCATAGATGGAAGACCCGAGAATGAAGTCTTTAAAATGCTTCTAGAGGATGGCACCTATATCGTCTTCAGCACACAATCTCTTTCACGTTTAATTTGTGTATAAATTACAAGTTAAGTACGTATTTCCGTAGAATTACGTACATCTTATTCAAGTTTATTAAAATGTGAGTCGTTCATAATAATTAATAGTGATGTCATCAATCTTATCGATCTTAATAAACGAGTGATTAAAATTAACGTGAAATTTTTGAATGTCTTGGTTTTGAAAAGATCCGGTACATAAGTACTAATTGTAAAGTGTATGTAATGACCCTAAAATATGACCACACCTTTCTGTAACACGTTGTATATACACTTATATATACTTAGCATTATACTTATATACATATATATATATATATATATATATATATATATATTGGCTTTATGTTGTAATGTTTGTTTTTATTTTTTTAGTAATGTCTGTGTATTTTCTACGAAGCTGTGTAACTTAGAATGCTGTGTACAGTGGTAAATAGACCTCAGGTTTATAATGTGTTTATTGTAATTAAGATAATGTGTAATACTAAAAATCTGTTGTCTTTTTCTGTGCCAAATAAATAAAATAAAATAAAATAAATTGTGGTAAACCTATAAAATAAGCCTGTCTCTGGGTGAAGAGCACAGTCCAATGTCACGCAGACTTTTGTAATCTCTATTCTAAAAAAAGTAACTGGCGCCGCCGCCGCTGCCAAAAGCTTGTCACGCTATCTCCTCCGAAACCGCTGGGGGTATGGGGTCGAGACCGATACCAATCGATGCAGAATAATGTGGGGAAGAAAGTAAGATATGACTCATGTTCGTCGGACTTTAAGTTTTTTTTTATGTTTTGTGGAAAAACATGGGCAAAGCCCATAGATCATGTAAGATTTTGCAAATAAGTTATTCCCACCGTTGCTTCTGTTTATGGGCATATTGCTTACCATTAGGTGAGCGACCTGCTAGTCCTGTCTGTATTAATGCTAATAAAAAAAACTGGTTGCGCTCCGTCCGTGGCTCGGCTCGCGCTAGCAAGTGACATTTAACTGGATCATTACACGACAGATCTATAATCTAGCAAATAATTAATTTCCATATGGTAGTAGAGCAAGCAGCTCATCGTAAATCCCTTCACCTAACACTTTGTAAACCACACTTTATACAGCTTAAGCTTATCCCTTAAGGGGTAGGCAGTGGTGCAACTCGTGCTGCACCCACTATTTACCGAGCTTATTTCCGTCGTCCATCCTTGACGTCCTTGGCCTCATTGACGAAACGAGCATGTCGCTCGTCTGATGGTAAGCGCCACGCCTGCCCATAAACAGAAGCAACACCACACAGCACTTTGAATGACAAAGTACTGGACTGCGCTCGACACCCCGAGACAGATGTTAAGTCTCCTAATGCCCAGTTATTTCATTGGCTTCAATGTCCTTCAAACCGACACATAATAGTCAATACACACTGCTGTTTGGCGGCAGAAATAGACAAAGCGGTGGTACCAACCCAAACGGCCTCTCGCATACGAGGGACCTGCCACCTTGTAAATTCACATTCTTATTATTATTCACATTAAATGCCATATTATATTACTGTTCAAACTTGCTATGATTATTCACAATTCTAACTACACTCGGGCAGAGTTACTACGAAAGAGTTCTCAGCACGACTAAGTTCCCTCAAATAATAATGCACCCTCTTATACAACGTGTTATAGAAAGGGGCGGGCAAATTTAAGCAATGTATAGTGTAGGGTATTAGTATTTTATTTCCCATAGTACCAAATCCGATTGCATTGCTTGGACAATAATTATAGAATTTTCTTTTTTATCGAATGAGTAACATGTCGATATCGACTTTCAATTTTGGACAACACTAAATTATAAACAATTATGCTATAGACCTCCTTTTATTTAATTATTGTATAATTAAAAAAACATTAAACATTTGTCAAATGTTCAATATTTATTTGACGCAGTCAGTTCGGCAATTTCTGATTTTATGAAGTATGATTAAGAGTTCAAAAAATATGTTGTATTTGACTAAAAACAAGTATTATACAGTATAGTGCAACTGATAATGGCTTATAAGACGCTCGTCGACTGTATTAAGCCAAATTCATAGATGGATGACCCGATAATGAAATCTTTAAAATACTTCAGACGATGTACCTATATCGTCTTCAGCAAACAGTCTCTCTCAGGTATTTTGTGTTTAAATTACAAGTTACGTACGTATGTCCGTAGAATTGCGTAAATCTTATTCAAGTTTATTAAAAAGTGAGTGTCATTCATTATAAATAATAGTGATGTCATCAATCTTATCGATCTTAATAAACGAGTGATTAAAATTAACGTGAAATTTTAGGATGTCTTGGTTTGAAATGATCCGGTACATAGGTATTTACTTTAGGGAGTGTGTACTGACCCTAAAATATGATCACACCTTTCTGTAACACGTTGTATACCTTAGCAATCACCTCCACCACAGCTCAATGTTATTATCTACCCGCTTCACATAGTTAATCCCCCGACAACCTTCACTAACACCAGTAATAAACAAATAATAAATACACACAACAGTCACACACATAGTCCTGACCCCACACTAGGTAAACCTGTGTCGTGGGTATCAAGAACTACGAGGGACTTGCGGTCCCACAACACCCAGACCCAAGACAAATATTTGTGAATCAGACAAACCTTTGTCTAGGTGCGTGAATCGAACCCACGGCCTCATGCTTCGCAACCGGCTATTCGCTCGCTGCGCCACGGAGGCTGTCAATAATGGTGCTATTACTTACTATTGTGAGTAACATAAGGATACCTACTAGTAACAAATTGTTTTTTTTTTGTGTTGGCAGAGGACGCGGCTGGTTGCTACATCGAAGAGTTTGACGAAGTGATCTCGTTCGACCAAGCTAGACCCTCCAAAGAAGGATGTCTTGAATACTTCTGTACTGCAAAAACCTTATCATACGCTTCGTGAGTATTTTGACCGACAACCGGATGTTTTTAAAAAATTTAGGAGGGGGGGGGTTCTCAATTCGACGCGTACCTATATTTTTTTGTATGCACATACATGCACAAATGCCTGATAATCACTCTTCACAGAACTATCCGATTTTGATGATTCTTGTGTTCGAATGGTTTTAGCTCAAAGTTGATCCCATATCTATATCATGAAGAAATTTGACCCCTAACGTGAAATCGGGGACGAAAAATTACAACTTTGCCAATTATGCACCATTTTTTACGATTCTTCACTAAAAATAATGAAATAAAAAAAATAGAGTCAAAAAAGAAAACATCTACGCCCGAATACTGAAACGAAACTCAAGCGTTTAAGATAGTTTTTAACATGTTGAGGTTCTCTTAGCTGTCAAATTTGTATGAAAATAAGTAGCCGTTAGTTGTCAGACAGTTGAGTAACGTTTCAGTATTAGGACTTTAAAAATATAAATATCTGTGCTTTCTATCTATCTTAATAACTATACAGTGGTCCCGTATCACTAGAAAATCAACCTCTATAATCGTATACTCTTTTTTCTATAACGTCGACATAAGACGTGACAATTTCAATTTAAGCACTTGGTGTACTGGAAATATTTCCGAATCCGAAAGAGTAATAAAATACTACTATTTCGTAAACCCGTAATGTATAAGCGTACTAAACTCAGGGTCAATGAGCGCGCTTATCCTCGGCAATACCATTAATACTCAGTAGGTAGTAGATACAAAGCGCAAGGATTCTTGATCCCGAGTGTCAGCTGATTTTTTTATAGCTTTACATTGCGTTATTTAGAAAAATACCATGTGAATTATTATTTCATTAAAAAGTCATTATAATTTACTTTGTATCTGTCCGAATAATGCCGTGCGTGAAAAAAAGTTAGAATTATTTCGCGATCGTTTAGTGGCATCGTGTCTGTAATTATCAGCACTGCCACTGGTCCTCGTTTTCGGAAGAGTTTCCTTTACACGCAGTATTCTAACTTGCATTTATTTCTGCCGCCCATAAGCAGTGTGTAAGCACTGTTGTGTTCCGGTTTGAAGGACATTGAAGCCAGTGAAATTACTGGGCATTATGAGACTTAACATCTTATGACTCAGGGTGACGAGCGCAGTCCATTGCCATGCAGTACTTTGTAATTCAAAGTGTGGTGTTGCTTCTGTTTATGGGCAGGTGTGGCGCTCACCATCAGGCGAGCGACCTGCTCGTTTCGTCAGTCAAGCCAATAAAAAAATTAAAAAAATCCTTTCGTGGGCTATTTGATATTCCGTTGCCATATAACGTAGGTAAGCCCCACCATACAAAATAATGTATTGATTTCAGATGTGGGTTTGTGGAGGCACTGCCACCTTGCAACGTTTTTGAAGAAAAAGACAAACCCTACCCAGACTGCTGTCAAAGAGTCGTGTGCCCTACAGACAACACGACCAACCTAGATGAACTGGCCATTCAATAGATACTGACTGGTATAATATAATATATAATTTATAAAATAAATTGTTATATATTTTTGTATTGGTTTATTACAAATACCTAGCAAAACGCAAGTGTACACCTGACGATAAGTGACCCGTAAGGAAAGAGATAGCTAGACAATTGGCAAGGAAGGGAAAATGGGATTTGTTCCTCCGGATATCTCAATCACCAGTGACCATACGAAATAAAACAGTAAAGTGGTTACTTCACGTCGGTTTTCTGCGAGACTCTGCCCATAATGATGGCATATCGCATTAAATAATAATTTTAATAAAATGCTATATTAGTTTTTTAAATTATTTATTCGATATCTCCCATGGTAACTTTCACTTTCGCTTAACATCCTCCGTTATTGTGAATTATTTTTGGCACAATATTTGGCTTCAGTTTAATAAATACAATACTGATATTCCATTCTATTGCCTCACATATATTTTATCCAATATTTAATTTTGATTAGTGCATATTCTGTCAAAATACTAAAAATGTAAATTCCAAGGTTTTAGTCCATTTTCTTGGCAGTAGGCGTGTACGGACGTTCAAACTTCTAAGTATTTCTCTTTTGATTTAGCGCCAAAAACTAACCAATGAATTTTAGAGAAACCATCGCTATGCGTTCGCGCTTACTATGGGGTCTCATAGTAACGTTTATGAATACAGGGGTAAGAATTTAACTTATATTGCTTAGAATTTTGCTGGTGCGACCACGCCACGCCCTTTTTATGGAAACTCACCCTTTATTTTATAAAATTAAACAGCGTTTATACCTAAATGTGCATAAATTTAAGATATTTGTTTTTTCTTCGTTAGTCGTAGAATATTGCAACAATATTTTGACAGAATGATGTACGAAAATAATCCAAACAGCGTTGGTTTGTACATTTCAACAAACAAACAACCTTTTTACATATACATCTTGACATCTCAAACCAAAAGTCATAGTCCTCCAAACGTCATTATATTTAATATTAAAAAAGACTTTTACTCTCTAATTTTAAAGTTCACTCATTTTGGTTCAAGAGAGTCATTTAATCTACTAGGTAATAATCATACGAACACAACAATTTTTATAACAATACATACCGGCTACGAGGTAACAAATTAGGCACAACTAACTTTCATCATTTCTCATTGATAAAACAAATTTTGCTATAATTTTTACACAACGCGTCATTAAAACGTTTCCACGAATCGCTTCCGTGGCGAGAAATAAATAAAATAAATAAATAAATAGATTCTAAAAAAGGATAATCTATCTAAAAATGTAAAGCTGAATTATCAGAAACAATAGATTAAAAGTTTATAAAAACTCTAAAAAGTTACGTAGATAGCGCCAATCCGCCAATATAAACAGATATCAACCAAAAAGGAGAAGACAGGCGTCCAAATACGTTACGATGGCAGTGAGAGACTATGTTATTACATATGTGTGTTCTAATATAAAATTCGTTCGTTATACATTACAATTAACGTAGAAATGTCTTTTGACGCGCAAAAGTTACGTCACTGTAGATGCGATCAAAGGCGACAAGCGCCGTGACATCCGCGTCATCAGCTCTCCTCACTACACTACACTTGCGATCGTCACGATTGCTCTGTCGACATATTGGCGTGAGAGTCGTGTACAAAATGGAAAATTGTGTGCATAACGTGCATACCGCTGTACCGTCTCGACGAGACACAAGCTTCGGGAACGGCCCACTACTCTCAGCGAGGCTAGGAATCAAACACTTCTAAATATCAGAACACTAGTACACTAACGGAGCGGCCGCTGTGACATAAAGGCTTCGACAGGATTCTGAGATCACGTTCTTAAAGATTACAATACAAACTATTATTGCGTGTTTAGAATTGCACTGTTACGATATATAGATTAAAAAGTGTCGTAAAGAAGTCTCTGGCACGGGGTGGCCGGTGCAGCGGACGGGCCGGGGCGCGCTAATGACGCGTCACACGGGCGGCTCCAGGTCGCGCTGCAAGAACGTCAGTCACGTGTGGAACACCCACCCGGGCACCGGAGGTCACGCGTCTGGCACGCCGTGGATGTGGTGCTGGTAGTTGTGGTTCAGCTTGCTGGCGAACTCGTTCATGATGTCCCTGAAGATAATAGAGTCGAGGTTCTCGCCGAGGATGTACAGAAGGTACCAGTCGCCCATCTTGCTGCGGCGCACGATCGTGTCGACGTTGTCGCGGCGGACGAGCCTGAAGCGCATGCGCATCATGTAGACGCGCATGCGCGGTGAGAAGATGATGATCACGCGGTACACGAGCGTGATGAAGGTGAGCAGGCCGAGGATGACGAACCAGAACCAGAGGAACACGTAGATCTTCTCGTTGACTACGTTGAGCGGCAGGATGCACAGCGCGTCGTGCCGCTCCACCTCTCCCGACGAGCCGAATTTGTTGAACAGTGTGCATTTCACCATCCTGGAAACAATACATATTTATAATTTAAGTACTGTGATATTTAATTAGTACATTTTACCATCTTCAGCCTTATAGATAAAGCTGTGTAAAAAGCAAGACCAGTAAAATCTGGTCTTGGGTACCAAAAAAAGATATAGCTAAAGACATCTAGGAAGTGCTTAGTGGGAATTTGGGGTGGGCCAACAAGATTCTGTAGTGTTTTTTGCCGCTCTGTTGTTACTCCCCTTACTACGTTCGTTTTCGTAGCAAACCTTCCCTCCATCCTCCATTACACAATAAAATCTAAACATAGGTAGTAATTAATTGATATAAACCTAGTCTAGGTTTTATAAAGCTACATTTCATAAGTTTATTTCAATTTGTGAAAAATAGGATAAAGTGAAATAATTCTTTCAGAAATTCACTTATGGTAGGTACAGATGTCGCTGCTAAGGCCGTGTTTGCAAATATAGTCTACAATTTTGCCGCGCTGTTACCTGTACTGTATGTTAAAAACATACAGTAAAGGTGAAATGAATTCTTATTAACTTGAGTTGTATAATCGAATCATTCGTATTAAAAACCTTTTTTTTAACTGACTTCAAAAAAAGGAGGAGGTTCTCATGTTTTTTCCTCTGAACTTTTGTCTGGATGAACCGATTTTGATGATTTTTTTTTATTTGAAATATGGTGCTTCCCGTGTGGTCCCATTTCAGTTTGGTTAACTCAGTAATAACTCAACAGACAACAGTACACTCGTCGCGATTGTGTTTTTACATGATATTGCTGTAACTACCACTAAAAATTTAAAAATAAAAATCTTTTAACAAAACTTAGAGACCGACTTCAAAATAAAAACACTGTAAAGTCAAAAATAACTAATTCTATCTATTCTATTCTCTTTGGAGTCGGTGCAATTTTATTTGAACTGTAGCGACACAGGCATCGACCCTAAGAGAATAGAATAGATAGAATTAATTATTATCTGATACTACAAAGTGACTACACTGGACCTGATGTTAAATATAGCGCAGTCTCCAAATATTATTTTTACCGTCAACACATTACCTCTATAGTCTCCGTGGTGAAACAGCCCGGCGGTGAAGGGGTTCGATTCCCGAACCGGGATAAAGGTTTGTGTGATACACAAATATATATTTATTTTATTGTAATATTTGTTTTGTTGTATGTATTTATTTATTGTTGCCTCCCTGGATAGTCGATAGAATTATGCCAGCATGAAGATACTGGATATACACTGGTTGACCCAGAATTTTTTGAGTGGTAGAGCCACGCTGTTGAAAGCATATACCTGGAAGGCATTAGGGGAGGCCTATGTTCAGCAGTGGACATCTTGTGGCTGATGAGGATGATGATGATGTATGAAACGCATCAGTCAGGCGATTTTCCTGTGAGATAGTGGTAACAACCCAGTCGAGCCGGCCCATTCATGCTGTAGACAGAACTGTCTACAGTGTGGCTCTACCACTTAGATAACTGTATAGATGAAAAATCAAACTCGTTCACCAGAAATTACCTTGGAAATATGTATATCATGGGGTCGATGCGATCCTCCTGGTCGGACTCCATGTATTCTATGACGTCCAGTCCGAAGGTCATGAACTCTCCGTCGAAGAACCGGTTCATCAAGAACATTTGCCCTGAAATCATAAGTCAGTCTACTTAATGTTTTGCTACATAATTTGATTAACAGAAGGTATAGGCATTGTCGTACTGCCCTGTGAACTGGGGGCATTTAAAGAATACGGTCTGACTGTCTAAGAGACGACTAATTAGGGTTATTAAGAGTTTTTTTTTTTTTACCTATACTGCTGGGCAAAGGTCTCCCTCAACTCCCAAGTGATAATGTAGCTTTCTAACAGCAAAATAAATTTTTGAAATCGGTCCATTTGTTTTTAAGTTTATTCGTTACATACACAAATACAAATCTTTCCTCTTCCTCTTTATAATATTAGTATATATATCTACATATAGAAGTTATCCGTCTATTGTCTTACTTACTACTTATTACACCGTAGTTTATATTTTTGGTTACTTTTCCGAAATTTACGTAATCAGTCTAAGATCCTACAACTTCCTTTTTCAAAACATCAAATAAAATAATCAATAAGGTGGATGGACAATTAATATGGTCAATTATTATTTCCAACTCCTGCTTAACCTTCTATTTCATTAATTTTGTTCCGGGATAAAGACACATTTGCATTCCCAGAGACTCGCCGAGCTTCATTGCTCAGTGTCGAAATATGCGTGCCACTGTCGATCCTGGCTTACAGGAGTTACAGTGGCGGGTGTGTGGGCGGGATAGTCTCGTAAGGTCGTCTCATTGGTTTAGTAGTATGGTTTAGTGGTAGCGTACTTAGGCTAAGAAAACGTGAGGTCCTGGATACAAATACTAGGTCAGGCAATCACAATTTGTGTTTTAGTTTTCTATTCGTGCAATTAGTACGCAGCTACCTACTTCGGGTATACCGGCGCGGTGAGCTTATGCTATATTAAACAAAATATTTAAAGAACAGTAATGAACGACTGCCTCGGTGGCGGTGTTGTAATGGGTTCGCGGTACGACTGCTTAGATGAGGGTCTCGGATTCGATCCTTGAGTCAGGTAAACGTGATATTGGGGTTTTCTATTTCGGAATGCTCAGTATCAGTCCAGAGTCTGGAATTGTGCCCGGTATGGGGATAGGCTCGACCCTATCACATCATGGGACGGAAATAAACTCAGCGAAATGTGGGTGTTCTGGGTATACTTCTGCCTACCCCTTCGGGGATTACAGGCGTGAGTGCATATGTATGTAATAATAAACAATTGTTGAAACGTTTTCGTGTTTGTTGTGTGTGTGTGTGTGTGTGTTGAAATGTGTTTGTATAAAGGCGGACTTAATGCCAAAGGCATTATCTACCAGTCAACCATAGGGCGATGCAGAAATGAAGAAAGTAGGTGAAAAATAAATATCAGAAAAATGTCTGTGCAAGTTTCAAAGTACAGTGTAAAATGTGGAAAGGTGCGTGTTATTATTGTATCGCTTTCGAACGCGACCTCAATAACAAACGGTGCAGAGACAGTAAAATTTGCTGCCCATGCGACCCTTCTACGTGGCGACCCACGAAATTAGCGGAGAAGGGCGAAGACTGTATACTACTACGGGCTGTTGAGAAGTAAAATTGCGTTACATATGGCCGGAGTTTGACAGCTCACAAACAGGGAGCGCGATAGGGATTCTAGTTGAGAGTAAGCGAGATGGTAATATTGAGTTACGGACAATTAACCGCAACTTAGTGGTACAATTTTCATGTACCGCGCAGCTTGTCTAGTAGTATACATTAAAGTCTTTGGGGGAGGGCATTGATTTTTATAATGAAAACAGTTACAACCATTATCATTTTTAAATATTACAATATGAGATTTTAATTTATTATTATTTTGCATATTAACATTGTCTCTTTTAGGGCCGATTTTTCAATGTCCAAATATTAAATAACCAATTTAGGTATTATCAAATTGACATACGCTACTCGGCAAATATATAATTGTTATAATTTTTTTACTTTATAATCCTAATTTATTCGTCGTGGTCATTATTTTGTGTTATAATGTTCCTCTTAGCATAAACTGAGCTGCTTAACTCAAATTAAATTGAATTAATGTAGTATGAATATTGTAAATCAGTTTTGAAAAGAGCTACGTTAGAGTTTTTTGTCTGTTCTTCTCTTGCGAAACAGCATTCCGAACTAGCTAGTTAAAATTTGACTGAATCTAAATGATTTATAACATTTCATAGATTCAATAAATAATTTGAATTTGTATTTGAATTGACAGCATGATAATTTCGTATTTAGCCGTCTTATAAATAGTTTAGTAAGTATATGAAGATTAAACAGCCGATCCTTAGTTTTGCTTATAATTTATAAAATGCGCTTCAATAATGTAAATTTTTACGATTTAGTACGAAAACATAAAGAATGCCAAGCTTTCTGGGCCTGGTCAAGCAATTGAGACAAATAAAACCTTAATCTAATGAAATGAAATAGTTTATTAATCACATAGGCAATTAAAATAGCGCTTATGACAAGTCAGTACAAAATTAAGAAACTTATGTATAGAAATCATATCAACTAATGTATACATAACATACATATATCATTCCGATCTAGCCTCAGCGTCAAGAAAGTTGCAAATGGCATTCTCTTAAACCAATAATCAACGTCAAATGCACCTAGCCCTAGCAGTAGCATTATACCGTTTTGGCTTCAGTCAACTTTTATTCTACATTCAATCTCATTACGACCTACGAGTATGTTCACATTTGACACTGATCATTGGTTTAAGAGAATGCCATTTGCAACTTTCTTGACGCTGAGACTAGATCGGAATGATATTTTGAACAATTAAAATTACGAGAATTTGGCCTGCTGATCTAAATTTGATCATAGTCACCGGTCTTCATGTATCCAAAGATAAATGAATATTGCAGAATCGCATAACGCGGTGTCACTAATGCGTGATACTTGTATGAAACGCACATCATTTTGAGTCGGGAAAAAATTTGCTAGGTAGTGTAGGTAATAATTCACCATATATTATTACGTTATCTGTATGAAATGTTACACCTCAGATAACTCAGAGGTTATTTTTACCCCGTAATACGTACGTATGGGATATAAAATCTATTTGTGTTTGTTTATTTTAGCTTTAATTAGTCCAGTGCGAGGCGAGAACCAATATTGTACATTTAACGTTCACTGAACGGTTAACGTTTTTATTAATATGGAAATTATGAAATGAAGAATCTATCTAAACCCAAAGACTTTAATGTATTCTACTAGACTAGTTGCGCGGTACATAGAAATTGTACCACTAAGTTGCGGTCAATTGACCGTAACTCAATGTTACAATCTCGCTTACTCTCAACCAGAACCTTTATCACGCTCCCTGTCTGTGAGCTGTCAAACTCCCGCGTTATGTGACGCAATTTTACTTCTAAACAGCTCGTCTAGTAGTATTTGTATAAACCCCTATTGAGCTATAAATTGATTTTTGCTATAATGAAATTTGTATTTAAAAAAGAAGTGATAACCCTTCTGTTTTGTGGTTTTTATTTGTAAATGTATGCTCGAGTTCAGTTTTGATGTTACGTTTTAAGAAAACAATGCCAAAAAGTTAGGTTAGGTTATTACAGATATACAACGTGTTATAGAAAGGGGCGGGCAAATTTAAGCAATGTATAGTGTAGGGTATAAGTATATTAACTCCCATAGTACCAATTCCGATTGCATTGCTAGGACAATAATTATGGAATTTTCTTTTTTATCGAATGAGTAACATTTCGATATCGACTTTCAACTTTGGACGACACTAAATGATAAACAATTATACTATAGACCTCCTTTCATTTAATTATTTTATTATTAAAAAAACATTAAACAGTTGTCAAATGTCAATATTTATTTGACGCAGTCAGTTCGGCAATTTCAGATTTTATGAAGTATGATTGATTACGAGTTCATATGTTGTATTTGACTAAAAGCAAGTATTATGTATTGGTGTAACTAATAACAGCTTTTAAGATGATCGTCGAATGTATTAAGCCAAATTCATAGATGGAAGACCCGAGTATGAATCAGTGGTGGATCCAGGATTTTGGTTTGGGGGGGGGGGGGACCCAAAATTAGAATTAAGAAATTGAGAATATACTATACCTACTTAAAATGGTATAAGTAAGGATAAGCGATGAAAATTATATTGTACGAAGTACTAAGAAAGTAGAATAATACCAAGATTAATTTGAGATTTGTCAGTGGAACCCCTTAGCTCCCCCCTGGATCCGCTAGTGGTCGGTATTGTACTAACCATCAGGTGCAGAGTATATAGATTTTCTTTACCGCCCATTATAAACGATGGTTTCGTGGCCCGCACGCATCCCTAACCATGTCCTAAAGTGAAATATCAGAGGGCCATATGCCGCCGCGCACGCCTTGAATCTTCAACTACCCGCGCTCTCAGAGCCAACAACCACAAATGTTGCGGAATCGGGTACGAGTAATAAAGCAATTTTTCTCCCATCTATACAAAATGATACATACATACGCAGTCACGCCTGTAATCCTCGAAGGGGTAGGCAGAGGTGTAACCAGTACACCCACATTTCGCCGAGCGTATCTCCGCCCCACGATGTGATAGGGGGCGAGCCTATCGACATACCGGGCACAAATTCCAGACGGGCTGATACTGAGCATTTCATGATAAAAATACCCAATACCACTTTACCCGACCCGGGATCGAACGCGAGACCTCAGCGTTAGCCTCAACCGTAACAATGTCAACGTCAATGAGGTTATATCTTCAAGGAATTCAAGGAATAATAGCAAGAAGAGAGTAAAGATCCCGTACACTTTAACTTCTCTAGCTGTCGGACTATGAACATCGCGGAGTGCGTAGCTCGTAGCCGGTGTGCGTAAATCATAACATATTGAATTAAAACACACATGAAGCGAGTTTTACAGCACGATACACATTTTATAAGGTCTTCGGTAGGAGGTGCCGTCACAGGGCTACGTGCGCGCAATATTAGTAGCAAACACAAATCTGTTAGTGTCATAAGTTCCTTTCTACATACTGATACATATGTATGTTTCTTACCATCAGGTGACCCACTTGCACGTTTGCCGGTCTATACCATAAAAAACAAAAAGGACCATGACCTGGTTTAAGACGTAGGCTATTTTTTATCCCGGAAAAGTCCGTTCACGCGGGCGGAGTATCAAGCAAAATCTTCCTGTAACTCACCTATAACATTGACAAGGGCAAGTCCCTCGCACAAGTAGTACCGGTACGCCCACCAGTTGTGATACCTCAGGTTCTCCCACAGGTAGTCGAGGATCAGCTTCTTCTTGGTCTTCTTCTCGATCTCGGTGCACACGCCGACGTCCAGGTCCATCATCAGGGCGCGGATCTTGCCTCCCTCCCAGGATTTCCACAGCCAGCGTGGCGCGTAGAACAGCATTGCCTGTAATGTTACATTTGATGTTATCAGACCTGTATTATACTGCCCACTGCTGGGCATTCTCTAATGAGAGGGATTAGGCTCGCCACCGCACTGTCTTTATCAGGCAGGCTTCACATACATTTCAAATTCTAATTTAGAATCCTCAGGTATTTTTTATATAGCATAGGCCAGCAAACGAGCAGGTGGGTCACCTGATGTTAAGTGATCTCCACCACCCATGTACGCCCATAATACCAATAGAATCATGGGAAGAATTATTGCCCATAAAGACATTTTATCTACAGCATGAATGGGGCCGGCTCGCCCGGGTTGTTATCACTGTCTCACAGAAAACCGACATAAAGTAGCAGCTTGCTGCTACGTTTCGTACGGTGAGTAAGATATCCGGAGGCCCAAATCCCCTCCCCTTCTTAATCCCTTAATTATCCCCTTTTTCTGGTATTGTGGGCGTACATGGCTGATGAAGATCACTTACCATTTGACTTGCTCGTTTGACGGCCTATAACTTAAAAAAAGATTTGCTTACTATCAATAGTATATTGACAGATCTTCCATATAAAATGTGTCAAAAATGTACTGCCAGTAAACACATCTATCGGTAAACAGAATATTATTAGGAACAAGTCTTTAGTAATGGGGTTCAGTTCGCACCCTTTGGATATAGAACCCTAGAAAGGTACCGTACAAGAAACTGACTGTAGAGAAAAAACAATGATATTAAAACAGTACTTTATCAATTGAGATAATTTCTTTAAAACCCAAACTATAATAAATGAACATAAACCAATGAAATTATGACTTGAAATACCCATGAAATGCGATATTTTACGAGAATATCAAGAAACCGGAGACATAACAATAAAACCGCACCTTTGGTAATCCCATTCACTCATACAAACGTATTTTTATACTGAACTATAAAACATCTTTCAACATATGTACAGAAATATTGTACAAAAGATTGTTGTAAAAGAAACCATAGTTTGTACAGGGCCGTATGGAGTAAGCAAAAAGGGGGCATAATGCTTCTCTTGCCTAGCGTTATGGCCCGTATTCACAAATAACAGATGAGTCCTTTGCTTGATTTTGATTGCGTTGATTTCTGTGTACATTATTGGATTGTTTTGATTTAGTGCTAAAATCTTACAAATTATGTAAACAGATATCGCCGCATTGCGCCTATGAAGCCATCAGCACACTCATAGTAACGTTTATGTATACGGGGATTCGTTTTATGCCAGGTCCGCCTTCCTACTTAGAAGCTTCCAATTTGCCTCGTCTCGAGTATGCTCCATAGTAACCTTATTCGCTCTTAATCTTCCTCAAAGACGTCAAGCCAGCACTTTTTCAGTCGTATTCTATTCCATAAAAAAGTTTTATACAAAATACAACTCGCCCTTCCGCCAAAGATTTTTTAAAATTAATCCCTACAAACTGTCATCTAACTAAATTCTATGATCCTAGCTTTAGTAGTTTTTGGGATTTCGCGATTAATAAATCAGTCATTCAGTGAGTGAGTGGTTTCACTTCTATACATAAAAGGTAGATTAAAAGACATTATGAGAAGACATCATTGAAGACTTAAGAATCTTTATTAACTTTATTCGGGGGGCCACACCCCCAACATCCAACCTGGATACACCCAAACGCATCGGCGTGCACCAGAACAAATAAAATCATTCGGCTAGACATATCATAAACTGTTTATGGACGTTAACAATGATTGCACCTTTCGTCGGTCAGTTTAAACGAGACGCCCCATGAGGGAGAGCATACTGTATGAACAATGACGGTTTTACCGCTGCTTTTATACTACTTTTCCGTTCTATTTATGGGAGAATTGATCTGGCAAAGTTTGAGAAGGGAATATTATATAAAGTACTAGCTTATGATCGCGGCTCCGCCGAAGAGCCTGTTCCGGGATAAAAAGTAGCCTATGTCCTAATATAGATTATGATCTACCTGTGTGTGTAAATGCATACAAACAACAGTCAAAACATAGTCCTGACCCCACACTAGGTTAATCTATATAGTGGGTATTAGGAACTACGAAGGACTTGCGGTTCCACAACACTCAGAAGGCCAATTCTCGTAATTTTAAACGTTCAAAATATCATTCCGATCTAATCTTAGCGTCAAGAAAGTTGCAAATGGCATTCTTTTAAACCAATAATCAACGTCAAATGCACCTAGCATTAGCAGTAGCATTATACCGTTTTGGCTTTAGTCAACTTTTATTCTACATTCAATCTCATTACGATTTATGTTCACATTTGACGTTGATTATTGGTTTAAGAGAATGCCATTTGCAACTTTCTTGACGCTGAGACTAGATCGGAATGATATTTTGAACGTTTAAAATTACGAGAATTGGCCTTCAGATCTCAAACAAATATTTGTGTATCACACTCCGCGGCCTCTCGTTTCACAGTTAGTTCACTATTCGCCTTTTTCGCCACGGAAAATATGATATTGGTGACGATGGGATCCTAAGTAATCCTAACATAGACCTAAAAGCCAATTCTCGTAGATCATTAACATATGCTGATTATTATTGTATGATGATACATATATGGCTCCAATTGAACCGCTTACATTTCGTGCGTGTACTTAGTTTCTATAAGTAGTTATTCCAAGGTTTCACCCTGATTTTTATTATTATTATATGTTTTATTATATGTTTAAACCACACTGGCAGCTATTGAGCTGATGCGTGTGTGTCTTGTGATTTGGAGTTATTATCGAGTCTATTTTTAAAGCAATTTAATGTGGGTGCCATAACAACATTTTCAGGAAGTTTGTTCCACTCTACGACAACACGGTTTGGTAAAAAGTGTTTCAAGGGATTTAACTTTGACCGTGTTCGACATAACTTTAGTGAATGCCCTCTCAAATGCTTATTTACATTGGGTGTATACAGATCTACAATCTTATTAACATCATAATAGTTATTTACGATCTTATATGTCTCAATAAGGCTGCCTCTCTGTCTGCGGTTTTCAAGAGTCGTGAGGTCAAGTTCCTTTAGCCGTTGATCGTACGACTTGTTTCTCAGTAGTCCAACCATTTTGGTTGCTCTCCTCTGTACGTTTTCAAGAAGTGCAATGTCTTTTTTAAAGTAAGGGTCCCATATGACATATGCGTACTCCAGTAGTGGTCTTTTTTGGTGTTTTTGGTGTGAGACATCGAAATGCCTTTCTTACCATATATAGCATGGAATTTGCCCTTTTCACAATGCTGGTGATGTGAGTTTCCCATTTTAGGTCACTACTTATTGTGATACCCAAATCTTTCTGAGTATCCACTTGTGACAGTTGATGCTGTCCCAGATAGTATGGTTTACGAGGATTGGATTTACCTATATGTAATATGGTACACTTTGTAACATTGAGTGACAATAGCCATTGTTTAGTCCACTCAAATATGCCATTTAGATCATTTTGTATATCTTGCTCTTGTATGTATGGGTTTCCAAAAAGTTTTGTGTCATGAGCAAACAACGAGAATGGCAACCGTAGTGTAGGCTTAAGATCAGTCAGGTATAGTATGAAAAGCAAGGGTCCAAGAACAGATCCCTGGGGCACGCCGCTGAGTACTGGATGCGCTGCAGATATAGTGTTCCCAACACGTACGCTAAATTCTCTATGGGATAAAAAGTCACTAATCCAGGCTAATACCTTTCCGCGTATGCCAAAGTGTTCTAATTTATGTATAAGGCGTCGTAGTGGGACACGGTCGAAAGCTTTTTCATAGTCTAGGTAAACCACGTCTGTTGGTAGTCCTTTGTCATGATTCTTTACCCATTGATTGAGACACATAAGCAAATTAGTTGTTACTGATCGATTAGGGACAAAGCCGTGCTGTTCATCTAGGATAATGTGTTCTTTGTTTAAAAATAGTCTTAATTTTCCGGCTATGATTTTTTCCATACATTTGCATAGTATACTAGTTAGACTTATTGGCCTGTAATTCGCAGCCAGCAATTTGTTGCCCTTCTTGTATATTGGAACAACAGTCGCGCTTTTCCAGTCGGCAGGCAAGAGGCCTGCTTCCAGGGACATGTTCATAATGTGTGCAATATTTTCGGCTAGTGAAGATGAACAGTTTTTTAATAATATGGACGGGATTACAAAATGATCCACAACCAAAACTTAGTTCTTACATAATCTAAAAACCTAGGTCTTTTATAAAATGTTTCCACATTTATATACATAATTAGGGCTGAGTTAAGTCGGGAAGCTTCGCAACGTGTCTTCGACAATGGATTCACACTTGAACACCGCCCGCCCGCGGCCGCTCGCGCGTGAAGATAATGAATGAAGTTGACGCGTCTGTTGGTTTTTCTGTCTATGTTTTTTTATTAGCTTGAATGACGAGACGAGCAGGTCGCTTGCCTGATGGTAAGCGAGCTGCTCATAAACAGAAGCAACGCCACACAGAACTTTGTAATTACAAAGCACTGCATGGCATTAGACTGCACTCGCCAGCCCGACATATAAGATGATAAGTCTCATAATCTCCAGTAATTTTACTTTCTTGTTATTCGTTGTCATCCTTGTCCATGTCCTTGAAACTGAAACACAACTGTGCTTATACACTGCAGCTTATAAGTAGAAATAGCCAAAGCATGGCTTTGACTATTTCTCTATCTATTAACTATTTATTTATTTTATATATCCAGACGGCATCTCGCATACGAGGAATGTATGTCATGTATGTATTATATCATTTAATGGATGTTGACTGGCTCGGTGGCGCAGTTGTAATGCATACGCGTTACGATTGAGGTCAAAGCTGAGGTCTCGGGTTCGATCCCCGAGTCGGGTAAAGTGGTATTGGGTTTTTCTATTACGAAATGCTCAGTATCAGCCCGGAGTCTGGAATTTGTGCCCGGTTTGGCGATAGGCTCACCCACTCACCAAGGGACGGAAATACGCTCGACGAAATGTGGGTGTACTGGTTACACTTCAGCCTACCCCTTAGGGGATTACAGGCGTGAGTGCGTATGTATGTATGGTTGTTGATGATGATACACCTACTCTGTGTTATCTCTGCATCACTCAGGCTCAACTGGTAGAGAATGCCTCTGGCATTAAGTCCCCCTTTACACATTTAAATATAAAGTTAAAAATGATGGGTACAATCAAACAAGCAGTCTAACTTCTACGTAAATACACGCCATCATGCATTTTTATTGAGAAATCTATGTGAGATGGTCGCTTAAGTAGAATATTTGAAACTTCCCAAAGAGCAACAGTTTCACGCAGACCGAGTTATCTAGTATTCACAGTGAAGGTATTAAACTAAATTTAGTCCAAATTACAACCTCCGTGGCGCAGCGAGCTGGCTGTTAAACGTGAGGACGCAGGTTCAATCCCGCACCGAGACACACCGCTTTATTTATTTTGCCCTAAATCAATAGTATGTAAGCACTCTTGTGTTTCGGTTTTAAGGATATTGAAGCCAGTGAAATTACTGGGCATTATGAGACTTAGTATCTTGTGTCTCGTGGTGACGAGCGCAGTCCGCCGTGCAGTACTTTATCTATATATATAAAAATCAATTGCTGTTCGTTAGTCTCGCTAAAACTAGAGAACGGCTGAACGGATTTATCTTATCTTGGTCTTGAAATGCTCGTGGAGGTCTAGGGAAGGTTTAAGGTATTATTGAAGGTATAATTTCCGGGAAAACCCTAAAAACAGCCCTTTTCTTTTTCCCATATAAACGTTTTCTAAATAAAATGAAGAGTCAATTTGAACTTTATTGCTAATCAATAAAGTTCATATTAAATTATAATCACTCACTGTTGTCTAAGAAATGTAGGTGTGTTCCTAACTTCAAAGAGTCAATTTGCAATTTATTAACGCTTCACAAAGTTCAAATTCAATCATATCTATCAAAATAGTCTTCGCGTGCGCGTTGGAGGATCTAATGTCGCGTTCCGAAACTCAACAAAAGTGATAATATCGCGAATCCGTCCAAATTGTATAGTCACAAAATGTAATAGATCATTAGTAGTACTGATTTTAAAATTGGTCGGCTTTCTATCATTCATACCCCTGAGTGATAAGGGTTGTCCACGCCTAATTTTTTTTTTGTATTTATTAATTTTTTTTTATTTTATTAATTTTCACCCTTCTACCATCAACCCCTATTTTTTAATAGCGATATTAGTATTTTTGTCAAGCGCTCGACGGGATGGGATTTGACGGGACTCACTTGATGCGATCACCCCCCACGCCGCGCTCACCGCTGTCGCCCACTAGACTACTTTAATCCTGGAAATAGACATTTACGCGGGCGGAGCCGCGGGCAACAGCTAGTAATAAATAAATAAATTCACCCAACAGTCACACACATAGTCCTGACCCCACAATAGGTAAACCTGTATCGTGGGTATCAGAAACTACTTACAAGGACTTACGATCCCACGACACTTAGACCTGAAACTAAAATCTGTGGATTGCACAACCATTTGTCTGCCGGAATCGAACCTCTGGCCTCTGGCTTCACAGCCGCCTACTCGCCCACTGTACCACGAATGCTATCATAGTAAATCATACTAATATTATAAATGTAAATGTAAGTTTGTTTGTTACGCTTTCACGCGAAAACGTAACCGATCATCATGAAACTTTGTACACATATTCTTGGAGGTATAAGAAGTAAAATAGGATACTTTCTATGAAGAAAATATCTATTTGTTTGTTACGCTTTCACGCCTAAATCACTGAACCGATTTTGATGAATTTTGATGTAGAGATAGATTGGACCCTGGAGACGGATATAGGCTACGTTTTATTTCGGAAAAGTCTATTCACGCGGGCGGAGCCGTGGGCAAAAGCTAGTACATAAAATATTCGCCAGATTTTTCTTTATACACATAAAGACACAAAAGAAACTAAAATAAACATTTGAACACAATGATCACATATTTATAAAAGACGAGTAAAATCGTATCAAAGACGTCGGTGAATCAAAGTTTATCGCGTTTGAAGAAACCTTGGGTTGAAATCACTAATGCACGTTTTGTGAAGTAATTAAACGCTCTGAGGCCGTGCAGGAGAAATTTACACAGAAATCAAAAGAAAAAATACACCTACACACTTTCAATGCGTCTCAGCTAGGGTTAGCACTACCAGAATCGCGATGCCGGTATTTTTTTATCCTGGCAACCTGTCTCCTGAATTGGACCGATGGTTAGGATAGTGCAGTCCAATGTCCACGAACTGTAGGCCTAGGACAAGCTTTTATTTTTTTCTAAACCGATGAGAGTTTTCGTTTTCTCTCCATAGTAGCAGGAGCCACTAGTGGAAACTATCATGAATTAAAATGGTTTACTTTATATTGAACCCTTGTTGGCGGTTCAGCCCGCGTGAATGGCTTTTTCTGGAATAAAATGTAGCCTATGCCCTAATCCAGGTCATGGTCTGCCTGTGGCCAAATTTCATCCAAAACCATTCAGCCGTTACGGCGTGATGGACTAACAGACATCTCAATTCACAAACTCAAAACATCAAAAATCCAAACTTTCACATAGGTATGAACTTTAATTACTAAGTGGATAGTAGGATTAGTCGAATACGAAATTAGTTTTCGGGCGATTCTTTCCCTTTTTACAGTAGTTTGACACTTCGAAAATAGCAATTTTATATGAATTCGATAACTGTGAAATTATTTATAACTCGCTCTAAATCTACTGTTATGACAAGATTTTTTTTGGCGATTTAGTACGTGGTTCACGTTATGACAAATAATATCCTACACCCATAATAATACCATAAGAATCATGGATACGTTGCAAGGAAAATAATGGGAATTGGGAAAGTGAGAGGGGATTAGGGCCTCCGGAAACCTCACTCACTGTACGAAACGAAACATTTCGTTAGATTTCTGTGAAACAGTCGTACTAATTCGGACGAGATTGTCCATTCCTACAAAGTGTCTACAGCGTGGACCTACCATTTAGAGATACACTTATTAAAAATAATTAAAATCTGATCAACATATTTTGTTCCGGAGTTTGTCCTCAGAGGGGTTGACGTCAGGCAGACGGCGGATCGTAAAAACTACCAAATCTTTCTGTAACATGTGTTAATAAGCACGTTGAGCCGACCCCACTGCGAGTGGGATAAGGGCAGGTGAAAAAAAGTATTAATTAATGATTACAATTAACAAATACTTATAACAAAAAAGTACCGAAGTTGTCCATTCTGCAAATATACCGACTAAATTTGCAGATCTTGACAACCCTAGTAATGGCTCACTTCGACGTTGTAGGGTTGCGAGAAAGTGAAGTTAAGTCGACCCAGTACTATTTTACCTAACTAAGGTGACGTCAAATGAAGGTATTTTACTATGCAGTCCGATGGGCTAAGGCAACATTCTTACTTCCTTCTACTCCACATATCTTATTGAATCCGTATTTTTGGGCAAAGTCGAGTCGAGTCGTGCTTGTCGCAAGCATAATATATTAATTAAATTTATATTGAAAACGATATAATGATTAGTATTTGAATTTATGGCAGATAAAAAAGGTCACTATTAATTCATGGAATAACTATTTTCTTACGATTACAAATACTCACGCCCAGTTATGTTAATTTAAACGAATGTCAAATCTCATGTCAAGTCCAAATTGAGTTGCTAGAAGCGTGATCAACACCTTTGATTTGACACACATGTTAGCTAACATAACTTTCAAATTAATATGAAAATTCGTATGTCAAACGGTACTAAAGAGACATCAAATATTATTAATTTTTACACAAATCAATGTTTCACATGAGATTTGACTTTTGATTAGTTAATTTAAAATTGATCAGCCTTTCAGAAATCGGGCGTAATTGATATTTATTGGTTGCTATATTTTTCTCACGGCTCTACCCACGTGGAACTCTATCCCATTATTTACGGGATAAAAACTATCGATATTTTATCACTCTCCGGTGCATAGACTAGTTCTATCCAATCCAATCTAGTGCAACATCAATAATCATGACGTTCCAAAGTTATGGTCAATTGACCACAACTCATTTAGTCGGCGAGAAAGCAACAAGAGCAGTTGTTATCATTTGAATAGCTTCGAACGTTATATACGACAAACTAACACGAAATTGTTTGTTGTGATCTATAAATCATAGTAATTATTTACGTGCATATGTGGTAGAGGCACGCTATAGACAGTTTTATCTACAGCATGAATGTGCCGGCTCATCCGGGTCGTTACCACTGTCTCACAGCGTTTCGTACGGTGAGTGAGATATGCCCAAATATAATACGGGAGGCCCACATGCCCCATTTATTCATAGTACTCATGAGGATCATGCGCAATAATCATTATAATTTCATTATTTTACGTTATAATGTTCCTCATTGGCATAAGTTGAGCTGCTCTAACTCTATTCAACATTAATTCTATTATCGTAGTGCAAATATTGTAAATGAATTTTGAAAAGAGCAAAGTTAGAGTTTCTTGTTTGTTCTTCTCTAACCAAACAGCATTCAGAACTGGCGGTAGAGTTTAAATTTGACTGAATCTAAATGATGTATAATTTTTTTATGGATTCAATAAATATTTTCATTTTATTTCATTTCATATAGAATTAGTTTAGTGTAATATAAATTATGTTTGTTATTTTCGGCTCCTGAAAGTAATTCGGTAATGCTTAACTCAAACCAAAATATTTTACTAAATACAAGTGTACATCAGTATATAAAATTAAAAAGTTTATAATAATTTGAAAGGCAACACGCCCAGCTCTTTAAAAGGTTTCACATTAATTAAGACGCGTTTTAAAATGTTAGTATTTCATAAAAATTATTCACACTTGCGTGCTTTAAAAACTGTGCCTTTCAACGTAGGGCTGAGTTTTAGGCTGAGTTATCTACTACATTCTTCTACGGGTCATATTTTTAAGCTTGTTTTTAGTTTTTTTTAAAGCTTGAATGACGAGACGAGCAGGTCGCTCGTCTGATGGTAAGCGCCACGCATGCCCATAAACAGAAGCAACGCCAGAGAGAACTTGGAATTACAAAGCACTGCATGTCACTGGACTGCGCTCGTCACCCCAAAACATAAGTTGTAGTCTCATATTGCTATATAATTACTACTGAAACCCATCTGGTCACCGAAGCCCTACAGATAAAAATTATGCGCGCATCCACTCAGTTTTCATTTAAAAATATTGGCGCTAGTCTAGCGAGAAGTAGAGAGGATTACCGTGACGGAAGTCTCAGGTTTTATCCCTCAAGGCCATCTGTGAATTATCGAAGTTAAGTGTGTATATTGTGAGATCGCTCGCTTTAAGGGTAAAGGAAAATATGATGAAAAAAACTGCATACCTACTGATTGAGAATTTTGAAGGTTCATACAACATGTAACAAAAACCCGGTTGGTCCTTTTAGCTGTGTTGTCGGAATCGATACTCAAACATAAGGAAATATCTCTAATGAGAAAAATCCAACATAAAAATGGAACAGATTAGGTATTTTAAATGAAATACTACTAAAAACTATAATTTTATGTGTTTTACGTGCGTATTAGTAAAGCGACTCGCTGTAATAGTAAAAAGGTGCCGTACTGAGTAACTACCACTTTTGATAAACCACCGGGTGATCGTCAATCGTTATTTTTATGGTAGAATTTTCTTAATTGAGATATTTCTTTACGTTTGAATAACGATTCTTATAACGTAGTTAAAAAGAACAATAGGGTTTTTTGTTTTTTGTTACATATTGTATACCTTTGAGCTCCGTCTATCAACCCGCATAGGCCAGCGTAGTAGACAAAGACTTAATTCCTCTGATTAGTAGAAGAAGCCCGTGCCCAGTAGTAGTCTAGTATTTATACTGGGTGTAACAGAAACGCTTCCAAAACTGGGGCAGGTTCCCACCCAGCATTTATCTGATCCAATAGTCATAATTCAGCTTGGCGGTTTTCAAAGCTACATCCGTGATTTGTGTTCAGAAGCGCAGTACGGTGTAACGAATTCGATCCATAAGCTTATCACCCAGGATACAGTTCAGTTACAAGCTGAAATGGGACTGGGCCGGCCACTTAAGCCGTATGTCGGAAGCGCGATGGGCTAAACGGGCCTCGGAGTAGTGTCCGGATAAAATACATCCGCAGACCAAGGAGAAGATAGCGGGGCGAGCTCATCGCAGTCCGACCAGATTGGAAAAGAATGACATGGAAAGACAGAGAGAACTGAAAGGAATGGAGGGAGGCCTTTTCCCAGCAGTGGGACAGTGAAGGCTAAAAACAAAAAAAAATTACGTGATACCACTAAATATAATTATTCTTAATCTTTGAAACGGCAGAAATGATTTTGACCGAACATTGGCCGATTCAGTACTTATCAGAGAGTACTTTGGGCTTTTTTTCAGCCCAGAAATATGTCGACACGTACACATCCACGCGAGGGACCTAGCAAAAGCTCATCCTACTACTCCTCCTCCTCTTTGCGTCGATTCTCCAATGTTGGGGGTTATGACCCATCAAGGAACTAACTTCTTGCGTACGATGTTGTGCCACCTGCTCCTGCTTTCAGCGATATGAATCGCTTTGCGCATTTTTTTCATCCTACTACTATTATTAATGTAAATTTGGATGTTTATGAGTTTGTAGATTTGTATGTTAGTTAGTCAATGACAAACGGCTTAACGGTTTTGTATGAAATTTGGTACACTGGTTGTCCATGACCTGGATCAGGACATAGGCTACTTTGTATCCGTAAACGCGAGCGGAGCCGTGAGCAAAAGCTAGTTAATAAATATAATCTCTAGTGTGACAATCACTTAATAGTTCAGAGCAATAAATAAAGGCGTGACAACGAGGCGCGAATTTGACAAATTTCTGAGAATATCCCGCGTACGTTTGGCACCGGCGACTGCGGGATGCAATTAAATTATAAATACATCATTGTGATGTCGAGCTAAAGAAAGTCGCAAGTTTATTATATTAGTTTTCTATGACATCTGCGTGATTGCCAAATTCCTTTTTTTTCGAATTGATTTGTGCTGTTAGCCTATATTGCTTGCACCTGCTTATATTGCGATTCGGATTGGGCAAGGAAAGTGCTGCTTCGATAGCGACTGTGACGGAGTCGTAGGGATCGGCCAACACATGTTTGGGACGTCGACGGAGGGGTCAAATTCCAATTGTTGTTGATTGTAAGGGGCAACAGTGATCAGCTGGGCTGTCTCAGGAACATGGGTACTTAAAAAATAAGCCTGAAGTTTCTAAAGCCTGAAGATTATGAGTGGTAGAGCCACGCTGTAGATACTTGTCTACAGCATGTATGGGCCGGCTCGTCCAACTCATTACCACTGTCTCACAGACAACCGACGTAAAGTTGCAGCTTGCTGCTGCGTTTCGTACGGTGAGTGAGATATCCGGAGGCCCAAACCCCTCCCCTTCCAAATTCCTTAATTATCCCTTTCCTTTAAGGTCGGCAACGCACCCATGATTCTTTTGGTATTGTGGGCGTACATGGGCGGTGGAGATCACTTACCATCAGGTGACTCACGTGCTCGTTTGCCGGCCTATAGGGGAAAGTGGTCACCCTTCGTACATGGGGCACTTACGTACAGTGAATATTACAAAATAACCAAACGGAGTACAAGCAAACGTTTCCTCGTGTGCATAAACTTAGCGACTGCCATGATGCTTGCCGAATATTGCAACAGTCGGTCCACTCTGGGTGAATTGACAAGACAATAAGTGTTTTCGCGCACTTTGAGTATTTTTTTTTTGTTATAGTTTACGATCTTATTGTTGGTTCAGTTTTTACGTTTTTTATAAGTTAGTAATGTTAAATTCATGTTAAAATTGTCTATTTTGACTTCTTGTTTATAATATGTCTCACACTAAATCCTAATAAATATGGGATTTTATTTTAATGTTGTGTAAGGGTTGGGGCACATTCGGACGGTACTACGTGGGGCACATTAGTACGCGTACAAATGCTCCTTTTAGTAAAGTAATTTTTTTTTATTGCAGAATCAATGAATTGTACAATAATAAAACATCAACGTTGAAAATTCGAGTAAAGAAATTTAAAGCTGGTGTTAGCAATAAGCATTATTTCCCTGCAAATTCACCCCCACTCACTTTTCCCTCCAAATTCACGAACATTCAACTTTTTACATTGGAAATATATATAACGAATTGTTATAAGATGCTTTATGGTCTCACAATGGTTCAAATTCCCAAACTTAAAGTATTGCATGGTATTGCATTTGAAGTATCCAACGTAAGAAAGTACCCCATGCGTGGGGCACATTCGTACAAATATCTTACCCCAGAAAAATCACAATTACTCATTAACCTTTTAGCGTAACAGATTCACATTATTTTATAACTATCTGCGATATATTTATGATACTTACATAATTAAAACAGAGATCTTAGTCAATTAATTTTGAAGTAAAAAAATAAAACGTAAAAAGCGTACGAAGGATGACCACCTTCCCCTACCATAAAAAAAAAAATTGCGTCGGTTTTAAAACAAATTAAGCGTCTAATCAAAAATCTCCAATCGCTGGTTAATTAAGTAAATATGTTCTACAATTTTACGCACTAGCTAATGGCATCAGCAAGATAGGCATTGTGACTCACAGCTTCAAACCTAGTGACCCCTTTCTACATTATTTCATGGTCACCACAACTGTATAGGCTCGTATAACAGCACTCTATTTTATTCATGAAATGCATGTTAACAAATGCATTGTTATTTTCGACGCGCAGTAAACAAAGTCGAGGGCGCAGTGGTGTTAGAAACGTATGATTCTAGTTACGTAATATATTTGGAGAATTGAAACATTCTCTGTACGAAGTATTGTGTCGATAGAAATATATCTCTTTACGAAATCTAACACAATTTCATTGCAATTTGAACACAGTTTCATAGCAATCGATCAAATGGATCACCTGATGGCAAGTGATCTCCACCGCCCATGAACGATCACAAAATCTGAAGAATCATGGACGCGTTGCCGACTTTAAAGGAAAAGAACGATTATGGGATTGGAAACGGGAAGAGAATTTGGGCCTCCGGATATCTCACTCACCGTACGCAACAAGAAGATGCTATTTCACACCGGTTTTCTTGAGACAGTGGTAATAACCCGGTCGGCCCGTATATACTGTTGACAAAATTGTATATACAGTGTGGCTCTAACACTTAAATTTAAAAAAAACACACATTTTATCCGCATAATAACGCATTAAACAGCTAATTTAGGAAGTAACTTTGACATACGATTTTATAATTTTGTATTTTGCTGTCTTATATTTAGTTTTGTAATAAGGTCGTAAGAACATTCATTGATAGCGTTACTTAGGGCTCTTACCACTAGAGGATCTAATGGTGGATAACTAAGGGAAGAAAAAGCATTTAGGTCCACTGACAAATCTCGAATTAATCTTCATATTATCCTACTTTCTTAGTACTAACTACAATATAATATTCATTGCTTATCCTTCCTTATTGAATTTTACGTACGTATAGTGTATGCTCAATTTTTTAAATTCAAAATCCTAAATCCGCCACTGGTTCTTACAGATGGATGACATCTTGCTTCTTACTCCGTATTGATCCAACAAAACCATAAACGATTTTCTAGTTTATCCACCCTGTGGTGCCACTTCAAAATTCAAAATTAAATACACATTAACACACTGCCTCGGTGGCGCAGTTGTAATGCGTACGCGTTACGATTGAGGCTAACGCTGAGGTCTCGGGTTCGATCCCCGGGTCGGGTAAAGTGGTATTGGGTTTTACTATTACGAAATGCTCAGTATCAGCCCGGAGTCTGGAATTTGTGCCCGGTATGGCGATATACTCGCCCCCTATCACCTTGTGGGACGGAGATACGCTCGGCGAAATGTGGGTGTACTGGTTACACCTCTGCCTACCCCTTCGGGGATGACAGGCGTGAGTGCGTATGTATGTATACACATTGCAAATCTAATTGAAAACGTCGACATCCATCGATCATCGTGTGTTGGTGTTCGCTACACGCGTCGCTTATCAACAATACACGTGATTTATGAATCGCAATACGAACATTTAAATACGAATCGTAGGTTCGAAACCAAACCCAAGAGCATGCACCTCTGTCTTTTCTAAGTTACGTGTTAAGTATCGCTTGCTTTAACAGTGGAGAAAACATCGTGAGGAAACCTGCATACGTTAGAAGTTCTCTATAAGAGTTTCGAAGGTATGTGTAGTCTGCCAACTCGCATTAATCCAGCGTGGTGGACTAAGGCCTATCCCTTTCATTCATTAGAGGAGGGCCGTGACCAGCATTGGGACGTGTATAATTCAGGGCTAGTATTATTATTATAATAAGAACATACACGCCATTCCGTTCAGGAGGGTTTTGGCAATCGTTTTTAGGCTTTTGTACAGTAATACCCCCCTTTACGCGACCCCGTTATGCGCGGTTTCACTATAACGCGAATTTCAAATTTCGCGCTCAAATGCGTCGCATGGCGCGAAAGAGTGCGTATAAACTTTAAATAGTATAGACAATAATGATGACTGTGTCTTGATCGTGTGTCAAACAATTAAAAACAGTGTTGGGTATTATGAACTTATTTTACAAGAACGTAAAAAACGCTACCAAAAAGACAACACATGTATTTTTCCGTAAAAAATAATTAATAGTATGTATTGCATAAAGTATTCTTAGAATTAAAGTGATTGATTAAAATGATTCGTATTTTTTTGTACATATTAAATTTTCACTATGTTTAATCATAAACCTCGATATACGCGAATTTCGGTTAACGCGATTTTTTCCGGAACGTATCCCTCGCGTAAAGCGGGTATTACTGTACTGAAAGAGCCTGCGCTGCGTCGTCTGTCTGTTTGTCTGACCTAACTCTAAAGAGCTCTATATAATACAGGGCTGATATTATTATAATGTATAGTGTACGACGTGTAGTGTATGACTGCCTCGGTGGCGCAGTTGTAATGCGTACGCGTTACGATTGAGGCTAACGCTGAGGTCTCGGGTTCGATCCCCGGGTCGGGTAAAGTGGTATTGGGTTTTTCTATTACGAAATGCTCCGTATCAGCCCGGAGTCTGGAATTTGTGCCCGGTATGGCGATAGGCTCCCCCCTATCACATCGTGGGACGCAGATACGCTCGGCGAAATGTGGGTGTACTGGTTACACCTCTGCCTACCCCTTCAGGGATTACAGCCGTGACTGCGTATAGTGTACGACATTAGTATTATACTTGCATTGCCAGCACATAAATAAAGCATTACTTTTTATCGTATGAGTATCATGTCGATATTTGTCTTGCAACATTTGACAACGATTTTTCACTTCAACATTGTTCTTCTCGCTCGCACACTTTACTTAATTTCTTGGGATGTAATCGATTGTAATAAACGAGTGGTTAAAATTAGCTTGAAATTTTAGGATGTCTAGATCTTGATAAGATCCTGTGCATACTTTAACTCACTACCAAGTGTATGCAACGACCCTTAAATACGACCACACCTTTCTGTAACACGTTGTATTAAAATTTAGTATACGTAAAGGTGTCGAAAACTTACACACGTGAAGAAATTTTCATTAAAATCAGCTCAGACGCCTAGTTCCCTTCAGCCCAGAATATTATCCATCACGCGACCGCGAAACCACATATCTATACAAGGTGGTAGGTCCCTCGTATGCGACAGGCCGTCTGGGTTGATACCACCGTTTTGTTTACTTCTGCCACCAACTAGCAGTGTGTTAGCACTGTTGTGTTTCGGTTTGAAGGACATTGAAGCCAGAAACATTACGGGGCGTTATAACACTTACTATGTTATGTCTCGGGATGACGAGCGCAGTCCAATGCCATGCAGTGTTTTCTGTGTGAATATTGAATCCAGTGAAATTACTGGACATTATGAGACTTAACATCTTTTGTCTCGGGGTGACGATGCAGTCCTATGCCATCCATGCAGTGCTTTGTAACTCCAAGTTTTCTGTGGTGTTTTTGTTTATGTCGCTTACCAACAGACGAGCGACCTGCTCGTTTTGTCATTTAGGCTAAAAATTTGAGACGATCTAATAAAAGTTTCACTTTAATAAAAAGCTTTGATTTAGGCGACCGAGACAGGAGACCGCGACACACGACAACAGCGACATGTCCCATTTGTATGAAATTGTATAGCGTACGTTATGAAGTAACCCAAAAATAAAAAATGCGGGGCATTATTTGGGGACTGCCGATAGAAGTGAAAACTAAGTAACTTGTGAATGTATCGTCGAGCTATTAGATTATTATTTTTGGTTTGTAAAGAAGTGTTAATGACCAATTTAAATTGTATATATATAACGTATACTAATAACGCACGGAGGTATATCTATGTACATATATACACAGTATACATATAGCTCATGGAAAGCGTTCGGTGACAATGACGCGAGTTCCATGATTTTTATTCACCCAAAAAGTAGCCAATGCGCTTAAAGAAGTTTTCACTTCAAAAACAATCGCTTTATTCTTTTGAACAATGCATTCAATGTTGAAATGGTAGTTCCCACGTCCGTCCGTGTGTTGGGAGCCGTGAAACTCGCTAATAATAATTTACCGCTTCATTACTAATTTCCGTTGAAAACACAATTCTCGAACATTTGTTACTATCGACATTATTTTGTCGACGTTGCTATGAGACATCAAAAACAATGTATTTTGGAAACTTATACAAAACGCTCAAACTCTTTTATATTTAACCGTCCGTTAAAAAAGGAGGAGGTTCTTCGGAGGTAATTCGACGAGTTTTTTTGCTTTTTATGTACATGTACATCGATTTCTCCGCCAACTATGGACCGATTTTGTTGGAAAAAAAATCATTCTATACAGTTTAGCTGCAATGTGGTCCTGTGTATGTTTGGTTGAGATATGATTACGGATATGAGTAAGGAGTAAAAAAATGAAACCATTGTGTTATTGTATTGGATTTACATGCTATTACTGAAACTAACACCTAAAACGGAAAATAAAATAAGTTTTAACAAAACTTAGAAACCTTAATCAAAATAAAAACACTGAAAAGTCAAATAATAATAATCTCTATAGTCTCTTTAGAGTCGGTGTCTATGCGCTGCCGGTCAAATAAAATTACACTGACTCTATATACCTAAGTATAGAAATTATAATATTTTACCTTTCAGTGTTTTTTGAAGCCCTTTTTTTAAGTCGGTTTCTAAGTTTTGTAAATACTTATTTTATTTTCTTATTAGTTTCAAAGACGAAACAAGCAGGTCGTTCGTTTGATGGTAAGCGCCACGCCTGCCTATAAACAGAAGCAACACCACACAGAATTACAAAGTACTGCATGGTACTGAACTGCGTTCGTCACCCAGAGACATAAGCTGTTAAGTCTCAGTAATTCCACTGACTGGAAACTTCACAGTCATGAACAGCCTTTTCTGGGATAAAAGTAACCTGTAGAGGAACGGGTTGTTAATGTTCCTCTGACAAAGGGGAATATGGATGATGTTCGGAACTTGTATATATAGTAACCGTCGCGCAAACTTTGCTAGCGCGATTCAGGATCGGTAGACGTTGCATTGTGCGGTACGCGCTGTGTACCGCCACACTACTTATCCTGGAAAAGGCTGTTCAAGCGCATGGACGTGAACAAAAGCAAGTATCAAAATAAAAATCTCATCATCCGTCAACGATGGCCATAATTTTTCCGGAAAAACCTGACAAATACTTTTTGTTATTTAGTAATATTTTGTTAAATAATATTCTGTTTGTCGGCCAACAGTACTATGTGTGGAGAAAACAATCCCAAATTGTAAACACACCGACAATAAAACAATCAAAAGAACATAATTTTTGTTCGCAACGTAAACACACGGTGTATCGACAGACGAATGTTTAAAATAAGAAATTAAATGTTAAATTTATTCGCATAATTATTTATTTGGCGCGTTTATTTATCTTTTGCCGCGTGGTTACGGCTAATTTATTTATTTTCCCCGCATTTTTTGTGGAAGGAGTTAATCTCAATTAACTCGGTGTGTAATGCGAGTGAAAATTACGTAAGATATTTACGTAGGCCAGTGGGTGAAGTGCAGTATTTATATAAGCTTACGTCATACAGAAGGTCGGGCTATGGTTTTGTTAAATCCATCGATAAATCCTAATATATCATGATTGACTTTTTAAGCCTCGTACGGCAAACTTGTCCTTACACTAGACCTGATGTTCAGTATCGTGCAATCCGAATATAATGTCGACCGTCATGAGCAATAGGGTAGTTTCCTATATTGACTTTTATACATTATTTTATAAGCAACAGAAAATGATACGCAAAAGAAACCCTTTTATTAAAACACAATCAAAATTGGTTCAAAAATGTGGTATGAGGAAAAGTGGGTGCGTAGTAGTTATCTCACTATCTCGCTTGCACGCGTGCACCATAATGAATATTTTACACAGTGACACGTCAAAGTTTGCGTCGTCTGTCATTTGACAATTACCCCTTCTACAGAATTTGAATGGCTTCTAACTTATTTATTTTCGGTCCGATTTATAAAATTCTTTCTGCAATAGACTTCGAGTAACGTAGCTTATTGATTTAAATAAGTTAAAAAATCTAGTCAACTACCCTATTGTGTTCCCGGATGGGCACGTCGCGGCGGCAGAATTAATCTAACCTGAAATTACTGGATATACTGGCTAACCAAAGTGGTAGGTGTCTCGTATGCGAGAGGCAGTCTGGTTTGGTACAATCGCTTTGTCTATTTCTGCCGCCAAGCAGCAGTGAGTAGGCACTATTGTGTTCCGGTTTGAAGGACATTGAAACAGTGAAATTACTGGGCATTATGAGACTTAACAACTTATGTATCTGGGTGTCGAGCGCAGTCCAGTGCTTTGTAATTCAAAGCTCTTTGTGGCATTAATTCTGTTTATGGGCAGACGAGGTGCTTACCATCAGCCGAGCGACCTGCTCGTCTCGTCATTAAAATAAAAATAAAACATTAACCCCGGAATGCACCTTGCCTGAAGGATCCACTAAGCTATTACTTAAATTACTTAACCTACCCATTAGTAGAGGAGACCTGTGACCAGCAGTGAGCCTGTATAGGACAGTTGGTGATTCTTGAAAAAACGCGAGACGATATTGCTTAGACGACACTATATATTGGTTAGCCGGCTCATTACCACTGTCCCACATAAAACCGACGCAAAATAGCAGCCCCATCCCCTTCCCAATCCCTTGATTACCCCTATTCATTAAGGCAACGCGCTCATAATTCATCTGGCATTATGGGCGTACATGGGTGGTAGAGTTCACCTACCATCAGGTGACCCACTTGCTTGTCTGCCGGAGTGTGCTATAAAAAAGTACCGTCAAATCTATAGTACGAAAAGGCGGACCCTAGCATTAAGCTGGGTAAAGGCTCGCAGAAAGAATTAAATTGTTTTCAAAATTTTATTTTATAATTTAAAGGGCTTTATGGCTTTGTATGGTGTATTGTAATTTGTATTGCACTCGTATCACTGTGCAGTCAGATAGCAGTATAATTATGTGTCAAGTACCTTTCCATAAGGAAACATTATTTTTATTAACGCTTAATAAACTTACTATTCTGTTTCAGCCATAATGTAATTCCTTGACCATTATTATACTAATCTAATGTTTGGCGCCAAATAGTTGTTTTATACAGCGCGTCGGTTATTTGTTCCGGGAGCCGATCCCGCGGGACTCCGCTCCTAAGCCTGCCTAGTGTAGCTCATGTATTAGTAAGGAGATATATCTATGTAAATAATTAAATGTTTTCTTTATTACAGCAGTGAAACCTCAGCGGGGAGTAGTATGGACTGTCGAGGCGAAAGTCGCAGATTCGAAACCAGCCCCAAGAGCATACACCTCTGACTTTTCTAAGTTATGTGTGTATTAATTGTTAATTATCACTTGCTTTAACAGTGAAGGAAACATCGTGAGACCATACCTGAGATATTCTCCAAAAGAATTTCGAAGGTGTGTGAAGTCTGCCAACCCGCATTAGGCTAGCGCGTGCTGGACTAAAGCCTAACCCCTCTCATACAGTAGAGGAAGCCCGTGCCCAGCAGTGGGACGATGAGTCATAACAGACTGCCTGACAGGCGTAATGAGTACGCGTTACGACTGAGGCTGACGCTGAGGTCTCGGGTTCGATCTCCGGGTCGGGTGAAAGTGATATTGGGTTCTTTCTATTATAAAATGCTCAGTATCAGCCCGGATTCTGGAATTGTGCCCGGTATGGCGATTGTGTCAAATCAATCATGGGACGGAGTTATGCTCAGCGAAATTTGAGTGAACTGGTTACACCTCTGCCTACCCCTTCGGGGATTATGCGAGTGCGTATGAATATAATAAAGGTTTTTTTTGTGACTTTTCTCAGGCAGGCGGAAGGTTGTAATAATGTTGACCGTCAAGAAATATAGCGTCCCTTAACGGTCGGTAGAATTATGCCGGCCTAAAGTCACTGGCTGAACCCAGAACGCGACTCGCCTAAACGAGCCACTATGGCGGTTTTTCCAGCTTGTGTACGTACGGTGGTCGCTATCCAGTTGGGATATGATCAAATATCCTTCCAACAGCATCGGTCTAGTGGCAGCATACTTAAGCTGAGAAACCGTTGATATCAGGGTTCAAAAACAAACACGATTTATGTTTTTTTTTTTATCAAATGTACATACATACATACGTTCTCACGCCTGTAATCCCCGAACGGGGAGGCAGAGGTCTAACCAGTACACCCACATTTCGCGGATTCTACGTCCCATGATGTAATAGGGGACGAGCCTATCGCCATACTGGGCACAATTCCAGATTCCGGGCTGATACTGAGCATTTCGTAATAGAAAAACCCAATATCATTTATACCCGACCCGGGGATCGAACGCGAGACCTCAGCGTCAGACTCAGTCGCAACGCGTTCGGATTACAACTGCGCTACCTACCTACGCATTACAACTGCACCACAGAGGCAGTCTGTTAAATCATACAGTTTAAAATAAATGAGTGAAAGTTCCATTTTGGCCACCCCTAACTCGCTAAAGATAATTTCATCAACAGCAATTATAGGGTTGAATCTTAACAGGATGTTTAATTAGCATACGTTATGTCGAACCAGAGATATGAGCAAAAACCGGACAAGTGGACGTCGTTCTTAATGCACAGTGTTCCGTGCATTCATTAAAAACAATACAAAATTACATATGCACTTAATTTGATATAGCGTGTTTGAAAATAGCTGAATTATAAAAAATATAGATTCAAAACTGACTTCAAAAAGTTGGCTGTTCTCGATTCAGCGCAATTTTTTTAATTTTTTATGTTTGTACATCTATTTCTCCGTCAATTGTATACTAGCTTTATTAGAAAAAAGTAATTTATTGGAATTTATATCCTATAGCTGTACCTACCTACCACTATAAATTTAAAAATAAATTAATATTTAACAAACTTAAAAACCAACTCCAAGAAACTAACACTGAAAAAATAAGTTTTAACAAAACTTAGGGATTTAGAAAATTATACTCGCTGAATTGAGAATCTCACCCATTTTTGAAGTCGGTTAAAAATCAAAAATAACAATTTCCAGAGTTCACAGGACACATACACACATATTGTCGGGGTTCAACAAAAATACGTCATAGTTGTTCAAGCGAGTAGCATTCCGGGGTCAGATAGTTTTTTTTATTAGTTTGAATGACGAGACGATCAGGTCGCTCGCCTGATGGTAAGCGCGGCGCCTGCCTATAAACAGAAGCAAGACAACACAGAACTTTAAATTACAAAGCACTGCATGGCACTGGACTGCGCTTGTCACTCCGAGACATAAGTTGTTAAGTCTCATAATGCCCAGCAAATTCACTTCAATGTCCTTCAAACCGAAACACAACAGTGCTTACACACCACGGCCTCTCGCATACGAGAGACCTACCTTGTAAAAGTTCGATCAGCGTTCCGTTTTTGAGTACGGAACACTAAAAATTATCTAAATTATAAAGTGGGTAGTTAGCCAACGGCTGGTCTGCGTGCCCGCGCATAATCCTGGACCCGACGCGTGCCTTTAATAACCCATGAGTGGGCCTACGTGTTACCTGCACGCACATAAAAGCTAATTTTAAATTTATTTTATACTACTACTTAGATGTCGGTAATCGAAATAAGATGACAAGGAACGTAACTCAAGCAATAAATCCTCCAAAACTCTGTGAATGGGGCGGGGCCATAAAAGTCGGTGCAGCTCGTTCATTCATCAATTCATAATAATTGATGCATGATCTCTAGTTGACACTTATACGTCGATATACGTCTATTTTTTTGTGCGGTGCAGAACGTCGTATCTCGATTTAGAAATTTAATATTTAGACATTAACTTATATGAAATAAAGTTGATTTTGAACGTTCATTAATTTTTGTTGCGTGCATAATTGTTACGTGTAAGTGGTCTGCCCTGTGGATTGGGTGCGTTTAGGTCATAGGTCAGACAGGTCACATAGACCTAGTTATCCAATCCACCAATTTCCACAAGGTGGTAGGTCAATCGTATGCGAGAGGCCGGCTGGCTTGGTACCACCGCTTTGTCTATTTCTGCCGCCAAGCAACAGTGTGTAAGCACTGTTGTGTTCCGGTTTGAAGGACATTGAAGCCAGTGAAATTACTGGGCATTATGAGACTTAACACCTTATGTCTCGGGGTGACGAGCGTAGTCTAGTGTCATGCAGTGGTTTTATTTAAAGTTCTGTGTGGCGTTGTTTCTGTTTATGAGCAGGCGTGGCACTTACCATCAGGCGAGCGATCTGCTCGTCTCGTCATTAAAGCTAAAAAAAAACCTTCTAATATACTTTTGAAGAATATACATATATTTCGTAGTAAACAAAATAGGTACTTAAAAGGCTGTATGGACTTGGCTTCCTCTGCCCCAAATTTTTCGAAAATATAGGTTAACGATGATGATAGTCATAAAGAATCACCTCATGCATCATGCAAGATAACGTCATATAGTAAGAAATGAATTTAAATATAAAAAATAACAACTATTTGACTATACATAAATCGTTTAAACGAAATCTATTAAAAATATATTAAGTACGAGAAAAAACCAAGATTTTTTTTCATAACCAGCTTCGTAAACGCGCCTTATTACCTCGCGACGTTTCCGTTCGCTTTCAATGTTTGAGCTGAAAGGCCTAAGCGCACTTTCTTAAAAAATAAACTCGACTAATGAGTACAGAGTTGGCGTTCACTAGGCCACCTAAATAAACGTTGTCTTAAATGAACTGAAAACGAGGTCGTGGCGACAGAACGCGTAATGTGACTACAACTTGAATGCTAATCAACTGATATTAAGATGCTCCCGCTGTCCCCACTTTTGTTTTTATTTTCACAATAAGCCGCTGGTTCACTGTTGCGAAAGTCGATATTCGATTGTATTGAATGTTAGTACTGGATTGTATTTTTTGTGGCTTGTTTATGTCTCCTTTTTTAAATACGACTTGTGCAATTACTTGTTTGGATCTGTAGATTTATTTATATTGAAATAATGCAAATATTACTCATACATAATTTCTATTTAATTTATCTGTTATAATAATTAATTATTATTTCTAATCGACTTCAGAAATGCCGGAGTTACCTACTCAATTCGGCGCATATTTTTCACTCTCCGCTGAGAGTGAATCGATGTGATGTTTTTAATATAAAATTGTAGAGGTATCTTAAGGCAGATTTCCGATGGTCGCCTCAATAGTCAGACGCTGGCGTTAGTAACGCTCTAATTTGTCAACACCCTACTAAATTCTAACATAACAGCTAGTGATGCCGTGCGTTAAGTGAAGCTAACGTCAAATGGTCTCTATCGCTGAAACTGACGCTGCTTTTATAACATATGTTGCAAGCATGTGGCGCGTCAAAACACACATGTGCAAACAAATAACAAGGGCATATATACACCTCCAGTGTTTTCACAAATCGCTCGAGACGCAACAGCAATAGTGTGGTTTCCTTATTAAATTTACCACCGGATCTGGTGGTTGGGCTACCCTGGCTAATGAGTGGATTTTGCTATCTAATGGTCAGTAGAATTTTTAATAGATTTGTCAATTTCAGTAAACAGTTAAAGTAGGGCTCGATATATTTTTTTTACTATTTTTGGTTGGATTTGAAAATAATAGTTGGCAGCACTGAGAAACAATGTTGCCACGTACAAACATATCTCCAGACATCACAATCTTTTCTGTGAGAGAACATACATAGAAAAAACACAGCTCTACCATTTACAAACCTGAATAATATATATTTTTTAAAACAATTGTCGCAAATAAAAAATGTAAAACCCGACAGTACTATTTTATTGTAAGCTAGTGTGGCCGCTTCCTGCACTGCGGGCTCGGGGCGGCACATTACCATCTCGTTGTTATTTGCATGCTTTAAAATATCACTTCCGACGCCGGGCGGCGAGCCCGATGACAACAACGTCCGCGCCAGAATTAACATCGGCCACTTGTCACTACTCTTGCGCGGATTAATGAATTTTTAAGAAACCTCCTTTGCAATTTTTACAGCTCTTTGGGGTAGGGTTGCCGAGTTATTCTAGAATTGTTTTTAAATATTCGTAAACTCTACTATGGAAAGTCTTTCTTTTGTTTAATTATGGCTTCGCACTATTATGCATTTCGCCAAGGCCAAGTACATAATATATTTTCAAGTCTTCACAAGAACGATGAAACACCGATGTGGCTGATTTAAAAGTTTTGTCAGAGTTTTGGTGACAATTTCAAATCGTCAATAATACTGAAAAGCCAGTACGATGCTTCATTGAATATTTTCTCCAAGCGGATCGAACGACCAAGGTCGGCACCCTTGGTCAAAAATCACCTACATTTCAATGTTTCCATACACTTTTCATCACCGTTAATGCTTATTGCACAAATCCACATCATAATACTAATATAACACCCACAATTTTAAACTAGTTTAGGAAATAATTAACATAAGAGATCAAATCCACTGAATTCCCGCCAAACACTGCTATGGAGTTTCATAGTGTCCGCAATCGCATAGTGGCGATTTCTGTATAAGTGATTCGCCAGATTTTGGCGCGAAAACAGACCAATCACAATCTAAATTTAACTAAGAACTCATTTTAAAACTTGTTTTTTTATTACGTTTTTTTTTTTTTTGTATTTTTGTTCCATAAGGAACCGGCTAAGATCAGAGACCATACTGCCAAGTCATCAGTTATATTATTTTCATAATTTCCAAGAACGATGAAACAGGGGTGTGACCGATTTCAAGGCCTTGATGGAGTATTGGTGTAAATTCCTTCCAGTTCGATGCTTCTTAGATGACTTTCTTCAAGCGAATCGAAACAATACCCTTGATCAAAAATCACCTAAATCCACTTATTTCAATGTTTCCATACACTATTCATCATCATTAATGATTATTGCACAAAACCACACCACTTTTATACAACAAACACAACTTTAAACCAGTTTAGGAAATAATTAAAACAAGAGAGCCACCGCACTGTAAGAATTCCCGCCAAAAACCATTTTTTATTACGAGTGTATGTCAGGCACTTAAACGTCTTTACCTACTACTACAATTTACTTGTAGTCAGTATACGTTGTGATATTTATAAAAATATTTGTTAAATACAAGTTGGACTCGTGCACCGAAAGTTCTATACCCTTTTTTACTCTTTTGTATATGTAATTGTCAGGAAATACGTTATAATAAAACATGTTCTGTGAAATTAAATTTAAATGCAGGACAGAAATATAGACAGATAGGCTGTGGTACAGTTTGGGTACGGAATCCTAAAATATTTATATTATGGTGTAACCATTATTAGATTGGTATAATTACTAAACTACCCAATAATAGCGCCTCAAGGTGTATTCCAAATATAAATGTTGCCACCACGAGCAATAAGTTCCAATTTCAAAATTACAGATTATATAATCAAACCACAAACTATCAGTTATTTTTTTCATAACAAACTAATTAAATCCTCGGGAGATATAAAAAATACATGCGTTTCTTCACCGCAACGCGAATTATAGCCGCACGCGTTAATATTTACAACAAAATCAAACAAACATAATTTAAATATTTATGACACACTTTTGAACTAATTAACCTTCTTTACCGACTTTACGAGTGTTAGGGTTGGATCACATGTCGTTTTCGTGCGTTTGTAACAAGTTTGTACCATCGAAATAAGATGACAAGAAGCGTAACTGAAGCAAAAAAATTACCCCACCAAAACTCTGTGCAAGGGGGCGGGGCTATAAAAGTCTTTGCATAATAATCTACAGTTGACAATTGATGCGACTATTTTTTTGCGCGGTGCCGAACGTCGTATCTCGATCTAGAAATTTAATATTTCGACATTAACTGTTATGAAATAAAGTTGATTTTGAACGTTCATAAATTCTTGTAGCATGCATGAGTGTTACGTGTGACTTTACCTTTGCATGTGTAAGTAAGTGGAGCCGTATTTTTTGGCAGATTCATATGAGAGTTATCGTTCTAGTTATTTTATTTCGATGGTTTATTTATACCCCTGGGACGGTGTCATAAGGATACAAATTCCCTTTTTAAGGGCTTAAAGGGTTGGTAAAAGCGATTGAGGAATTACAACTATTTAGAATAGAATAAAAATCATTTACTGCACACCACACCATCACACAAGAGTACAATTTAAATAAGACCTTACACTTAACACAATAAAAATAAAAATAAAAATAACAAAAACATCACATTAACTTATAGAAGCAAAATGGCGTGCATTGTACCGAACGTCATGGTATGGGTGCAAACGGGACTCATTCAGCAAAACCGCACATTTCTTTCTGATACTACATAATATGCTCATTATAATAATTAATGTCATGCTCTGCTTCGTTGGCGCAGTTGTAATGTGTACGCGGTACGTCTGCTGTGCTGAGATCTCGGGTTCGAACCCCGGGTCGGGTAAAAGTGATTTTGAGTTTTTCTATTACGTAGCTCAGTATCAGCCAGGAGTCTAGAATAGTGGCCGGTATGGCAAAAGCCTTGCCCCCTATCACACCATGGGACGGAAATAAACTTTGCGAAATGTGGGTGTACCGATTGCATCTTTACGTAATTGCGTATTGTATGTTATGCTATTAAAAAAAACAATAGATCTACTGCTGAGATTCTTCTCATGGTTGTGGACATTTACGAAGCACCGGTAGTTTTTTATGAAGGTAATGTTGATGGAATTACGTGTAAAAGTGCCCTTATAAAAGTATTGATTTTAATTTTAAGGTATATCTATTGCACCCATGGTGCACGGTGGTGTAACAACTGCTTGGCCACAATCCACAAGCTTATTTCTTTTTTAAATTTGGCTTTATAACAAGACGAGCAGGTAGCTCGTCTGCACATTAACAGAAGCAACACCAGAACTTCAAATTATGAAGCACTGCCCGGAACTGGACTGTGCTCGTCACATACCGAGATGTTAGGTCTATAATGGCAAGTAATTGCACTGGCTTCAATGCCCTACAAACCAGGACACAACAGTGCTTACACCATACTTGGCGGCCGAAATAGACAAAACATTATTTGCGTGTATTTTGCACGCCTATCGCCATATTGGGCACCAATTTCCGGACAGCTAAAGTATGATTAATACATACGTACGCACTCACGCCTGTAATCCCCGAAGGGGTAGGCAGAGGTGTAACTAGTACACCCACATTTCGCCGAGCGTATCTCCGTCCCACTATGTGATAGGGGGCGAGCCTATCGCCATACCGGGCACAAATTCCAGACTCCGGGCTGATACTGAGAATTTCGAAATAGAAAAACCCAATACCACTTTACCCGACCTGGGGATCGAACCCGAGACCTCAGAGTTAGCCTCAATTGTAACGCGTACGCATTACAACTGCGCCACCGAGGCAGTCAGTATGATTAATATCGTAAAGTAATTTTGACAATAACTTTTTTTAGGCTTACTCAGAACCTGTTTTTTGAGTGGTAGAGGCACGCTGTAGACACTTGTGTACAGCATGTATGGGCCGGCTCGTCCGGGTCATTACCACTGTCTCACAGAAAACCGGCGTAAAGTAGCAGCTTGCTGCTGCGTTTCGTACGGTGAGTGAGATATCCGGAAGCCCAAACCCCCTCCCCTTCCCAATCCGTTAATTATCCCTTTCCTTTAAGGTCGGCAACGCACCCATGATTCTTTTGGTATTGTGGGCGTACATGGGTGGTGGAGATCACTTACCATCAGGTGACCCACATGCTCGTTTGCTGGCCTATACCATAAAAAAAACCTGCTTGTCATTATTTTACCAAATGAGCCGAGAGGAAAACCTAGTCGGTATAATAAAAAAAAATCGTCTGAGTGTGCCAGCCATCCTCATGAATATTTCGGAATGCCCCACGGACCTAATTAGTGTTGCGCTACCATTACTTATGGTAACTGCGAGTTTGTAGAATTAAAAAACTTCCAAAAAATTAATGTGGGCAATATAATAACTCACGCCTGTAATCCCCGAAGGGGTAGGTAGAGGTGTAACCAGTACACCCACATTTCGCCGAGCGTATCTCCGTCCCATGATGTGATAGGGGGCAGGCCTGTCGCCATACCGGGCACAGTTCCAGACTCCGTGCTGATTTTGTAATAGAAAAACCCAATATCAATCTATCCGGCCTGCGGATCGAACCCTAGACCTCAGCGTCAGCCTCAGTCGTAACAGTTGACAGTTTTCTGTGAGACAGTGGTAATGACCCAGTCGAGTCAACTCGTAGACTAGGCTCTACAGCGTTACTCGACTATTTATAAAATCCACTAATCTATTTATTTAATCGTTTAAATACAATAAGTTTCATCAAAATAGGTTTTTTATAGTGGGTCATCTGATGGTAAGTGATCTCCACCGCCCATGTACCCCCACAATACTAGAAGAATCATGGGCGCGGTTTTTCAAACTTTTCATTCATTTGGGCTGCGCCGCGAGCAGAATATAGCTTTATAATTCTTACACATAAGACAAGTATTCAAACCTTCAAAATATACCCCTTAAAAAATATTCTTACTCTGAAATGATGGAGTTTAAGTGGTCGACCCACGTCTACAGCTCGACCGGTTTATTACCACTGTCTCACAGAAAACCGACGTAAAGTAGCAGCTTGCTATTGCCTTTCATACGTTGAAATATCCGGAGGCTCGAATCCCTTTCCGCTTCGAACATAAACCCTTCCTCTTCCCAATCCCTTAATCATCCCATTACTTTAAGGTCGGCAACGCGTCCATGACTCTTCAGATATTATGGACGTTCATTCTAATCGTGGTACCATGGAACTACTATAAAGATGAATCGTTCACTAGAAGCATGTAGCCCGGGCCGGTAGTTCCGAGGATTTACTGGCATTAGGTGTTAATCCTACGATAACGTCTCGATCCGTGCCGTGGTTTACTATCGCTGTGACTTAAAAGATTACACTTGATTCATTATTATACTTTAGAATTTAATAGTTCATTTGTAAACCGTTAATTCTATTTGTAATATTTATAATCTATAGCTACTAAAAATAAGTCTGTAATTTTTTATTAGCCTTATACTATCCCACTGCTGGGCATAAGCCTCCTCTACTAATGAAATAGGTGAGTCCACCACGCTGGCCTGATATGGAGTAGACTTCATACATCGTCAAAATTATTATAGAGAACTAGGTTTGCTCGCGTCTGCACACGCGTTCATTTTCCTTTCTCGGGATAAAAAAATGTAATCAAGGTCATGGTCTACCTGTATGCCAAATTTCATCTAAATCCGTTTAGCCATTAAGACGTGATTGATTAACAAACATCCAAATTGACAAACATCCAAACTTTCACCTTTATAATAGTAGTAAGATATACGAGTATATTTGGAGATATTCTAGAGAAAGGCCAGGTCAGGAGTCCCTAAACCGACGTGCATCTATGGAAAATTTAATGAGAGTGAATGAGGGCCAAGAGGTATCAAGGATCGTAGCAAGTGGAAATCCGTTGTCTCTGCCTATACCCCTATGGGAAACAGGCGTGAGTCTATGTATGTATGTACGTAATAGTAGTAAGATTCACAGGTATGTAGGTTTTCTTACAAAATCGAGCTATAATTAACAATGAATACGCAACTTCGAATAGTCAGAGGTGTGAGGGCTGAATGTGAACCCGCGACTTCCGTCTCGGTAGTCCATACTACTCTCCACTACGCTATAACTAGAAATCTGACAACAGTTTGTGGCCACCTTTTTACAACATCTATGTAAAGCCCCATTTACACACATAATTTCTAGCACGACAGAGGTGAGAATTAACTGTGAACTCGTGCGATGTCTGTATGATGCAATGGGCCCACTTGCTTCATTTGCCGGCCCATATTATACAAAATATAGTTTAAAAAACTAAAAAACACGCTTTTATAGAAAAACCAACTAAAAATTTAAAATAATGCGAGGGGAGCATGGTGTCATTAGTTAAAAATATTTTATTGAGAGATATGAGTAGAAGGATTATCATACATACATACATACACACTCACGCCTATGTCCCATAGGGGTAGGCAGAGACTATTGAGTACCACAAGCTACGATCCTGACACACCTCTTTCGCCTCTTCCACATTCATACATCTTCTCATACATTTTCGTCGGTTGAGGGTACTCGTGACGTGCCCTTTTCGGAGAATGTCATTTATTTGATCTGCATATGTTCTCCTCGGGCGCCCTCTTCCAACCCTACCATTCACATTCGCACGATAAATACCTTTCGTAAGTCGTCTTTCATCCAAAAGTGGAACAAGTGAAAGAATTTATGTATCTGGGTAACAAGATAACGAGAGATGGGAAGTGCGAGGGGGATATTGAAAGGAGAGTGACGGCAGGTAACAAAGTGAATGGTGCCTTGCACGCAGTAATGAGCAGCCAGTCGGTGTCACATAAGGCACGAATGGCTATTCACAATGGTGTGCTGGTACCGACACTTATGTATGGCAGTGAAAGTTGGGTTTGGCAGAAGAAGCATGAAAGTAGAATAAATGCGGTGGAAATGCGTTCCCTACGTAGTATGTGTGGAGTCACCCTTGCTGACCGGATGAGGAATAGTGTGATAAGGGATCGCTGTAAGTTGAAGAATGATGTGGTGACTAGGATCGAAAAGGGTATGCTGAAATGGTTTGGGCATATGGAGAGGATTATCATTTTTATAATATCTTAAAAAGCACCCCACGCTTTTTTTACAATAAAATATTTTAAACTATTATTTATTTTTATTTTTAAGTTGGATTTTCTATAAAAGCGTGTTTTCTAGTTTCTTTAACTATCATTTATTTTCAATGATTTTCAATAAAATTGAAATTAATTAATGAAATTAATTTAATTTTTTGAATTATCACCGGTCCTTGATAAGTATGCCAAATTTCGAGTTAATCCGGCGTTTTGAAGGGGTCAAAATCATGTTCAAAGTTTCCGTTATACATACGTATGAAGCTAATAAAAGCGTATTAAAAAGTCATGGATAGTGGTCAATCCCGGGCAACCCAGGTATGATTTTTCGAACCGGACCCTCAAACACAAATTGTGCATAACTGACCCTGAAATTTGAATCCATTATCGCATAGTTTTCTCAGCATATGTATACTACTAACAGACCAACGAGGCGATACCCATATTAAGACTAACCTAAATTCTTAAAACAAGCCAATTGTAATCTTACAGATTTTTACTGCGATGCATAGCCGCTACAATTCTGTTTCCTAAAATAAACCTATCTATCTACGGCTCTTCTATTTAATACGGTTGTAAAGTTATCCTGGCTTAACCAAATTAAACTAAACCAGCGATCGGTAGAATTTAGAAAAGGTTAATAAAATCTAGTTTAATTGTTAACTTCGCCAATGCGATCTTAAGACGTCTAAAATGCCCACGAATTCCGAACGGGTGATTAACGACCGAGCTAACGCAGTTTAACGTGTCGATAAACCGGCGTGAAATAATAAAAAGTAGCGAAACGGGTCGCGACTCGCACGTCGCCATGTAAACTAATAATAGACCTATATGCACTCACGCCAGTACTTCCTGAAGGGGCAGACAGAAAAGTAATTAGTACACCCACATTTCGCCGAGCTTATAGAGGGCAAACCTATCACCATATTGGGCATAATTTCAGAATCCGGGATACTAAGCACTTCATGATAGATATCTCAATATCACTTTTACCCGACTCGGGGATCGAACCCGAGACCTCAGCACAGCAGTCGTACCGCGTACGCATTACAACTGCTGTTATTTTTTGTATATTTACGCCTGCCTGCGACTTCTACATCTCCGTCGGTTATTACTGAAGATCATGCCTATCTTGTAAAGCTTAAATGAACTCATTTAAGAACTGTTTCCATACCACTCTGTCCTCGGTCTTCACGAGACTATCCCGCCCAGACACCTGCCACTGTAACTCATGTATGCTAGGATCGACCGTGGCACGCATATTTCGCCACAAAGCAATGAAGCTCGGCGAGTCTCTGGGAATGCGAAAGTGTCTTTATCCCGCAACGAAATTAATCAAATAGAAAGTTAGGGGGGAGTTGGAAATAATAATTGTCAACTTGCCTCCATAGCAAAACGGGAGACAAAATAGTGAATTAAGGAGTGTCAGCCTCATGCACAAGGACATTTACAACTGGAGAAGCCAGGATGTAAAGCATTACGGATGTCATTAAGCGGGTCCCTATCAAATGAGCTGTTAAACTTGATTCTAATAATATAATACTAGCCCTGTATTATATACGTCCCACTGCTGGGCACGGGCCTCCTCTACTGAATGAGAGCGGTTAGGCCTTAGTTCAACACGCTGGCCTAATGCGGCTTGGAAGACTTCGCATACCTTCGAAATTCTTATGAAGAACTTCTCAGATATTCAGGTTTCCTCACGATGTTTCCTTCACCGTTAAAGCAAGTGATAATTAACAATTAATACACACATAACTTAGAAAAGTTAGAGGTGTATGCTCTTGGGGCTGGTTTTGAACCTGCGACTTTCGTCTCGACTGTTCATACCAGCCCCCGCTGAGCTATCACTGCTCTAATTCTAATAATAGATATGGCAAAAACGCCAGAATGCACGAATTTCTCCTTGTGTCTTGTGTCTTCGGCATGTGTCAGGGCAAAGGTAATAGTAAGTCCTATTATGGCTCTGATCTCATCAGACCAGCGGGTAGGTGGTCACCCGCATCGTCTTCTGCCATCTACTGTTCCTATTACAACCAGTTTACAATGTAACTCCATTGAGTCTGGTGTTAAATACAAAGCGGTCCAATCGATATAATATCGAGCATCAAGATACATTGTGTGTCTCTCTTTGTATTATTAAGCATTTCACGAACGACAAGTATATAACTTTTCAAGTGTTCACAAGAATGTTGAAACACGTGGCCGATTTCAAAGTATTGTCGGACGTTTGGAGTCAATTCTTTCGAGTACGATGCTTCATAGATTTTCTCCAAGCTGATCGAACGAAGCGGTCGATCAATACCTCTGGTCAAAAATCACCTATATTCACTTATTTCAATGTTTCCATACACTTTTCATCAACGTTTATGTTTATTGCACATATCCACATTTATGCAACAAACACAAGTTGACATTCGTTTAGGAATTATTTAAAATAAGAGATCAACCGCACTGTCAGAATTCCTGCTTAAAACACCCGAGTCAAACTTATAATACCCAGAATCCTACTTTAGGTATTTAATCTTAGCCCAGAATGGATTTGAATGTCATACGACAGACATACATTATTAATTTTTCTTTACTAGAAGAGGGTCACATTTTAGCGGTATCATAATCTACTAGTTATTTAAACGTTTCCCATTAGAAAATTGCCGTTTCGATTACGAAGTGTTCCGCGAATAGAGAGCTAAAACGAAAAATCTAAAATAGCATGATCCAACAATAGAAGCTATTAATTTCTTTTCACTTTACACAAAATGGATTCGCGAAGCCGTTTGAGTGGGAACTAGAAATCTATCTTAATATGTATAGAAATATCGCTTCACCTATGTACATCTTATTGTGTGTGCGTGAGCTTATAAATCTGTAGTTATGTTTTGTATCACAATGATGCATCAGCCGTATACATTTAAGTCAATACTAACACTCATTTATGCCGTTGATTAATTTAAATTGAATCAATAATCAGTTGAGAATATAATCAATATTTCAAAACTCATTGTAAATATGTAAACTTTGCCGAGTCCTTTAAATTAATCTAAATCATCAGCTCATCGTTTATTGAAAACTGAATATACTTCATAAAGTATCACAGCTGAATTAGTTAACAAAAAAAAACATGTTTCATGGTAAGTGCCACGTCTGCCCGTAAACAGTACCTATACCACTCAGAACTTTTACTACCTACGCTGAGACATAAGATGCTAAGATTCATAATTTCCAGTTATGCCACTGGCTTCAATTTCGTTCAAACTGAACCATAACACTGAAAAATACTTTGTAATTCAAGGGTCTGTGTGGGTTTGTTTCTATTTATGTGCAGGCGCTTACCATCTGGAGATCGACCTGCTTATATCGTCATTTAAGCGAATAAAAGACCAGCACAGGCGGAGTCTCACATACGTGATACCAAACACTATCTAGCTACATCCTAGTAATGTAGAATATCACAATAAATAAAAGACTCACCTGAAAAAATAGGCAAAAGCACACCCATTGGTAATACTTGTATATCTTCCTGTCGCTCATATCTTCCTTGCCCTTCTCCCTGCTGTTGCCGATGCCGGGGTACGGCACCTCCACGCCCACCTTCTTGTTGAAGAAGCTCTTCAGGGTGTACGTGGAGTGGATCCAGCAGTACGTGTTCAGTACGTCCTCAGGTATGTCCTTAGTATGGACGCAGTCTATAGGGTTGCCGACGTACTGACGCGTCGTCACAATAAGGCTGAACGATATCAGCAATATCACCGTTATAGAGTAGTGCAAACGAAACACAGGGGAATCAATGTGCACATAGTTCACTTTTATAAGATTCTTTAAACCGCGAAAAACGTCTAACATTGTAAACGATTGATGTTATTGTTCTGATAATGTTCTTTATTTTTCACTAACATCATTTATTGTTTGCGAGCACCATCCATATGATTATTCGATGTGTTAAGGCACTTTGTTGGCAGTCGACGGTCGCTCACGTGGGCGTCACTTTTTTGGTATTTTTATGTATTTGAGCAGCGATAGGGCTTGGCTCATGTTTTCTACGTCTCATTGTAGTGCGGGCGCATTCACCGCGCGATTCTTGCTGACATATTGCGTTTCTGTTGGTGTTTGGTCATGCAAGCCCGGCGATCCCGGCCCGCCTTTGTAATTACTGCGGGCCTGCGTAACTTGTTAATGTTCTAAAAAATTATATAAACTAGATCATCAGGTCAGATGTTTCGTTCGATTTATGAGTTCATGCGTCGGCCGTCGGCCGTCGGGTCCGCCTTACCTCCGAGCCCGGAGCACCGGCCGTTTTGCAACTCTATATAACATAGTTAATGTTGCACACAATGTGATGAAAAATGTTTAATTTAAACGTATACTGTTTGTTTTATGGATGTTTAGATATATCTTTATTCACTCGCGGGTATTGATCAATCTTTAGTAACAAGTTTATTTCGATCCGATTATTGTTATATGTTACGAAATGTTCTTCATAAATGAGTAATTAAGACTTAGAGACGAATGGGCTATTGAAATGTATATTTTAGGGTGGAAATATGGATTTCAAACAATATCTCATCGTGATATTATTAATTAGGTACACAATGCTTAAAAATTAATTATGCGCTTCGGCAATCTTCGTATATATATGAAAAACGAAAACGTGATGACGTGGTACAGACCTGTTCTCACATTAGATACATATATACATACACACTCACGCCTGTAATCCCCAAAGGGGTAGGCAGAGGTGTAACCAGTACACCCACATTTCGCCGTGCGTATCTCCGTCCCACGATGTGATAGGGGGCGAGCCTATCGCCATACCGGGCACAAATTCCAGACTTCGGGCTGATACTGAGCATTTCTTAATAGAAAAACCCAATACCACTTTACCCGACCCGGGGATCGAACCCGAGACCTCAGCGTTGGCCTCAATCGTAACGCGTACGCATTACAACTGCGCCACCGAGGCAGTCATTAGATCCTGTACTTATTTTTCTCTTGATGGTACCCGAATTGCCGACATTCATTGAATACATACGCACTCATGTCTATAAGGGGTAGGCAGAAGTGTAACCAGCACACCCACATTTCATTGCATATTCATAATAAATAGTAGGTACAAACCGAAGATTCCCGAAGCGCATAAATTATATCGTCATACTGTACGTTATTGTGTTACTAGGTATATGTAAATTTTTCTGATGTTTTAAATTGAAATTAGGTGATCAAAATATTCCATAAAATAATATGGCAATTAAATATTTTTTCTCAATAAACAACCAATTAGTTGATTTATTTATTGTTCCTTAGCATTAAATATCTTAAAATGTTTCTCATAATATGTAAAGAACTACTGTTTCAATGGAAAATCTTTTTGATCTTTGATATTTATGGATAGAAATAAAATTACTTTTTTATCGCACGTGTAAAATTTCAGTGATTTATTTTCGCATTATTCGTTTCAGACCATCTTTCAGACATCATTTATTCGTATATTGATATAGTTTATTTCAGAATATCACCAGCATAAAAAAGAAACGTGTCCGTTATAGTTGGTTAATAAATAGTGTTTGTTGGCTTTCTACTTACACTGTCTCACAGAAAACCGGCGTAAAGTAGCAGCTTGCTGCTGCGTTTCGTACGGTGAGTAAGATATCCGGAGGTGTCAAATCCACCTCCCCTTTCCAATCCCTTTGTTATCCCTTTCCTTTATGATCGGCAATGCGCCCATGATCCTTTTGGTATTGTGCGCATATAAATAGGGGTTGGTGGAGATCACTTACCATAAGGTAACCTCGTTTTCCGGCCTACACTATTAAAAAAGACTCATAGCTCAGTAATTTTACTGGCTTCAATGTCCTCCAAACGGAAACACAACAATGCTTACTCACTGCTACTTGGCGGCAAAAATAAACAAAGCGTTGGTATCAGCCCAGATGGCCTCTTGCACGCGATGGGATCTACTACTACTACTAGCTGACACGGACTCGGAGTTTCGGTGCGTCAAAATGTCCCATACGCAACAAGTTATACAAAATATACTGAAAGCACTAGCACTAGCATGACACACGACCTCGCCTGTCTCATTAAATCACACCTTTACTTTTAAATAATTTTCAAAAGAACTTTCAAACGTTTGCTATTCAAATAAACTCTTTTGTTGCTGTCATAACAATAATAAATTATTGCGATGATTGTGAGTGGGACGCCATCTTGAAATAGTGTTTACAACGCTTTCATGTAGTAAATGGGCAATAAAAATTGATTGCTAATTTTAAATGATAAATAAATAACAAATGATGTTATGTACCAACTAGCTTTTACTCGCGGATCCGCCCGCGTTAATGTCTAAAACACGAAAACAACATTAAAATAAAGTTACAAAATGTGTTTCTCTGGAAACTTAATTGGTGACATGTTTTCTTTGATGTAGGGAAGCTTTTAGTGTAATTTAGTTGTCATCGTGGTGTATTATAAGGTGATAATTGGATACAACGCTCGCGCTGCAATGGTGTTGCAATAGTCAAAACATCAAAAAGAAACAGATTTTTGGAAAATGCTCAACCTTTTAACTCCAGTTTATTTTTTTATTAGCTTGAATGACGAGACGAGCAGTCCGCTAGCCTGAAGCACCACGGCTGCCCATAAACAGACCCAGTCCAGTAAAATTACTGGACTTCTTTATCACACTATCTGAGGGTGACGAGCGCTGTCCAGTGTCATGCAATGCTTTGTAAATCAAAGTAATGTGTGGTGTTGTTTCTTTTTATGGGCAGACGTGACGCTTACCTTCAAACGAGCGACCTGTTCGTCTCTATATTTCGGCAAATAAAAAATATTTCCATTTTCCATTTATTTTATCTCAGCCTGTTGTCGTCCACTGTTGGACGTAAGCCTCCCCAAGTGAGCGCCAACCATCCCGGTCTTGAGCAGCCCGCATCCACCCGCTACCCGCCATCTTTTTCAAGTCGTCGGTCCACCGTGCAGCAGGGCGTCCTACACTACGTTTGCCTAACCGTGGTCTCCACTCCAGCAGATGTCTGCTCCACCGACCATCTGTCCGTCTGCAGACATGACCGGCCCACTTCCACTTCAGCGTGCTAATTTTGCGAGCAATATCGATGACCTTAGTTCTCTGGCGGATGACTTCATTCCGAATTCTATCCACCAGAGAAATTCCAAGCATTGCTCGCTCCATAGCACGCTGAGCTACTTTGAACTTGTGGACCAGTCCGCTGGACAGTGTCCACGTTTCAGCTCCGTAGGTCATTACGGGTAGGACGCACTGGTTAAAAACTCTCGTTTTTAAACATTGAGGGATCGACGACTCGAAAATGTTACGTATTTTCCATTACAAACGTATTACAAAACGTGTTATATGTAACAAGTTTCTTATTGTAATTTAAATATTCAAGCTCCAACTACCATTCATCTTTGGTATCTGATAGATATACTAACTATAAGCCTCCTTAGCATGGCCAACAAATCACCAGCAGTTTGGATCAGCGTAAATAGCATAAGCAATAACTTGTCATATGTAAAAAGGCCGATGATTTATAAGTCATAATGCCAGCGGATTTCAAATATTGCCAATTAACAGCACATGAGTCCAATCAATAAGATTTATTGCGGAATTATTTACTCGTAAAATAATATTGAGATAGTAACTCTTGAATGAAACTGACATGCTGCGTCCGTGATTCTATTAAAGGTTTTGCTACATTTCAGTTTAATTGAAGCTTTAGGGAAATTCATTGGATGCCGTGGTAGAATATGACTCAATTGCCTGTGTTTTTTTAAACTAATAGCTCCGTGGCGCAGCGGGCGAGTAGTCGGCTGCGAAGCGAGAGGCCGTGGGTTCGATTCCCACACCGAGACAAATGTTTGTGTGAACCACAAATATTGGTCTCGGGTCTGGGTGTTGTGGGACCGCAAGTCCCTCGTAGTTCCTGATACCCACGACACAGGTTTACCTAGTGTGGGGTTAGGCTATGTGTGTGACTGTTGGGTGTATTTTTATTATTATTTATCAGTCCTTTGGAAATGTTAGTGGGGGAAACAACATCTTAGGCCCAACACCAAGCTGACTTGCATGTGGTACTCTATCACACCAGAAAATCTTCCTTTTTATACACGAAAAGTCGCCTGATCAACTTAAAAAAGTTGTGTCCACACTTCTGGGACGTTTTGCCGTACCGAGAAGCATACCCATACTCGTTACGCTAATGTGGACGGTTGTCGTAAAATGTACTGTCATTTTTAAATGTGAAGGCTTGTTATTAGCAACCTGATTAAGCACTTATATTACCAAATTTAATGTAATTAGTCTGTAACATTATAAAAAATAAAAATGAAATTTTTGCCGTGACTTAAAACAGAAAATGACATAAATTTAAATGAAAAGTGACGGCGAAATGTTACGGGGTCTCAGAGCGGATCGCTCCGTGTTATTAGGTCGTAACATTCGACAACCGTTGAGAGTTAGTCACATACATGTGTTAGTCACAATACCGCCTCTTGGTGTGGCGAAATGTCACAAGTGTATCCGCACTTAAAAATTCACTAAACTTTCGACTCACACTGAAAATCACTAATTCGACTAAGATTTAAGAACAGAACATTGAAACATACATACGCAATCACGCCTGTAATCCCCCAAGGGGTAGACAGAGGTGTAACTAGTACACCCATATTTGCCAAGCCTATTTCCATCCCATCATATGATACGGTGCGGGCCTTTAGCTATATCGGGCACAATTTCAGACTCCGGGTTTATATTGATCATGATAGAAAAACCCAATATCAGTTTTACCCAACTCGGGGATCGAACCCGAAACTTCAGCACAGCATTCGAACCGCATACGCATTACAACTGCACCACCGAGGCAGTCATCAGAGAATAGAACATAAAATCCTCTCATACAGTGGCGGATCCAGGATTTTTGTTTGGCTTGACTCAAAATAGGAATAAAAAAAAATTAGATTAAACTAAACCTACTTAAAATGGAATAAGTAAGGATAATCGAAAACTTGTATTGTACTAAGAAAGTAGGATAATATCAGGATTAATTTGAGATTTGTCAGTAGACCCAAATGCTTTTTGGGGTTGAGCCCCTTAGTCCCCCCCTGGATCCGCTACTGCTCTCATAAATAACTGTACAGTAGACATGTGGTTTCCCCGAAATCCCAAAAAATCCCAAAATGACATTGAACTACTTCCATAGTTTCATTGTTTCTTTTGAAATTACAAATATTTCAAAGACAAGTATTTGTCAAAGTTAAATGGTCTCGGGCCTTCCCGTGTGGCTAATGACCCATATAATTTACGGCTGCCTCTTCAAAGTCCTTCCGTTTACGATAATTCATTTTTTTTTTATTTCAACGCATTCATATTTTATGGGGAGTCGTTAATTTTTTTAATGATTCCAAACGTGTCAAGGTGAACTTTTTTGGATTGATGGTTGACCTGATCGGGGACTGGTGTATTCTCTGAGGAGGTTGACGTCAATCCTGACGTAGCTGCGTAGTCCACTTTTTTTATGCTAGCTCGGCAAAGTGACTACGCTACACCTGATGGTAAGTGTAGCGCAATTCAAGAAAACTGTCGACCAACGACAGATGATGTGTCTATCGTAGGTCGGCAAAATTATGCCGGCCTGCCTAATTGCTTCTTAACACTCACACTTGAATAGGTATTAATCATTTTACAAAATCTATATTGTTTAGTACCTGAGACTGAAAAAGTGACGATGGCCTAGTGGAGTGGTGGGCTGTCAAAACGGAAGTCGGGAGTTCGATACCAGAATTGGGGCACGCACTCTTGACTTTTCAAAATTACATATGTATTAATTGTATATTTACTATCAATCTTATTAATGGTGAAGGAAAACTTCGTGAGGATACCTGTATAACATGAGAATTTTGCATAACAATTTTGAAGGTATAATTAATAATAATATAATATAAATAATAATATAATTAAAATAATAATTCAAAAAATCAATCCCAGGCAACTCATGTATGGTTTTTCGAATCGAAAACTCAAACACTTTTAATTTTCCGACGTGGCATTTGAACAGAATAGTTAGTCAGCCTAAGTATGCTGCCGCTAGATCAATGAGATGATTCCGGAAGATGTTGGTTGGAATTTACACATCAAGACTAAACAGCATTAATTATTGAAGAGGAAGTTTAACTTTTGTTGCCTGTCGATCAACAGATTCGTCAAACATTCATCTAATCAACTATTGCCAATAATTTAGATCCGTAAAAACAACTGCACAAATGTTTGTGTAAATTTCGATTTGTTTGTATTAACAGTTGAAATGATCACCATCTGCCGAGTGCAAGTAACATGTTATATTAATCATTGACTTGCGCATTATGCAGCCGTGGGGGGAACATTTATTTTCATTAAGTCATTAGTCGGTGTTTAAATCGAATTCGATTAATTATGTAACCTTCAAGACTTACACAAATATTTAAGGTCACTTGAAGTAGATAGAATATTTTTATTCAACTGAATCACGGGTGAGCATTTCGCTTGGCTGATGGTAAGCGCCACGCCTGCCTATTATAAGTAGCAACGTCACTCAGAAGTTTTTTAGCCCGGCAAAAGATGGGTCACCTGATGGTAAGTGATCTCTACCGCCCATGTACGCTCATAACACTAGAAGAATCATGGGCGCTGGCCTTCGGATAGCTTACTCACCGTACGAAACGCAGAAAGTAACTGCTACTTTACGGCAGTTTTCTGTGAGACAGTGGTAACGACCCGGACGTGCCGACACATTCATGCTGTATACAAAAGTATCTACAGCGTGGCTCTACCACTCAAAAACTTAATCCCTAGACATTTTGTGGTAGAGCCACGCGTGGTAATGTATAATATTTTTTTGTAAATATCTGTGTCATAAATAAGTAAAGCATGAATGAAATTGATAATACACGAAAAGAAGAGTTATTTTATAATTTATCATAATAAAATTTTAACGCAATGATTATAATAAAACATGTAATAAAATTTAAAATACATGGATTTACAAATAACTTGCGATATTGTACTCAGGAGTTGTTCAATGACAAATGAGTGCAATTATATGACACTCCATTAGGGCATAGACACACGATCGACTACAAAAAACTTAATGCGTTTAAGTAGTATTTCTGGAGGCCCAAAAACGATCTTATCATATTCCCAATTGATTTCCTTAGACATCGGCAACGTGCAGACGTCTCAGGCTTCCTCTGGCATTGTACCTTGCTTCTTTCTGCTTTATAAATACTATAGATGTTCAATGTTAAATATTTAGTACTCCGTCTAAATTTATTTAGAAATCTATAGATTTGTTATAGGGGCATTAGAAATCTTCTTCTGCTTTTAAATAATAATTATGCATAGGGATTACCGATCCAGGATCATGAAATCGTTTGTGAGTAAAAATACTACTTTTAGCACTACGCAACTGAAAGCTGATTATAATACATACGCACTTACGCCTGTAATCCCCGAAGGAGTAGGCAGAGGTGTAACGAGTACACCCACATTTCGCCGAGCGTATCTCGGTCCCATGATATGATAGGAGGCAGCCTATCGTCATTCCGGAAACAATTCCAGACTGCGGGCCGATACTAAGCATTTCGTGATAGAAGAACCCAATATCACTAATTATATTTTGCCAAATCTCTTATATGAGGCTTTCATCCCACAACTTCTTTTTTATTAGTTTGAATGACGAGACAAGCAGGTCGCTCGCCTGATGGTAAGCGCCACGCCTGCCCATAAACAGATGCAACACAACACAACTTTGAATTATTAAGCACTGCATGGCACTGGACTGCGCTCGTAACCCCGAGACTTAAAATATTAAGTCTAATAATGACCAGTAATTTCTCCGGCTTTAATGTCCTTCAGACCGAAACACAACTCTTACATAATGTTGCTTGCGGCAGAAATAGACAAAGTGGTGGTACCAACCCAGACGGCCTCTCGTATACGAGGGATCTACCTGTAGAAACCATTTTAAACCATTTATTTTTTCTACACACATAAATACATATAGCACCACAAAACAAGATGATACAAACATACATTTATAAAACATAAAGCTACAATATATAGGGTAGAAGGGGTCCAGCTCAGTGTACGCTGTTGAGACACAGCACTGATTTTCAGCTGGACCTCACTGATAACTGACAACTCAATATCGCTTAGGATTAGATGATACGAACAGTAAAAGACTGCCCACTGATCGCAAAGTACGTAAATCCATCAAACCGCTCGTGTGTGCCCCTCCTTCGAGCACTGTCAACGGTGCTAGAATATTACACGAGACGCTATAGGATTATTCATTCACAAAAATATAAGTGGGAGTAACCGGGTTGCGTTGTGTTTTGTCACTACACCGCGGCCTTGGTTACAAAATAAATTACAACTAACGACCCGCTGAGCTTTTAACGTGTACCGTTTTTCTTCATTTTAAATGATGCGGTAATCGCACTGACATGTTTTTTCAGTTGCTTACAGAATTAAAAACGAGAGCTGATTCTACACCTGAGGGGCTAGCACGAACAAATTACGAATAAGTATTCGAATCTAGCATTTGTATGAAGTTTCAAATAATTTTTATGCGAGATTCGTATGCGAGAGGCCGGCTGGGTTGGTACCACCGCTTTGACTATTTCTGCCGCCAAGCAATAGTGTATAAGCACTGTTGTGTTCAGGTTTGAAGGACATTGAATCCAGTGAAATTACTGAGAATTATGAGACATAACCACTTATGTCTCGGGGTGACGAGCGCAGTCCAGTGCCATGTAATTCCTAGTTCTGTGTGGCGCTGCTCCTGCTTATGGGCCAGCGTGGCGCTTACCATCAAGCGAGCGACCTGCTCGTCCAGTAATTCAAAGTAATAAAAAAACGTCTTTTCCGCAGACCGTCATATTCCACTCAAACATTAACCTTTGAACTTATAAATGGGAAATAAAATCTCAAACACTTTATTATACGAATTGACTTCATAATGATGACAGCAGATCCCATACATCAGACGCTAATGGGAGAGCCACACACAGGCGACCCGCGATGGCCATACATTTCAAACGCCATAAAGATCCCACCAAACTCCGTGGCATCATCCGGTGTCGACGACTCTAAAAATACATACATACGCACTCACGCCTGTAATCCCCGAAGGGGTAGGCAGAGGTGTAACCAGTAGGTACACCCACATTTCACCGAGCGCATCTCCGTCCCACGATGTGATAGGTGGTAAGCCTATCGCCATACCGGGCACAAATTCCAGACTCCGGGCTGATACTAACAATTTCGTAATAGAAAAACCCAATACCACTTTACTCGACCTGGGGATCGAACCCGAGACCTCAGCGATAGCCTCAATCGTAACGCGTACGCACAACTGCGCCACCGAGGCAGTCCAGTCTAAAAATGTCATAAGACAAAATTTTAGTGAACTTAGAGTAAATAATAAAATAGTACATCTTCAGCGTCTAACACGTTACAATCTGTCTAGAGTTTTAAGAAATCATACGTTCTGTTTGTAGTGAAAATATAATGCTGATGAGAACAATGATGTCTTATTAACCGATTAGGAACAGAGGTTCTCAACTCCACGCTTTTTGTATGATCATAACTTTAGACAGAGTAATATGATTTTGATTATAAGGTATTTCCATCGAAATAAGATGACAAGAAACGTAACTCAAGCAAAATAATGACCCCCACCAAAACTCTGTGCAAGGGGGCGGGGCTATAAAAGTCTAATGTTTTGCGCGGTGCAGAACGTCGTATCTCGATCTAGAAATTTAATATTTAGACCTCAACTTTTATGAAATAAAGTTGATAAGGTTGAAGTGTTACGTACCTTTGCATATGTAAGTAAGTCGAGCCGTATTTTTGGCAGATTCATATGAGAGTTATCATTCTAGTTATATTTTTTCGATGGTATTTCTATACTTTCAAAGTTTTGATAACAAACTCTAAACTAAAGGTTAAAACTAAAGGTTAAAACTAAAGGTCACTGAAAAGCTTTGCAATAAAAATAACCAATACAGAGTCGGTGCTATCTACCAATCATAGACTATTAAATTGCAATATGAGCTACTTAAATTTTGTAAAAAAAAAAAACAGCCTCTTAGTTTTTAATTTATTTATTGCTTTAAGTTTTTATTTAATTACATCATTTCCAGGTTGTATTATGTAGTAAGCATCTATACAGGATTTAACGTATTTTGCCCGGCTCTCTAGCAGTCTACACAAGGGTTAAATTACGTATAAATTTGCACTTGCCATGTACATCTCTACATCACCCTAAGGTTGACTGGGAGTGAATGCTTATAGCATTAAGTCCGCCTTTATACTACATGTATATGAAGTGTAAAATAAATAAATAAATCATAAACTACACCGTTCCCTCGATCTAAAAAACGCAACATCAGAATAAGTATCAGCTACAGGGACTGATTCTTGCCAAACATTGACTCAATTCCGAGGAAGAAAATAAACGAATTGTTCAACTAGTATCATGACTTAAAATATAGTAACAATATACATATATATATAAAACAGAAAATAACAGACATCCGTCCATCTGACGAGCGGATGTTCACGACATATTACAAATATGAAGAAAGCAAGGCTAAGTATATGCTGAGATGTAGACGACAGAACAGTTTATTATGGTTTGCACCAAACTACGACTTATAAGACACATTAATGTTCCAATTTCAAATAATTGCATGAATAAATGTTTACAACAATTTAAAAATGGAAACTCGTCGGCGGTTAACACAGCGTAATCTGACTCGAGCCTAACATAGAAATGTCATTTTGAATTACTTAAAAATCTGCTAAACCTGCGTCGCTGCATACGCGGCTCTATGCTCTACAGTCTACAAAATTTGCGTCGCGCTGTGTCACTGACTGCGTCAACATATACGCTTCGCCTTACATTCGAAAGAAAGATTTATATATTGCGTGTTTAATTGCATCAAACCAAACATTACGGACTATTAGGAAATAACTTTCTGTGAATCTGTTTATATTTTATTATTCAGAATTCCCGATGATATTTATGCATCAAAGCTTTGCATATTTTATGTAACACCTACGAAGCGTCCTTTCCGTGATTTATCTTGACAGCCTCCGTGGCGCAGTGGGCGAATAGCCGGCTGCGAAGCGTGAGGCCGTGGGTTCGATTCCCACACCGAGACAAATGTTTGTCTAATCCACAAATATTTGTTTCGGGTCTGGGTGTTGTGGGAGCGCAAGTCCCTCGTAGTTCCTGATACCCACGATACAGGTTTACCTAGTGTGGGGTCAGGACTATGTGTGTGACTGTTGGGTGTATTTATTTATTTAAAAAAAATCTACACTAATATTATAAAGAGGAAAGGCTTGTATTTTTGTATGTTACGAATAAACTTAAAAACTACTGGACCGATTTGAAAAGTTCTTTCACCATTGGAATCCTACATTATCCCTGATGAACATAGACGATAGAATATTTTCAAAAAAGTTAGCGATCCGTATGAAAACTTCGATAATGTAACCCAACGTGTGAAAATAATACCAAAAAAAATATATTTTATTAAATACATTTTAGTTATAATATACTTAAGTTTCTTATTTAACTTTTTTCTATTTACTAAAAGGTTAGGGCGGTCCATTGAGATTAGCTCACGCTTAAGCTGATTTTTATTATCTTCTTAAATCTCATGCAATGATGTTATTGCACAAAAATTTACAATGTGGTAGGTCACTCGTATGCGAGCGGCCGTGGTTGGTACCACCGCTTTGTCTATTTCTGCCGTCAAGCAGCAGTGTGTAAGCACTGTTGTGTTCCGGTTTGAAGGACATTTGAGCCAGTGAAATTACTCGGTATTATGAGACTTAACATCTTATATCTCGTGGTGACCAACGCAGTCCAATGCCATGCAGTGCTTTGAACTTGAAAGTTCTGTGTGGCGTTGCTTCTGTTTATGGGCAGGCGTGGCGCTTACCATCAGGCGAGCGACCTGCTTGTTTCATTGCTCAAGCTAATTTGTTTTTGCAGTTCAACTAAAATCGAATCGTGTGAATCCGCTATAAGTTGTAATCGTATTTAAAAACGACATAAAACACAAACATGAGTGTAATGTACTCAATGCACACACAAACATACTGATAAAAGACTACAAACTAGTTCGAGAACATTCCTTTGTACTCCTCAATACAATCCGTAAATAGACAATCAGAATAATATAAAACATTGAGAACGTACACAGGCCGTTTGATCCAGACTCCAGTCCTCAGTATATTTGTGTTTGAATTCAGCAGCCGTGGATAAAAGTGCCCGATACGCATCATTTCTGTAATTCGCGCGTGTGTCCATTGTTACCACTATTTTAGATACGCACTCACTCACGCATATAATCCCGAAAGGGCCTACCCCAGGCCTAAAGGTGGAACCAGTACACCCACATTACGCCGATCGTATCTCGGTCCCATGATGTGATAGGGGGCGAGTCTATTGCCATGGGCACAATTCCAGACTCCGAGCTGATACTAAGCATTTCATGATAGAAAAACCCAATATCACTTTACCCGACCCAGGGATCGAACCCGAAACCTCAGCGTCAGCCTCTGTCATAACGCGTACGCATTACATCTGCGCCACCAAGGCAGTCTTTTAAAGGTATGTAGATATTTTTATTCGCCTTGATGACTCGAAATAGTGAAAATAAGTTTTTGCTTCCATCTATCAAGCTAAATTCGTCCACTGCTGAAAATAGGCCTTTCCAAGTTCGCACCGCCCTTGACGGGCCTGCGCCTTCCTCATCCAGCCGCTTCCCGATACGTCTCTTTAGTTGTCCGTCCAACAGGCTCGAGGTCGGCCACTGAGCTTGGATAGACGTGGTCTCCATCTAGTATATTTCAACTTCTAGAAAATTCGGCGGACTATGTATACTTTAGTTCTCTGATAGATCTTTGCATTCTCCGCATTTTATCTGTCAGAGAGATGCCAAACATAACCCGCTCCATAGCTCGTTGAGTGACCTTAAAATGGTGGATAAGACCAAGTGATGGACCACGTTTCGGCACCGTACGTCATAGCAGACAGGACGAACAGCTATGCCTTTAGGGACTGCGATATTGTCGAAATTTTTATTAGCTTGAATGACTTACTCGCGTGATAGTAAGCACCACGCCTGCTCATAAACAGAAGCAACGCCACACAGAACTTTAAATAAAGCTCTGCATGACACTAGACTGCGCTTGTCACCCCGAGATATAAGTTGTTTAGTCTCATATTGCCCAGTAATTTCACTGGTTTCAATGTCCTTCAAACCGAAACACAACAGTGCTTACACACTGTTGCTTGGCGGGAGAAATAGACAAAACGGTGGTGCCAACCCAGACCGGCTCTCGCATACGAAGGATATATCACCTTGTTAATCGTAGCAGGTATATACTGTACATAATAATACCAGCCCTGTATTATACATGTCCCACTGCTGGGCACGGGCCTCCTCTACTGAATGAGAGGGGTTAGGCCGTAGTCCACCACGCTGGCCTAATGCGGATTGGCAGACTTCACATACCTTCGAAATTATTATGGAGATCTTCTCAGGTATGTAGGTTTCTTCACGATGTTTCCTTCACCGTTAAAGCGAGTGATAATTAACAATTAATATACACGTAACTTAGAAAAGTTAGAGGTGTATGCTCTTGGGGCTGGTTTCGAACCTGCGACTTTCGTCTCGACATCCATACCACTCCCACCTGAGCTATCACTGCTATAATGCTATACTGTACATAAATGGCTGTTAAACAAACATTCGCTAACTAGAGATGTCTGGAGCAGATTAGTTACTCATTTTAATCAACCGCATCCCTGCAATATAAATTTTATGACATCTTTCGCATCCTAAATTAGTTTATATAGTTTTTATCAAAATTCAAGTCATACGTTCAACATTTTATGGCTTCCTCAGCATGGCTATAATTTTTTTATTATTGTTTTTATGGTCTAAATTGTTTGTGGCATTTTAATTATCGAATGCATGGATGGGTCTTAGGAAAATTACACGGATATTTTTTCTGTATTGATCCCTGTTTGGTGACATCGAAGTAAATAAAAGCTTAACTTCAACGTATGTCCAAAACCTATACTCAAATCCCGTACGCGAATGCGCATGCGCACACCTATACGATCAAGTGATAAATATTTAGAATATTGGTTATTCAGTCTCAGTTGAATATCAACAGCAGGGACGCAGTTCGATTCTCTGGTCCGATTAGCTCTAAATAGCACGTAGTAGGCTATAAAACTAGTTAGTAATTTCTATAAATGTTTTATTACTTTAATGTTATTATTACGGTTTGAGCGTAAAATATATTTTATCTGGCCATTTAGGAAAATAAATAAGTTTGAACTATGTTACAGTCGAAGTAATTAATGTGATTAGTGTTTATTATAACTGCGACATTTATGAACTTTAATTAATATTGGGAAGTGTCACGATTGATTATATTACAAGTCTGTAAGAATGTCTTTACTTCTTAACAAGTATGTAAGAATGTCTAAACTTCTTAACAAGTCTGTAAGAATGTCTAAACTTCTTAACAAGTCTGTAAGAATGACTAAACTTTTTAACAAGTCTGTAGGAATGTCTAAACTTCTTAACAAGTCTGTAAGAATGTCTTAAGTTCTTAACAAGTCTTTAAGAATGTCTCTGGCGCTTGTAGGCAGCTACATGTTGCGGCACGCTCGCCTGATTGTTCAAATATGTTTTTGTGTCACAGTCCTTTTTTTTGTCGCGAGTAAAGCGAATTATTGCTACCGCCCCGCCCCGGGGGAAGGCGGAACGGTTATGTTGGGTTCAGCGGTCTTACGACCCAACGTTAAGCCGCCCGGAAAAGATGGTAAATCCGGGCGACCGCTGGGCCGAGTCCCTAACACTATATACATCCTACACCGGCATACCAACTAAAGCCCCGCGGTGGCCTTCTTCAGCGCATATGGAGCGGCCCCGGGATATCCTTAGATTTGCTAAGGATTGCTACCGGAACCGCCCCTGCGCGGTGCCGCCTAGCGGCCCGTCTCCTTGTCGGGGGGCTCAGAAGCCCCCGCTCACCGAAGGACGCCCTCGGCGTCAACGGCAAACACGAGGTCGACCACCCGTGCTGCCGTCCATCCCGGGGTCGCACGTACGAGAGTACATTAATGGGCGCTACGACAGCCCCTGGCTACGCGCCCGCGACCCCTGATAGCCCCAGTTAGTCACCTCTTACGACAGGCAGGGGATACCGTGGTAGAATTCTCCAAACGCCCCCATTCCACAGGGCGGAGCTGTGTCACAATCCTAACCTAACCTGTGCAGTAACATGGCCGTTTTGATTGCCATTGTGCAGTTTTGTGCCTCGAACAGGTTTAACTCATATTGTTTAGTAATTACAACCTCAGTTCATTCATATTTTATGAAATATAACCTCATATTTTTCCCAAATGTAGTCATCATTAACCATTCGATTCTCATAGTATCTTGTGAGATATTCTGACAGCTAATTTTTTGCTGCTGATGAAAGCACCTGATATTATTGTGCTAATCGGCCGACAGACTATCTGGTTGGATAGAGCCTGAAAGCGGTAGTGGTATATAGTATATATCCGTAGGCCCAAATCCTTCCCCCTTACCCAATTTCTAAATCATCCCTTCCCTTTAAAGTCTGCAACGCATCCGTGATTCTTCTGATATTATGGGTGTACATGGGTTGTGGAGATCACTTACTATCAGGTGACCCACTTGTCCGTTTGCTGGTCTATGCTATAAAAATTATGTTATTTACTTAAATACAAAAACATAACAAAAGTTCACGCCTGTATCCGAGAAAGGGTGAGCACAACTAGTGCACTATCTCCGTCCCATTAAGAGATAGATGGCGCGCCAAATGCCATATCGGGCAAAAATTCAAATTCTGGCTGATTTTCGAATCGAAAACCGAAACAAAAATTGTGAATACCTAGGATTTGAACTCACGAATCACGATTTCTCAACCTATGTGTGCAGCCACTAAAACAATACAGCGATAGCTAACACCCATTATACCAGATATCAAATAAAAAACTGCATTCTAATCGGTACATACCTATACGTTACTACAGACATATACATAATGAAATGGACAGACAGACAAAGTACTCAAACTTATAACACAAGAAGTTAATGGAGGACACTGGATAAGTTCAATATCTCGTCTCAAATATCATCCAGTGAAGAATTAACCTAAAATATTTCTTCAACGGAGTAGATATGTTGAAAAATACTATTAAACACACACTATCTGAGTGGTAGAGTCATACTGTAAGCACTGTCTACAGCACGAATAGCCCGGTCGTTACCACTGTCTCACAGAAAACCAACGTAAAGTACTTGCTACTGCGTTTCGTACGGTTAGTGAAATATCCGGAGGTCCAAATCCCCCCTTGATCCATGATTCTTCTGATATTGTGAGTGTCCATGGGCGGCGGAAATCACTTACTATCAAGGGACGCACATGCTCGTTTGCCGGACTATCTAAAAAGAAATCGATTTTTTTTTTCAAATCGATTTCAAATCCAGCCATGTTAGCAAAGTTGTCAAGTATTACACGATGTCTTGCTTGTAATTCTTTAGCCGAAACCGTACGAGTGCTCCTTCCCCGACTCCCGTATCGATTCACTTTCTATATTCGGATGCAATTCATACTTCCTAACGGCAGTCTGGCCGGAAGCTTTACATTACACGCCATTTTATTTATGGTATTAGCTGGGCAAAGGTTTATAGTCGATCTTAAATCAAAATAAATTGTTATGAATTATCGTGATGATATTATAAAACATGAAGTAGATAATCGTTTTGAAAAGTTCAATGGAATTTTAACATACCTCTGATAGTTTTTTTTATAACCCTGTATGACGAAACAAGCAGGTCGCTCGCCTGATAGTAAGCGCCACGCCTTACCCATAAACAGAAGCAACCCCCCATAAAATCTTAAATAGCAAAGCACTGCATGGTATTCGACTATTCGTTACCCCTACTAACTATATTATTAGTTTTTTTTTTATAGTACAGGCCGGCAAACGAGTAAGTGGGTCACCTGATGGTAAATGATCTCCACCGCCCATGTACGCCCACAATACAAAAATAATCATGGGCGCGTTGCCGACCTTAAAGGAAAGGGATAAGTAAGGGATTGGGAAGGGGAGGGGTATTTGGGCCTCCGGATATCACACTCACCGTACGAAACGCAGCAGCAAGCTACTACTTTACGCCGATTTTCTGTGAGACAGTGGTAACGACCCGGACGAGCCGGCACATTCATGCTGTAGACAAAATTGTCTGCAGCGTGGCTCTACCACTCTTATTAGTCTCTTAATGCCCAGTAAATTCACCGGCTTCAATGTCCTTCAAACCAAATGAGTGCTTACACAGCTGCTTGCCAGCAGAAATAGACAAAGAGGCGATACTAGCCCGGATAGCCTCTCGCATACGAGAGACCTATCTAGTAAAAGCCATGCTTTTTGTGGCAACAACTTGACATAGGAAATATAAAAATAGATACAACAGTACTAACAGTAAGATACTTAGTCCTAAATGTCCTGCCCCCAGAAGAAGATTTACGGATATTTCTGGACCAGATATTGGTTTCGATGCGAGGACCGAACCTGCAGCTTCTCAATTTAAATAGAAATACAGTTATAAATTATTTACCTATATAACAAAACCGCGTTTGAAAACACAAACGTTAAAACATGTGATAAAAAACAAAAACTTGCCGACACGTAACCATTTTATTTTTAAACTCATTCAACTCACAATACTGCGAAAGATTTTCTACTAGAAATCTATTATAGGCTAGCTAAATGGATTGACATTGCACCGGACATTACTCATGCGTGAGAGGCGACTGGCAACCGGAAAATGCGGTATTTGCGAAGAACACTGGTGATTCACATAACAGCGGCTAAGTGCTCCCGTAATATACACAATTATCCTGGATTTATTCCTGGAACATATCCAGGGCGCGGCATTAAGTTTGCGTTTAAATTTGAGATCAATCAATACAAACAAGCAACGAGACGTACAATATTGCATTTTTTGTGAACGGTTTATTATTGTGTATGATTTTGAAGATCATTGGTTTGATATTGGTTGAGCATTTTATAGCTGTAAATAATAAAATAATAATAATACTAGCCCTGTATTATATACGTCCCACTGCTGGGCACGGGCCTCCTCTACTGAATGAGAGGGGTTAGGCCTTAGTCCACCACTCTGGCTTAATGCGGGTTGGCAGACTTAACATACCTTCGAAATTCTTAAGAAAAACTTCTTAGGTATGCAGGTTTCCTCACGATGTTACCTTCACCGTTAAAGCAAGTGATAATTAACAATTAATACACACATAAGAAAAGTCAGAGGTGTATGCACTATAGCTGTAATAAGAGTTTAATAAACTTTATAAGTTGTACGAACTGTTGAGACGCAAGGTTCGAAATCAGCCCCAAGAGCATGCTCTTCTGACTTTTCTAAGTTAAAGGTCTATTCATTCTTAAAATTGTGAGATATATGCATACATATCAGGAGATGCTCATAAGAATTTCGAAGGTATGTAAAGTCTGCCAATCCACATTAGGCCAGCATGGTAGACTAGGGCTTAACTACTCCTATTCCTAGAGGAGGTCCGTGGCTAGCAGTTGGACAGTAGAATACAGGGCTGATATTATTTTTATTATTGAGGGTTCTAATTTGATTGCGCCAATATCAATATTATGTATATACATTGGAAACCATGTTAAATCATTTCAACATTAAGCACTATCAGCTTCCATCAGCCAGAATATTATAGCTTATAATTCGAAACTCCATGGGTTTCTCAAAAATTCAAACTGACTTATGCTACATGAAATGGAATGGACAGGCAACATCACATGATAAGAGGTATAGAAAAGTGGAACAAAAGTATTATATTCTGGTACCCTAGAAACAGGAAACGAAATAAATAAATAATAAATAAATAAATACACCCAACAGTCACACACATAGTCCTGACCCCACACTAGGTAAACCTGTATCGTGGGTACCAAGAACTACGAGGGACTTGCGGTCCCACAACACCCAGACCCGAGACAAATATTTGTGAATCAAACATTTGTCTAGGTGCGGGAATCGAACCCACGGCCTCACGCTTCGCAACCAGCTACTCGCCCGCTGCGCCACGGAGACTGTCAACCAGAAAAGGAAACGAAACCGGGGAAGACAGGTACGAAGATGGGAAGATGATATAAAAACAGTAGCAGGGAAAACATGGACTAGGACAGCGCTAAACAGAATAGAATGGAAAGAAATGGAGGAGGCCTCTGCCAAAAATGGGCAAGCAGACCAAGTGGTCGATGTCGACCGAAAAAACTAGAGTCAACATTAATGTAGTAATAGCGTTCATTTTATATTTTGTCTGAATAAAGGCTTATCTTCTTATATATAAAATTCTCGTGTCACAATGTTCGTTCCCATACTACTCCGAAACGGCTGGACCGATTTGTATGAAATTTTGTGTGCATACCGGGTAGGTCTGAGAATCGGCCAACATCTATTTTTCATCCCCCTAAAGGTTAAGGGTAGTCGACACCAATTTTTTTTTAATATTTTAGACAATTTTTTTATTTTTTTATGATACAGCATTAATAATACATACAACCCTAAATTTTCATCGCTCTACGATCAATCCCTATTTTTTAATAGCGTCATTAGTATTTTTGTCAAGCGCGTTTCTCACCGGGACTCGCTTGATGCGCCCACTAGGCTACTTTAATCCTGGAAATAGGCATTCACGCGGGCGGAGCCGCGGGCAACAGCTAGTATTATTATATTATTATGCTAAATGAAAAAATGTAAATAAGATAATATAGACTACGCACAAACGAAATCAAGTGAACAGACAGCAATAACAAAATCATAATTGTCGGACACACAATCAAGGAATTCGGAACGAAAATAAACGAACGTGCAGGCTATTTATATAGAAAACATGGCAAAATATTCTTCGGAAGTGTTTATAGCATCGCCTGCGTACGTAGATTGTCAGATTTAGGAGTAATTTTAATATAAAGTTTCACAGTCGTGTCACTTTATAGATACAAAATTCTGCAAATAGTAAATACTGGTAAATGGGGAGAAATACATTTAAAAGTGAGTCAAAATTCTATGTTTTTATGGAAGATGGGAAACCCGAGTAAGAGGGTCATCTGGTGGTAAGTGATCACCGCCGCCCAAGGACACCTACAATAGGTACAAGTGGAATCGTCGGTGTTGCCGGTCTGTTGGTGATAGTAAAATACAATACATTTTAGGGCTCGAAAAGCTCGAGAAAGATGTTATTTTGAAAAACTCGTACCAAGTAAACATTTTTCTTCTTATACATGTCTTTATGTGGCTTTTGTTTAAGAGCGTGCCATATTTCATTTAGTAAGTAGGATTTAACTTAACTACCCAAAATCCGCGAACGAACGAACTTTCTTCCGTGTTAGCAGACTTACATTGGAATGTATTTACTATAATCATAAAAATCTCAAAATACATAATCAAAATAGATGATGCTAACGAACAAATAAACACCTAATATTATTCGCGTATGTTTATAACTCTGAATATTGCTACCATGGCGCCAAAAATCAACGCAAAACTTTAAATAAACGCTGCAAATCTTTAATCTGCAGCGAATTTTGTAAGTTCAACGGTCGTATCATAAGCCTGTGTAATGCATCAGTCATAAACCCCTGTTTTATCTGGCAACAGAAACACTGTGATCGCATGCCAAAATTGATACAATACGTCGAACGTTAATCCGAGGTGCGTGAACACTGATGTTTGAAATCATATTTGAATTGAAAAGCTAAAGTGAATTGAAAAGTTCATTAGGAGAAATGAGTAAAGAAACGACAAATGAATATAGAAGGAACTACATACATACATACATACGCACTCATGCCTGTAGTCCCCGAAGGAGTAGGCAGAGGTGTAACCAGTACACCCACATTTCGCCGAGCGTACCTCCGTCCCACAATGTGATAGGGGGCGAGCCTATCGCCATACCGGGCACAAATTCCAGAATCCGGGCTGATACTGAGCATTTCGTAATAGAAAAACCTAATACCACTTTACCCGACCCGGGGATCGAACCCGAGACCTCAGCGTTAGCCTCAATCGTAACGCGTACGCATTACAACTGTGCCACCAAGGCAGTTAAAAATTGAGGAAAAATAACATCAAATATGGACAACACAAAGAAATAAGAGTAGAGATGGAACGGAAACTATAAATAGAGTAGAGAAGAAAGTATAACTGAGCAACTAGTATGAAATAACCAGCATGACTTGACACTTACTGTTTGTATTGGATAATGGGTTTAGTCGGCTTATTATTTGTCTGCAAACCTGCCAATAGCGGGTTCACACGCTTCGTTGTTAGTTGATCAAGTGACTTGAATCAACAAAAGCTGTATGATTTTTGTTGATCGATTCGATTGAAAGTGCGATTTAGCAGTTGACCAACCAAAATCGAAACGTATGAACCTGCTATAATTGTAACTAAACGCCAATTTCGGTATTATCCACAACACAAATCTTCCATTCTAAACTCCCACTACAAATAACAGGCTAACCTACTAAAAGCCGAACACCGAGTGTGCCATAAGCCAATATCATAAATAATTCAGGTGTCAAATATTCAATCAGTAACGCCGTGGCCGATGCGCCCGCGCCGGGATCGCCCATGGTCCACGCCCCCCCCACTGCTCTTCCCCGCCACCCGCCACGTACGAGCGTGCACCAAAATAGCTTGCAACTGGGTTAATACCCCACTCTGATTTTTTAAAACACAATACACTATAGAGAATGTACTTTGTACTCCGCTCGATGAGTAACGTCTCATTACAGGTGAGTTTGGGCGTAACTATTGAGTGCTTCTGTGAGTAAGATGTTATTGGAGTATTGAATAAAAATTATATTTGATGAAATAAAGGGGTTTAAGGTACACGAAAGAGAGCGCGTCGCGTGAAGCGAGATGGCAATAGCATACGCACTCACGCCTGTAATCCCCGAAGGGGTAGGCAGAGGTGTAACAAGTACACCCACATTTCGCCGAGCGTATCTCCGTCCCATGATGTGATAGGGGGCGAGCCTATCGCCATACCGGGCACATATTACAGACTCCGCGCTGATACTGAGCATTTCGTAATAGAAAAACCCAATATCAATTTTACCCGACCCGGGGATCGAACCCGAGGTATTGTACCCAGACTCGCCCCCTCTCTCATCATGGAACGGAAATAAACACAGCGAAATGTGGGTGTACTGGTTACACCTCTGCCTACCCCTTCGGGGATTACAGGCGTGGGTGCGTATGTATTATTTTTTATGCCAATATTTTCGAAGAAGTAGGCAAAGGTGCAACTATTGCACCCATTGATCACCGAGTGTATTTCCGTCACACAATGTGATAGACTAGCCTATCGCCCTTGGCACAAATTCTAATCTTGGCTGACTCATTTGCGATTATTCCAATTGCAAACTCAAACATAAATTGTTATTGCCTCGACTGGATTTTGAATTCAGGACCACCGTTTCTCAGCCCAAGTACGCTAAGACTAATGAGGCGAGACCGATTGGTGAAACAAAATGTTTGGATATCATTTTAACGCGGGAATCAAAGCGCTATCTTCGTTTGTCACTATTCACCAGGGTTGCTACAGACGTAGTTTCTGAGTTATAACTTATAACCAAAGCAAAAAAATCGATTACGATAATTTTATTGAATTTAATTAATTTTATTTACAAGCAATAGGCAAACTTCTCAAATTATATGAAAGACTTGCCATTTACGAAATAAAGGTTTATTGTCATCGAGAACACATGCAACATAAACATATCAAAGGTGACTTTATAAAAAACATGCGGGGCAGTCTTTGGGGACTGCCGATAGAAATGAAAACTAAGTAACTTGTGTATTGTATCGTCGAGCTATTAGATTATTATTTTTGGTTTGTAAAGAAGTGTTAATGAACAATTTAATTGTATATTTATAATGTATACTAATAACGCACGGAGGCATATCTATGTGTACATATATATACAGTATACATATAGCTCATGAGAAGCGTGCGGTGACGATGACGCGAGTTTCACGCTTTTTGTTCACCCAAAAAGTGCTCAAATAAATTGGTTTTCTTTCTTTCTTCTTTCAACGCGCCTAAAGAAGTTATCACTTAAAAAAAGAAAAATAACAAATAGTTGAATGCCTTCACGGTGACAAAAGGTGGCCAGCTCAGCATAATGCTGTATTATGGGCGAACCGCAACACAGTGCTGGTCTTCAGTAGCCCCCCAAATAACCACCTACATAAATCATCAAAGACTAGCAATGAATCATCCCTTTCAGGTGTTTTATTCCTGCAATAACGTCATAAGAAACTTCCTTGTAAATACTAAACGTTTTCGGTCCCATCTTATACAAACTACCGAAAATTAGGAAACTAACATACGTAAGTGTGATTCCGTTTTAGGCCTTGGATCATCTCTAAAACTGCCACTTCCCCGAAGCATCCCCTAGGATATTGTTAATGTATTTTTTAGACTGGAAAACCTAAATATCGAAGCCCATCAAATCTTTTCCGTTTTCGACAATTACACTACACACTTTACGATTATTGCCCGAATGTAATAAAGAAAATAATTGCCGATATTAAGGTCAGTTGCGACGTTTTTTTAAACATACATTGAATTTCTGAATAAAAAATTTAAGAAATAATTATATGAGGTTTATTTCGCAATGACGGTTGACTTTAGATAAACGAATTGTAGTGAAACCATAGGATTAATAATTGTTTAGTCAAATGTCTTTCTTATTGTGTATAAGAAAGACATTTTAATTTTCGATGTTGAACCGATACTGTAAAATGAGATTTTCCTCGTTTTTTAAAGACGGTTAATAAAAATTAAATAAATTAAAGTAAAATTTGAATTGTGTGACCTCTACTTATTAACAAAAATATTGAGATATAATCGAGAGTTACAACATCTCTCGTAAATTTACATTCTATTCACGTATAAGACAACGTACATTATACAATAAATGGCGCAGCTCTTATCATCAGGCGAGCGACCTGCTCGTCTCATCATTTAAACTAACAAAAAAAAATACAAGATGCTTGCGTAGTTTGGGTCCCATTCTAAAATATCCCAAATCCTCCTCCCCTTCCCAATCCCTTTATGATCCCTTTCATTTATGGTCGGCAACGCGCCCATACATGGGCGGTGGAGATCACTTACCATCAGGTGACCCACTTGCTCGTTTGCCGGCCTACGCTATACAAAAAATTATATATAAGAAGATGAAAATTAAAGTAGAATGTATTCTTTTAAAGGCATATTATACAATGAAACATATATTATTTAATAATTGGCAATCTTATTTAGACTGAGGAAAAAAAAGGAAAGAAGCATAAAACATTTTTTTCGCTCTCAAATCGTGGCGAATTCAGAATCAGGGTTACAAAACAGCTGTTGGTGCCTCGAAACAATTCTAGCATTGACATAATATCTAAACATATATCATCCAGTTCCCGCGGGTGCCATCGGAACCTGGGGATAGCTACTAAAAAATATAAGGCCATAAGAGTAATTGACCGGCGATAATCATAAAAAATATAACGATAACGCGGCAATTCCACGTGACTGTGTATTGCCATAAATACACCCGTACCCCTATAAATGTGTATTTATGTAAATGCATAATGATGGAAACCTATCGACGTTATGATGCTATCAATTACCCAAAGAAAGAGTTTTTAGAGTGGTAGAGCCACGCTGTAGACAGTTCTGTCTACAGGGCTCGTCCGGGTCGTTACCACTGTCTCACAGAAAACCGGCGTAAAGTAGCAGCTTGCTCCTGCGTTTCGTACGTTGAGTGAGATATCCGGAGGCCCAAATTCCCCTCCCCTTTCCAATCCTTAACTTATCCCTTTCCTTTAAGGTTGGCACCGCGCCCATGATTATTTTAGTATTGTGGGCGTACATGGGCGGTGGAGATCACTTACCACCAGGTGACCCACATGCTCGTTTGCCGGCCTATACTATAAAAAAAGGTGATGAATTATTTTATGGATAATATATTTGATAGCAGAAGAATTTGTAGCAGTGATAGCTTACCGGGGAGTGGTATGGACTGTCGAGACGAAAGTCGCAGGTTCGAAACCAGCCCCGAGTGCATACACCTCTGACTTTTCTAAGTTATGTGTGTATTAATTGTTAATTATCACTTGTTTTAACGGTGAAGGAAACAACGCGAGGAAACCTGCATACCTGAGAAGTTCTTATAAGAATTTCGACTGGTGGTGGACTAAGGCCTAACCACTCTCATTTTGTCCAGGAGGTCCCCGTGCCCAGCAGTGGAACGTATATAATACAGGGCTAGTATTATTATTATTATTTATATTTGATAGCATTGGACCGCAGAGTAACAAAGATAAGATTCCCTGAAGAGCCTGAGAATTTTTTCTGTGTTCAGTTTGATAAGAAAACGGGTTAGACAGTATTTTTCTTACGCAGTCACATCTGTAATCTCCGAAAGGGTAGGCAAAGGCTCGCCCCCTATCACATCATGGGACGGAGATACGCTCGGTCACATTTCGATGTGTACTGGTTACACCTCTGCCTACCCCTTCGAGGATTACAGGCGTGAGTGTGTATGTATGTATATTTGGAACTTTATAAAAGCAAATATTATTGAAATATGTGGTGAAACATTTTTTTATGGTATAGGCCGGCAAACGTGCAAGTGGGTCACATGATGGAAAGTAATCAGCACCGCCTATGTACGCCCACAATACAAAAAAATTATAGGCGCATTGCGGGCCTTAAAGGACAGGGATTGGGAAAGGGAGGGAGATTTGGGCATCCGGATATCCACTCACCGTACGAAACGCAGCAGCAAGCTGCTATTTTACGTCCGTTACTTTACGTCGGTCTTTTGTGAGACAGTGAGCTCGTCCAAGTGTAGTTCCAAGTAGTGTTCAAACATGATTATGGCACACATAAAATAGGGTATTTATATAGAAAATATTACCCGTTACGTACACGTATTCACGTACAACACACGGCAGTCTCCATGACAGCCACACACCATTATTTTTTAAACTCCATACATAACTCCCAGTATTTAGATACTGGTAGTGTAAAACTGGAAAGCTGAAGATTTATAATACATAGTTGTGAAGGCTCGTCGGACGAGGTTACAAGAAGATGGGAATTCATTATTCAATGCACAAAACGCCGTTTCCGCGGACCCTCCTCCTGCCCCCCTTCAACCCCGAGTCGCACGAACTCTCTCACAACTTATATGACTTTACGCGCTGCAGTCTGTATTAATACTTGGTTTTTATTGAATTAATTACAATTATTTATGAGTGGTATAGCCACGCTGTAGTCTACAGTAAGAATAGGCCGGCTCGACCGAGGCAGTACCACTCACAGAAAACTAGTGATGGCAGTTCATTATTGCGTTTCGTACAATAAATGTGATTTCCGGGGGCACAAAAGCCCTTCTAAATCTCCATTCCATTTTTTTAAGTCAGCAACGCACACATTGGTGTTGGATATCACTTAAAATAAGGGTTTTTTTATTAGCTTGAGTGACGAAATAAGCGGGTCGCTCGCCTGATGGTAAGCGCCACGCCTGCCCATAAACAGAAGCGACACCACACAGAACTTTGAACTACAAACCACTCCATGGCCTTGGACTGCGCTCGTCACCCCGAGACATAAGATGTTAAGTCTTATAATGCCTAGTAGTTTCGCTGGCTTGAATGTCCTTCACACTGAAACACAACACTGCTGATTGACGCCAGAAATAGACAAAGCGGTGGTACCAACCCAGACGGCCTCTCGCATACGCGGGACCTACCACCTTGTAAATAAAATCAGGTGACCCACTTGCTCGTTTGACAGCCTCTGCTGTAATAACTCAATGTGCGTACGGATGCGTTACACTGACCCGACACTAACCTAATCATTAAATGCAGCCAAAACTGACCACTTACACATCTGATACAACTAATGTCGGTGGATTGCGCTATTAAATTTGATCACTCGCTTATCTTTTGCATTAGCGTGCAGATACAGGCAAGTACAAGTGTAAAACGGGCTGTACGTACTCATGTATTAATACATGTCTAGATGGAGAGTTAAGGGGGTAAGCTGTAAGACTAAATATAGCCGGTTTAGGGTTCCATACCCAACGTACAAATATTGTTACTAATGTAAAATGAAAAGACGACAAATAAATAATTTAGTGTAATTGCCTAGTGTATTTTGATGATGCTATGTATTAGTTGATATGATTTCTATACATACGTTTCTTTATTTTGTACTGACTTGTCATTTAAAGCGCTATTTTAATTGCCTACATGATTAATAAACTATTTCATTTCATTTCAACGAGTGCTAAGGGAAACATTTAAGTGAGATGGCACGAAATCATCGGTGATCGAATCTGACTTTCAGACTTCGTTTTTTTAGTAACTTAGTTAAGCATGACTACTTTTAGGTTCTTAATAATAAATTACAATCCAGTCTATAAGACAGTAATATTATTCTAACTTCATTTTCTGCGTGTTAAGTTTATTTAAACTAAGAATAATGTCCTTGGTAAACTACCTAAAACATTTTTTTTATTGGCTTGAATGATGATCGTTTGCTTGAAGGTAAGCGCGATCAAGCGCCTGCACATAAATTACAAATCAACGCATGGCATTGGTTGTGTTCGTCACACCGAGACATAAGTTGTTAAGTCTCATAATGTCTAGTAATTTCATAATACCTAGTACACACGGAATGGAGTTATTTTTCTAAATTAAATAATATGACAGAATGGATTATTTTTTTAAGTTATATCTTCTTCATCCGGCCCTTATCCCACTGGTAGGGGGGTCGGCGCAACATGCTTTTTAACACTTGTTACAAAAAGATTTGGCCTGTAGTTTTTAGGACCGGCTGCCTGCCTGACGTCAACCCCTCTGGGGAAATTTTTATCAATGGAATTAAATATATGACAGAATGGAATAAGGCATTTTTCCATAGTTTCTTCAATTAACTTAACTAAATAAATGTCAGATATTAATAATTGTTTCTCCAAGGATTACCTAATTCATATGTAAGTCTCTCTAATCAGGCACAAACGCAAATGGAACTATGTAGTTTACAACAGAATCGAAGCACGGTATCTATACTTGTAATAAAAGGTAGAAGCGTATGGCGTAGATTTGCTCTCGTTGCGATTTTACTGCGTAAACAAAATAGCATTAGCTATTTAATGCCGTATTTAGTGGTGGGCTCTATTTACGTTGCACTATTTGAGTGTAGGGCTCTTCCGCGATTGCATTACCGTCAACGTCTAAGAGAAGCACGATTTTTTTATAACAAAGGCGACAAACGGACAAGTGAGTCATCTGATGGTAAGTGATCTCCAAGGCCCATAAACACCTACAATGTCAGAAGGACCGTTGCCGCGTTGGCGGCCATTATTGAAACGCATGAGGATTGGGGATTCTCTAAGTCTCAATAAATCCAGAAATCGCCGATCCTACTGCGAGTGGGATAAGGGTAAGTGAAGAAGAAGAAGATAAATTCAAACTAGCATTATATTCTGTACCGCATTGTAATAAATTACTTAGTGGATAATGGTTTTTATGTAATGCTACCAAATGTTATAACATATTATTTCTTTTTTTTGTTTAATGGCTTCGCATTACCAGGTATATAGCCAATGACAAATATATTTATAATATATTTTCAAGTATTCACAAGAACGATGAAATACTGGTTTGGTTGGTTTCAAAGTCTTTGTTGGAGTTTTGGTGTAAATTCCTTCCAGTACGATGCTTCATAGGCGATTTTCTCCAAGTGGATAGAACAATCAAAATCGATCAATACTAGGCATGCCTTTTAAGTTCTGTCGTTTCTATATTTCCCGGCAATTTTGAATTTGGAACTGTTCTATATTCGAATGTGTTTAAATTTTGAATCTCAAAACAGTTGAAAGTATTAGGATTAATGCTATTGTTTAGTCACAGTGTCGATTGGAATTTGTCAGGCTACGTACGAAAATGAATTTTTCTAAGGAAAATGTTCGTGCAATCATTTTATACAAGTTTAGAAGAGGCCTGACACGGCTTCAGTGTTTTGAAGAGCTAACATCTGTGTTCAGTGATGAAGCCCCATGCCTGCGGACTGTCGAACGCTGGTATTTAGAATTCCAGCGTGGACATACTAGTGTTAGTGACAAATCTCGCGAAGGACGCCCAAAATCCGCCTTCACTGAAGATAACATCATTGCTGTGAGACAACTAATTCTCGAAGATCGTCATGTGACATATCGAGAGATAGAGGCTCTATTAGGCATCTCAGGGACAACCATTCAGAAGATCTTGCATAAAGCGCTTGGTGTGAGAAAGCTAGTTTGCCGTTGGATACCGCATCTGCTTTCCAACGATCACAAGGCGGCCCGCGTCAGATAGTGTAAGAAAACTCTGTAAAGGTTCAACCGAGGAGAGTCAAATCACGTATACGACATCATCAGTGGTGACGAATCTTGGATCTATGCCTACGATCCGGATTCCAAACAACAATCTACAATCTGGGTCTTTCAAGACGAGCCAAAGCCGACTAAAGTTGTTCGTTCTCGAAACACTTCAAAGAAGATGGTGGCCACGTTCGTTGGAGAAACCAGCCATGTTGCGATTATTGCACTTGAAGAACGGTTAACGCAGAGTGGTATACCACAGTTTGTTTACCACAAGTCATCGCCGAACTTCGAAAATCTAACTCAAATCGACGCATCATCCTGCACCACGACAACGCAAGCTCACACAGCGCTCGTCAAACGTTTGAGTATTTGAAGCGGGAAATAGTAGAAATTCTTGACCATCCTCTATACAGTGCTGACCTAAGCCCTAACGATTTCTTTACATTTCCTAAAATTAAGAAGTCTTCGTGGTCAAAGGTTCCAGTCCGGTGAAGAAGCAGTCGACGCTTTCAAGTCAGTCATTTTGAACACCCCCACTTTAGAGTGGAATAAATGTTATAATAACTGGTTTGAGCGAATGGAAAAGTGTGTAACGTAATTATTTGTTATCCCAAATAAATAAATACACCCAACAGTCACACACATAGTCCTGACCCCACACTAGGTAAACCTGTATCGTGGGTATCAGGAACTACGAGGGACTAGCGGTCCCACAACACCCAGACCCAAGACAAATATTTGTGAATCAGACAAACATTTGTCTAGGTGCGGGAATCGAACCCACGGCCTCACGCTTCGCAACCGGCTACTCGCCTACTTGCATTTCGTAAATAATTTTTATTTACGAAATGCAACTTCACATTGGTTTTCTGTATAGCAGTGGTACCAAGCCAGTCGAACCGGCTCTTTCATCCTATAGAACCAAAGACTAATGTATGCCATACTAGACGTGCTGTTTAGAAGTAAAATTGCGTCACATAAGCGTGACTTTGACAGCTCACAAACAAGGAGCGCGATACGGGTTCTAGTTAAGAGTAAGCGAGATGGTAATATTGGGTTACGGTCAATTGACCGCGTCTTAGTGGTACAATTTCTATGTACAGAACTGTCCAAAGCACAGCTCTCATTCCCAAAACTAAAACGTATGTAATTAAAAAACATAACTCCTTCTGGCGTAGTTTTGTAGAAATACAATCTTGAATCGGTTGAATGGTCATTCAACTCATAAAAATGTATTGTTTTGACGTCTAACACCAATTCCACTGACAATGACTTAAAACAACCCATAAATAACAAATAAACGTGAAATATTCGTGTTTAAAATGGCCAAATATCCCGACAGGCGATCCGTAATGTATCCATTCGATAGAAAGCTTTGACCTAAATGCGTGTACGCATACGAACTCGCCATGTTTGACGCACGTGTTCAAACTAGCCTGTAACTCCGAGGGTAGTGAACCAATGGTAAATTGGATAATTCCTGTCGTGAATACGGTTTTTTATATCATTGACCGGCAAACGAGCAAGTGGGTCACCTGATGGTAAATCATCTCCACCGCCCATCTACAATACCTGAAGAAATGTTTGTGTGATCCACAAATATTTGTTTCGGGTCTGGGTGTTGTGGGACCGCAAGTCCCTCGTTGTTCCCTTCCCTTGTGTGACTGTTGGGTGTGTGTGTAATCATGGACGTGTTGCCGACTTTAAAGGAAAAGGATTTAGAAGGGGAGCTTTGGGCCTCCAGATATGTGACCCACCGTACAAAAGGCAGCAGCAAGCCGCTACTTTATGTCGGGATTCTGTAAGACAGTGGTAACGATCCGGTCGAGCCGCCCCATTCGTACTGTAGACACAACTGTCTACAGCTTGGCTCTCCTTCTCAAATCAAGTCTTAGAAGAATATCAACTCATTAAAACGCACATCGAAAGAAAATCGATTTATCTCCACTTTGCTTTGTTTACATTCATACCAATAAGTTTGAAGTGTATCTTTTGTTTTTCAATTTATTGCCAATATTGCTCGATGGATCACTCGGAAAAATATATGGCATAATGGGCGTCAAATTTTGAATGATAACTAAATATATATGCAGTCAAACCTGTAATCCCCGCAGGGGTAGGCAGAGGTGTAACCAGTACAACCACATTTCGCCGAGCGTATCTCCGTCCCACGATGTGATATAGGCGAGGCTATCGCCATACCGGACACAAATTCCAGACTCCGGGCTGATACTGAGCATTTTGACCCGAGACCTCAGCGTTAGCTTAATGGTAACGCGTATGCATTACAACTGCGCCACCGAGGCAGAGATGTGGATGCAGGAATGTATGTATAAGTATACATTATGGTCAAAGAATGTTTAAAGGTTTGATAGTTTCAAATAATCGATAAATATTTAAAAAGTATTATGAAGTAAGGTCCATATCTATGGGTGTATCTCAATGAATACAAAACTGATAAATATTAGATAGTTTAATAGGAAGTTTCCAAACTTTGAGTTTGGCCCCTGTTGTTATTGTTCCTGTTTGGACACTCCCGAGAGACCTCAAGTTTCGAACCAACTTCAAAAAAGAAGGTGGTTCTCATTTCGCCGCGATTTTTGCTTTTTTAATGTATACACAGATTTCTCCGCCAATTGTGGACCGATTTTGTTGGTTTTTGAGAGCTTGACAAAATATTCAATATTCATATACTTTATTTATCGCCTCCTTAGTATAGCATACTTAGCATACTGAAGCTGAGAATAGTAAGGTCTTGGGTTCAATTCCCAGATTGAGCAATCACAATTTGTGTTCGACTGTTCAATTCAAAAATCACACATGAATTATAATAATAATCATTTATTTCAGACCAATATGTCCACATTATAATTATAAATTATACAAAACTACTTATTTATAATATTAATAATTTTATTATAAAAGTAGTCAATTAAGTTAAAAATGTAATTCATACATACATTATTATTCAGAAACGATTTAAATGTTAGACTTTTTGAATTATCATTACAGATGGTATATTACAAATTTACTTTATTAAATTTAATTGGGCGGGATTGGAATTTGTACCCGGTATGGCGATGGGCTCCCCGCTATCAAATCATGGGATGGAAATTAGCGTGGCGAAATGTGAGCCCACGTAATTGCAGTTCTGCCTACCCCTTCTAAGATAAATGCGTGAGCTAATGTTTTTTTTTTACCTGGAAATCACACCTAAGTTTCTAAACTGCACCTGATGTTAACTACAGTACAGTCTAAATATTACATTATAATGTATATCGCTGAGAGACGTTAAATTCCTCGACGATCGTCATTTTTATGCTGGCTTAAAGTTACTGGATCTACAACGGCTGACCCCGGAACATCCACGGGTGTTTGATATCCAGTCGGGTATAAATGTACCGGGTAACCAGCAAAATTCCTTGATATTGATTTCGAGTTATTTTTTTAATATACAACGTGTTACAGAAACGTGTGGTCATGTTTTAGGATCTTTACACACTCCTTACAATAAGTATCTATGAACAGGATCATTTCAAAACCGAAACCTCCTAAAATTTTACGTTAATTTTAATGACCCGGTCACCCGAAAATTCTATCTACCGCCAATAATACTATGACAAAGTCGAAGTTAACTAAGGAATTCAAACATAGCGTATCGAAATAATATAACAGTTGTGTTGGCAACACCAGCACACTTTTATAGCAGGCAACAGCCATCGAAACTAATGCCAAGTTCGTTCCATACATAATTCTTTCCACAGCGGCTCACTTATTCCTACCAATGTTACACCAAACGCTTATTTATTTACCCCACTTGGCTATATTTATCATTATTTATTCGAGATCGACCATTCCGGGCATCGTTAGCGAGTTTTGCTAGTAAAAAATAGGTGTTGCTAGTGTTAAAAATAGTGCACGCAGTGATGGATACACTTATGGATGAGGAAGCCGAAATAAATAGCGTTTCGTGGGTAATTTGTTACTATCTATCGTGTATTGATATTTTATAAACATGTATTCATGTATATTTGTGTAACGTGACGCATGCGCTTACTACTACTACTAAAATTAAACGCCAAAGGTGTGCCTATTTTTTCACTTTATTTCGAGATCTCGTGCTTTAAATATAGCCGGCATGCGCAGACTCTCTGGCAGATGTAGACAATGGCGCAGCCCGGTCGCCTCCGCTAAATGTATTATACTTTCTTTTTTACTAGAGTTATAGGCATTACGAGTTACGACCTTTGCTTTTTCAGTGTTGAAAGGTAATAAAAATTGATTAGTATGCGTATTTATATTTAATCGAAACTATTATATTGTGAAATAAACATTGAGCTGCTTTCTATTCAGTTTCACAATATCTAAATTACATTTTAGAAAATAAATAATCATTAATACAAATTAATGTGTCATCCATTCAAAAATCAACGTGTGTTACTCAACCCGCAGAATGATAAAATGAATCACGATTCCGAATCCCCCAAAATAATCCCAACAATTAAAAGACGTAACAAATGAGTCCCATTATACTACACAGTTGTTAAACTTGTAAGATGGATGTAACGACAGTGTCGTGGCAGCACATTCACAAAATACGCTTCAACGCGTTTGGCTAATGAAGTAACATTTTGCGTTCGACATGTCATTTTATTTTAATAGGTATTTCATGTTACCTTTTAGTGACTTCTTCTTAGGTAAAAGACTTGATGAAAAGTTAAGATCCAGTAGAAGTTATATGTGTAAAGTTTAAAACAACGACTATTTTTTACGTTTATGGCATGCTATGCTATGATTTTAAAAGTTATATACGAATAGGATAATGATTAATATGTGAAGTTTGAATGGAATAGCAATTGTCATAACCAAAGACTTTAATGTATACTGCTAGACGGGCTGTTTAGAAGTAAAATTGCTTCACGTAACGCGGGTGTTTGACAGCTCACAAACAGGGAGCGCGATAGGGGTTCTAGTTGAGAGTAAGCGAGGTGGTAATATTGAGTTACGGTCAATTGACCGCAACTTGGTGGTACAATTTCTATGTCCCGCGCAGTTTGTCTAGTAGTATACATTAAAGTCTTTGGTCGTAACACGTTGATGTTACGTTCTGCGCCAACTAATGAGGATATTTTGTCAGATTTTTACTTATCTTGTTTGTTAACTGTAGGTAGTTAATAAACAAGACTTACTACCATCGAAATAAGGTGACAAGAACAGTAACTCAATCAAAAAAAAAACACCACCAAAACTCTGTGCAAGAGGGCGGGGCTATAAAAGTCAGTGCAGCTCGTTTATTCATCAAAACATAAATATTGATTCATGATCTCTAGTTGACACTTAATACGTCTATTTTTTGCGCGATGCAGAACATTGTATCTCGATTTTTTTTTTTTTTTTTTTTACTAGCCCTTTATTATATACGTCCCACTGCTGGGCACGGGCCTCCTCTACTGAATGAGAGGGGTTAGGCCTTAGTCTACCACACTGGCCTAATGTGGGTTGGTAGACTTCACATACCTTCGAAATTCTTATGAAGAACTTCTCAGGTATGCAGGTTTCCTCACGATGTTTTTCCTTCACCGTTAAAGCAAGTGATAATTGACAATTAATATACACATAACTTAGAAAAGTCAGAGGTGTATGCACTTGGGGCTGGTTTCGAACTTGCGTCTTTCGTCTCGACAGTCCGTACCACTCCCCGCTGAGCTATCACTGCTATCCCTCGATTTAGAAATTTAATATTTAGACACTATTTTTTATGAAATAAAGTTGATTTTGAATGTTCATTCATTTTTGTTGCGTGTATGAGTGTTACGTGTACCTTTTCATGTGTAAGTAAGTGGAGCCGTATTTTTGGCAGATTCATATGATAGTTACGTCCTAATCATCTTATTTCGATGCTTACTATATTCTCTGATAACACTTAAAACACATTATGTCTATACGCGTCCCAACGCAGCGGCACAGCAGCGCGGCAGCGAAGTGACGATATGATGCTTCTAAATCCATCTTCATTCAACTAATGAGGCATTTATAAATACGTTTGCACCTTTACTAACCGGCTGATTATCGTAAAACTATATTTTTATGTTCACATAAATGTTTCTAATAGTTTTTATTGGAATGTTTTGTTAAATAAAACGTCAGAGTGAAGAATTAAGCTAATCGAGATGTCCTGAAAACTGAACAGAACAACTAAAACTAAGATTTAAACCTAGAGAAACTATTTATCATACGCACTCACGCCTGTAATCCCCGAAGGGGTAGGCAGAGGTGTAACCAGTACACCCACATTTCGCCGAGCGTGTCTTCGGCCCACGATGTGATAGGGGGCGAGCCTATCGCCATACCGGGCCCAAATTCCAGACTCCGGGCTGATACTGAGCATTTCGTAATAGAAAAACCCAATACCTCTTTACCCGACCCGGGGATCGAACCCGAGACCTCAGCGTTGGCCTCAATCGTAACGCGTACGCATTACAACTGCGCCACCGAGGCAGAAACTATTTAGTTAAGAATAAATTATAGTACACTTACATGGCCATTAATATTATTTAAAAAACCTTAACTGATGCCTCCTAGATCATTTGTCGTAGATGGAACCTAGCTATATACTATATATAAACATATACTACATCACAAATTCTTTTTTTAATAGCCCTGTATTATACACTTCCTACTGCAAGGGTCTCCTCTACTGAATGAGAGGGGTTAGGCCCTATCCACCACTCTGGCCTAATGCATGTTGGCATACTTTCGAAATTCTTATAGAGAACTTCTCAGGTTTGCAGGTTTCAACATGATGTTTCCTTCACCGTTAATAATATGTTTTTCTTCCTTTAGCAAGCAATAATTAATAATGAATACATAGGTACGTAACATGGAAAAGTCAGTGGTGCATTCACTTGAGGCTGGTTTCGAACTTGCGACTTACGTCTCGACAGTCCGTACCGCTCTCTGCTGAGCTAACACTGCTTTATCGCTTTGCTTACTTGATCACAAATTCTAAAAGACTTACATCACCCATAAACATGAAATTTTTCTACTAATAATCCATTAAAAAAAACCAAGTGAGTGGGTGATTAAATATTTGTATAAAAATCATCCAGAATTAAAAATAATTAAATGTTATTTGCTATTTAACTAATAAATTATCGCAACCCGAAGTCTCGGCATAGCATCCATTTAAAAAATAACAGTAAATTCAATATGGTGTCTTCATTCGATAACTCAGTATTTCTGCTTCATTTCAAACATTATTATTTCTACTAGCAACTGTCTGTTGTATTAAAAGAAACGAAACCTTATTTAATGATCTGTTTAAAACACGAAGTTTTAAATATCTCCCCGTATTTATTACACGCTTCCACGTTACGTATTCAAGTATTATGTTACAAACTACAACGTCATAGCACGTGATGTAAACAATAAAATGCTACCAAAAAAACAATTGGACTTTGCTGTCATGAAAAAAATATTAACGATTAAAATTTGTTATGCTTATGCTAAAATAAAATCTAATCTATCTATCTATCTCTTTTCATAAAATGGGGCTAATAAATGATGACAAAGAAGGTGAAAAGATATTTATTATAGGCATAGACTGTGGTGATAGGATGCTTATGATTCCAAAATGGAACTCAAGAAAATTAAGAATAAACCGAGCCTAGGTTACGTTAGTTGTATATCCCCAGAATTACAAGTTATTATGCAAGTGGCCATTTTTAAGTATAGTAGTCCCTCGAAAAAGGTGATAGCTAAAGCCACACAGTATTAATTTACACGTATCAAATACAGATTTAACGAAGTTTAAAAGCTGTAAAGTTTTGAATAAACAAACTCGCAAAAATAGCAAACATATATCATAAATATTGGCTTATTAGGTTGGTAATATTGGTGTTTTGAAAAATGGGTCATATCTGCTACAGGTGATGCGGAAACGAAACTACAGCCGCGTGACGTGGGCCAGACGCGATCCATCAAGTGGCGCGAAACTATAAAAATGAATGAGCTAAAGAATGAGTAATTGAATGCTTTCAAATTTGACAATAAATCTTTAATCAACAGTGTAAATTGATACAGTTTGTAGCACAATCAATAAATTAAGAAGTTTCTGAAAAAATAAACGCAAATAAATCGCTGAAATAAAACTGCGCGTGAGATTTAGAACGCAATTTTTTCACACGGTCAAATTAATGGAAATCTATCGGTCAGCATTCAACAATAACGTCGACTAATATTATTAAAATTTACAAGACACAAAACAACGTCCATTTCTCGGAAACAGAGAGATGTGTGCGTTCGAATGTCACAAATCCACACGATGTATCTGCTGGAAAAATTGGACCATCGCGTCGCTTCGCGTCGTAACCCGCTCGACCGTCAGACGTTCCGACTTATACGCACTGTTTGCGCAATCGAGAAATTATTTCACCCATCGATCAGCGCAGCATAAACGCGGCATATAATTCCGACTTCAATTTATAAATACTTACAAACTTCCTACACGCCGAAATAGCCTGTCTGCCGATCATTTCCACCTAACGGTATCACGGATTCACTCTGCAGTCGGCAACGCTATAGACTCTATCAATGTTACTGCCGTAAAAATAATAAACTATTCATTTGTTGATTAGATTTACGATTGTAAATAATTGTAATGTGCGTAACAGGTGAAGTTTTACCTAAACTCAAGGACACACGGCGTCTGGCTTCTTTATCTTTATCGTATGGCGCTCGAGTTTATTTAACGTTTGTTATTACAGTTGGAAGTGTTAAGGTTGGTAGAGACATGAATCGGTACCAGGAAAACATTAACATTGACAACGGTGAGGTAAAAAATTGCAAACAAATCAGTAGTCAATCGCTAGTGCGGGCGCGGGCGCCGAGGCTGCCCGACCGCCTCAACGGTAGGACTTGTTAATACGTAGCACCGTGTACGCGTCAGCAAATATATTTGTTGGCGTTCTTGATACATATAACATTCACGGAGAATATAATGGAGGCGTTTGCACGTGGAATAGCATTGTAATTTTTCACCGTCAATTCCCGAAATGTACGTTAAGACTAGGATTGCGTCAAAAGAAGCTTAGAAATGGTCCCGATGACGTTCAAAGAGTAAGATTGTTTCATTTACGATTTTACAATCGTCTCATCGATACTGTAGCAGCTATTTTCAATTGTGGATTGATAGCCTCGGCGGCGCAGTTGTAATGCGTACGCGTTACGACTGAGGCTAACGCTGAGGTCTCGGGTTCGATCCCCATGCCCGGTAAAAGTTATATTGGGTTTTTCTATTACGAAATGATCAGTATCAGCCTGGAGTCTGGAATTGTGCCTGGTATGGCGATAGGCTAGCACACATCATCCTATCACATCGTGGGACGGAGATCCGCTTCCCCTTCGGGGATTACAGGAGTGAGTGCGCATGAAGATTGATAGGTCCATAGATAAGACTTGCTGGTTAATAAAAAGTTATATATAGATTGAACCTACGTCTATAGAATAATTTCTCAAGTAAATAAGTATCATTAGTATATTATAAGTATTTAACTATTATTAATTTATTTTTATATCAACAATCGATTTTACCTTTTAAGATCAAAACGAAGACTCGTTTTACAATTGTGCAATGCGAATAAAAAAGCAATTAGAAAACAAAGAAAACTAAAATCAAATGGCAACAAATCAATCAAAACCGCGTCTACGACCGCCATGTTGGTTTTGAAATGTCACGTTAACTTGAATATCCAAGGACCAAACTCGTTTTTTAGTTTAAAAAACACAATGGTAAGTAGTTTATTGGATTTATTTTAACATAAGGTCACGCCTTTATGCCCTAAAAGGGTAAGCAGAGGCACAAATAGTGTACCCACGGTTTGCCGAGCTTATTTCTACCTCATGATGTGATAGAGAACGAGCGTGTGCGGTGTTCGTTCATAAATTTTTGTTGCGTGTCCGAGTGTTACGTGTGATTTTACCTTTGCATATGTAAGTAAGTGGAGCCGTATTTTTTGCAGATTCATATGAAACTTATCGTTCTAGTTATCTTATTTCGATGATTTCACCATAATTTTCAAACGACTAAATCGATTTAGATATGTCATTTAAATTCTTAACCTTTTCTCTGGCTTCGTAGGATAGATGTTTTTGGGAAAGTTGTGTTCTTTAATAATGTTTTTGTTCCAAAATATACCACCGGGACTTAGGTATAATACTAGTATTGAAACCGACGTGATATCGCACATCCCGTGTACTATTGAATAGATATTACTGGAATCCGTCGACGGTTGGGGCCTACCTCTTTACCTACTTAGTAACGCTTATATTTTATCATTTGGGGAACCATCTTACATAAACTCAAATATGACCTATTTTTAACCGACTTAAAAAAGGCAGAAGTTATAAATTCGTAGTTGCGCCCTAGGCTTGTTTCACAATTATTTTCAGCAACGGCAGAACAAGTTTTAAACTTCATAAATGAAAATGAAAACCTAATAGACTTCCAATTTTACATACATAGATTCACGCCTGTTTTCTATATGGGTTGGCAGAGACACATTCATCATACATGTACGCTGGTTTAGGGTACTTCTGAACTTGTTTTCCTCGAGAGTATTTTTTTGCAGAGGGCGGCAAACGAGCAAGTGGGTCACCTGATGGTAACTTCCACGGCCCAAGAACGCCTACAATATTAGAAGAATCATGGACTCGTTGGGCTTCCGGATATCTCCCTCGCCGTACGAAACACAAGCTGTCACTTTACGTCCGTCTTCTGTGAGACAGTGGTAAAAACCCAATCGAGCCGGCCCATTAGATAGTTTTGTCTACAGCATGAAGTGGTACAGTGGTAGAGCCACTCGCAAACTCCGACTTGATCTGAGAAAATTCGCCAAGGTCTTCCCCTCCCAACTGTAAACACAATTCGAGTTTTATCCTTTTCAATTTCCCATTCAAAGTGATCTAATTTGCGTCTTGGTTCTCTGGCCAACGTTCTAGTAGCATTCGTTTAAAATGAATATTGTGTGCATAAGGCCCAACCTGATTTCTAAAATTGGGTTAATTTTGCCAATGTTGACAGGCAGCTACTGAAGATCGGAGTAGTCGATACGACGCGATATCATTCTCAAGTGGCATTGTGTTTAAACCTCTCGGCCCTGAACCTTGGCGGCTGCCTTTAATGCTAATATTACGTATTGCATAATATTAAAGAGACACCGCCATCACGTTTTTTCTTATAAAACTGAATGGCGAGCAAGTCGCTCGCCTGATAGCAAGCGCCATGCCGCCCTAGTGTGAGTTATTCGATAGCTGTCACGTCATTCGTATTCATGAAAAGTTTTGCAGTTGGTTTTATTTTCCGTTCCAATGTTTTTTTATTTGCTTGAGTGACTAAACGAGCAGGTCGCTCGCCTGATGTTAAACGTCACTCCTGCCCATAAATAGAAGCACGCAGAACTCTGAATTACAGAAAACTGCATGGCAATGAACTGCGCTCGTCATCTCGAGACATGGGATGTTATGTCTCATAATGCCCAGTGATTTCTTTAGCTTTAAGGTCCTTCAAACCGGAACACTACGGTGCATACACAATGCTGCTTGGTAGGAAAATAATAAAAACTTATTGGATAAATTAAGTTGCAATAGTTTATGAAAAACTTGTGGAGAACTGTACAAGTTATAAGTAATTCTAGACTACAGTATTGTAGCTAATGCATTTGCTGATGTTAATTCTTTTTCATTTAGAACTCCATTAATAGGATGAAATATTAGTTTGAAATTAATGAAACTAATATAGAATCACCTTTTCTTTCCTTTGAAGTAGGCAACCAATCATGAATATGACTCTTCTGGTATAATTAGTGTTCATGGTCGGTAGAGATCCCTCACTCAGTGGGTCACCATCAGGTGACCCACTTGCTCGTTTATAGCCCTCTGTTATCAAAAGCTTCTGCTGAGGGTTATGTTTTAGGACTTATGGGGTTTGCACATTTTTAACCCTGTCTTCGCATAATACAACAAATTGTCCAACAATAATCATTCAAGAGTCTCGAAGACTTAAAACCAGTCAAGTACAAGTGTCGGGCTAGTGTATCGAAGATCCCGAACCCACAATCTGAATGTCTTACTTTCTCCGTATTTTTTTTAAGTTTGTTAGCATACACGCCATAATAACGTATGTTTTGTAAAAAAATCTGCCGGCCACCTATTGCGGTGTCTGCCTTATAAAAGCAGGACAGACAGACAGACAGCATAGGCTCCGTAACTGTAATAGAATTCCGTTGGTACCCTTTTGATACGGAACCCTAAAAGGCAGACAAATTACTCTTGATACAGAACGCGTGGCAGTAATCATTGTCGACTCTACCATCATTTGTTGGAGTTTGTCTTTGAAAATGTACAGAATTTTAATACATTTAGAGACCACATAAACTTAAAATTCCCTTTTAAATCAGTTCGTCATTAAACATTTCCTTATTTAAGAGAAGCCACTAAATTAGGCAAGAATCTCATATATGTATCATACGTGTTCAGGGATGGATCCAGAATGGGTTATATGATTAATTCCCCTTCCCTGAGACATGTAAAACCCGATGTTTCTTTGGAACATTTACTCTATTTACATCGAAATAAGATAACTAGGACGATAACTGTCATATGAATCTGCCATTCAAAGGTAATCACACGTAACACTCATACACGCAACAAAAATTAATGAACGTTCAAAATCAACTTTATTTCATAAAAGTGAATGTCTAAATATTAAATTTCTTGATCGAGATACGACGTTCTGCAAAAAATTAGACGTATTAAGTGTCAACGACGTGTCAAGTGTTAAGTGACGAGATAATGAATCAATTATTATGAATTGATGAATGAACGAGCTGCACAGACTTTTATAGCCCCGCCCCCTTGCACAGAGTTTTGGTGGGGTCATTTTTTTGCTTGAGTTACGTTTCTTGTCATCTTATTTCGATGTCTATTTATGAATTCCGGATCATCGAAATAAGATTTCCGGAGACACTTTTACAGTCGAAAGAAGAAGTGGCTGAGCCACGCTGTACACAGTTTTTCTACAACATGAATGGGCTGACTAGACCGGATTGTTATAACTATCTTACAAAAACCTACCTTCAGTAGCGGCTTGCTGCTAAACGCACTCACTCAAGCACTCACTCACGCCTGTAATCCCCGAAGGGGTAGGCAGAGGTGTAACTAGTACACCCACATTTCGCCGAGCGTATCTCCGTCCCACGATATGATAGGGGGCGAGCCTATCGCCAAGGGGGCGAGCCTATCGCCAAACTATCCAAAAATAATAGTTAAATGTAGAGTCTAGCGACATACCTGTTCCAGAAATGTAAAAAAGATCTTCACAATTCAAATTCCATTCTTAAGGCATATCAATTACACCAAATACAATAAACATAGTAAAAAAGTGATTAGATATTTGTTATTACTTGAACAGGTCACCATAGCTGAATTGCCTCACAGAATATTTTACACTGAAAAATATTCACATACCACGTTCACAAAACGAAGTATAAGTAAAGTAAGTTAAACAAAAAATTACCCTCCCACTTCAACGAGTTCCTGAATCCGCACCAGAACATGTTTAAATCCGGCGTCACGTCGTAAACTGAATGTTTGATAATTTTTTGTAGTTTCTGTTAGAACGTCGCCGTAAAGTATTCAGTGTTACAACTATATGCGCATATCGCACATTTTTCTAAATCAAAACAACTTCAAAGTAATTTAAGAGGAATTTGTTATTTATAGTTTGTATCCGTGTTGTCATTACATGGTTTGTATCAGTGACAAAAGCTAGAAAGACCAGGATTGTCAGGGCATTAGTCTTCCCCATGTCTCTCTACGCCGCAGAGACGTGGATCCTAAAAGAACAAGAAAAATAGAATATAGACGCCCTGAAATGTGGTGCTTTTTTATTGCATAGGCCGGCAAACGGGCTAGTGGGTCACCTGATGGTAAGTGATCTCCACCGCCCATGTACGCCCACAATACTAAAAGAAATATGGGTGCGTTAACGACCTTAAAGGAAAGGGATAATTAAGGGATTGGGAAGGGCAGGGGGTTTGGGCCTCCGGATATCTCACTCACCGTACGAAACGCAGTAGCAAGCTGCTACATTACGCCGGTTTTCTGCGAGACAGTGGTAACCACCCGGACGAGCCGGCCCATTCGTGCTGTAGACAAGTGTCTACAGCGTGGCTCTACCACTGTAAAAGAGATGCTGGAGAAGAATGGTTGGGATATCGTGGACTCATTTTCGAACCAAAAAGTGGGTCCTGCAAGAGCTCGGCATCAAGCAGCGTCTATCTTCCATCGTTCAAGACCGTATTCTCATTTTCTTTGGGCATATATCGCAACGAGGAGATATTTCCGTGGAGAGTCAAAGTTGTTTCTTCTACTTTCTTCTTCTTCTTTCTATAAACTCAAGAGGTGGGCAGACGTACAACTAGTGCATCTACAGTCTACTGAGCTTTTTTTCTTCCCATGGTAGGGGGACAGCCTCCGTGGCGCAGTGGGCGGGTAGCCGGCAGTAAAGTTAGACGCTGCAGATTCGATTCCCGCACCGAGACAAATATTCGTGTGATTCGCAAATATTTGTTTCGGGTCTGGCTGTAGTCTCCCCAGATGGGTTGACGTCAGGTAGGCGGCTCGTAATAAAAACTATAAGCCAAATCTTTCTGTACCATGTGTTCATTTCAAAACATCAAAGTTAAAAAGCATGTTCCGCCGATCCCACTGCAAGTAGGATAAAGGTCGAAGAAGAAAACGTGATAGGAGGCGAGCCTATCGCCAATCACCATATCGAATAAAATCCTAAGAATCCAATAGCCAATCACGTGATTTAATTGATAGAATCGAAAGAACTATTGCCTGACTTCGAGATTAGATTCAGGTGCCCACCGTCTTCGGGCTCTTTGCTACCAATACGCCATTAAGGCGAATATCGATTCTTAGATAGGATAGATGGATGTTATAGTAATTTAATTCCTATTTTAGGGAGCAAGCGTAGTTAACCGCTTTATGTAGTACAGCGGATGAATATTATCGATGAGTAATGGGACAGAACTGCGCCCGTTATCTCTGCCTCGCTTTGTTTCTACTTACTGGGTTGCCAAGGAAAACACCGCCTTCCCGGTAGTAAATGAGTGGAAATGGTTAAGAGAATTTTAGTCATTGAAGGTGTGTTTATTATTTTCACATTTTCTTGCCATCGTTATCAATTGAACCTAAATTTAAAATGGGTGCAATGTGATTTTATTAATAAAATTTTGTAGAACTTTGTAAAATGGTAGACCCACGCTGTTGATATTTTTGTCTCCAGCATGAATGGGCGGGGTAGTTGAACAGAAAACTAACGTGAAGTCGCAAGTTACACTTGCTTTTAGTACGATGTTTGAGATTTAACTAGGCTCAAATATTCCCCATCCCTTTCCAATTCCAATTGCTTTCTTTTAAGGTCGGGAACGCACTTACAGTTCTTCTAATATTGTGGCTGTTCATGTGCGGTGGAGATACTCGCTTGATTGCATACATCTGCTACAAAAATAATTACTTTGTGATTTTAGTACCACATGATCTGTTTTTGTTAAGGTTAAGTCACGACTTGATGTGAGAACCACATAAATTACGAATTACGAAACAAAACCTAGGCTTCCATTTCCGATAGTCTAAAGTTATATTTTTAAATTCAAGTAACATATTGATACAAGTTATTAACTAAGGTAAACTTTTCACTATTAAATAGCCATATTGTTATCAATACTCAATAACTTAAGAACGCCCGTAAACAAATACAAAAATTCTTTAAAATTACTTTTGAGATTTTAAATTGCACCAAACATCATACCATCTGGTTCACTTGTTGTAATTTTATTGAAACAAAAATAAGAATTACTATCCACACCTACAAAATGATAACTTACATAATACGACCTCGCTTTAACGCAACTAAATTAAATATCCTAAAAACATTTAAAAGATGTATCATCTATCAGCAGTATTTATTCTATAGAAATTCTTTCAAGAAATAATTAACGTAAACATAGACATTTTTCTTATAAAAAATAAACACCTGTCTTTAAGATTAAACACTATAAATTGTAAAAAAAAAGTTCATATAAATTCACGGAAATCTCAGTTCCGTGTTCCGATGATTTCTGGGAAAAGCGCGGCGTGGCAACACCGATACTGGGAATGGCAACTGAATGATCCCGGAACATTATTATGATTACTGTTTATAGAGCAGTCACACAGCCTCAATTGTAATCTTGTTTTGTTTCAACTTTCGTCGTGTTTTTCTCCCTAAATCTTTAAATGGACGCTTTGAGACAAATGTATTGAAAGAAAGTTTTAAGTCTTCTAAAATGAGATAACTGAGTAATGTCTATTACCGAAGTTGAGAAAAGTGTTCGCATTAAATAGGGTAGTTGACTAGATTTTCTTTATTATTTAAATCAATTAGTTACGTTACTCAAAATCTATTGCAGAAATAATTTTATAAATCGGACCAAAAATAAATAAGTTAGAAGCCATTCAAATCCTCTAGAAGGGGTAATTGTCAAATGACAGACGACGCAAACTTTGACGTCACTGTGTGAAATGTTCATTATGGTGCACGCGTGCAAGCGAGATAGTGAGATATCCCTACTACGCACCTACTTTTCCTCATACCAACATTTAAAGTCATAACTGCTGGCACATTTCTAAACCAATTATGATTGTGCTTTAATAAAAGGGTTTCTTTTGCGTATCATTTTATGTTGCTTATGAAATAATATAAAAAATTCAATATAGGAAACTACCCTATTCTCGTGGCATACTTATTCTCTAAGGGATAGGCAGAAATGCAACCATTACACACATTTTGTAACAGTTCCGTCCCGTCATAAAATACAATGTATACGACTTTTCCATACATTATACGATATTTTACAACCTTAATGCGTTCAATTACACTTTCTTTTGATACTAGCGTTTGCTTGCGATTCCGCACCGTGAAATTGTTTTTCTAGAGTAAAAAGTAGTTTTTATAACCTATGAAATTCATTTAAATTTCAGGAAGATATTTCGACTTGTACACGAAAAGGTATGAAAGACTATAAATTAGATTTTCGATAATATTGCATGGATTATGAAGATTTTCAATAAAAGTAGTAGTTGAGTGGTAGAGCCACGCTGTAGACACTTTTGTCTATAGCATTAATGGCCGGCTCGTCCGGGTCGTTACCACTGTCTCACAGAAAACCAACGTAAAGTAGCAGCTTGCTGCTAGGTTTCGTGCGGTCAGTGAGATATCTGGAGGACCAAATGCCTTCCCCTTCCTATTCCCTTAATTACCGCTTTCCTTTAAGGTCGGCAACTCGCCCATAATTCTTTTGGTATTGTGGGCGTACATGGGCGGTGGAGATCACTTACCATCAGGTGACCCACTTGCTCGTTTGCCGGCCTATGCTATAAAAAAACTATACCTATATCGTATTAAGTTTATAAATCGACTCAAAAAAAAATGTCTCGGAACTGACGGCAGTTAAATCTTGACTGAATCGAAATTATTACAAGGTAATTTTTACAATTTTTACAAGGTGGTAGGTCCCTCGTTTGCGAGAGACCGGCTGGGTTGGTACCACCGCTTTGTCTCTTTCTGCCGCCAAGCAACAATGTGTAAGCACTGTTGTGTTCCGGTGTGAAGGACATTGAAGCCAGTGTAATTACTGAGCATTATGAGACTTAACACCTTATGTCTCGGGGTGACGAGCGCAGTCCAGTGTCATGCAGTGCTTTATTTAAAGTTCTGTGTGGCGTTGCTTCTGTTTATGGGCAGGCGTGGCGCTTACCATCAGGCGAGCGACCTGCTCGTCTTGTCATTCAAGCTACTAAAAAAAAAAAAAAAAAAAAAAAAAAAATATGTGTAACATTTCATGGATTCAATAAATAATTTGATTCTGATTTTGAATTATAAGTTATCTCAAGTGACATCGTACAGTGCTGCTACTGTAGTGCAATACAAAATATAGGCTTATTTTTCACATTTTCACCAAAGAAGTTCATTCGGACCTACCTCACTATAGGCTGAAAAATCGCGCCTTATCAAGTGCCTTTTATCCGCATATTACAATGTTCTAATCATATGAGCAAATATTGTAAATATAGTCACTATCTTTAAGAATTATGTAGAACATCGTGTTCACGGAAAATATACTGAAATTAATCCATTATAAATATCACGGAAACGAGGACGTGTTAAGGAATTCAGTTTCCTGTGCCGGCATGAATAGTCCACTGTCTTTTTTTTATATCATAGGCCGGTAAACGAGCAAGTGGTTCACCTGATGGTAAGTGATCTTCACCGCCCATGTACGCCCATAATACTAAAAGGATCATGGATGCGTTGCCGACCTTAAAGGAAAGGAATTGGGAAGGGGAGGGGGATTTGGGCCTCCGGATATCTCACTCACCGTACGAAACGCAGCAGCAAGCTGCTACTTTACGCCGGTTTCCTGTGAGACAGTGGTAACGATCCGGACGAGCCGGCTGTGTCTACAGCGTGGCTCTACCACTCGTAAACCGGTCTCACAGCAAACCAGCCCTGAAATGTCAACTTGCTTTTGCATTTTGTATGGCAAGTGATATACATACATACGCACTCACGCCTGTAACCCCCGACGGGGTAGGCAGCGGTGTAACCAGTACACCCACATTTCGCCGAACATATCTCCGTCCCACGATGTGATAGGGGGCGAGCCTATCGCCATACCAGGCACAATTCCAAACTCCGAGCTGATACTGAGCATTTCGTAATAGAAAAACCAAATACCACTTTACCCGACCCGGGGATCGATACTGAGACCTCAGCGTCGGCCTCAATCGTAACGCGTACGCATTACAACTGCGCCACCGAGGCAGTGCGATTTCCGAAATCTTAAAACGACCCTACACAAGAGTTTTATAGAACTGATTGACGAGATGAGCATAACATTCCCCTGATAGGCGTCACGCATGCCCATTAACAGAACACGACTCAAAACATTGAATGAAATCAAAGATAATTGAATAATAATAAAACATACACCCAACAGTCACACACATAGTACTCAAAACATTGAATGAAGTCACTGATAATTGGATCATAAAAAATACACCCAACAGTCACTAACTTAGTCCTGACCCCAAACAAACATTTGTGGATCACATAAACATTTGTCTCGGTGCGGGAATCGAACCCACGGCTTCTTGGTTCGCAGCCGGCTACTCACCCACTGCGCCACCGAGGCTGCCAACTGATGGGCACTGCACTATACTTGTCATCCCGAGATGTTAGATGTTAACTCCTATATTCTTAAACCTTACTATGAGGTCTCATAATGCACGCAACCGTGTAGAGGCGATTTCCCTAAACATGATTAGTGCGTTTTTAGTACCAAAAACGAACCAATAACGGGTACAGAAATCTACGCATGGCAAAGATCTCAATGAAGTTTTGTTCTTGAATATGGGCGTAATGAAGTCTGTGTTGTACTTGCTTCAAAGATTTTTTCTATTCGCTTGAATGATAAAACGAGCAGGTCGCCCGCCTGATGGTAAGCATAATGCCCATAAACAGAAGTAACACCACACAGAACTTTGAATAACAAAATATTACATAGCACTGTACTGCATTAATCATCGCGAGACATAAGTTGTTAAATCTCATAATAGTAATTTCACTAGCTTCAATGTCCTTCAAACCGAAACACAACAGTGCTTCCACACTGCTACTTGCCAGCAGAAATAGACAAAGCGGTGATACCTAGACGGCCTCTCGCATACGTGGAACCTACCACCTATGTCACTTACACACAAGTATTTATACGATACATGTAATAGCAGTGATAGCTCAGGTGGGAGTGGTATGGACTGTCGAGACGAAAGTCGCAGGTTCGAAACCAGCCCCAAGAGCATACACCTCTAACTTTTCTAAGTTACGTGTATATTAATTGTTAATTATCACTTGCTTTAACGGTGAAGGAAACATCGTGAGGAAACCTACATACCTGAGAAGTTCTCCATAAGAATTTCGATGGTATGTGAAGTCTGCCAACCCGCATTAGGCCAGCGTAGTGGACTACGGCCTAACCCCTCTCATTCAGTAGAGGAGACCCGTGCCCAGCAGTGGGACATGTATAATACAGGGCTGGTATTATTATTATTATATGTAATAAATTGCAAAAGAAATTAAATTATACAACAGCATGTATGGCCAGAAAGTAAATAATTTTATTGCCATCATCAAATCAGTAGCAGTCCAAAATGCCTTGCGTTTAATATCAATCAGCGATGGAGTGCCATCAATGTGTAACGACTGTAGGGCAAGCGGAATGGACGCCTATAATGTGCTGCTCATAGCACAATTAACTACAACCAGTGGGAAATTACACCCTAATGTTCATCATAATTGATTTCCAAGATGGTCATATCTACACTAATATTATAAAGAGGAGAAATTTGTATTTTTGGATGTAACGAATAAACTTAAAAACTACATGACCTATTTTAAAAATTCTTTTGCCCTTAGAAAGCTACATTATCACTGAGTAACATAGGGTACTTTTTATCCCGGAAAAGGCCGTTCACGCGGGCGGAGCCGCGAGCAAAGGCTTGTCATTTATAAACACGAAATCAGTTAATGTAATTAGTATAAATGCAGTTCCAATTTGTTTATTTTTTACAGCACAGCAAAAGGCATATCTAGGTGGTAGGTCAACCCCCCCCCCTCGGCGTGCTATTACAGCGTTACATTGGAGGGTTTTCGGCGTGTTTCTGTTGGAGGTCCCGAAACCCTTCCATAGTGCAGATGGCGAGATCCATGGGGTGTTTAGCCGGTAAAAATCCGGCATACCCCGTCTATCTTCTTTAAGGTGGCCGGGAATCCAAGAGGATTTTCCCCATGTAAAAAAAAAGGTGGTAGGTCACTCGTATGCGAGAGGCCGTATCTTTATTTCTGCCACAAAGTAGCAGTGTTAAGCGCTATTATGTTTAAGGATATTGAAGCTAGTGAAATCTCTGGTCATTATGAGACCCAACACTTTATGTCTTGGTCTGACAAGCGCAGTCCAAGTGCTTTGTAATTCAGAGTTCTGTGTGGTGTTGCTTCTGTTTATGGGCAAGCGTGGCGCTTACAATCAGGCGAGCGTTCTGCTCGTTTCGTAATTCAGGCTAATAAAAAACAACTACAGGATCTACCGTCCACGAATACCAAATTTAGGGACGATTCGAGATAGTGTTGTCGAACTATAAGGAAGGGATTAGGGATGGACACTTCACACCGCAACAGCAAGCAGTCATTTCACGTCAGTTTACTGTGATATGACTGCCACGGTGACGCAGTTGTAATGCGTACGCGTTACGATTGAGGCCAACGCCGAGGTCTCGGGTTGGATCCCCGGGTCGGGTAAAGTGGTATTGGGTTTTTCAATTACGAAATGCTTAGTATCAGCCCGGCCTGGAATCTGTGCCTGGCATGGCGATAGGCTCGCCCCCTATCGCATCGTGGGACGGAAATACGCTCGGCGAAATGTGGGTGTAATGGTTACACTTCTGCCTACCCTTTAGGGGATTACAGGCGTGAGTGCGTATTACTGTGATATAGAGATGCTACTTCTGTCGAGCTGGTCCATTCATGTCATAGATAAAACTAGTTATAGCGAGTCTAATCACTGATCTTCTTGGAGTTAAAACTTGCAGTTAAAACTTTTCTTAACCTTTGATTTTGCTTTAAAACTGCGATAACAGCGATTTAAAACTATTTAGAAAATGTTATTTTTTGCTTTTACTTTTTTGTATTTTCTTTTAAATTTAATGACTGAAACCTTGACACACTCCAGCCTAAGAAAAAGCATTAAGTAGGCAACTAACAAGTCAAGTTAGAAATTAGATTACTTGAAAATATTGAATCTAGAACGCTACTAGTGTAATGATGCTGCCTGCCGCCCGCCCACCGCGTGGCCTCCCGCAATGTTAGATTGAAGTCCATTAGCGAGACATTGTACACTGATACGCATGTCATGCATTCAATATTCGTACGTACGCACTCACGCCTGTAATCCCCGAAGGGGTAGGCAGAGGTGTAACCAGTACACCCACATTTCGCCGAGCATATCTCTGTCCCTTATGTGATAGGGGGCGAGCCTATCGCCATATAGGGCTCAAATTTCCAGAGTCCGGGCTGATACTGAGTATTTCGAAATAGAAAATACTCAATACCACTTTACCCGACCCGGGGATCGAACCCGAGACCTCAGCGTCAGCCTCAGTCGTAACGCGTACGCATTACAACTGCGCCACAGAGGCATTCAATATTCTCTATACATATAAGAATTTTGATTCGTACGTGATATCGTACTTGGGCTGTAAATTTTGGAGTGGTAGAGCCACGCTGTAGACATTTTTGTCTACAGCTCGTCCAGGTAGGCCCACTGTCTCACAGAAAACCGGCGTAAAGTAAGAGCTTGCAGCTGCGTTTCGTATGGTGAGTGAAATATCCGGAGACCCAAATCCCCCTTCCCTTCCCAATCCCTTAATTATCGCTGTCCTTTAAGGTCGGCAACGCGCCCATGATATTTTGGTATAAGTGGGTGTACATGGGCGGTGGAGATCACTTACCATTAGGTGACCTACTTGCTCGTTTGCCGGCCTATACTATGAAAAATCATCGAATTAAGAGCCTCATCCCTTTTTGAAATCGGTTATAAATACACGTGAGTGCCCGGGATTGGGTCTCATAGTCTATGCGGATCATCATATGCGGATAAACGTGAGCCTATCGGGAATGATCGTTGCAACATGAGACGGAAATATGCTCAATGATAATTGCTATTTCAACGTTTGTCTACCTCTTAAAAAGTTTTTCACATTTGAGACGAGTAATCTATGATTTTAAACACCAAATTCACCATCTTTGGTAACACCTGAACACTTTTGAATACATGCTAAACCTAGCCGAACTCAACTAGTATTTTTTTAATAGATCATATTTTAATATTTACTAACATTATTTGTTTTATTTTGTGTTGTTGGTATTTATTGTAAATTTACTGTGATGTTTGTTTTTTTTAAAAGGGTTATTAATCAAAATATTATTAATTGAACTGTAAAATTAGATAGATAGAGTACGTAGTTCATTTTAACATAAACTTTTTATTGTACTTAATAATGCTTTATTCAATTATAAAGAATTAAGGTATATAGTGATTTCTTATGTTTACGCGAATATTAAACATTTAAAAATCATTAAATAATATAACAATTACACCGCGATAAAATCCGTATAAACTAGCTTTATTTCAAATTAAGGTAAAATGAAATCCATCGAAAAATAGGGTGTAGTCTCTTATTTACAATGAATGTAACTAATTATCAACATTCCACTTAATTAAAACTAGTTACCTATATTTACAGATCTGCTATTTAAGCATTTTCTTATGTGCAATCCAATAAATTTTAATAATAGATAACAGTGTATGAAGATTAACTGTTTCGTTATCGTTCCTATGGGAGATTGACAAAACAAACAAAATAATCTCTCTATTCTAAAAAAAAGTAACTGGCGCCGCCGCCGCCGCTGCCAAAAGCTTGTCACGCTATCTCCTCCGAAACCGCTGGGGGTATGGGGTCGAGACCGATACCAATCGATGCAGAATAATGTGGGGACGAAAGTAAGATATGTCTCATATTCGTCGGACTTATAAGTTTTTTTATTTTATGTTTTGTGGAAAAACATGGGCAAAGCCCCTAATATTAGTACATAAATGTAAATTATTAACATAAAACAGAGAATTCATCAATTATTAGCATTTCAAAGTGCTCAATTATATCTCAAGATGCTTCTTATTCTTAGACTTCATATGACGAGGCGCGGTGGCGCACGCGTTACTACTGAGGCTGACGCTGTGTTCTCGGGTTCAATCCCCGGGTGGAGTAAAAGTGATATTTGGTTTTTCTATTACGAAATGCTCAGTATCAACCCGGAGTCTGGAATTTGTGCCCGGTATGGCCATAGGCGATTCAGGTAGGCGATATCACATCGCCTACACATGGTACGGAAATACGCTCAGCGAAATTTACTAACTAGTGTAGTTACTAGTGGTGTAGTTACTAGTGTACTAACTAGTAACTACACTTCTGCCTACCCTTTCGGTGATTACAGGCGTGAGTGCGTATATATATGCTTCTTATACGTGAGCTTATGTTGTAAATTCGTACAAAAATTCAACATTATTACCTGAAAGAGTGCACGTTGAATCAGTGATCTCATTAATTAGTGTTACTTTCCATTATTTTTGCGTCGCTGGTACATTACTGAGCCAGCATTGAAAATAACTTCGAAATGGTTCTGAACAAACTATAATTTACGCAATTCGATTCCAGGTATTGCAAATGTTTTTTCCTTCAGACAAACAAAGAATACCGTAAGAATGCCACAAGAAAAACTGCGGCTCATTTCTTATTCCTTCTCCACAACTACGTATATTTCCAGAGGCTGATATAAGAGGTCTCCTGATGGTAAGTGATTACCGCCCATAGACACATATAACTCTAGGAGAATCATCTATGCATCGATCTTTAAAGAATAAAATGCTTCTTATACGTGAGCTTATGTTGTAAATTCGTACAAAAATTCAACATTATTACCTGAAAGAGTGCACGTTGAATCAGTGATCTAATTAATTAGTGTTACTTTCCATTATTTTCGCGTCGCTGGTACATTACTGAGCCAGCATTCAAAATAACTTCGAAATGGTTCTGAACAAACTATAATTCACGCAATTCGATTCCAGGTATTGCAAATGTTTTTTCCTTCAGACAAACAAAGAATACCGTAAGAATGCCACAAGAAAAACTGCGGCTCATTTCTTATTCCTTCTCCACAACTACGTATATTTCCAGAGGCTGATATAAGAGGTCTCCTGATGGTAAGTGATTACCGCCCATAGACACATATAACTCTAGGAGAATCATCTATGCATCGATCTTTAAAGAATAAAATGGGAATTAGTGAAAGCCGGGGATTTCGGCCTGCGCAAAATTCACTTACCGTACGAAACAAGGTGGTACAGTGGTAAGGTGGTGGGTCTCAACTATGTGAGAGTTCGTCTGGGGTGGTACCACCGCTTTGTCTATTTCTGCCGCCAAGCAGTAGTGTGTAAGCACTGTTGTGTTTTGGTTTGAAGGACCTTGAAGCCAGTGAAATTACTGGGCATTTTCAGACTTAACAACTTATGTATTGGAGTGACGAACGCAATCCAGTGCCATGCAGTGTTTTATAATTCAAAGTCCTGTGTGATGCTGTATCTGTTTATGGGCAGGCGTGGAGCTTACCATCAGTCGAGCGACCTGCTCGTTTCGTCATTTAACCTAATAAAAAAAAACCCCTCGGTGACAAAAAAAATGACTGCCTCGGTGGCGCAGTTGTAATGTGTACGCGTTACGATTGAGGCCAACGCTGAGGTCTCGGGTTCGATCCCCGGGTCGGGTAGTGGTATTGGGGTTTTCTATTACGAAATACCCCAGTATCAGCCCGGAGTCTGGAATTTGTGCCCGGTATGGCGATAGGCTCGCCCCCTATCACATTATGGGACGGAGATGCGCTCGGCGAAATGTGGGTGTACTGATTACACCTCTGCCTACCCCTTCGGGATTACAGGCGTGAGTGCGTATGTAAAAAAAACCCACATCAAGCTACCACTTTATATTGGTTATCTGTTAGACAGTAGTACTACCACAGTCGAGCTGTAGACAAAACTGTCTACAACGTCGCTCTATCATTTAAAACATACATGTGTAAGTATACACGTTGTACTAACAATTCAGAGTAGTTCAAATCGTCTGCTCCAAACACCGTAGTACATAAAAGTTACGAAAAAACCACATCCGTAGTTGAAACAATTACCATAGTTTCCAGTACACGCCCATTATTATTTTGTTTTGATTTTACACGGACAACATGACCGAAATACCGTGTTAATAGCCAAAATATCATATAAACATATACACCAGAACGCTTGTAGGTATAATTAATAACGGAAAAAAGCGCAAACACGATTAGTGACTGTTTAATGTAGTACACAATGTACGAAACAATGTTAATCTGGCGGACCGTTTTACCCACGATACTGGGTCAACATTGTCCAAACGCCTCGAACGATGAACTATGAGCGTTATCGTTTCGCAACTGGACGTAAATCACCTCTCAGGAGATGCGATCGAGAGCGCAGAGCGCGAGCGGGCCGCGCCTCGTGAAAATGCAAAAAGCAGACTTAGCTCTCTTTGTCTATATGGCGATTAACCTCCTTCGTCGCGCGACCATCGACAAGCTTCCCAGTAAGTAGGTGATGTCAATTTTATGTTCACTTTTATCGAGTTCCAAATTCAAATTACGATGAAATGTAATTGCCTATAAATAATTACTCGGTTACCTATTTATCTGGCTGGAATTTTAAATGTTATCTGTAGAGTTTGAGCGTCCAATCGTTGCCTATCTACACGCTCCGATTTGTTTCTTCCTGCACCAAATAGTTCTTTGCGTAATATGCTTATATGATTGGACGTTGCAAAGATTACATGGTCCCTCAGACATTAAAAACATAGCCTCTATAACGCAATGGGCAAGAAGCCCGTAGTGTAACAATAGGCAACGGGTTTGATCCCCGCACCCAGATATTTTTTTGTGTAAATCATAAATAATTATTTTGAGTCTGGGTGTTGTGAGACAGAAAATCTCCTGTAGTTTCTAACATACACGAAATAACTTTGTTAGCTCAGAATTTACTTGCATTTTCACAGGTCGCTCCCATGATGGTAAAAGCTACGCCTACACACTACACTCACCCACAGACATGAGGATCAAATTGATAACACTACCCTCTTTTTTCGGCAGCCAAACCAGTACCTACTCAAGTACGTTACTGACCTTTGCTATAGAGATAATTAATTGCGATACATCAAAAGGTATAGAGTTATATAAGTACAAGAGTCCTTCACGAATCTGGATTGTGTCTACCTCAGGTTCGAGTGGTTCAATCAACTCCGCTTGTCCATCTATATGGGTTTTAAAATATCAATTTGCAAATGGGAATAGACTTAACTATATCAGTGGTTATGGATATTGCTAATTAAGAACTGATATATGAGACGGTTTTGATTTTGGCTGCAATTTTGCATAGCAATCGAAATCTTTCAACAGTTTCTCGAAGGAATTGGATATCTTTGCCATGACTATAATCGCATAATAATCTGAATATGAAGCAATATTGCAATACTTTAACCCAAATCATTAGTGCTTCCAATTTGTAAAAAAATTACAATCAAGATACTATATATAAAGTTTTATAACTAGAATAAATGATCTGAATAATAAATATTGTACACTTAACTCGCAAATTCTTGTATAATCTGTGGGCAACATTGTGAGTTGCTCATTTGTATTATTCTAATCTAATACTAGTTCATAATAGTATTTAATGTGCAACTGTTTGTTGTTTCCTTAAATAAATAAAATTAAATTAAATCAAATCTAAGCCAGAACGATGAGACGAGCAGGTCAGTCGAAATAGTAGCAATACTTTTAATTACTAGCTTTTGCTCAAGGCACCGCCCGCGTAAACGGCCATTGCCGGGATAAAAAATAGCCTATGTGCCAATCGTCCGTACGTCCGTAAGTTGTAATACGTACGTGTTACGATTGAGCCTAGCGCTGAGGTCTCGGGTTCGTTCCCCGGGTCGGGTAAAGTGGGATTAGGTTTTTCTATTATGAAATGCTTAGTATCAGCCCGGAGTCTGGAATTTGTGTCCGGTATGGCGATAGGCTCGTCCCCTATCACACCGTGGGACGGAGATACGCTCGGCGAAATGTGGGTGTGCTAGTTACACCTCTGCCTACCCCTTTGGGGATTACGGGCGTGAGTGCGTATTGTTTTAAGCATTTAACTCCGACGTTATAAGTTAAATCAACTTCAGGCATGCGTACCTAAAAAAAGGTACCTAGAAAAGTACAGTTCTTAGAACTATTTACTTAACACCTGTAAACTAACTTGAAACCCGTGGGCTGTACAAAATTCCATTTAGTATGTTGGAGGGCGTAAGAGTGATGGCTTAATGCTGAAGTTGACTGAGAAATGAGAATATTTGAGTTTGTTTTCCGATGTTCAATATGCTTAGTGCGATCATAGATGTAGTGCAGCAAAGTTTTGTTTAGAGTATATGGGTCGGCTCGACCGGGGTGATACCACTGACTTGCCAAAACACACCGACTAATAACGACGATAACTAAACGAAAATAACTAAGAATAAAACAAGGTGGTAGATCCCTCGTATGCGAGAGGCCGTCTGGGTTGGTACCACCGCTTTGTCTATTTCTCCCGCCAAGCAGAAATGTGTAAGCACTGTTGTGTTTGAAGGACATTAAAGCCAGTAAAATTACTGGGCATTATGAGACTTAAGAACTTATGTCTCGGGGTGACGAACACAGTCCAGTGCCATGCAGTGCTTTGGGCCCTGGGGTAGGTTTTAAACCAGCGATTTCAGTCAATTGAATCTATACCACTCCCCGCTAAATCATCACTCCTAATTCCCCATTATTCCCTTTTATTTCTTGCTCCTAATTTGGCATGTCAGTGCATTTTATCTTTATATTTCTCCTACTTTTAGTTTTGATTCAAAACTTGGACAGCACAATTACATAAAACAGTACAAAATACTAAAACAATATTTATCTACAGCAAAGATCTGCAGTGATACCAATCATCTTGAATGGCGTACAGTCAATTAATTCGACATTTGATGTATCTGTTTATACCATGTATCATATTCAATGAACGAATAATCTATGGCCTATGCATTTAAGAATCTACAGCAATTTTCGCAGACAATTGTCTGTTTCGCATTGTCATAAGAAAAAAAGGGGTTCTTTCCCAATCTGGGGGTGGAGGGATGGTTATACCAGACTCACCGGCCTTCGGACATAGACATCAAGTAACTACTAAATTGGGGCCCTAACCTATTTTCCTATTGGTTAGGGTCGCCGCGCCGGTATACCGGCTAAAACCCTGCAGTGGCCACCTTCGTTGCAAGTGGGACGGTTCCGAAGGATCTTGGATTACCTGGATCTATGCCGGTACCGCCCCTAAGTTGCCCCTTTGTAGCCTTTGAAAATCCCAGAATTGGGACGTTCTCGGCGTCTACAGGAGCACAAGGTTTTTAGTGCAGCTGATCATCTTGGAGTCGCATCAAAGAAAAAATTCGCGAAGGGTGCAAATCCCCCTTGTACGGCCTTAACCATCATGCCCCCATTAGGTAACCTCTTACGAAAGGGAAGGGAGGCGGTGGTCAGTCGTCTACCCAGTGACTCCTTATCTTCTGGCAGCGAGCGGGATTGGATCGTTCCCAATCCCGTTCGGCGGGCTCCTTCTGCAACATGCCACGTTCGCAGAAGGAAACCACTGCACTCCGTGACCTCAGTCTGCTGACCATGGCAATTACCAAAGCCAACACAGAGAGGTCTCTACCGACGACTGGTCTGAAAGTGCTGCGCTCTTCGTCCCAGGCGGGGCACTTTTCAAGAGTATATTGAGCCGTGTCCTCGCGACATTTGCCACAATGGTGACAAGGCTGATTCCTCTTTTCCGATCCGACACAGGAATGAACCAAAACATCCATGTCCCATCAGCACCAGCGTGAATCGGAACGTCGACACACCAACCTTCCTTGTCTGTGTTAAGCTTCTAACTGCGCTGCGCTGGACCAGTGCAGCGTGGTGGAATATTGCTGCCAACCCTTCAGAGAGCGGGGAGGCCATTGCTTTGAAGTGGGACCTAACAGACATAATATATATTTTCATGTTGTATAAATTAATTACAAAAGAGATGCATTAATTAAACTTTTTCAGTACAAAAATTGTAGTATGTAACCAAAGATGTATATATACTCGTACACGTATGTATGCTACTAGACGGGCTGATTAGAAGTAAAATTGCGTCACACAACGCGGGAGTTTGACAGCTCACAGACAGGGAGCGCGATAGGGGTTCTAGTTGAGAATAAGCGAGATGGTAATATTGTGTTACGGTCAATTGTCCGCAAGTTAGCACAACGCGTGTAACACGTGTATTGATTATGGTCAATTTTAAGCATTCAACAATATTCGACTGTTAATTGTATTTTGAATAATAAAATGCTGAATGAATCAACAACAAATAATAAATCCAAGTGTTCAGAATATTGATAAAAATAAATATCCTTTTCTTATAGGTAATAACTTTTTACTCAGTGTTTTCATTAACCTTTCCTTTCTACTTACTAAACTTTTCATACCTGTTCCAAAAGGTAAAGAAACTACCCACTTTTCAAATAATTCCTTTCTTAGTATCTGTAAATTGTAGCAAATACAATAGTATATCTATATTGAAAACTGCATAGATATTTTTTATTTATAGAACAAGTCTGGGACACTGGGTAAAGTCTAACACTGCATCTGAAGGTAAATAAGTACAGTGCAATCCAAATATAATGCCCCCTTTCGAAGGACACTGTATCGACGGTCGCTACAATTATGCTGGCCTGAACTATGTTAGTGTATTTTTTATTTTATATATTTCGTTTCGTGTTTTGTTTTCATTAATTAATACATTAGCGGTTAGGTTAAGTTTTGATTTACTTTTGATTGTAATGTTGTCAAGCCTATATTTTAATGAGAAAGTTACAAAATTTGTAGTTTAATTTTTATACCTTTCGATTTTAAATCACGGTTAGTAATAGTGCAATTTGGGAATCTCGTATTATATGATTTTAGCTCATTATCCGTTGATTACACGCTGTTGTTACGTATGGAAACAGAGCAAGGTCCGATGACGCAAAGTTTGCGAACGCGTGTTCATACATTGTTTCTACGTTTCACAATCATTTTGATCAGAAAGCTTTACTAATCGCTTGATTAGTAGAGCAGTAGTAAAGAATTCATGTTTTGGGCATTCTTATGGGGTTTAAATTATCCATTATGGTTATTTGTAGATGTATTTAGGATAAGAACGTAGATTTAAAACAATACGCATGTAAGGATGACTGTAAACCAAAAATATTCGCGGCAAACTCACGTGTAAATGTGAAACAGTGCCGCTACGGCGGTGCCGCGGTGGCCGACGGTTTTTCCACCGCACAATTTAATGCATGCTTTTTATTTTGTCATTAACCTTCGTGGTGCTCCGGTTTCGGATCGGCAACGATTTATTTTTGAAACACGGTAACACGGGACGCCGATTAGCGGTGGAACTGCAGCACAGGGCGGCATATAAGACGCACTCACTGTCACCGAGACGGGCAGCTCGGCCGCCCTCGCCCGCCGACACTTAAACTCGCAAAGTTCGCTAACTCGCACAGAAGTTGTGGCAACGAGCGGCGGAGCGAGCGCGCGGCCGGCCGCGCTTCAGCGGTCGCGTTTACTGACTGACCGACGACGTCTCACGCCGGCAGCCGCGCCGGCCGCGCCAACAGAAACCTCCTTACACTAAATACCATGTGCATTCTATTTATAAAGTTAAGTTGGGCGTGTGGCGCGTGCCACCCTGGTCTCGAACACCTCCGCCGAGGGTCCCGCTGCCAGCGCCCTACAGGACCCGAGCCGGGAGCGCTTGGAAGGGCTCCAAAAACAACACATCCGTTTTACGATGACCGCGCGAAGTTTTAAATTTTATTTACTAAAATAACATCTTTAGTTACAGTACAAACTATAAAATCGGCAATAAATATCGCTTTCGACATGTGAATTTATAATCGTAAAACAAAATTGCTTCGTATATTATTATGAATGTGTTTCGTGAGACGTTCGCTGAAAGCTATTTATTGTTTGCGTCAAAGTCAATCGCCGTCGGTTTGCGTGCGATGACGCCCTGGCGGTCTGACGCGTTCACGTCTGACGCCCTGCCACGCTGTCAGGGTTACGAGCTGACGAATATGATTTACATTTAAGTGACGGATGACAGAAAGTGTTGTTACAAGCCGACGGGCCCTGACGCGGACGGCACGGTGCGTCGCGTCGCGTCGGCAGTAAATGATTGAAATATTATTTGACTGGTTGGACGAGACAGCTCGTCTCGCTACTTGGTCATTTAAATGTCGGAAAAAACAGCGGTTTTGTCTAAATCAAGACAGATATCAAATCCTATATAAATATTTCAAAAACAAACCTTGTATTGTGTTATTTACTTAGACACATACTTTTTTAAGTTTCTTTCTCAACAATTTGGTATGCAGGTTTCCTCACGATGTTTTCCTTCAACGTTATATCAAGCGATAATTATATCGATAGATAATTAGCAATTAATATGCTCGTAACTTAGAAATAGTAAATGTTAATACACACCCAATAGTCACACACTGACCTGTTGTCCTGGCCCCACACTAGGTAACCTGAATCGTGGGTAGGTATCGGAAACTACGATGGACCACAACACCCCGACTCGAAACAAAAATTGTGGATCACACAGACATTTGTGAATCACACAAACAAAAGCCAGCTACTCGCCCGTTGCGCCACGGAGAAATGATGAATGTTTTTGGGTTGGTTTCGAACCTAGAACTTTCGTCTCGACAGTCAGTACGACTTCCCACTGAGCTATCGCTGCACATATTTTAGTAATGATAGTATGTCATATATATCAGTTTTGCCATAAACTTTTTGCCCTCAGTATTACATTCAATTCCCTTAAAAATTATCATAATGTACCAAACTTTTCCTTGAAAGACTTAGAAGAAAAATTTACGACATTAAATTAAATCTCAAAAAGTTGACTTTGACAGCCCTTGAAAGATTTTTAGGCCACGTGTTAGAGTGCTTTAATATCATAACCAAATAATTTACTAATTAAAATCAAGTTCGCAATTTATTTATTACGAGTACAATGGCTAAATATGAGATTCAGGAGTTGAAAAAAATTAACCAGCCATAATAGCTAAATTCAACACTTTGAGATATCCCATAAACAATTCTTCTACTTCCACCTGTCCTTATCCCACTCGCAGTGGGGTCGGCGCAACATGCTTTTTAACACTCATGTTACAGAAAGATTTAGTTATTCAATTGGGGAGATGTGCCATAATTATTAAAGAATAATTTAAAAAGTATGAAATATTGCTACTAAACTAATATGTAGTAGCATACTAAAGCTGAGATTTGTGAGGTTCTGGGTTCACTTCCCAGGTCGAGCGATTACAATTCGTGTTTGTGTTTTCGTTTCGAAAATTCACACATGAATTTCCGGGAATGGAATTTATGACCGGCTATAGGCTCTCCTTCTATCACATCATGGGACGATAAGATCGGCGAGCGTGGATGCAGCCCTATTTCTATTTCTGCCTACACCTGCGTGGAAATAGGCGCAGGCTTATAATATGTATGTATAATATGTGCGACATGTGTGACGCCACCGAGGCAGTCACACACTGAGGCTGACGCTGAGGTCTCGGGTTCGATCTTCGGGTCGAGTAAAAGTGGTATTGGGTTTTTCTATTATGAAATTTTTAGTATCAGCCCGGAGTCTGGAATTAAGCCCGGTATGGCGATAGGCTCGCCCCCTATCACATCATAGGATAAGCTCGGCAAAATTTGGGTGTACTAGTTACATCTCTGCCCACACCAGCGGGGATATAGGCATGAGCTAATAATATATAAATATAATATAAATACACCCAACAGTCACACACATAGGCCTGACCCCACACTAGGTTAACCTGTATCGTGGGTATCAGAAACTACGGGGGTCTTGCGGTCCCACAACACCCAGACCAGAAACAAATATTTGTGGATCAGACAAACATTTGCTTCGGTGTGGGAATCAAACCCACGGCCTCTCGCTTCACAGCCGGCTACTCGCCCACTGCGCCACGGAGGCTGTCGATATGTATGGCATGTAGTATCGTAGAAAAATCCTTTGATGCCCTTCATGCATGATCTCTCGGCATTATCTTAATGGCACAAGGGTGACTGCGCAGATGACATACCTTATGAAACATTTTCAGATAACCTAATATCTTTCTATCACCTCAATGGTCTAGTGATAGAGTTCGTAAAAGGACCTGGGTTCGATTCCTAGGTTGAATACTTTGTGTAAGTATTGAAGTATGGAAAACCTAAATTACTTAGTTACTAGTAACTTGATTTTCCTGGTTAAATTTGCTGTGGGTTAACTATAAGCTAAAGGTTTGTATAGCATATTGTACAAACTAATTCATTTGCACATACTTCATTAGACTTAGCTTCTGTTTCAGAATGTCGAAGTAAACTTTATATTTTTTTAAATTCTTATAAGACATCTAAATATAAAATGGTCGTATTTCGTTATTATTGTCAATACAAGGAAAAGTGTGTGCCAAATCGGCACAGTGTGATAATTTTAAGTTAGCGATGACAAGTTATGGGATTAAATTAAAATGCAAACAATGAACTGTCAAAAGAATTAAGGGTTGGGAAGGGGAGGGGCATTTGGGCCTCCGAATATCTCACTCACCATACGAAACGCATCAGCACGCCGTTACTTTACTTCGGTTTTCTGTGACAGTGGTAACGACACGGTTGAACCGACCCATTCGTGCTGTAAACAAAAAACTGTCTACATCCTGGCTCTACCACTTTAGAAGCTTAGTAGTTCAAAGTTCTGTGTGTTGTTGTGCCTGTTAATGAGCAGGCTTGGTGCTTACCATAAAGCGAGCGACCTGCAGGCCAATTCTCGTAATTTTAAATGTTCAAAATATCATTCCGATCTAGTCTCAGCAACAAGAAAGTTGCAAATGGCATTCTCTTAAACCAATAATCAACTACAAATGCACCTAGCATTAGCAATAGCATTATACGATTTTGGCTTCAGTCAACTTTTATTCTACATTCAATCTCATTACGATCTATTTTCACATTTAACGTTGATTATTGGTTTAAGAGAATGCCATTTGCAACTTTCTTGACGCTGAGACTAGATCGGAATGATATTTTGTTTATTTAAAATTACGAGAATTGACCTGCTGGTTGTTTCGTCCTTCTGACTTACAAAAATATTGTTTTTTTTTTATTAGCTTGAATGACGAAACAAGCAGATCGCTCGCCTTATGGTAAACGCCACGCCTGCCCATAAACAGAAGCAACACCACACAGAACTTTAAATAACAAAGCACTGCATGACATTGGACTGCGCTCGTCACCGAGACATAAGGTGTTAAGTCTCATAATCCCTAGTAATTTTACTGGCTTCAATGTCCTTCTGCTTGCTGGCATGTATGTTGTATGTGTATGTAATGTTGCTTGGCGGCAGAAATAGACAAAGTGGTGGTACCAACCCAGCCGGCCTATCGCATACGAGGGACCTACCACATTGTAAATTATATTTAAAAACATTGATTAAAACATAACTTTTGTCTTTCAGCACAATCAATATATGTTTTTATGAAAACGGGACAAATCCATTAAAAACCAGAGCTCTATTCCTCTGTTGATCATAAATTCAAGTTTTTTATAAATATTTTCGTTTTACACGTTGTCGCTAACGTTCTATAAATATTATTAAAATTTATAATACGACTAATCGAAACTGCTTTCTAATTTTAAACCATGATGATCGCATAAGATTTTTAGGTAATACATATATATACGCACTCACACCTGTATTCCCCGAAGGGGTAGGGTAACCAGTACACCCACATTTCGCCGAGCGTATCTCCGTCCCATGATGAGACAGGGGGCGAGCCTATCGCCATACCGGGCACAAATTTCAGTCTCCGGGTTGATACTGAGCTTTTCGTAATAGAAAAACCCAATATCACTTTTACCCGACCCGGGGATCGAACCCGAGACCTCAGCGTCAGCCTCAGTCGTAACACGTACGCATTACAACTGCGTTACCGAAGCAGTCCGGTAATGTAGTATGGGCCCATATATGGCTCCAATTGAACGGCTTAAATTTCGCGCGTGTACTTAGTTCCTATTAGTAGTTATAAGACGTAAGACTCATAGTACTTGTGATTCTAACAACAGACCTATAAATATACCAATGATTATATCTGTTTAAATTAACACTCGATCCCATTATTCTCATTCCTGACAAACAAATTTTAATCCACAACCATGCGTAACGTAAAAATACTATTTTGAATCTTCGATAAATGTATATCATTGTAAATAAAGAGCTATGTTTACGGAAAGTGGTCTATTTGAAACGAATGGTATTACGTACAAGGGTTACTATGGCCTTCGTTGGGTGGTGTGAATGATCCTAGCCAGTCCAATAGCAGCGAGGAAAGACACCGGTCCACGATACAAACAGCCATTGGCCTTGAATCTAACGCTGGAGTTACATTGTATCTCGCAATCTAATACAGATTGGAACATACGTCTACGAGGTAGTCTCTCATAAGTGAGAAGCCGTTTGGGAAAGTAGTTTTGTCTAGTTTGATAGCCAAGTAGCAGTGTGTTTTTTTTATTATCTTCAATGACGAAACGGCAAGTTTCTCGCCTAATGGTAAGCGTCACACCTACCCATAAACAGAAGCAAAGCCACACAGAACAGGCACTGGACTGCGCTCGTCACCCCGAGACATAAGATTATTAAGTCTCATAACGCCCAGTAAATTCACGGGATTCAATGTCCTTCAAACCGGAACACATCAGTGCTTACACACTGTTTCTTGGCGGTAGAAATAGACAAAGCGGTGGTACAAAAGCCAGACGGCTTCTCGCATACGAGGGTCCTACCGCCTTGTGTGTATCTTTGTGTTCCGGTTCAAGAAATATTGAAGCCAGTAAAATTACTGGACATTACTAGACGTTCAAGCAGCGATAGCTCAGCCGGGAGTGGTACGGCTGCCGAGATTAAACTCGCAGATTTCAAACCAGCTCCAAGAGCACGCAATCTACCACCTTAGTGTCTAAACGAAGGCAAAACCACCTGTGTATTTTCCGCCTAATAGAAACATTTAAATACAATTTATTATTTTGTTGTAAAATATGTTTACTTTTTTGCGGAAAATAAAGTCATCAATACACTGTAGTGTGTTTATTTAATAGTACAAGAATATGTGGTGAAACATGTAATCCATTTGTTCATTGATCCGTGGTGCAATTTGATTGGATCAACATTTTCATTACGAAAATGAATATGGTGGCTTGTACATACATATGCTATATACGCTTCTAACCTCCAAGGGGTAGGCAGAGGTGCAATTCATGCTGCACCCACGGTTAATACCAAATTCCCCGTGACATAATGATGAGAAGATGAACCCATTAATCCGGGATAACGCCAGACAAAAGAAAGAAAGAAAATATGTAGGTAATAAGAGACGAGTCTATCGCTACACCACACACAACTTCCAATTCCAGTACAGCAACGCATCCATAATTCTTCTGGTATTTTGGGCGTTCATGGGCGGTTGCGATCACTTACCATCAGGTGGCACAAGCAATTAAGCAAGTTCTCGTTTGACCACCTCTACTACAAAAAAATGTATTCTGCAAGTTGTACCTATTGAAAAATAATATAAAAGTGCATCTCCACTACGACACACGACATTACAGCCTTCGTGGCACAGTGGGCGAGTCGCCGACTGTGAAACGTGAGGCTCTGGGTTTGATCCCCGCGCCGAAACAAATATTAGTCTGATCCACAAATATTTGTTTCGGATTTGGGTATTGTGAGACCGTAAGTCTCTCGTAGTTCCCGATACCCACGACACAAGACTCGTATCTTTGACTGTGGGGTCAGGACTATGTGTGTGACTGTTGGGTGTTAGTTATTTATTTATTTCGCCGCGACGAGAGGAATGACTGTGACACACGCGTGTGACAAACTCTCAACTTATTAAGTAAGGTTGATTGTCCAATGTTACGATTTAATGTCACGGAGTGATCCGCTGTGAGATTCTGTAACATTTCGCCGTGACATATCATATAAGGTTTTACCATTTTTAATTTAAAGTCACGACACCCGTCCACAATAGCGTGACAAGTACGTGTGACACGCGCCTTGGTGCGGCGAAATGTCACTGTAGTGTGGACGCATCTTAACATACTCTATTTTAAAACGCTCGATTTGCCAATAGCAAATGTAAGATAAACCGAAAATACGATGTCTATTTGTATCGGTCACAGTAATTTACAGTGTGAGAGACACGTGTCACGCCGACCGCCGTCTTCAGCTCCCGGGAACTCCGGTACTTCTACCGGGGTACACAACACTGTTAAATATTTACATTGTCACAGATGGTCTGGTTGAGAAATCAGGTATTCTTATGATACATTTAAATTGTCTTGTTTTAAAGTTCCGTAGCCAAATGGCAAAAACGGAACCCTTAATCATCATGTCCGTCTGACCGTCTACTCGTCAGTGGCGCAGCCATATTACTCGTAGACTATTAGAACTATAGCTCAGCGAGGAGTGGGTATGGACTACCGAGACGAAAATCGCCAAACCAGCCCCAAAAGCATGCACCTCTGACTTCCAAATTACATGTGTATTAATTGTTAATTATCGTTTGTTTTAACTGTGAACGAAATATCATGAGGAAATCTGGGTACCTGAGAAGTTTTTCATAAGAATTTCGAAAGTACGTGAAGTCTGCCAACCCGCATTAGGCCAGCGTGGTGAACTAAGGCGTAACCCATATCATTTAGTAGAGGAGCCATGTGCCCAGCAGTGGGGCGTGTGTATTACAGGGTTGGTATTATTATTGGCATTACATGGATGTTTGGATGATAGGTGTATTCTATGAACTGGTACGCAAAGATGTAGTGAAATTAAGAAAAAAAAATGTAGTGACTCTTCATACATGTAACTAAGGGATGATTTTATTCATTGCACATGTGTGGTATCATTGGATAAGTTCTTAACAGTTCTTAGATTGCTAAATAACTATTTATATTGGTCATTAGTTTGTAAGATAAGCGTGTCCAAAGCTTACTTTTAAACTACAGGGTGGGAAATTACTTATACACTGTATAACTTAGAAGGTACTGCCATCGAAAATTGAGCCAGGTTGTATACTTTTTGTCACATGAGAAATATTCCGTTACACAAATCACAAGATAATACATAAATAAACTCACTGATTTATGAATGGCAATGAAAATGTGTATTATGACAGCCTCCGTGGCGCAGCGGGCGAGTAGCCGGTTGCGAAGCGCGAGGCCGTGGGTTCGATTCCCGCACTTAGACAAATGTTTGTCTGATTCACAAATATTTGTCTTGGGTCTAGGTGTTGTGGGAGCGCAAGTCCCTCGTAGTTCCTGATACCCACGATACAGGTTTACCTAGTGTGGGGTCAGGACTATGTGTGTGACTGTTGGGTGTATTTATATTTATTTATTTATTTATATTTAATTAGTACAATCTTAGTGGCGCAATGAGCGAATATCCGGTATAAGAGACTGACTACTTATTATTTTAAGTATCTTGTACTTGTTTAAAACTATACACGTCCATCCTGACTACGGAACCCTTCTCTAATTCAAATTCAAAATATTTATTGAATCCATAAAATGTTATACATTATTTAGATTCCGTCAAAATTCTACCGCTAGTTCGGAATGCTGTTTCGCTCGAGAAGAACGAGCAAGAAACTCCAGCGTTGCTCTTTTCAAAACTAGTTTACAATTATTACAGCATAATATTACATACAATATTTAATTGGAATTAGAGCAGCTCAATCAAGCAATTACAGAAATGATATCTACGCATTGGATTAACTTGCATGACCCCCATAAGCATGACGAATAAATTAAGACCTTAAAATAGTGTTAACAAATAAAAGATAACAGTCCGAGCAGACCAGTCCACACAAGCAGTGTCAGCACAGTCTGTGACAGCCTCAGTGGCGCAGTGGGTAGTCGGCTGCGAAGCGTGAGGCCGTGGATTCGATTCCCGCAACGAGACAAATGTTGTGTGACCCACAAATATTTGTTTCGGGTCTGGATGTTGTGGGACCGTAAGTCCATCGTAGTTCTTGATACCCACGATACAGGTTAACCTAGTGTGGGGTCAGGACTGTTGGGTGCATTACTGTATGTGGTCCGACACGCATTTGTCCGGTTTTTTATGCTCCTTTTTATATACGTGTATCATTAGCCATAACATATTATTTTTTAGTTTTTTTTTAAATAGACTAATTGTTAATAGCAGCGAATGCTCAGTGGAGAGCGGTACGGGCAATCGTAGTATGTGTTTGAATTTGTTTGAAAAAAATCACACATGAATACGATATGGTGATTGATACATTCGCCAAATTCACAAAAATAAGCTCAGCGAACAAAGTGTGTAATAGTAACACCTCTGCCGACTCTATCGGGGATACAGGATGAGCTTATATATGTTTATCTAAAATAATCTTGGACTTGTTTGCATTGTAGCAAGAAAGCCCATCAAATACACAAAGATTATGAGTTTCTTAGTAAACTTAATACAGTTTACAATAACAAAGTAGCTAGTTATAATGTTCTTGTGAATTTCAAAAATACATGCGGTTGGTACAGATGAGTCGCATGTGCGGGAAGCTTTCGCACAAAACTGCACGCAGGACGCATATTCCAAATGAATATGCAAGTTAGTAACGAGGAGCGGTAAAATCAACTTCTATTAAAAACACTGTTACATTTTTATAGCATAGGCTGGCAAAAAAGCAAATGGGTCACCTTTTTTTATTAGCTTGAATGATGAGACGAGCAGGGCGCTCGCCTGATGGTAAGCGCCACACATGCCCATAAACAGAAGCAACGTCAAACAGAACGTTGAATTACAAAGCACTGCATGGCACTGGACTGCGCTCGTCACCCCAAGACATAAGTTACATAAAAGACATAAGTCTCATAATGCACACTAATTTCACTGGCTTCAATGTCCTACAAATCGAAACACTGCTTACACACTGTTGCTTGGCGGTAGAAATAGACAAAGCGGTGGTACCAATCCCGACGGCTTCTCGCATATGAGACCTGCCGTCTTGTATACACCACCTGATGGGAAGTGATTTCCGCCGCCCAAGTACGCCCACAATACCAAAAGAATTAGGGGTACGTTGACGACTTTACAGGAAAGGGGTAATTAAAGGATTGGAAAGGGGAGGGGGATTTGGGCCTTCAGATATCTCACTCACCGTATGAAATGCAAGCCGTTACTTTACGTCAGTTTTCTGTGAGACAGTGGTAACGACCCGGACGAGCCGGCCCATTCATGTTGTATACAAAAGTGTCTACAGCGTGGCTCTATCACTCAAAACAACGAGCTTTCCCGCTCATCTCTCAACACATGGCCCACTATGGTATAGCACGTGTACACAATAAATTAGTTACGACTGCAGACCGGAGACACCGTCGCGGTACACCGCCCATCGTTATCGGCTGAATTTAACTCTACTACCTAAATAGTGCGTCATTACTGAATTTACAAATATTTATCATCATTTCGGAATTTTGGTGTAAATATATCAGGATTGGGATCTAAGCTTTTATCAAAGGCAGCAAATGGGCATGTGTGTCTCCTTTTATGGCCAAGTTCACAAAACGAGCAAGTTGTTCACCTGGTGGTGAGGGATTTCCACCACCCATGACCGCCAACAACACCAGAAAAATTCTCGACACGTTGCCGAACTTAGAATAGTTAAGGGAATGGGAAGGTACTTAGGCGGGTTTGGGCCTCCGGATATCTCACACACCGTCCGAAATATAACAGAATTAAGATACATAACACAGAAGACGCCTCAAGAAAAGATTAGTGGTCAATCCGATGTCTAGTTAATTTGTTGTTTACGATTCCGCGAGAGGGTGCTCGCGCCAGTGTGTGGAGCATTATCAATCAACGCGGAAGCCTCTCCGCACAATCCTTTAGTTTTATCGCTTATTTATTGAGTGTGGTGTAGTCGCAACGAAGAGTGTTCACCGAAACATAGTATTTTAGTAATTGTAAGGGGCGATGACATGAATAAAATATAATTGAATAAGTATAGAACGTGTAGAAAAATAATACCATGAAAACTTTATCCACGCCTTATAGAAAATATTGAGCAAGAAGAGACTTAAGGCTAAAATTGGAGTAAAATTTTATCATTAATAAACTTAAGACAGCTATTTGAGAGGGACTTTTGTATTTGAACGTGTAATATTTTTAAACGACTTCAAAAAAGGCCTCTCATTTCGGCGCGTAGTTTTTTTTTAAGAATGTAGATACATCGATTTCTCCGTTATTTGTACTTTTATTGGACCCCATGTAATAATGTGAGTAGAACATACAAGAGGTACTACAATTGTCCCGTACATAATTTGTTAGTAGTGTGTTTTACCTAATGGTGTTGCTATTAAATAAATAAATACATGACGAAATAATGTAAGAGCGGCTCAATATTTTTACATGTAAATTTAAATTTTATGTCGCGTCTCTCTTTTACTATTCCCATGACGAGGGCTACGGCTTCCTCTTCCACCTGACCTTATCCCACTTGTAGTGGGGTGGCAACAAACAACAGACAACAAATAAACAATTTAGTGTAATTGCCTAGTGTATTTGACGATGCTATGTATGTTATGTATACATTAGTTGATATGATTTTTATACATGTTTCTTTATTTTGTACTGACTTGTCATAAGCGCTATTTTAATTGCCTACATGATTAATAAAACTATTTCATTTCATTTCATTTCAACATGCTTTTTAACATATGTCACAGAAAGATTTGGCTTGTAGTTTTTACGATCGGATGCCTGCCTGACGTCAACCCCTCTGGAGAGATATTTATATCTCTAAATACTACTCTCAAAATAGTCAATAAAATAAACACCAGCCCGCAAGTTTAATGCCTTTTTCTATCAATAAAAATAAACGGTTCAACACAGCCACTGGCCTATTTCCTACATCGGCAGTGTACGATAGCGTGCCGTATAATCCAGAGGCCAATCAAGTATGGCTCGAAACGATGGTTCACGATGACTCCTCACTTAACGGCCTTATTATTGGACAAAGTGATTGCTTACCATCGCGATACATTTGCTATATTAATCGTAAATAGTTACGTAAAAGCAATGTATACCTTATCTTATATATATTGATTTGGTTTTTGAATACCTTTACTCTAATATCTACGCTAATAAGTATTGCAGAGTATTCAAAGAATTTAAGACTCGCTGCACATAATATAGGTATATTATTATGAGATAAGATTTACTAGCGTAGCCTGATTGTGATGAAGCGGACGTGTCAATGGACTCGTACCGAAAATGCCCGTATAAGCCCTCTCATAACAATTGCTGAATGTCGATAATACGAGTATGACAGATTGCAAGACTCTAATGATGAAAAAAAATATAATATTATGTCCTTGTCCGGGCCTATAATCTATCTCTTTTTATCCCGTATGAGGGGGGCAGACTTCCATGAAGACAGGACGTGAGCAAACCCTAGTTTAGTATAATATAATAATATGTAGATTGATATACGAAACCTAGGGAATTCAGAAAAAAACCAAATTCATTTTAAACTGACCGCAAGTCCTGTCTATAATAACTTAGTGGGTAATTATGTATCAAAGAGTAATTTTCAAAGAATGTAGAAAATAAAAATAATCAATTTCGAGACGGTGCTATCGCAGTTTATTGCAGCACCAAAGCTTTTAGTTAGACTTTCTTTCCTTCTTTATACATACATACGCACTCACACCTAAGGGATAGGGATAGTAACCAATACACCTCCATTTCACCGAGCTTCTTTCCTTCTACCTGGCATTATCTCATACTAAAGATTTGACTGCATATGGGGCGACTCACCATCTGACCCCCACAACGCGCAATGGAAACCAAGTTTTGTCATTGCCTCGTCCTCGTAAGCAAAGCATTTCTACTCGCTTCCAGTGCAAGTATTTGACTAGCAACATCCCGAAATCGATGTTATTTGCAGACCTCAATAACCTGGCTTTTTAATTTAACAGGAGTATTTGATATATCGAGTGAGCGTCAATCGGGTATTGCCATCGAATTTATTGACGTTATTATTCTCTTGGCAAAAGGCTCATCTAAAATATACTGTTTTAGGCATAGCAAGATTAAAAGAGTAATATTCTCGGATGTCAGTTAGAACAAAATTAGTTATTTTTTGAACAGATCTTCTTTAAACATAGCTAAGAACTATTTCGATGAAGGCTTCATGGGCGCAGATTACGATCAAAATAGCATTGAGATTACATTTTTCGATCAGTTTATCAATAAAACGGAAGATATAAATAATATGAAAATATGCCTGGTAAGGTGAATAAATGATCTAATGTTGAGACTCGATACACGATTCAGTAAACTTGGCTCGATAGAAAAATTAAATAATCGCAAAGATGTACTAAAATTTCATCTTTTAGGCATGTCCGACTGCAAATAAATAAGTTATATTCGGTTGTAAATATAGCTTTTTAATAAAAAATGAGATGGAATTGGTCCATTAATTTAGGCGCTACGATGCCACAGACAGAGAAACACATCCACAGCTAGATAAAAGGGCGAAATGGATGACACCCTTATATTATATCGAGGGCTAAAAATAATAAAACTTATTAATTTATTTCGTCATAACCGGAATATTATCGATTTATTTTGATAAGGATCAATTCACATTCAACTCTGTTGCTCCAAATCTTTAATACGGGTTTATGGTATGAGGTAATCGATGCTAAATTTTGATAATTTAATAAGTCATTAACCTCCTTAAACTATAACCTAGGCAATACTCGCACTTACCTGAAAGAAGGTAAAAAATTAAACGCCTGGGGGTCGAACCCTCGCCATGCACACCTAAGTACGTGCCAGCGCCCACCACCCTGTCACGCATGAACATCGAGTGGATCCAACAGTACCTACAATAACTAGCACTTACCTGAAAGAAGAGTGTAAACGCGACCCACTGGTAGTATTTCCCATATCGCCTGGGGGATGAGCCCGCGCCACGCACACCTGGGTATGCGCCCGTACCCGCTTCCCCGGCCACGGTGAACGTCGAGTGGATCCAACAGTACGTGTTCAGTACATCTTCCGGAATGTCCCTGAGTAAGAAAATCTAAATCTATGATAAACAGTACAATTTTTGACAGCCTCCGTGGCGCAGTGGGCGAGTAGCGTAGTAGTTCGTGGAAATCATAACGTATTTTCAAGTTTCAATACATTTTACACACGCCTATACCTGAAAAACACACCTCGCGCCATCTATGAAAAAATAATAACTGAAATAAACGCCATCTATGAACGATGGCTGGAACCACTTCCTCTAACACCTGGCTAAGCGTTTACCTTGTGTGAATGCAGTCTATAGGGTTGCCCACTAGGTGGCGCGTAGTCAATGCCGCGCTCGCCGCAAGCAAGGCTGCCGTGGTCGCACCGCAATGCAGCCGGAACGCTATCGAGTCGATTTTAGGATTCACTCCTTGCTGCTTGAACAAAAGAAAACATTAAATCAAACATTTGTTTATGTAAATATATAATGTTTGACCGTATTACATAAAGCTTCGGCTATGAGTAATAATTTATCATACATAACATGTTCATTTTTAGGTAAGTTTATGCAGACTATTCGCTAAGCTATTCACATTACACATAGAGTATATATCTTTTTTTTTTTATAGTATAGGCCGGCAAACCAGCAAGTGGGTCACCTGATGGTAAGCGATCTCCACCGCCTATGTACGCCCACAATAGAAAAGAATTATGGGCGCGTTGCCGACCTTAAAGGAAAGGGATAATAAGGGATTGGGAAGGGGAGGGGGATTTGGGCCTCCGGATATCGCACTCACCGTACGAAACGCAGCAGCAAGCTGCTACTTTACGCCGGTTTTCTGTGAGACAGTGGTAACGACCAAATTGTCAAAATTGTCTACAGCGTGGCTCTACCACTCGCAAAACGCATAAGCATTCAAAACTCATAATCCTTGACGACAGCTATAAAGTCATTTTAGAATTATTTTACCATAACTTTGGATAGAAGCAATGAAATAAGATGACAAGAAACGTAACGCAAGCAAAAAAAATGACCCCACCAAAACTCTGTGCAATCTCTAGTTGACATTTGATACGTCCAATTTTTTACGCGGTGCAGAACGTCGTATTTCGAACGAGAAATTTAATATTTATTATCTTTTATGAAATAAAGTTGATATTGAATGTTCATTAATTTTTGTTGCGTGTATGAGTGTTACGTGTGATTGATTACCTTTGAATGTGTAAGTAAGTCGAGCCGTATTTTGAGGCAGATTAATAATATGAGAGTTATCGTTCTAGAGATCTTATTTCGATGGATAGAAATGACAAAATATTACGTTCCATGTGGCAAGACTCATCTATAGCCTTCGTGCAGCGGCAGGCGAGTTACCGGCTGAGAAACGAGAGGCCGCAAATTCGATTCTGGCACCGAAAAAACGTTTGTGTGAATCACACGTATTTGTTTCAGGTGTTGTGAGGCCGAATGTCTCACGTAGTTCCTGATACCCATGACACAAGACTCGTGTGTTAGTGTGGGTTAAGGACTATGTGAGTGACTATTGGATGTATTAATATTTATTTATTACACCAAAATCGAACTTAGAAACGTGGAATTTCTGACAAGCGACGATATAATTAAACTGAAATATAACAGTACATACACTGTTGGAAGCAGAAGTAGACAAAGCGGTGGTACCAACCCAGACGACCTCTTACAAACGAGGGACCGCCGAAAATTCTCGCCCATAGCGTACGAGAAACTCTCTCCGTATAAATGGGGCTTAAGATTATGTTAATATACATACGCCGCCGGAGAGCAGCGCGTAGATGCTGGTGAGGATCTCCATGGGCCTGCGCGGCTGCACGCCCCTCTCGCGCCGGCGCCACGCACCCGCAGCGCCTGCGGCCCCCGCCGCAGCACCGCCCGCGCCCGCCCCCGCGCCGCCTGCGCGAGCGCACCCTGCACGCGCACGCCTGCCCCAGCACACACCTGACTCTCTGTACACAAATAAAGTTAAATGGTAAGTAGAAATTCCCCATAGGGATTGACGTCAGGCGTAACATGTGTTAAAAAGCGTATTGCGCCCCTAAGTTGCGGTCAATTGACCGTAACTCAATATTACCATCTCGCTTACTCTCAACCAGAACCCCTCTTGCACTCTCTGTCTGTGAGTTGCCAAACTCCCGCGTTATGTGACGCAATTTTACTTCTAAACAGCCCGTCTAGTATACATTAAAGTCTTTAGGTGCAGTGCATTTAGTTTGACGTGCCAGTATGACACAAGCCTACTCTTTCCTGAAAGTCCAGCGTATCCTCTGGCATTTTTACTATTTATAGGCGCTGAACACTGACATCGGATGACTCACCTGTTCATTTGCTCCTACTTCTTTAAAAAAGGAGAGGTGCAAAGAATGTTCTGAAGAATGATTCTACGAGTATGTTGTCTACATTCCTTGAAGTACAAACGGCGAGTTACTAGAATACGATATTTGATTGAACTGAACAACTTAATAATAATAATAATAATAAAAAACATTTATTGCACACAACACAATATACATTTGCAGTACATAAAAAATAATTAAAAATAAACTATTTTAAACTGCTTCGGAACCGGAGGGTGATGATGGTAACCATCATATTCCCTCCACCACACCAACAAACGCTGCACACACCCACAGTAGCCACACATGAAGCGCCCCGTCCTACTTCCTCAAATGAGGCGACGCACCGGTGAGACCACTACAGATGCAATACAACGAATATCGGCATGGCGGGAAGAAAAAATAATAATATTAAATATAAGTGCATTGTTCCGAATGTCAAGGTGTGTGTGCAAATGGGCTTATTCAGCGTGAGGTCGCAGTCAAGCCGCAACCGCTGGTCTTCCATAAGCCCGCTATTCATAAGCACTTCTATTGTGGTCCGCCTGATGATAAATAAATATTAGCATATATGTGATATTTGAATTTTAATAATTTATTGTTGATCAAATTGGAATCAAAATCGCTGCAGATAATTAAATCCATATCATTTCGTTGAGATTTTTAGTAGGGAGTATGCTGTATGGTCTGTGATAAGGGTGCGAATAAAACAAGAAGATCATTTCCAAAATTCGAGATGATGATCAACAATAGGTGTGTACTGCGGCGCCCTCTTACGTGAAGTCATTCAAACTCGCCTGATGGCGCCAAAACTCCCGGAGGTCGCCTCCTCCCGCGCCCCGCGCCTACCCCGTTGTCGCCATGTGCACACCTACCGCGTCTCGACCATCTAGATTTTTTATTTTCAAAAAACGAAGGCTTACAATGTTTTATAAATATAATATCTGCCGGCCAGCTATAACGCGTCGCCTTCAGTCTGCAAATAGCATATCATCGCACCATATAATTCTTGCACCATTTATTTGATACTTTTGTCAGTGTTTACAAACATTTTATTTTACTTTGACATTATCTCGTTTCCCGTCGTCAATCAGTACACACGTGAGGGGAAATGAGATTTCTTTAGATCATGAAACAGGTCCGGTGTTGCGCAATATTGAGTGATTTGTTACTTTTATTTAAACTGCCATCATCAAATCATAAAATAGAATAACCGAGAGTAATAGAAGACAAGGAAGGCCTAGCGGTATGTCCTAGCCTAGCATATGACATATTAAAAAAAAGGATGTAAAAAAACACCGGCCAAGTATGAGTCAAAACGAGGGTTCCGTACCCATATCCTTTTTTATTTTTGATATTTGTATTATTAAGCCTGGGTAACGACAGACAGAAATAAATAAAGAAAGTTATTTTTATTATTTGTTTGGATATCCAATTTGACGCAAACTTTTATTTTTTACTGGAACTACGCTGTCGTCAGTTTTGTCTTCAGTATGACTCGACCGGGTTGTTACCACTCTCAGAGAAAACCGACGTGCAGTAGCAACTTGTTGTTGCGTTTCGTACCGGAGATATCTGGAGGCCCATATTCCTCTCTCCTTCTGTATGCATTTCCTTTAAAGTTGACGATGGCAACAATGATACTTCTGGTATTGTGGCTGTTCATGGGCGGTGGAGATCATTTACCATTAAGACCACTATTGACCACTTGGCTCATTTGCCGGCGCCTGCTATAAGAAAAATATAAAATTTATTCGCTCTCTCCTCATAATTGACTCAACAAAAGCTATTGCAAATGAAAATAATTGTCTTAGTAATCTTTTATTTAATTTTCACAGAGAAAAATATTTGGAACGGCTCCAAATGGCATCCGTGTTAAAAATGAGATATGGAACATTTTAACTGGCGCACAATCTGATTGCAGTTAATTAAACACCATATAGCTTTCTCACTTCATCATTTTATATTTTACGTTGCAATAAAGTTTGTAAAATATTTTGTATCAGAAATACCGCTCGCGATTTCAGAGGCGATTTAATGAAGACATTTTATGAACTTGTAGACATTGTTTCTTGTACACAATTGGTCTAAGATTGTTTTAGACCAATGGTCATTTTTGTATAGAACTGACAGTCTCTCTGGCACTGTGAAGAGGAGCAGACTGTGAAATAAGAGGCCACAGTCCTCGATTCAATTCCCGCGCCGACATGATGGTAAGTGTAGCGCAATCCAAGAATAGTGTCGACCAACGATGGATACTGTATCTATGGTAGATCGCCAGAATTATTCCAGCCTGCTTAATTCCTTCTTCACACTCCGTTTAAAGGATCCCATGTTATAGGAAGAAGGAAACACGTGCGCTGGCAAACTATTCCACAGCTTTATAGTCCGACAGAAGTAAGATTTGGCGAACCTCTTGGTCCGAGCCGAGATGGAAGAGACCACGAATCTATGGTTTCCCAAGCCAGCACGCGTGGTTCGGTTAAGGAAAGGTGAGTAAGGAATAAGGTCAAACAATTCTTCAAAGCATGTCTTGGGGTGACGAGCGCAGTCTAGTGCCATGCAATGCTTTGTAAATCTAAGTTCTGTTTAGCGTTGCTTCTATTTATGGACAGACGGGGCGCCTACCATCAGACGAGCTACCTACACGTCTTGTCATTCCAACTATTAAAAAAACCATAGGCATGTGCAGCAGCGGATTTCACGATCTATTATCTGTCACAAAAGATCAAAAAACTTTCTGCTTCATTCTTGGAATGATCACACCTGTATAAAAGAAATACAAATGTATTTAATTGTGTCATCATTATTTCAGAACAACGTATTTATTATAACAATGTCGTAATATGGTCGGAGATGTCAAATTCAACCCACGAGTCACGAGTCATGAGTCGACGCTGTAAGATTGACGAGGAAACAGCTGTTTGAAGTTATTTTAGAACAACAGTGATTAAACAAATTATTGTAAGCAAATGTGAAAAATCTCACGGATATCACTTAAAGGATCTATCCTACAATTTAAGTATTTATTTTTAACCTATACAATTAAAAGGGATTGGGACGGGGAGGGGGATTTTGGCCTCCGGATATCTCACTCACCGTACGAATCGCAGCAGCAAGCTGCTACTTTACGTCGGTTGTCTATGAGACAGTGGTAACGACCCGGGCGAGCCGACCCATTCATGCTGTAGACAAAAGTGTCTACAGCGTGGTTCTACTCATCAGATAATTAAATTGAATTTGGATGTTTGTTAGTCAATCAAAGCGATTGAACGGTTTTGGATGAACTTTGGCACGCAGTTAGACGATGACCTAGATTAGGACATAGACTACTTTCCCGGAAAAGGCCGTTCACGCAGGCGGAGCCGCGGGCAAAAGCTAGTAAAATATATAAGTAATAATAATAATAATACACCCAACAGTCACACACATAGTCCTGACCCCACACTAGCTAGGTAAACCTGTGTCGTGGGTATCAGGAACTATGAGGGACTTGCGGTCCCACAACACCCAGACCCGAGACCAATATTTGTGGTTCACACAAACATTTGTCTCGGTGTGGGAATCGAACCCACGGCCTCTCGCTTCGCAGCCGACTACTCGCCCGCTGCGCCACGTAAGTAGTAAACTAGTCGTCATGTAGCACTGACCTCCTGTTTGCGACTCTATGCGAGCGTACTCCGGCGTCGAGGCGGCCACCAGACGTCTTGCCCATCGGGTGGGCGGCGCGAAGCAGCGGCGGTGTCTACTCGCGGCCTGCTGCACACGCTGATTGCATCGTATGACACTTTACAACTGTAAAGAAAAATACACTTTAAACTAAGGTAAGATGACATTGAAATCCAAAAACCATAGAAATCAGTGAAAATAATCTTATCACTTGAAATGCTATAATCTAAAAAAAATTTTTTGTTTAAAACAGAGGCTTTTAAACGAGCAGGTGAGTTATCAGATTGTAAGTGAGCTACACCACACATGAACATCCACAGTAAATGAGGAATCATCGACGCGTTGGCGATCTTAATGGAAAGGGATTAAAGGATCGAGAACAGGAGGGAAATTCGGGCCTCCAGATATCTAACTCACCGTACGAAATACAACAGGAAGTTGCTACTTCACATCAGTTTTTGACAGCGGTAACAACCTGGTTGAGCCAGTCCATTTATGCTGTAGGTAACACCATAACTCTACCACTTATAAAACTGCCTGGATATCGGTATGGTGTTTGGCCCCGAAACAACTCATCGGAATCTACCGTGTCTGATCTTGATTGGCATTATTTAGAACTTGGTATGAAGGGAATTTGGTATGAAATTTGCATTCGGCGAACACCAAAGTAGGTCTTCACGTCCACAGTCTTCATTATTTAATGCACAAACTATAGGAACTATAGGATATTTGGGTGTTTTAGTGTCCCCCTCTATAGTGAAATTATGATTATAACACATCGAAATCTTATTTCAATGTTATAATATTACCTAATAGGATAGCATATCGCCGCATTACCAAAAAAATATCTATAAACAAAATAACATAAGAAAACGTAAATTTTAGTAATATAAATTCACGGCAAAGTATTTGTTCATCTCAAAATATACACTAATGAGAAAAACTGTACCACTTTAATGCTCAGCGTTCTTTGACCACTCTTGCGGATTCACTATTAGACGACAGCTCTCGTGGCCTCTCTAAAAACGTACTCGTTGCAATCTTAAATAATAAGGAGAAACTTTAACATAAAATGATTTATAAATGTGTAAACATTATGAATATGGAACTAAGATATATGGAAATTTAAATCAAGAGTAATGTAAAAACGGGCGAAACTAACTCTACCATTACATAAGTTGATAAAAATAGAGGATACCTCCTGCATACCAGCCACGCTGTAGACACTTTTGTCTACAGCATGAATGGGCCGGCTCGTCCGGGCCGTTACCACTATCTTACAGAAAACCGATGTAAAGTAGCAGCTTGCTGCCGCGTTTCGTACGGTGGGTGAGATACCCGGAGGCCCAAATCCCTCTCCCCTTTCCAATCCTTTAATTATACTTTTCTTTTAAGGTCTGCAACGTGTTCATAATTCTTTTGGTATTGAGGGCGTACATGGGCAGTGGAGATCACTTACCATCAGGTGATCCAAGAGTTAGTTTGACGGCCTAGGCTATAAAAATAGTTGTCATTACTAGTCACTATTACATCGAAATAAGATGACTAGAACTATGAATCTGCCTAAAAATACGGCTCCACTTACTTACACATGCAAAAGTAATCACACGCAACATAACGCAACAAAAATTAATGAACGTTAAAAATCAACTTTATTTCATAAAAGTTAATGTCTAAATATTAAATTTCTATATCGAGATACGACGTTCTGCACCGCGCAAAAAATTAGACGTATCAAGTGTCAATTAGAGATTTGCTAAGAGTTTTGGTGAGGTAATGTTTTTGCTTGAGCTACGTTTCTTGTCATCTTATTCCGATGCACTATCCATTATAGTTTAACGTATCTTGTAACACGCGTCCATTTGTTTTAACATCTTTGACATTCCATATTTAAATATTGACATGGCTGACATTCCATATTCAAAACAATATTGACAAGCCGATGTCATTAGGCTCACGAGAATAGATTTGAACATGTGAAGCAAGATGAATGGATATCAAATGCCACGACAGCCGCATACATTGCGGCTTTTGTGCGTTACAATCTTTTGTGAAAAGTATGAGGTTTTAATATATTTAACATGACCCAGTTTTCCCAATGCGTTTTTAACTTATGCTACATTTTTTTTTATTAGCTTAAATGACGAGACTAGCAGGTCGCTCGCCTAATGGTAAGCGCCACGCCTGCTCATAAACAGAAGCAACGCCACACAGAACTTTAAATAACAAAGCACTGCATGACACTGAACTAAGGTGTTAAGGTGTACGCTACCTATTAATTTAGTAAATTCCCTTGAACATATCTCGCTTGAGATACTTCGTGCATAATTGATTGTGAAAATATGTTTAGTTGCGCAGACGAATGATACAAAATTATAGTTACCGCCGATGTGTATGATTGAGGAATAAAGGTCATAATAGAGTAGAAAGCGTAGCGGGTCAGAAATGCCTTTAGATACATTTATACAATAGTCATAATATTATAAGGAGTCTATGCAAGTAGCGAGGCACAGAAATATTTGAAGAGTTTTGGAGGAAACCTACGCCAAAGTAGGAACTTCTACAAATACATTTATAGTTTAAGATAATTAATTAATGTACGTATTTTTATATTGAAATATAAAACCTACACTAAAAAACAATTTCAACTCTTAATCCAATCTTTGAGTCGCGTAGTTGGTGCGATAGAAGTTTTACCCACGTAGCAATGATTCAACACTTGAAACAGATATTTTTATATTTTAGTTGACGTCAGGCAGGCGGTCGGAAAAACTACAAGCTACATGTGTTAAAAAGTATGTTGTGCCGACCCCACTGCGAGTGGGATAAGGGCAGGTGGAATAAGAAGACAAAATGATGTCAAAACTACAGAACAAACTTGAATGTTTTATATCACAGAGGATACCACGGAGCAGTAACTTGACAGCTCCGTAGCGCAGCGGGCGAGTAGTCGGCTGCGAAGCGAGAGGCCGTGGGTTCGATTCCCACACCGAGACAAATGTTTGTGTGAACCACAAATATTGGTCTCGGGTCTGGGTGTTGTGGGACCGCAAGTCCCTCGTAGTTCCTGATACCCACGACACAGGTTTACCTAGTGTGGGGTCAGGACTATGTGTGTGACTGTTGGGTGTATTATTATTATTATTATTTACGAATTTTTGTACGTTTTCTCAGCTTTTACGCTGGTTAGTTTAACTGCATTTACGGGCCACAGCCAAGTAAATACAGCTTTTGAATTTAACGAGATAGGTTATTACTTAAAATCAATCAAACAGTACAGCATCCTAACATCCTCGCGTACACACTTATGTATGCCAGGACAAACGCCGGAACGCTAGATCATCCCACTGTCGCTAACCTGCAAGAATTTTCTCACAATTCTGCAGGTATTGAGGATGGCCGCTTTTTGGAGGCTTATATATATTGAATTGTTTAAATTCAATAAATCTAAACTAGTACGTAGATCCTTTGGAATAACACCTGTTGTCGAGAGGACAATGGGTACCACAAAAACTTTTTGTTGTCTCCAAATTCTAGCGACTTCCTCCCTAAGCTCTGTGTACTTATTAATTTTTTCTATTATTGTTTTATGGATATTATGGGTGTTGGGAACAGCAATATCAATTAGGTAGGTGATTTTGTTTGTTTTATCTTGCAGTGTTATATCTGGTCTATTGTAATGAATAGTTCGGTCAGTTAAAATGGCTCGGTCAAAGTACAGTTTGTATGAGGAATTTTCAAGAATGGTTTCAGGAGTGTACTTGTAATATGGCGTGTTTGTGTTCGGAATGAGTGTGTATTTGCGTGCTAAACTTTGATGGATAATATTAGCTACTTGGTTATGCCTGTGAGTATAGTCCGTTTGAGTTAGGCTAGTGCATGCACCTGTGATGTGCTGGATGGTCTCGGATTGGGTGTGGCACCTACGGCATTTATCATTGGTAACAGTGGGGTCCTTGATAATATATTTTCTGTAATTTTTTGTATTAATAACCTGGTCTTGAATGGCTAACATGAACCCCTCTGTTTCTGGGAAGAGATTGCCAATGTTGAGCCATTTATTTGAAGCTATAGCATCTATGTGGGGCTGTTCTAAATCGTGCGGGTGTCGACCATGCAGTACTTTCTTTTTCCAATCTTCTATTTTCTGTTTTTGTGGATCACTACTGAGAAGATTTTGTTGGTCGGTCTGTTCATGTAGATTAAGTGGTGTGAAATTATAGTCGTTGTGGGTGATGGCTTTATGTATGTTACTAATGTGGGATTTGGAGTAAAAGAATGTTTTTAAGTTGTAAAGTTGTTTCTGCCATAAATTATAAATGTCTATTAGGCCCCTGCCTCCTTCTTGTCTTTTTATTGTTAATCTTTCTATTGCTGATTTTGGGTGATGGTGATTATGTTTTGTTAGTGTAGTTCTTGTGATCCTTTCAATTTTATCTATATCTGTTTTTGTCCATTTTATTATACCGAATGAGTAAGTTAATATTGGAATTGCGTAAGTGTTAAATGCTTTAATGAGGTGTTTTGCTGAAAGTTGAGTTTTTGATAGTAGGTTTATTCTGCGTTGATATTCAGTAAATAATGTGTGCTTGATATTTGTATGATCTAATCCTTTAAGTTGTTTGTATCCAAGGTATTTATACAAATCGGCCGGTTCCATTGCAGTAATTATATCGTTATTGTTTACTGTATAGTCTCCAGGTCGTATTTTGCCTCTTATAATATGTAACGTTCTACACTTATCAAGGCCGAATTGCATATTAATATCTTTGCTGAAGTTGGAAGTAGCATCTATTAGTTTTTTCATGTCTTTTTCGGTTTTTGCGTACAGTTTTATATCATCCATATAGATGAGATGTGAAATGATGGTTTCTTGGGTATTATCCTTTAGGTGATATCCAGCTCGACAACGTTGTAATATGTGTGATAGTGGGTTTAAGGCTAGGCAGAACCACAGGGGACTCAAGGAATCGCCTTGATAAATTCCTTTTTTAATTGATATTGGTCTTGTTGTTATAGAATTGTTATGGTCATTGAGATGCAATGTAGTTTTCCAGTGAGTCATTATATTTTGAAGGAATTTTATTAGACTATTATTAATTTTGTATATTTCGAGTACTTTAATCAACCAGGAATGTGGAATACTATCAAATGCTTTTTTGTAGTCTATATATGTACAGTGTAAATTTCTATTTTTTGTAGTAGCGTGTTTGTGAATAGTCGAGTCAATTACAAGTTGTTCCTTGCATCCCATATGGCCCCGCCTGCACCCTTTTTGTTCTTCTGCTATGATATTGTGATGTTCAACATGTGTGTTAATTTTAAACGAGATGACAGCTGTTATTATCTTATATAATGTAGGAAGACATGTAATTGGTCGATACTGGGAAGGTTCTGATGAGATTTCGCCTTTTGGAAGCATGTATGTTATTCCAGTAGCGATAAAATGTGGTATGTTTTGTTTATTTAGAATAATCTCTGTTATGTTTTTTGCTATTAGCTTGTGTAATGATGTTAACTTTTTAAACCAGAAATTATGTATTTTATCGACGCCAGGTGATTTCCAGTTGTGTAACCTATTTGTGATGCATTTCATGTCCGATTCTGTTATTTCAGTAAATTCCATTTCCCCTACTGTGCTCCACCTATTTTCTTCTTCTTTTATCCAATCTGCATAATTATTGTGTTCAATTGTCTCTTCCCATAAATTTGCCCAAAATGTTTCTAGCTGTTCCTTTGTAGGGCTTTCAATGTTTTGTGTATTTTCAGTATTATAAGCATTTATTCGTGGCTTCTTTAGGTTGCGATAAAATGTTTTTTCGTTGGTGGTAAATAAAATGTTGTCATTTTTTCTTTGTTGCGCTTTCTTATAGCGTTTTAATCTATGAACTTTGAGTGCTAAATTTTGTTTAAGTGTATCTAAGAACTCCTCCGGGGTCTTATTTTTGTTTTCGTGTCTGGTGTGAGTCGTTTTACTTTTAAATATTTCTTCAACTCGCTTAACTACTTTTTTTGATCTGTTTTTGTTAATATATTGGGTGAGCCTTCCGCAGTCTGCTCTAAGTTTTTCTATGTCTGTCTCGAGTCGGTGTTGCCATGGTGGTTTTCTGTTAAGTCTTGATCTGCTTTGTATTCTAATAGATTCTGTAATTTTGTAACCAAGTTCTTCTGATATTACTATTGCAGTACAGTAAATAAGTGTATGGATATCTATTAGTTTTGTATCTTGAGATAGAAATTTGGTTAGTATGTTTTGATTAAATATTTGTGTAAGCTTAGTAAGTTTGGGGCTGTATCTTAGTTTGGGTAATTTTGGTCGAGCTACTGGATCCAACCCAGAGTATAATGTTAGAGATGTCGTGAATTTCTCGAACAGTTCTTGAGTGTATGTATCTGTTATAAAATTGGGTTCCATCAGGGTTTCGATATCATTTTCTACGGTGAGAGTAACTGATTCAGTTTGTGTCGAAATCTGTGATGTTTGTGTTATTTGGCTATACGAAAGGTTATGCGTATGTTGTACTCTTGACGTCGGATCAAGTGGTATTGATTGTGCATTTGAGTGTGTTGTGCAAAGTTGACTTAACGGTTGTAAATGATTTTGATCTCGATCTATTAGATTTATGTCATCGCCGTCATCTAAATTATTTATTTCGTTTTCTAACTGTTTCCTAACTTCTTCCTTTAGCTGATCTAGTGTATCTTGAGAAAGAAGTTTATTTCGTTCTATTGCCCTTCTTTGATCTGACACGCGCTGTTCAGTGACTTTAATATCAGGGTACTGTCGTGAAAAACGTTCATGCAGCTGCTTTCTATAAATGGTCATGTCCGTCTCTAATTTCGTGATGTAGTAGTAAGTACGCATGATAAATAGGTTTACATCTTTGCTCCATGACATGCGCACTCTAGGTTTCCCAGCTTTGGTGGACGCGGGTAAAAAGGCAGTCACCTCCCGCGCAACATCCAATGCTGGTATGGATGGGTCTCTATAGCTGTTTGATGGTGGTGATCTAGGTATTGAAGGTGATGAATCGGTTGATAGTATGTAAGATACGGTACTTGGACTATATGGTTCTATTGGGCTGTCCGTTCTACTGTCTGTCAGTCGGTCAGGTAGATCAATATCGGCTGTAACACTTTCGGGTGACCCGGCAGGAGTCCGCCTGTTCAACTCCTTACCGCTGACGGTTCGTATGCTGTAACACCCAGCGTCAGCTCCAGGTGTGCCCCGGCGATCGCCCCCGGGAAGCGGCCCTCTCAGTTTCTTTTTAGAACGTGTCTCCATATTAAATGGGTTACCATTGCCACGTTAGCCACACCAGTAGTATAAATTGTGCGTTGCCCGCCCCCTACGTAATCAGGTGTTCGATCAGGACGTGTGGTTGGGTTTTAGGGGGCTTATTATTATTATTATTATTTTTGTTTTAATCGTTATATCTCTTCCTCACGAGGAAGGTAAATAATAAGCTACGCACGGGCCAAGGCCAAGTGTATAGTTATAATAAAAATGGTTAGTTAAATTGATAGAAATTTCCGGACTAAGCGACACGTGTTAAGAATAACTGCTTTTTGAAGCAGTGTATATGCTGATGCGTGAATATTTAATATTTTTAAGCTAGTATGAAGAGATTTGGGTATGACTCCAGTATTTGATAGTATTATAGGTATAGTTTTAGTGTTTGTAGCTTTCCATTGAGTCTTGATTTCAATGGCAAGCTCGGTATATTTTGCAATCTTTTCAGTATGTGTAGTAGTTAAGTTATGGGTATTGCAGATGGCGATATCTATTATGTATACGGTCATAGTTTCTTTATCTAGCAGTGTTATGTCTGGCCTATTGCTATAAATGGTTTTATCGGTTACAATTGTCCTATCCCAGTACATCCTACATTTATTATTCTCTAAAACTGACTGTGGCTGGTATTTGTAGTACGGTACTTTATCCGGAATAAGTTTATATTGAAATGCTAAATATTGGTGGACTATCGATGCTACTTGATCATGACGGTGTTTGTAGTCACTTTGTGCTATGGATTTGCATGCACCAGTTATGTGTTGTATGGTTTCTGGGTTGCTATGGCAGTGTCTGCATGTATCATTAATATTTGGTCTACGGATAATGTATTTCTGGTAGTTTTTTGTATCTATTACTTGGTCTTGGATTGCAAGCATGAAACCCTCTGTCTCAGGGTAGAGATCACCTCGCTTCAACCACGCGTTCGACGCTGTCATGTCGACATGTTGCAGTTGTAAGTCGTGACGATGTCTCCCGTGAAGAGACTTGTGGGCCCAAGCTGCTATTTTTGCTTTATTGTCTGTGAGGTGTTCATTGCGTTGGATGTTTCTGTCGTTTAGATTTAGAGGTGAGAGTAGTTTGTCGGCGTCTACTACAGATTTGTGAAGATAAGAACTCTCTGCTCTACTGTGAAAGAACCTTCGGAGTGTAGTTATTTGTCTATTATGCAGATTAACCACATCAATAATTCCCCTGCCTCCTTCTTCTCTTGGTAGCGTTAGTCGCTGTGTGCATGATCGTGGATGGTGTTTGCGATGTTTGGTCATGGTAGTGTTAATAACGCGTTGCAGGTTCTTAAGCTCCGTTTGGGTCCATGTTATAATACCAAAAGAGTATGTTAGTATAGGGATAGCATAGGAGTTAATAGCTTTGACCATATTACGTGAATTCAAGTGTGTCTTTAGTAATGAACTAAGTCTGTGTTTAAACTTACGGGTGAGTTCTAATTTTGTATGTTTTTGGTGAATTTGCCGATCTTGCTGAAAACCAAGATATTTATAGGTATCATTATGCTCTAATGGTTCCACTCGTTCGCCTGTATTAAGGTTGTAACCCATCAATTGCAACCTACCTTTCTTAATAGTAAATGTTTTGCATTTGTCTATACCAAAGTTCATTTGTATATCTTTGGAAAACTGTTGGGTCATATCTGCAAGCTGATGAAGTGATGTAATATCGTTACTATATAATTTTATGTCGTCCATATACATAAGGTGGGAAAGCGTGACGGAAGGTGTCAATTGATTGTTATTAGTTATGATTCCAGAATTAATACTGTTTAGAAGATTAGAAAGAGGGTTTAATGAAAGACAGAACCAGAGGGGACTAAGGGCGTCTCCTTGAAAAATACCACGTCTGATCGGTATATCTTCTGTCTGTATGGCGTGATTTCCATAACCTACTTTAAGCTTGGTTCGCCACTGCTGCATTGTGTGAGATAAGAATGTAACTAACACAGGATGAACTTTATATATATCTAAGATTTGCAATAGCCAACTGTGGGGTACAGAGTCAAATGCCTTACGGTAGTCTATGTAGATAGCGCAGATATCTTGTTTACTGGCATGTGCTTGTTTCATTACGACTGAATCTATTATAAGTTGTTCCTTACAACCTTGGCTTTGTTTCCGGCAGCCCTTTTGTTCTTCAGCAAGAATATTATTATCTGTGATGTGTCGATCTATAAGTTGACTTATGCACGCTGTTAGTATTTTGTAAATGGTTTGTAAGCAGGTTATCGGTCTGTATTTAGCTGGATTTAGAGTGTCATTATTGTCTTTTGGTATCATATATGTTGTACCTTGGGTAATGTATGCTGGCATTATATCCGGGTTTTGAATGAACATGTTAAGGTGTTTGTGTAATAAAGGGTGAGCAGAAGTAAATTTTTTGTACCAAAAGTTTTGTATGTGATCCGTACCGGGTGTTTTCCAGTTATGTGTTTTTTTAATTACATTTACAAAGATGTCTAGAGGGATGTGGTCAAATGTCATTTGTGGAATATTGGTGAGATTCTGTGTTTCGTTTTTTATCCAATCAGCTTGTTGGTTATGCTGTACTGGATTAGCCCATATATTAGACCAGTAACTGTGTAATTCTTGAGGTTGTGGTAAAGGTGTATGTAATGTGTTGTTAGATACTTGTGTATTACTTGTTGTTTCATTTATTTTTCTATAAAATACTCTTTCATTGTTTGTAAAATTTGCATTTTGTTTCTTCCTAAGCGTACAGTCATTGTATCTTCTCAATCGGCTAGTAGCTGCTGAAAGTCTCTGTTTTAAACTATCTAAGTATTGTTCATTGGTTACATTTGGTTCTTCGTAACGCGAGTGTATTTTGTATTTATATTTAAGTGTTTCTACGTGTGTAATTATTCTATTGTTTCTATTTCCTCTAATGTATTGAGTTAATCTGCCTATACTTCGTCTTAGGTAATGTATTTTGTTCTCTAGTCGTTTTTTCCATGCAGGTGTTTTTGTGTGATTGTGATCATGTATTTGCTCTTCAGGATTATCTTTTATTTTAGAGCCATTACAGATTGATGCAGTATATGCTGCACAATATATGATGGTTTGAGTTTTAATAAAGTCATGTTCTACTGAGGTATATTTGGGTATAATATTTTGATCAATATAATTTATAATGTAAGAAAATCTTCTAGAAGTTTTTTGTTTCGGAATAAAAGGCCTATGGGTTGGGCTGCTATGCTTGTATTTAATGTATGTGGTATTGAACATTTCTTCAACTTTTGTATTTAACTCTACGTCTGATAATGTGTAATTAGATGTATTAATATTCAGATTTTGTGTAGTTGCTGTGACATTTGTATGTTGGGTACGATCGCAATTATTTAGTGAGAGAGTCGGTTGTGTATGCCTATTGTCAAGTGTATCGTTAGTAAACGTTAGTTGCTCGGGAGTAGTATTATCATATTGTGTAGTTAGCGCATTTTGCACTTCAGTCCGAATTTGTTGTAATCTTTCATGTGATATAAGTTTGTTATTTATTATTACCCTCCTTTGATCGGCAATTCGCTGTTCAGATACATGAGAAATTTGTGGAAATTGTTCAGTAATTGCTTTATGAAGGGCTTTTCGGTAGGCCGTTCTATTAGATTCTAATTCAGTTAGTTTGAAATATGCTCTCATAATTGCTTCATTCATGTCATCTGTCCATCGCATCCTTGAAGACATTAAATTAGTACGCGATACATTATTTATTTGGGTACTACTACCATGGGCCTCATTTGTTGATGGGTTTGAATGAAGTTTGCGCTTTACGTCTTCCTTTATTGCGTCTAAAATATTTGGTGGTATAAGTCTGTTTCTGATTATTGCTCTACGCTGGTCGCCTATCCTTTGTTTTGATACATCGAAATCTGTAAATTTTTCGATAAAGTGCCTATGTAGTGTGTCTAGATAGCCTCGTGTCTTTGTTTCAAGTTCGGTAATTGTTAAATATGTGCGCCAAATAAATTGATTCATTTCGGATGACCATGATTTTCGCACACGATTTAAGCCAGCGGTGGGTGCAGATATTGTGGCCGGGGCCATCTGCACAACATCCTCTGGGCTGGAGGAACTACATGAAGAGCTGGACCTATCCTGGTTATCAAATGGGTGTGGTGAAGAAGATGGGGAGTCAAATAAACTTCTAGTCGATGATGGTGATGATCGTGTTTCATTGTCACGAGGCGGTATATGTGACGGTATATTTTCTATGGTCCTCAAGTTATATCTTATAGTTCGCCTATTCAGTATTTTCTTTCCCTTAATATTATTTGTATCGGAGTTTGGTGGAGTTCTATGGATATCAATTGGCAATGTTAATGAGTTTGATGAGTGAGATGCTTGATTTCTACCAGGGTAGGCAGGTGATGATGATGAAAGTAATGAGTTTGGTGAAGAACATGACGTCGCTGGTTGGTCATGTTGGCCTGCAACAGTTTTAAACTGGGCAGGTTTGTGCGATACGGTGCCCTCCCCAGAATACGTAGGGCAGCCCGAGCTCGAAGGCCCGGGGCGGGATTCTCCATCGCGGTTAGCTCCGGTACCCGCCTGGGGTATTGTCCTGTTTCTTAGACGCATCGCATGGGTATTTTAATATTACTATCGCTTCGTTAGTCATTGGTGAGTATATAGCTACAAGCTGCCAATGTCCGCCCCTCACGTGGCATCAGATGTTCGTGCCGGACGTGAAGTTAGATTTGTAAGGGGCTTATTATTATTATTATTATTATTATTATTATATATTGGAAAGACAATCGCCCTCAATTTACAATATTATAAGCCATGTATTATAATTTATGCGGGGAGTGATCTAAGGAACAGTTTGGGATAGTTCCAACTGCACCATTTTACCATAGCTCCACCCGGCACCGCAGTAGAGTTCACTCATACTACCTGGAAACCCGTCCCCGTCTAGCACAGTAGGTTTGCCGGGTTCATTTATACCACGCAAGTGCAAGCTTTGGAATGAACTCCCAGCCTCGGTGTTCCCCGAGCGCTATTATACTTCCTAAAACTAAGTATTTGGCGAAATGCATAATAATGCGAAGCCACAATTAAATAAAAGAAAGAAAGAGGTATTTAAAACCTAATTCTCTCAAATGAAACTACTAAAAATACATATACATACATACGCACTCACGCCTGTACTCACCGAAGGGGTAGGCAGAGGTGTCACCAGTACTGGGTGGTACCAGTATTTCGCCGAGCGTATTTCCGTCCCTTATGTGATAGGGGGCGAGCCTATCGCCATTCCGGGCACAAATTCCAGACTCCGGGCTGATACTGAGCATTTCGTAATAGAAAAAGCCAATACCATTTTACCCGACCCGGGGATCGAACCCGAGACCTCAGCGTTGACCTCAATCGTAACGCGTACGCATTACAACTGCGCCACCGAGGCAGTCCTACTACTAAAAATAAAATCATAATATGCCGTATAACACAAAAAATACGCTTACGCTTAGCTCCTATACCCGCATCCACAAAAGCAGTTTCGCGGAAAACCGTAGCGGAAATTGAATATGGGTTCGTTCCCGCTGAGATTTCGCTGGGTGATAACATGGGGCGGCAGGCCGCGGGCTGCGGGCGGACTCCGCAAATGTGCAATGATATTTTTAGATAGTTTTATTGCCTTTATATTTTATCACTACGTCTGCATCTAGTTCGATGGACTCCGAAAAGTTATTATATAAATTTTATATTGAATGCCCCCAGAAGTTTTTTAACTAACAAAAAAATAAAGAGGTTCTCAATTCGTATATATTTGTTTATATTCACGCATAACTGCGCCAAATGTGGGAGGATTTGGATGAATCTTTCGTATTTGCTAGGGTTTACTTCAGTGGTAGTTCCATTTAAATTTAAATAAATTTCCACATTTCTTTAGGTATTTCCAAACTTAAAGAGGTGAAATCGGGGCTGAAAAACTTAAACTTCGTCATTTATGCAACGATTTTGATAATTCTTTCACTACAAATAATAAAATACAAATATTTAAACAAAAAAAACTAATAAAAAAACTGAAAAGCTAAAAAACAAACCAATTTTGAGTCGGTTTTATCAATCAATGACTGTTAAACTATAGTGCTACCAACTCAAAATTGATTAATTCTATTTAAGCTTTTTAGTTATTCGGTTTTAATTTTGCAAAAAATATTCTGGAAACTTAGAACGATGTTTTATTAGTTAAAGTTTTGTTTAACGCAAATAACGCGTAATCAAAAATAAGCAGAAATAATTAATAATCAATTTATTGGTAAAGGACAACTTTACACGTTTTTTGTCTACAAATATAAGTACATAAAATCTTAACGAACTTTATATTACATTCTTATAATGTACTTAATAATTATTTTAATACATTTATACATGACTAACTGTCCCGCGTGGTTTCACCCGCAACACATAACCCGCCTCCTTTTAGTGAAGTTTTTTTTGTATCCCAAACTATCCGTCCCGCGCGGTTTCACACCCAACATATTCCATATAATCCATCCAGGGACCTACTCAAACACACATACAAAAAATCATCAAAATCGGTCCAGCCTTTTAGGAGTTTTAGCGAGACTAACGAACAGCAATTGATTTTTATATATAAATAATAAATAATAATAATAAATAAATACACCCAACAGTCACACACATAGTCCTGACCCCACACTATGTAAACCTGTATCGTGGGTATCAGAAACTACGAGGGACTTGCGGTCCCACAACACCCAGAATCGAAACAAAAATTTGTGGGTCACACAAACATTTGTCTCGGTGCGGGAATCAAACCCACGGCCTCACGCTTCGCAGCCGGCTACTCGCCCTCTGCGCCACGGAGGCTATATTTGAACTGCACTGTATATAACAACAAAAGGTTTAGGGTAATCACTTTGCCGTACCATGATAAAAAAGAACACTAGGGTTCCGCGGAAATCACTTTAGGAATCACTGCTGGAGGCTACTTTAAAGTATAGACAAAAGTATAACTTCACAAAAAGAGAAAGTAATAAAATATTATTCATAGTCAAATTAGTGTTTGCTCCAACTTAATTCAAATCGAAGCTGGCCTATTTAGTGCAAAGCCATAGTAGTCAAAAAGAAAAGACAAATCGATACCCTTTGCTATGAAATTTCACATTATTCAGCTCCTGTTTCACTACTTCTGAGTTAAAGATGCTTATCAAATAAAATATGATTCGTTAAAATACAAAAGTCACTTTGGCATATTAATATCTATAGCGAAAGAAGTCTACTCAATACCTTTAAAAATAGCTGTATTAGACACTAAGTACACGTACGAAATTTAAGCTGTTCAATTGGAGTCATATATGGCTAAACTACGATCAGACCAATATAACTACTCACCATATCATGTTTATAATCTCACTATACAATGTATGAAACACATTTTGCCCATCTATTAAATAGCTAATTGTTAGGTAAATACATTTTAGCTGACATTTCTTTTGCATTTGTGTGAGTGACGTTGCAAGTAAACACATCACACTTAGCGAATTTTCAGCTTACGATTGTGAGTATGCGTTGTTTGAACATCTACCTTCTGTAAGTAGTTATTATAAGCCTTAGGTACCTATGTTAATTAGTTGTCAAATCTTACTTGAATATTGTGAACAGACCCGTAGAATATCTAAACTTCACAAAAGCTATCCGGCGACATCTATTGTCCGTTCGACATTTTTCCTTTTGACGTTAGTTCAACCATAGGAAATGCATCTAAACTTTCACCTATATAAAATTTTAAGCCCCAACTGCATTCTCTTTTGAATGTTCCAAAAATCCGCCGCCATATAATATTTTACGAGCATGATAACAGTGGTTATTTTCGTGCGCGTATCTCGCCCGGTTTACGATGGGTTCGACGGTGTAACGCCCCACTTAGGCACCCGTAACCGCCAACACGACTAGATTAAGTGCCCCGCCTGATTAATCAGTTTCCACGGGATTCTATTTGGCAGATCCCGTTTTATGCGACATGTACCTAACTATTTTAGGGCGCTTACATTTTGCAGAATAGAGGATTCGGAACGATTTTGGGGCATGTACTTCTACCATGAACATGAAATAAGTAATGGATCGTGGTGTAACTGATGCTAATTTCAGGCAAATTTCTGTAACTGTACAAAGATCTCGGAAAATAGGATGATATACGTATTAATTTTGTTAACTGCAGTGTTTCTCCGTAGTACCTATTATTAGATACTAGGGTTTGCTCCCTTTTTAAAAAAAGGGATAGTAGCCTATGTCCTAATCTAGGTCGTCGTCTATCTGTGTGCCAAATTTCATCCAAAACCATTCAGCCATTACGGCGTGATGGACTGACAAACATCCAAACTTTCATACTTATAATAGTAGTAGGATTCTGTGGTAATGCAAAAAATAGGATGAGCGCTATTATTGTTTCGGTAATGTTAAAAACACCGATATCAATTAGAATCGTATCACATAGGCAGGCAAACGAGCAAGTGGGTCACCTGATGGTAAGTGATCTCCACCGCCCATGTACGCCATCAATACCAGAAGAATCATAGGCGCGTTGTGGACCTTAAATAGATAATTAAGGGATTGGGAACGGGAGGAGGATTTGGGCCTCCAGCTATCTCACTTACCGCACAACACTCAGCAGCAAGCTGCTACTTTACGCCGGTTTTCTGTGAGACAGTGGTAACGACCCGGACGAGCCGGCCCATTCATGCTGTAGACAAGACTATCTACAACGTGGCTCTACCACTCACAAAGTTAAAAGTAAAGGATTGACTTCTGGTTAGAACAGACATGTAAAACCAAAGCACTACCAAAACAACATGTACTAACCCCACTTCGAGTTAATCTAAAGTAGATGAACTTAAAAATACAATTTTTTTCTGAGTATACATCTCTGGCGCACATGTGTCGACGACACCGCACTTATTCGTGACGTGTGCCGAATCATCATGACGAACATTTCCGCAGTACACTTTGTCATTTATCATAATGCATAATATTTAAACTTACAAGATAAAAGGCTTTTGAATTGACTGCCTCGGTGGCGCAGTTGTAATGCGTACGCGTTACAATTGAGGCCGACGCTGAGGTCTTGGGTTTGATCCCCAGGTCGGGTAAAGTGGTATTGGGTTTTTTCTATTACGAAATACTCAGTATCAGCCCGGAGTCTGGAATTTGTGCCCGGTATGGCGATAGGCTCGCCCCCTATCACATAAGGGAAGGAGATACGCTCGGCGAATTGTGGGTATACTGGTTACACCTCTGCCTACCCCTTCGGGGATTACAGGCGTGAGTGCGTATGTATATGTACATAATAAAATTATTTTTACGAGTGGTAGAGCCACGCTGTAGACAATTTTGTCTATAGCATGAATGGGCCGGCTCGTCCGGGTTGTTACCACTGTCACACAGAAAACCGGCGTAAAGTAGCAGCTTGCTGCTGCGTTTCGTACGGTGAATGAGATATCCGGAGGCCCAAATCCCCCTCGCCTTCCCAATCCCTTATTATCCCTTTCCTTTAAGGTCGGCAACGCGCCCATAATTCTTTTGTATTGTGGGCGTACATGGGCGGTGGAGATCGCTTACCATCAGGTGACCCACTTGCTGGTTTGCCGGCCTATACTATAAAAAAAAAAAATGTTTTTTTTTATAAGCTTTAGATGACAAGACGAGCAGGTTGCTCTCCTGATGGTAAGCGTCACGCCTGCCCATAAACATAATCAACACCAACCAGAACTTCGAATTATGAAGTACTGCATGACGCTGAACTAAGCTCGTCACCCTGTCTTCTTCTTCTTCTTACCGAATGGTTAGTGGCCAACATAGTGTCAGACTTTTTCAAGCCACCCGAAGGCCTCCGACTTGGCTTAACGACTGCTATCAGTTGACAACAGCCGGGACCGACATTTTACGTGCCCTCCGAAGCACGGAGACGCTCTGTTCAAATACCACTAAGCGGTCACCCATCCATAGACTGACCGCACCAAGGATTGCTTAACTCGCTTATCGTTTACTGATTAGTGAGTGCAACTAGCTATGAGCGCCTGTGACATAAGGTGTTAAGTCTCATAATGCCCAGTAATTTCACTGGCTTCAATGTCCTTCACACTATTTGGCGGCCGAAATAGACAAAGCGGTGGTACTTATCCAGACGGCCTCTCGCATACAAAATACCTACCACATACTTAGTAAATAATAGTAGAATATGGAAGAGAAAACTTACATTTAATGAAACAAAAAAAGGAAGTCATATTATTTTAGTACCAGCTTTTGTTCGCAGTCTCCGTGGCGAATACTAGTGGGCGAGTAGCCGGCTGTGAAGCGGGAGGCCGTGGGTTCGATTACGGCGGCGAGATAAATGATTGTGTGATCCACAAATATTTATTTAGGGTTTGAGTGTTTTCCCCCCAGAGGGGTTGACGTCGGGCAGATGGTCGGTCGTAAAAACAAGCCATATCTTTCTGTAACATGTGTTAAAACGTTGCGCCGACCCCACTGTGAGTGGGATAAGGGCAAGTGGAAGATAATGCTTCGTAGACATCTAGCTTATAGCGGAATAACCATCATAATCCGATCCGGTGGTAGTTTTAAAACAACAATTCGAAGATACAAATGGTCCGTATCAATCACCCTTAAAATAAAAAATAGGACGCATTTCCCTTAAAATGGTTTCGATTGAAAAACTAGACCGAAAACAAGCCCACTGACTTTGACTAGCTGGACTTTCTCAGGACTGGGTCGCGCCGCGTAAAATCCAGTGGTAAAGTAAGCCCACTGAGTTTGATTCGCCGGGTCTTCTCAGTCGGGGTTGTTTTGGATCCGGTGGTAGTTTTAAAACACGTGCCATTTCGGTAATGTCTATGATCCATATAGAAACATAAAAACAAAATAATAATAGTTCTTAACATTTCTGGACTAAATATTGTAAAATTTATTGATGCCTAGTGTATTTTGATGATGCTATGTATTTTATGTATACATCAGTTGATATGATTTCTATACATAAGATTCTTTATTTTGTACTGACTTGTCATAAACGCTATTTTAAATGCCTATATGATTAATAAACTATTTAATTTAATTTCAATGAAACTAGATATAGAGATGGTTTTTCGTTCAAAAATCATGATAGCGAACATTAACACGGATTTGGGCATTGTAGAACCAAAGTATATGCATGTAATTATATAATACATCGAACCTTAATGTGGTTAAAACTAAACGTTTCTTCTACAAGGGATCCACATAAATGAAATATGAGTTTATATTTTATTGTTTATGAGAGGTAGAGGCACGCTGTAGACACTTGTCTACAGCATGTATGGGCTGGCTTGTCCGAGTAATTACCACTGTCTCACAGAAAACCGGCGTAAAGTAGTAGTCCGTCCCACTACTAATAAGTGGAGTTAGGTCTTATTCCACCACGCCACCATAACTGCTTAAGTACCTTGTAGAGTCCTGAGACACGCAGGTTTTCCCACGATAATTTCTTTCATTATTTAAGCAAGATATTAAATAACAATGAATATATTTATAACTAAAGTTTATGCCTCGGTGACTGCCTCGGTGACTGCCTCGGTGGAACATTCGATCCCACTATGTTATCGCCGGTTTTATTGTAAATATTGTAGCCCTGTATTACATACAGACCTCCTCTACTTAATGAGAGGAGTTAGGCTTTAGTCCACCACGCTGGCCTAATGCGGATTAGCAGACTGCACATACCTTTAAAATTCTTATGAAAAACTTCTCAGGTATACAGGTTTCCTCACAATATTTTCTTCACCATTAAATCAAGCCATAATTAACAATAAATACACATGTAACTTAAAGTCAGCGGAGCAAGCTCTTGGAGCTGGTTTCGAACCTGCGACTTTCGTCTCGATAGGTCATGCCACTTCCCGTTGTGCTATCACTGCTAGTGATTTTATTATATAGATTAATTGATATGAAAAAAAACATAAGGAATATTGTAATAAAGCCTTCAACGTAATATAGTCATACGAAAGCAAGCACAAGTTTGCCATTCGTTTGAATTTCAACAGAATATTTACAAACCGGTCTTGACTTCACGCAAATAGCAAATTTCATTTCATATTTTATTTGTTGTCAGCATTACCCACGTGGACGCGATCCACGGCGACAAAATTGCATAGATTTACAACCAATGCCCTGAAGTACAGGACACCGATCGGAAACTTTTACAGCGTACGTAAAAGTACGGTTTTATTGGATTTTGTTCAGGTGGACCTTTGTGTACGATTTATGTGCAAACACCACGTGACTGTCATGGTTTATTGCTCGATAGGTCCTCAATTACTGCAGAACAGCTGGTGGGCCCTCCCACCAACTTGAAACACCTTTGTACCAGACTGTACAACGACCACCTTAATGAAAAACCAAGATGGTGACTCGTTCCGGTTAGTTGCGTTCCGAGGTCAGATGGTATGTATCCAATAAACTTGATTTAAGCCCGGCGTAATTCTGCCGAGATTCTGACGACAATGCTCTGCGTCTCTGCAGTCTCTGCGGACTTCTATAACCGTCATTAAGAATTAGCTATAATATTTATAACTAGCTATAATAACGTACCTACTATTAAAAACAACGGTCGAGTTCCGAAAGTTATTGCAAAATCGAATAAGTTAAAATAGCCTACACAAAGTGAAAAACATTGCAACCGTACAAACAATCCATCCAAATTACACAGTAATAAATAAACAATAAAATAACTCAAACAAAACATTCCTATCGGCATAAAACGAATAAAACAATTTATTGTTTCAGTTTACATATTCAACATGTTCATACCAATCTCTTGTGCATTTTAATTTATTTTTCAACAAAACAACCTCAAATAACAGTGGGGAATAATACGCGGATAATACTCCGCAGATGTTGGAATAAAACGATACGCGAGCGTTTTAAAATGGTCGTATTTTTATTCGTTTTGGCATTTGCGCTTGCATCGCACGGACAAAACGCTCACGAGGTACGCGCCTATTTTATTTTACCCGTCTTTATTTTATTTTTGAATTTCGAACATTGCGAGAATTGGCGAAAATTTAAATGCATTTCGTATGCATATGCGAATGGAAATAATGTTGGGATGGCTTAAATTGTTTTAAAATTCTTTTATGTAAATTAAATTGGTGAAATGTTACGAATTTAGTGAATTGGATAGTTTTTTTTAAATGTTATTATATGTTAAAAATTACATAAAGCATCATAGAGCCCGTGAATCATTCTAATTTGGTTATAACTATAGGCATAAATCAGTGGAAGCTGTATTATTTCTTAATTTGAGATGAAATCTGAAGATGAAATCAGCAGGCCCAAATTCCTCTCTTCTTCCCAATCGGAATACTTTTCAACGGTCGACTACGCACTCATGATGCTTTTGGTATAGTGGGCGATGGTTTACCTCACTTGCTCCTTTGGTGACCTCTGATTTAAAGAAAAAGCCTAAGTCCGCCTAATTGACTATGTATGACAGCCTTCGTGCCGCAGTGGCGGAGTAGCCGGCTGCGAAGCGAGAGGGCGTGGGTTCGATTCCCGCACTGAGACAAATGTTTGCGTGAACCACAAAAATTTGTTTCTGGTTTAGGTGTAGTGGGACCACAAGTCCTTCGTAGTTCCTTATACCCACGATACAGGTTTACCTGGTGTGGGGTCAGGACTATGTATGTGACTATTGGGTTATATAATTACATTTAATAAGTTAATATGGAAGTAATGGAGGGAGGCCTTTGCCCAAAAGAGGCACAGTGAAGGCTAATTAATTAATCAATTAATTAAATTAAATATAGCTTAATCCCCACCTAGATGGTAAGGTAATCTCGTACAACAGAGAATATCATAGAAAACTGTAATTTACGAGAATGCGTCATAAGATTATTATTTTCCAATTGAATGAAGCGCCTTGAGAATGAAAGTTTTCTTTTAAGTTCTCGCCTCGGTCGTGCGATAAGCTCTCTCCGTCGAAACCAAGCTTAAATTAAAAAAAATAGTGCTTTCTTAGGTTTACGCGAATATTACACATTGAAATAAAACTAGTTTATACGGATTTTATCGCGGTTTAATTTTTAGTTTAGTCCCGACGTTTCGAAAGCTTTTCAGCCTTCGTGGTCACGGGAGTGAGTCTCTCATAAAAAAAATATCTGCAGAAGTTCTTCCAAGAGAACCGACGACTAGCGAAAGCGATAGTCGAAGCGTTACAAGACTCCAAGTTCGACGAGGAGATACTCTTCGACCTGAAGAAGGAGAATCAGATATATCTGAACCGTACTATGTCTTTGATCATCAAGTACATTGTTAAACGGTAATAACACATTTTTAACCGATGAATAAAGATAGTTCTGTATTCGACCTGTATGTATGAACGGTATGTATGTAAAAGTGTTAAACCTATTATCTTTTTTTTTACATACGCACTCACGCCTGTAGTCCCCGAAGGGGTACGCAGAGGTGCAAACAGTACACCCACATTTCGACGAGCGTATCTCCGTCCCACGATGTGATAAGGGGCGAACCTATCGCCATACCGGGCACAAATTCCAGACTCCGAGCTGATACTAAGCATTTCGTAATAGAAAAACCCAACATCACTTTACCCGACCAGGGGATCGAGCCTGAGACCTCAGCGTTAGTCTCAATCATGACGCGTACGCATTACAACTGCGCCACTGAGACAGTCTTATTTTTATTTTTTTACAATTCCCATAGACGTTCTTGAGCAAAATTTTGAGCTCACCTCGCTCAGGAAGCCATCTGGTATTTTTTATCTGATACATCAGTATAGTAAATGGTTGATTTTTAGGGTTCCCTGCTTACAAAAACAAACATATTTACTAAGCTTAGGCTACGCCGCACCGTTAACATCGCTATGTCCTGTGAAATGGCTCTATCTTTTAGACTGTAACAGGTACTCGTCTAAAATATTGACAACATATACCTATAGCGAAAATACTTAATTTGCACCCCTTATTTCCATCCCACTGCTGGGCATAGGCCTCTCTTTCGTGTGCCAAATTTCATCCAAAACCGTCTAGTCGATTCGGCGTGAATGATTAACAAACATCCAATTTCATAAACTCACAAACATCCAAACTTTCACATTTATAATAGTAGTAGGATGTAGGACTTTTTTTTCAACGTCGTTATGTAAAGCACATGCGTATTATGTTGATGACGTTACACATTCTAGCGAAGTAGATAACTACCGCTCACGCCGCACAGATGCCATCAGTCGACGAATCTACTCCTCGCTCATTATCAAGCTCATTGACATTGCCAAGGTATACATTTAACATAACATTCAATTTAATCAAACGTTACTAGGTATATCTACGCTTATGTAGAAGATATTATACATTAGAATTTCTCTAACAGCTTGTCTTTTCAATTTATGTTCAAAAAAGGTAGGTGGTAGGTCCCTCATATGCGAGACTGTCTGGATTGGTACCACCGATTTGTCTGTTTCTTCTACCAAGCATCAGTATGCAACGAGCCTAATGGTAAACGCAAACAGAAGCAACACCATGAAGAAATTTTAAATACAAAACACTGCATGGCGTTCGACGTCATCACGATACATAAGTCTTCTGAGTCTTCTTCATAAGACATCATGTAATCTACAGAATTTGAAGTATTATTTATTAGCATCGAAAACAAACAATCTTTACAATACAGTTACAATAACTGACGATTGACACGATCCACCATAAACACACGTTTCAATGTATTTAAGGATAAATCATGAAAGCCTCATTTAGATGCAGAAGGTCGCACGATATAGGTGAGACGTATTGACGTAGTCGCATCTAGCGATTCTTTTTCCAAAATGTATGACGAGACCTCTTAAATAACAATGTTCTGTTATAAACTCCATCTCATTCAGGCTTACTTAGAGCCAACAAACCAAATTCTATCAGCATGTATGCGAGACCTATATCATTGTATTCCTGAAAATTATAGACCTTATACAACAGGATCTGCCACGCAACACAAGCACCACGAGCCGAATCGACACCGCCCACCGGTACTACATGTCCGTAGAGAGTCGGGATATGCATGACCAGATGGCTGACGTCCAGGTGTTCCACGCCTGCGCCAGGATATACGATATCATGTTTACTGTAAGTAACGTATTCTATGAAATTCTGATGGCAAGTTGGCGTTGAAAGGTTGCTGCCCATGACATAAAAGAATCTATGTACGATACTAGACCGCGAAGTGTTTCTAAAATTGAGCCCCATTTACTCGGAGAGTTTCGGGTATGACACAGGTCAGAATATAACAGCGGGGAGCGGGACGGACTGCCGAGACGGAAGTCCCAGGTTGTAAAGTAATCCCAAGAGCATATACTGCCTCTCACTTTTCTTGTGTATTCATTGCTTGCATTACCGGTGAAGGAAACATTGTGAAAGCTGCAGACCTAAGAAATTCTCCATAAGAATTTCGAAGGTACGTGAAGTCTGCTTACCCGCATTAGGCCAGCCTTATGGACCATGGTCTAACCCCCTCCTCTCTCTTTAAGTAGAGGGTCGTGACTCTTAATTTAAAAAATCTATTGATAATATTTCTTATCAGGTTCCTAGAATTATTGCACAATTGGGCAAATTGGACGATCTCACGCCAAGACTTCTTGTGAGGAAACTCAAAGCTATGGAGATCAAGCCCGTACATCTTGGAGTGGCTTTACTTATCCAGGTGAATATCATCGGTTATTTCTTAAGCATTTTCTCCTTCGCCATTTCGACTCTTCAGTGTATACATTTTTTCTTGTTAATATATTTTTATGAGCCCGTGATGCAACCTTAGAGCTAAGATCTTCCTTCCCTTTGAAGAAAAGAGCTCTAACAAATAATCCAATATGCTTTCCCGAGTGTCCCGGAAGATGTTATTTCTACTTTACGACAACGTTTGCTGTGTCTGCTGGAATCCAATTGTTGCCTGTTTTACGCCCGGTTTCTGAAAGGCTGATATTAAATTTAACTAATCAAATGTTAAATCTCATGTCAAGTCGAAATTGAGTTGCTAGAAGCGTGATCAACACCTTTGATTTGACACACATGCTAGCTAACATAACTTTCAAATTAATATGAAAAATCGTATGTCAAACGGTACTAAAGAGAGATCAAATATTATAATTTCTTTCACTAAACAATGTTTCAGCAACTCGAATTGTTTTGACAGCGATGTCAACTCAAAGTTCTGTTAGTTCTTTGTTAGTTAAATGATGATTTGATCAGTCTTCCAGAAATCGCGTAAGTATTTGATTTTCCTTTGCGTCACCTTTAAACATTTTTGAGGTACTTGACTGAGACAGAAGATCACGACACACGTCGATACCGACCCATTGATGATGTTCGGAACTTGTATATATACCAAGTGTCGCGCAAACTTTGCTAGCGCGATTCAGGATCGGTTGATGTTGCATTGTGTACTGCCACAGTGTACTTCAAAACGTGATTTTACGTATGCCCCTGTTTTACTGCTATACATTCCATCTTCTCATTTCTTTGCTTTCTTCCAGTATCATCTTCGCAACACAGTGAACTTCGCAATAAGATCCAAGTCGTTGGAAATTCTGTCCACTAAGCCCCAGATGGTTGGACCACAAGTGATCGAGATGCTGAAAGCACTGGCTGCCAGGTTTCTGCCTATCGCCGAGTTGCTCGACATCCATCTGGCTCACTCCAGCCCAGCGTTCAAAGACACCTGTCCTGCCACCTGGCTTGGAATTGTTAATAATAAACAACCGTAATTATGTTTTTTTGCAAAATTTTATTACAGTTTGTCTGATCTTAGTAATCTCTATGCTCGTCTATACTGTATTGGCATTGACTTTCGGTTATTTTTTGTTGGATTGAGGTGCAAGTTTAGAATGCTAATACCCAAGAGTGTCAATGGAACCTCATTACTAAACTTATGCCGTTCTCAGTCCCATCTTTAAAGGTGTTTCTATCTTTTGAACACTAATAAATAGCTGACTGAAAATATCACAGCATATTATATGTTATTAACGGGGATAACCTAACAAATAATAAACTTGTCCGCTTTAAATAAATATAATTTTCAATTTTAAAAAGTCTGTCTCTGCGTCGATGCTCTCCGGATGATATAACTCCACTAGGAAGCAAGAACCAAAACGAGGAGTGCCAGCTAATAAACTCTGTTATTATACATTATATAGGTTGTATTTTACACCCATAGAATAAATTGAATAAACTGGAATACATACGCACTCACGCCTGTAATCCCCGAAGGGGTAGGTAGAGGTGTAACCAGTACACCCACATTTCGCTGAGCGTATTTCCGTCCCTAATGTGATAGGGGGCGAGCCTATCGCCATACCGGGCACAAATTCCAGACTCCGGGCTGATACTGAGCATTTCGTAATAGAAAAACCCAATACCACTTTACCCGACCCGGGAATCGAACCCGTGACCTCAGCGCTGATCTCAATCGTAACGCGTACATTACAACTGCGCCACCGAGGCAGTCTTATTGCTTAGACTATTCCAGTGAATAAACTGGAATAGTCTAAGCAATAAGGAAAAAACCCCCACAAGCCATTAAAGGCCAGAAAGCTTCAGCTAGTAGAACACATCAACCACTATCCGCTCAAACAGGATACAATTCAAGTTAGCTTCATCCATCGCACAGCTATCCCGTAATCATGATCCCAAAACTACAATAAACATCAGTACTACGGCAATTCCACAAAACTTATTACCACATTTGAAGGTAATCGGCTAAAGTTACCGTGAGCGAGCCAGGCTCATATTTCAGCCGTAACACCGCACCGGCCAACGTCATGAATCACGCATAGTAAAATATTTAAGTGGTACGTGTTATGTTTGAGGTCGTGGGCCCGTTCCATCACGCAGGGTCCGGCCTTCCGGTCATTCGCGATCGCGCGTACGCTGGAAGTGCCAACCTTAAAGGAAAGGGATGATTATGGGATTAGCAAAGGGAAGAGGATTCGGGCATCCGAATATCTCACACTACGTATATGATTCGTATATGTGAAACAGTGATAATAATCCGTTCGAGCCGGCCCATTCACGCTGTAGACTTTTTTTATATATAGCATAGGCCGGCAAACGAGCAAGTGGGTCACCTGATGGTAAGTGATCTCCACCGCCCATGTACGCCCACAATACCAAAAGAATTATGGGTGCGTTGCCGACCTTAAAGGAAAAGTATAATTAAGGTATTGGAAAGAAGACGGGGTTTGGGCCTCCGGATTTCACTCACCGTTCGAAACGCAGCAGCAAACTGCTACTTTACGCCGGTTTTCTGTGAGACAGTGGTAACGACCCAGATCAGCCAGCCCATTGGTTTTGTAGACACAAGTGTCTACAGCGTGGCTCTACCACTCACAAGACTGTTTTGGCTTGTCAAAACTTTTCCTTTTCGAAGTCACAACTACGCTTAAAATCCTTTCAAACCGCGCTCACGCCCTAGCCACATCCATTATCTGTATTCGTCTAACATTCCAGCCGTGTCTAGATAGACATTATCGATATCATATTAAGGGTTAAAGAGGCTTATGGAACACCATTAACTAATATTCCTTCACGACGCGATGTTATGAACGCCTTTGATCGATGACAAGTGACTTATGGAAGGTATAGTTTGTGTAGATTGACGGGTATACTTTTTTACACAACTGTGTCAGAACGAGTGTTTGTTTTAATAGTTTAAAAGTAGTAGGGTAAATGCAGCTACTAACGACCCATCGAAAATCGGCAGGTATTACCGACCCTATAAATGAATTTGCATTTTATACGTTTCCACAAACATTTGAGTTACAAACACTAGAGAAAATACGCGTGTTTATTCATTAAATATCATATAAATAAACTTTAGTGTATCTGAAACATGAGCAATGTTAAACTATTGATGTTTTTCTGACCAAAAAGGTAGGTAGAAATGTAACATGACCATTTTTTCCTATTCGAGATCGGTCGCCTGATGGCGTTTTATTTATTAGCTTTAGATGACGAGACGAGCAGGTCGCTCGCCTGAGGGTATCCGTCACGCCTGCCCATAAACAGAAGCAACACCAATCAACCAACCAGCAACCAACAGAATTTCGAATTATGATAAGGTGTTAAGTCTCATAATGCTCAGTAATTTCACTAGCTTCAATTTACTTCAAACTGGAATGCAACAATTTTACACACTGCTACTTGGCGGCAGAAATAGACAAAGAGGTGGTTCCTACGCAGGCGGCCAACGCATGCGAGGGAGCTATGACCTAGTGAATCCATGCCTGGTAGCCTTTGGGTACGGACCCTTAACAAATGTCCAAACATCATTTGGAATAAACAATAACCTCAAATAGGAAAGTGAAATTACTGGGCATTATGAGACTTAACACCTTATGTCTCGGTGTGACGAGCGCAGTCCAGTGTCATGCAGTGCTTTGTTATTTAAAGTTTTGTGTGGCGTTGCTTCTGTTTATGAGCAGGCGTAGCGCTTACCATCGCGGAACGACCTGCTCGTCTCGTCATTCAAGCCAATAAAAAAAAAGTTTACAAGTTATACAACATTATAAGTTCATATAACAGAATGACCCGTAATCCTCAATAGTAAAAGACCAAAAAAGCTAAGAAAATCCTACAGATCCCCATATCAATTACCTCTTGTCAATACTATAGCCAGAGCTAATACGTATTTTCGCACAATAATCTTTTAAGATTTACGCGCTTTGGCCACGTGATTACCGCGCCAGCCGATCCCGCGGGACCCGGCCCGGATAAAAATTCCACACCTTATATCATGAGTTATCCAGACACGCATTGAGGCTTATGGCATCCAGAGCTATATTTTTTACCAAAGCCATTTCAAAATAAGGATTTCTGAGTAACAGTAGGCCTAGTACAAGTTTTAATAGTTTTCCTAAAAGATGAAAGTTTTCGTTTTCTCTCTATACGTCGAGTATTAGTAGCCACTAGTGGGAACTATGATGAATTAAAATTAATTATATGTTTCATTTTATTTCATATTAGTCGAATATGAAATTTGTTTTCAAGCGATTCTTTCCTTTATTGTCGTATGAATTACTAATTTGACACTTCGACGGTAGTAATTTTATACTGATTTGAAAACTGTGAATGTGTTTGTAACTCGTAATAGACCTACAGATAAAAAGTGCACAAAACTTTCCACTATTACTTTTAACGTAATGTTTGTACGATTGCGTCATTGGTCTAGTGGACTCTAGTGGGAGCGTACTTAGCCTCTGAAACCGGTGACGTTTCGATTCCTAAGTTGGGCTATCAATTTGTGTAGGTTATGGCGCAAAACAGATGCTTGGTATCGGATTTGTGATTAATATGTCGATGGTCGATGATGCATCGGTTTATCAGTTTCACCTCTACTTATACTTTCAACTTTCAGGGGTACAGAAATGCTTTATAACAAAAATGTAATATTGATAACATAACGTTTAACAAAACTTAGAAACCGACTTCAATGTACAGCAATAGCATGTAAAATCCTATAAAATCGCGCCGAGTGTACTATTGTCCGTTGAGGAGTTTTATTTTTTTTTCTCCGTACTCCCTCATTAGATCTTAACCAAATTAAATATGGGACCACATCGGAGCTATATTCTATCGAGTAAATTTTTTCCCTACAAAATCGGTCCACAATTGGCGGAGAAATAGTTGTTCATACATGAATAAAAACGCGCTGAATTGAGAACCTCCTTTTTTGAAGTCGATTAAAAACTGATCAGCTTGACAGAAAAGTCATTACGCCACTATTCCATAAATGTCAGCGGTCATTTCGAATATCCACTGTCTTTTACTGTATACGCCCCTGGTCTCCAGGCCCTGCCGTCCTAATGCGAGTACATTTAATAGTCACCGAGGATTACATGATATATGCGATATCGCGAGTTCCGGACGCGGTGAAAACTTGCCTTTGTACACTTTTTATGGCCATTTTATTTTCGGGAAATCTCGATTTTATATGGACAGTAAAGTGCGAAACACGTTTTATTATTTTGATAAACTTTTTAAAACGATATAAGTTGTGAGTTATGGAATAACATTTTTAAAAGCCACTCATCGTGTTAGGAAAATAAAAACTGACAAATAAATTGTATTAAAATAACAATGAAACAAAGAATGTAAAACAATAGTTTATTTTTATTTTATTTATGTCATAGGCCGGCAAACGAGCAAGTGGGTCACCTGATGGTAAGTGATCTCCACCTCCGATGTACGCTAATAATACCAAAAGAATTATGGGCGCTTTGCCGACCTTAAAGAAAAGGGATAATTAAGGGATTGGGAAGGGGAGGGGGATTTAGGCCTCCGGGTATCTCACTTACCATACGAAACGCAGTAGCAACCTGCTACTTTACTTCGGTTTTCTGTGAGACAGTGATAACGACCCGTGCGAGTAACGACCCGTGCGAGCCGGCCCATTCATGCTGTAGACAAAAGTGTCTACAGCGTGGCTCTACCACTCAAAAAAGTTCAATTATGATTGACATTGCACATAGATATATATAATGCCACTACAGAATTTCCTTAGATAAATTTTTATTACCTATAAATTTCAGTGGTCACCTGAAGTGACGTGACGTACAGACGCTATTTTATACGTAATTTAAATAGGCATATATTTACATCATCGATGGCACAGTTTGTAAAGCGCAACATGTGAAACGAAAAGTGGCGAGTTCATTCCGAGTACCGAGACAAATGTTTGTGTGATCCGATGATTATTGTTTCGGGTCTAGAAGAATTTCCTAAAGTCATGTACAAATATGTATCGAATACCATAAATCCCACAGGCAAAGATATTATAAAATAGAATTCAATGTGAAAACCTTTATTATTATCTGTGTCAGTTACATGGCCTAACAAACAAATATACATGCATGCGGAAACATATTGTGGACATTTCATTTATCTAGAGTTCTGGGACAATAGTGTTTTCACGTCTGTCAACAACTTCTTGCTGATATGATGAACTGTGCAGCGCAGTGCGCGGGTGTGCGGCGACAAGCGGTGACGAGCGGGGACTAGTGGGGACATGCGGGGACAGACGCAGACAGGGTGGGGACTACGGGGACCAGCGAGATGTTAAAGATTTAGTACATTTTTCACTACTAATATGTTTTGAAGTGTGTATTAATGCAGGTACTACAATAACTCTATGCATGTTAAAAGGAACAAGGGATTATGCGTAGTAGGCACAGTTTCCGGCTGTGTAGCCAAAGGCCACGGGATCAATTCCCGCACCGAGAAAAATGTTTGTGTGATCCACAAATAAATAAATGACACCCAACAGTCACACACATAGGTCCTAACCCCACAGTAAGGTACTATTATATTGTGTCGTAGGTATCAGGAACTACGAGAGATTTTCGGTCTCACAACACCCAGACAACCGGAAACAATTGGAATATTGGGGGATTTCATTTTATTTCTTTTTTCTAGGTGTTTTCTCCCCAGTGGGGTAGACTTTAGGCAGGCAGTTGGTCGTAAAAACTACAAGCCAAATCTTCCTGTAACATGTGTTAAAAAGCATATTGCGGCGACCCCACTGCGAGTGGGATCAGGGCAGGTGGACTGAGAACGCAATAAGTAGTAGTGTTACCTATAGACTAACTGAAAAAAATAATGTTAGTCGAATAAAAAATTCAAACTAATTTAATATCAAAACCATAACTCTCAAATTATATATTTTTGACGTTGTATTTTGTGTGATAACAACACATAACAAATTCTTTTTTGGGAATTCCCTAAAAACTTAATTGATTGTTTTTTTCAATAAATGTAATGAAACCTTTTGATTATTTCTGATATTATTTCTGCTATTCTTCTGACAAGCTAAATATAATACACATCTTAAAAACTTTTTCGTCTAAAACGACGCATTGGTCGACAAATGTGCGACGAGCCTTTCCCATCCTAGGAACGAATATGACACGGGACACGGGACGATGCATTGTAGCGATAGGAAGTGGTCAGGACATGACGTGATGTATGATCTACACTGGTCATAGATAACTGAATGGCATTCTAGTAAACATTTCAACTTGTAGTTTCCGACGTGTATTTTGTGTTCCGCTTTGTTATCGAATAAACGGAATATTAGGCTAGTATTAAGTGAGTTTTAGGCATCGAAATAAGATGACAAGAAACGTAACTCAAGCAAAAAAATTACCCTACCAAAACTCTGTGCAAGGGGGCGGGGCTATAAAAGTCAATGCAGCTCATAAAAATTGATTCATGATCTCTAGTTGACACCTAATACTACTAATTTTTTTTTCGGTGCAGAACGTCGTATCATGATTTAGAAATTTAATATTAAGACATTAACTTTTATGAAATCAAGTTGATTTTGAGCGTTCATCAATTTTTGTTGCGTGTATGAGTGGTCCGTATAATTTTACCTTTGCATGTGTAAATAAGTGGAGCTGTATTTTTGGCAGATTCATATGAGAGTTATCGTTCTAGTTGTCTTAGGTCGATGGTTTTAGGTGGATTTCCATTTAACCGACGAAAAAAACCGAGGAGTTTCTCAACGCAGTTTTTTATATGTATAACCATGCATAACTCAGCCAAATGTGGACCGATTCGGACTATTATTTTTTCATTGAAAAGTTGTGGCGATAACCATCACGCGAGCGACCTGCTCGTTTCGTCACTCAAGCTAATAATAAAAAAAACATTACGGCTAATCCTTTGATTACTGGACTTTTCCTTCAAACCGGAATACATTCAACATTCCCATCACAAACAACTGCAATAAACCAAATCCCACATTAGCACAAATACCACCATCCGCATCGCATTTTGCTAAGTTCACAAACGGACAGACGGTCGTGTAAAATATAGCGCTTGCTCAGGGGGACGTAACTTAGCCATTTCTCAGACCCTCTGTCCCTGTTCACCGTTTATTTCGCGTCATCATTTTCAAGATCGATGTTTGCTGCAGTCATTTGCAATGTTAATGAGGTCTGGTAAACATTCTGTCGTTTAGTCTTTGATAAAAATCTTTGTGTTCTTTTCAATTAAGAACTATCTTCCTGCCTCGGTGGCGCAGTTGTAATGCGTATGTGTTACGATTGAGGTCAACGCTGAGGTCTCGGGTTTTAACCGGGGATTCAACCCTGGGTCAGGTAAAGTGGTATTGGGTTTTTCTATTACGAAATGCTCAGTATCAGCCCGGAATCTGGAATTTGTGCCCGGTATGGCGATAGGCTCGCCCCCTATCACATAAGAGACGTAGATATGCTCGGCGAAATGTGGATGTACTGGTTACACCTCTGCCTACCCCTTAGGGGAATACTGCAAGGTGCAAATCTGGAAGAGCTGGCCACGATGCCCACAGACGCGTCTGAGCTGCAGCCGAAACCCTAACGGTGGAGACTATCTCCCAGGGGATGTAGATATCTAGCCAAGCCGACGCTATACAGGCAGCAACACCTCAACTGATATTATGGAAAGAAGAAAGAAGAAAAAAAGAAAGAAAACCAATTTATTTGTCACAAACAACGACATACTTCACATACGCATGTACAACAAGGTGGTAGGTCATTCGTTTGCGAGAGACCGGCTGGGTTGGTACCACCGCTTTGTCTATTTCTGCCGCCAAGCAACAGTGTGTAAGCACTGTTGTGTTCCGGTGTGAAGGACATTGAAGCCAGTGTAATTACTGGCCATTATGAGACTTAATACCTTATGTCTCGGGGTGACGAGCGCAGTCCAGTGTCATGCAGTGCTTTATTTAAAGTTCTGTGTGGCGTTGCTTCTGTTTATGAGCAGGCGTGGCGCTTACCATCAGGCGAGCGACCTGCTCGTCTCGTCATATATAAAAAAGATAATTAATTATTACGCAGTTGCATGTCGTGACCATGACAGATGGGTGACCACTCAGCATATTCCTGTGCTGTGGCGCGAACCGCAGCACAGTACTGATTTTCAGTGGTCACCCTAAATGACGTGCGGACGCGAGCCAGCCAATATTCAGTACATATATAAATAAAAAAATAATACTTAATAATATTATTTCTATGCTACATAGATACATACTTAAAACAATACACAAATTAAAATAATTGAATCTAAATATGTAATGCAATACAACGAAAAACGCCTCGTCTCGCTCCGACGCGACGCATGTCTCGCTTGCACTTGTTATGCACTTAATTTTATGATACAACTAAATTACCTACCGGACCTACTATTCAAGGGTGAAATGGTTCAACGTGAGCCGATCACCCGTCTGGCAACTCGCAGGCGTCCCTACCATTAATATAAATGCAACCTACGCGTATCAGCGTTTAGTAACAAAAAGACATTCTAAATCGGCATACTAGAAAAACTACAAAGAACCTACGAAAATAAACGTGGCCACCATTCGAATTTCGCAAGCAATTGGCCCATACTGACCCCAACAGATGTTTGTGTCATTTTATCCAGACACAATAGACTCTAATACAATGGGTACATACCGTGCAGCACACCTGCGACGCTACAACCCGCAAAGGAATTTTAATTAAAAAGAGAATCTTTACTGGCTCTGTTTGTCGACAAAAAATTATATGACGACATGATGTTTTTATATTTTGACAAAACGACAAAGCAAATCACTAGCAAAATAATAATACTAGCCCTGTATTATATACGTCCCACTGCTGGGCACGGGCCTCCTCCTGTTCTAATGCGGGTTAGCAGACTTCACATACCTTCGAAATTCTTATGGAGAACTTCTCAAGTATGCAGGGTTCCTCACGATGATTCCTTCACCATTAAAGCAAGTGATAATTAACAATTAATATACACGTAACTTATAAAAGTCATAGGTGTATGCTCCTGGGGCTGGTTTTGAACCTGCGACTTTCGTCTCGACAGTCCATACCAGTCCCCGCTGAGCTATCACTGCTTATCTATCTATCACCGGCTATCACTAGCAAAAACTAGAACAAATAAAAAACAGAAAGAAGCCCAGCGATGGAATTGAATGAGTTGTAAATACGATGATAATGGACCTATAAAACATGGCTGACCGGAAAGTACTATTAACATTTCAACTAGCTTCCGTAATTCGAGATGAAGTAAGGATTTGAGAGATACATACATACCCGCTCACGCCTGTAATCCCCAAAGGGGTAGGCGAGGGGTAGAGGGGTAGTTTCTAGCCAGTACACCCGCATTTGGCCAAGCGTATCTCAGTCCCATTATGTGTTAGGGGCGAGCCTATCGCCATACCGGGCACAATTCCAGACTCCGGGCTAATACTCCAGGATGATACTGAGCATGTCGTAATAGAATAACCCAATATCAATTTTACCCGACTCCAGGATCGAACCCGAGACCTCAGCGTCAGCCTTAGTCGTAACGCGTACGCATTACAACTACGCCATCGTGGCAGTCTAATACCTAGGTACTTAATACTTTATTTATTTATTTACACATGACACTACTATTACAGGTTATATACATTTCAATATGTAGGATAAAGAAACCCCTAAATACTCGTACACACCAAATAACTTGGTCAGCCTGAAGTTGATCACGAATTACGAGCTGACGCCGCTATTGTTTTCAGAGGCCTACCAGTATCGGAGAACATGAGAAGGCTGGTGAAATAACTTACTTTAGCTCGGCCAAATTATTTTGCACGTTTTGACATACATAAAACATGAAAACATAACATTCCTCGCGAATTGTAAACTTTCTATAATAGTTATTTAGAGCTGTATTTGAAGGTAATAAATACTTGTTTATTTATCACTTAACACGTTTAGTCAACTCGTGACCACGGCCGATGCAACTCGGTCGAAACGTCGTGAAATAAATAAATAAACAGGTATCTATACCTTTAAATTCAACGCAATTAAGACCCGTTTAAATAGCTATTATAGAATAGCACTCCTCTTTATAGACATTATTGTAAAAACACTCATTAAACACACACCAAAGGCAAAGAGCAAACCACGTCATCCCCTAACCTCGAAACTTAAATGGCGATACCATTAAATGAAGAGCGGACATTTTTTCCCTCCAATGGAGTGTCCTGATAAATTGCAGTTAAATGAAAGTTGGAGATCTAATTTTACACAGTTGTCACGATCTGAGTATCATTTAATTCAGATGAAACTAGATAATTCCAAGGTTTTTTCTAACTATTTCTAACGTATATAATCAAAAAGTACAAGAGCTATATCGTTCTATAAAACGATATCGTACTGTAGCTAACAATTTTATTATATATATTAAATTATACTTTGAGATTAATTGAAAATAATTAATTGAGAACGTCCTCCTTTTTTGAAGTCCGTTAAAAATATCTAATAATGAGGAATTAAAACTAAAGTAAAGTAAAACAATACTGACTCTCAAAATAGAAGTGTTAATTACAATTCACAAATTTATCATAAAGTTATACAGTAGATGTAACTGTGATATTTACAAATCAGAACACTGTACTATTGTTAGTACTCTATTTAATTGATCAATTTGTCCAATTACTTGCATGCTATTGAAAAATTGCTTTTAATGATTTACAATAGGGAACTGACAAATTGGCATGCTAACAAGTCTGTACCATGCAGTACAAATTATAAGGCGATGTGAATTAGCAGTTGATCGTACTCGTATCGAACAATAGATTTTTATGATGATGCCTTCGTGGCGCAGCATGTGAGTAACCGGCTGTGAAACTAGAGGCTCAGGGTTGATTCTCGTACCGTGACAAATGTTTGTGAGATCCAGAAATATTTGTTTCGGGCCTGAGCGTTGTGAGACCGAAAATTTCTCGTAGTTCCTGACACCCACGTTACAAGACTTGTATTTTATAGACAGAAGTCAGAACTATGTAAATAATTACTGCCTCGGTGGCGTAGTTGTAATGCTTACGCGTTATGACTCAGGCTGACGCTAAGTGACGGGAAAAAGTGATATTGAGTTTTGCTAATACGAAATGCTCAGTATCAGCCCGGAGTCTGGAATTGTGCCCGGTAAGGCGATAGGCCCGCCCCCTATCACATCATGGGACGGAGATGAGCTCGGCGAAATGTGAGTATACAACTTTCACCTCTGCCTACCCCTTCGGGGATTACAGGCGTGGGTATGCGTATGTATGTATGTAATTATGTAAAGATGGCTTTAATTTCTTAAAACTTCCTTTACATGTAGGTGCTGTGTATATGTGTGTATTCGCTACGACATCACATTTATATGAATACTAGCTTTTGCTCGCGGCTCCTCCCGCGTGAATAGACTTTTCCGAAATAAAACGTAGCCTATAACCGTCAGGGTACCATCTATCTCTACATCAAAATTCATCAAAATCGGTTCAGTGATTTAGGCGTGAAAGCGTAACAAACAAATAGTTTTTTTTTCATAAAAAGTATCCTATGTTACTTCTTATACCTCCAAGAATATGTGTACAAAGTTTCATGAAGATCGGTTAAGTAGTTTTCGCGTGAAAGCGTAACAAACAAACTTACATTCACATTTATAATATTAGTAAGTATAAAGTATGATGATACACGGTACCGCAAGGGAAATCACTTAATGTCATGAATTTTAGTTCCCACACTAATGGCTGGCTGTATGCAGAACAGGCGCTAACGTTCAGCCTGTGTAATTAAAAACAGTTGATTTAAAAACTATGTTTCTCTCTAGTATACGTTTCATGTGACAAAGGAACAATGCCATTCTGCCAATCTTAATTAGAACGACATTAAGATGATTAAACAGATAGCGTTAGCAAATGCAAATAGGGTGGTGCTGCATACTGTGACATAAATGTAAAAATAGAGATTTGGTATAAAAATGCATACATACATACGCAATCAGTGAGTGTAACTAGTACACCCACATTTCGCTTATTTCCGCCCTATTATGTGATAGGGGGCGAGCCTATCGCCATGTCGGGCACATCGAGATACACATGGTCCGCATTCAATCTCCCTTAAAATTAACTATAGGACTCTGTATTTCCTAAATTATAAATTATTGAAAATCCGGACCTAAAACAAGCCCCCTGAGTTCAAGTAGCTGGATCTTCTCAGAGTTTGGGTCGCGCCGCGTTGAATCCAGTGGTAAATTAAGCCCACTGAGATTGTTTCGCCGGGTCATCTCAAGCTGGGTCGTTTTGGATCCGGTGTTAGTTTTAAAACTCGTGCCGTTTCGGTAAATGCAGTGGTCCATTCAGACTTAAAATATTTAATAATTAATAATGGACGTTTCCATATTACAAATATTGTTAATAATGTAAAATAAAAAGACAACAAATAAACAATTTAGTGTAATTGCCTAGTGTATTTTGACGATGCTATGTATGTTATGTATACATTAGTTGATATAATTTCTATACATAAGTTTCTTTATTTTGTATTGACTTGTCATAAGCGCTATTTTAATTGCCTACATGATTAATAAACTATTTCATTTCACAATTCCAGGCTCCGTGTCAATACTAAGCATTTCATGATAGAAAAACCTATTATCACTTTGCCCGACGTGGGAATCGAACCTAAGACCTCAGCACAGCAGTCGTACCGCATACGCATTACAATTGCGCCACGGAGGCAGTCAAAAATATGAAATAAATGTTTTTTTAAACGAGATAACTATATGGCCTTTCTTCATTCAGCGTTTTCTCAAAATTCAACCCCTAAGCGGAGAAAGGGGGTATAAAAGCAAAACTACTTTTTATCGCATAAAAGATTACTCGCAGGTGAAGCCGCAATCAAAGAGTCTAACCCCCCTATTCATAAACTTTACTGTGAGACCTCAAAGTGAGCGCGAACGCGTAGTGACGATTTCTCTAAACGTCATTGGTTAGTTTTTGGCGCTAAATCAAAACAGACCAAACATATACACAGAATGGGACACTTGGCAAAGAGTTTAATAAGTTTTGTTTGTGAATTCGGGCCAAATTTAACTACCAACAACTCTATATATTTACCGCGCGACCATAACCAATTCTGTTCAATCCCGGGCATTGTCGTAATGATAATCGTCCATATATGTTTATGTTTATAGATATGGGAGTTGCGGCTCTCTTACACAACTTTGGATCCCATCCAAAACCTGGGTAAAGTTTAGCAACATTTACTGAATATCGAATGGGACCCTTTGTGTTTGAAAAACATATTAATAAATCAGCTTTAGGGCTAGAAGGTCAATGTACAGTATGTAACAAAAACCCTGTTGGCCCTTTCTATGTCGTAAAGATAGGCATATTGACAGCTTAATAAAAATAGTTAAATTAAAAAAAAACAGAAGCGAGATACACAGGTAGCTTAGAAAAGGAACATATTTAAAAAAAACTATATTTTCATCTGAAAAGTGATGAACAGCTGACTCATGTGACGTACTGACGTAACCGGGCGTTACGCGGCGCGGCGCGTTTGATGCACGTAGACCCCGCAACTTGCTATCTCGCTCTGGCTCCGAGTCATCAAAAAGTCAGTCAAAAAAAAAAGGAAATTGTGAGTGGTAGAGCCACATTGTAGACAGTTTTGTCTACAATCACCATAAACAGAAACAAAACTACACAGAACATTTAATTACAAAGCACTACATGACATTGGACTGAGTTCGTTACCCCGAGACATAAGGTATTAAGTCTCATGATGCCCAGTTATTTCACTGGCTTCAATACCCTTCAAATCGAAACACAACAGTGCTTATACAATGCTGTTTGGCGGCAGATATACGTACCTCTTGCATACGAGGGACCCACCACCTTATTGAGTAAGAAATCAATTGAATCTCTAAAGGTTTCTCCAACTTTCACCGAAAGTACATATTCTAAAATGCCACAATTCTTAATTAAATTTACACAGAGTAGCATTATTTCACGCAGCACAGATGAAAAAATTAATTAAATTTAAAATAATAATCATGCAAGCATTTTTTACACCCCCATGGGGTAAATTCGACCGCGTTACCCCATTACACGTACACCTCCCTTCACATCAGGGGCGGGTTCCGTAAAATAAAAGAGATTTATTCAGCATTCCGTGGCGTTTAAAGTTTAGGAACCGGTGTAGTAGGTAATATAATATCTGAGAAGTTTTATAAAAAGTTCATTTTAAAATAACTGTTAAAAAACCCCCGAGGTCAAAAGCATTAGTAACTTTTATATGGCGTTTTTCCGACTTCAAAAAATGAGGTTTTTAATTTGGCGAGTTTTTTTATGTATATACATCGATTTCTCCGCCAATTGTGGACCGATATTGTTGAAAAATAAATTCATTCGATAGAGTTTAACTGCGATGTGGTCCAATAAAAATCTGATTAATATCTGATGATAGGTTACGGAGTAAAAAAATTAAACTGAAGAGATAACAGCATAGTCATCGCGATTGTGTCATTGTATTAGAATTTACAAGCCATACCTGTACGTACGACTAAAAATTGTAAAATAAAATTAGTTTTAACAAAACTTAAAAACTGACTTCAAAAATAATACTGAAAAGTCAAAAATATTTTTTTATTCGTCTCTTCATTTCTTCCTCAAACATATCTAAAAACCGTCTCGATTAAATTTCAAACTAAAAAAAAACTCATTCCAATCGGTCAATTCGTTTTTACACATACCCGCACCTACAGAGAGACTATGTGTGAGTATATGGTATTGTAGCGCCTAAGCAAATGGGCCGATTTAAATGTGGTTCACGAAATCGTTCGAATATACCGAGAATAAGAGAAACGCTTCCGAAAATGAAGACAGGTGGTGATGATGACAGGCGTTAATGATTACAAACACCGATAACACAAAAAAACATGATAATTAAAATTAAAAAATCACACTGTCTTGTTATTAACCATATTTTACTCATTATTTATTCAAATAATGATTAGGTTAAGGTTTTTATTGGCTTTACATTACATATTTTTCTTAATAACGTAATATAAAGCCAATAAAAAAACAGTTGACGCTCAAAATCAGCTGTGCAGCGCGGCGCACGGCGCGATATTCCTACTGAGTATTGAAGCGCGGTAATGAGCGCGGGTCATTAACCCCGACTTTAGTATTTTAATACGCTTTACATTGCTGGCTTACGTTTCCAAAATAGATAGTAAATATCAAAAGAAAAGTGTTTTCCGTTTATGTTAAGGTAGTGTTTTACTACGGTTTAGGCTTCGGAAGCGGTTCTCTTACAGCCGGTATGTTTGAACAAATAATATTTAACTAAAAATTATAAATGTTTTCTTTAATTAACTTCGGGGGTTCTTAACTATTAAGTTATATTCTGACCGCCGCATAACAATTTAACTGACACTCAAATATATCTTTAAACCTTCTCTTCCGAATGCAACCCTGTTACCCCATGGTGCGTCGGCATAGTAAATTCGTGGAAACAGGCACAGGCAGTTTGTCACGGCATACATCACGCCGCGTTCATTTTATCTACATGGGTCTATTGAACTCTTTTCACCATAACATAGACAATGGCTTGACATATTGGGCGTCACATAAATCCATAAAAATATCACTATATGGGGGAAATTCGCGGGACTGTACGCTAGCGCCTGCAAGTTATTTTATATGCAGTTATTCGCTGAATTATATGACGGTATTTATAAATTGGAAAAGGGTGTTGTTAGTTTGCATATAATGGCCGCAATGTGTATAATCGAAAATAAATTCAAAATAACCACCGAGAAAATATTTTTAAGCAAACCTAATAATCAGGTCGTGCACCACACGAGTGGCTTTCAAATTGAGAGTTCGTCAACTATTGTTGGACGGATTGGTAGAATCACATTAGTTTCTCCTACATATCGTATATATTTATGTATTGTATTGTATTTTATTGTATTTATTATATATTTTTGTATGTTTATATTTTTTTTTTATTCGGCATTCATTCATATTTTTATATTTTGTATCTTCCTTTTTTTTGCACCTACTTTGATCATCTCTGCATCGCCCTAAGGTTGACTGGTAGAGAATGCCTTTGGCATTAAGTCCGCCTTTATACATTGTATATAAAGTGTAAAAATAAAATAAATAAATAATATTCACAATATCCTAAAACATTTTGAACAAGGCTTTAACAATGCCCTTTACCTTTCTTTCTATTACTGCATGCACTTCATACTTCATCTACAAATAGAGGTATTGCCCCGTACCAATGTATCAAAATACCGATGAGGTAAACCAAAAAAAAGGTAATAAAATCAAATGCTTCTGTATTATCACCTCATTATTCTAGAGGCAACATACTTAGAGTGGTAGGTCCTGGATTCAATATGCGATCAGGCAATCACAATTTATATTTGAGTTTTCGATTGGAAAAATCACATCAGTTACCCAGGATTGAAATTTGTGCTCAATATGGAAACAGCTTCGCCACCTATCACATCATAGGAAGAAGATAAGCTTGGCGATCCATGGGTGTACTAGTATCTTTGCCTAACCCTTCAGGTATCCAGGCATAAGCTTATGAATCTATATAAAACTAGCTGTTGCCCGCGGCTCCGCCCGCGTGAATGCCTATTTCCAGGATTAAAGTAGTCTAGTCGCATCAAGCGAGTCCCGTCATCGCGATGGGTGTGAGAAACGCGCTTGAAAAAAAAACTAATATCGCTATTAAAAAATAGGGGTTGATGGTAGAAGGGTAGAAATTTAGGGTTGTATGTATTTTTTAATGCCACATTATAAAAAAAAAACAAAAAAAAAATGTTAGGGGTGCACAACCCCAGGGATATGAAAAATGGATAGTAGGTAGTCGATTCTCAGACCTACCCGATATGCACACAAAATTTCACACAAATCGGTCCAGTCGTTTCTGAGGAGTATGGTAACTAACATTGTGACACGAGAATTTTATATATAAGATGTATAGTTGTGCATAATACATTGTGATTGATATTTCGGTGCCAACAAACTTTATCTCACCCTTTATGGTTGAGTTAATAATTTAGACACTAGACGGGTAGCATATCCAGGTCATCTTTATACAAAGATCTAGATACTCTAAATACAGCACAAGATCACTAGCTCTTATAACGATACATACATACATATGCACTCACGCCTGTGATCCTCGAAGGGGTAGGCAGAGGTGTAACGATAAAGATACACTAACAAAAATAAGAATTTAAAAATCAAACTTATTAATTATCTTAAAAGCGGAAGGCATCAGATAACATTCAATAAAACTAATCTGTATCTTAAAATCATAATTGTTTTACTTGAATCTGAGAGTCCCTAGAAAATATATTATGTGCAAAAAATCTAAAGCCCCATTTATACAGATCGACTTTATCGCATGACGCATTCGAGATTATAACTGAAATACCTTTTTTTATAGCATAGGCCGGCAAACGAGCAAGTGGGTCACCTAAGTAAGTGGTCTCCACCCCTCATGTACGCCCACAATACCAAAAAAAATATGGGCGCGTTGCCGACTGCTACTTTACGTCGATTTTCTGTGAGACAGTGGTAACGACCCAGACGATCCGGCCCATTCATGCTGTAAACAAAAGTGTCTACAGCGTGGCTCTGCCACTTATAGAGAATACCTAATAGAACACAAAAAAGAATTATCATAAACAAATCACATAAGATTTTTAAGTTGGTCCCATTGCAATTTAAAAGTCCATTAGTGGCAGAACGGTTTTAGTTTGTTTTATTTATGGTATAAGTTTATATTTTACTATTTTCACAGTAAAAGATCTCACAAAAAAAACACTGATTTCACTCCCTTAGGGGTGAATTTCTTCTTGAAATTTGAATGGGATAAACTATGAGCTACAATATATCCTTTCGAAAGAAAAAAATATTATCAAAATATAGTACTTTACTTACTTTTAAAATATAGTAGTACCGCATGCTTATAAAAAAAATCTGATATGTACGCGTCAAATAAGAACTTCACCGTTTTATACAAGTTTGCGATGTTTCTTATAAAGTGAGAAAAAATAATCGCTGACGCGGGCTCGTCAATGACTGTTTATTGATACAAGCCGATGTCGTACGAAAAACTATCCATTTAAATGGAGCTTAATCCTAATAATATAGGAAGAAAACAATATTTATTTAAAGTTGTCGTACAAACTCTATAAGTGATTCCGTCCAAGCGTTTCAAAACTTACTCATTGATTTAATGTGCTAGCCCCATCGAAATAAGATGACAAGAAACGAAACTCAAGCAGAAAAATTACTACCAAAACTCTGTACAAGGGAGCGGGGCTATAAAATGCTGTGCTCGTTCATTCATAAATTCATAAAAATGGATTCATGATCTCTAGTTGACACTTAATACGTCTAATTTTATGCACAGTGCAGAACGTCGTATCTCGATCTAGAAATGTAATATTTAGACATTAACTTTAATGAAATAAAGTTGATTTTGAACGTTCATTGTTTTTTGTTACGTGTACGAGTGTTACATGTGATTACCTTTGCATGTGTAAGTAAGTGGAGCCGTATTTTTTGACAGATTCATATGAGAGTTATCGTTCTAGTTATCTTATTTCGATGGTTAGCCCTTATCACATCGCGTTAACGGTTATTCTCACGATTACATCTCCTTAACATTGACCTAAAACACAACAGCAACGCGCAAACGACCGACCAAACGTTAATTAAAACAAATTCAAACATCTATAAACACATTCACACCAAAACGATGTCGATAAAAGTAGCTAACCATTCACGGGTATAGTACGCGGTGTTTATAATTATTTTACGATACGATTAATCGTGTCGTTGCGATTCTGCAAATTTCTAATTACATGAAACTGTATATAAAAAGTATTTGAATGTCATTGAAACGACTTTTTTCATGTCATAGGTCGGAAACGAGTAAGTGGGTCACCTGATGGTAAGCGATCTGCACCGCCCATGTACTCCCACAATACCAAAAGAATCATGGGCGCGTTGCAGACCTTAAAGGAAAGCGGTGATTAAGGGATTGGGAAGGGGAGGGGGATTTAGGCCTCCGGATATCTCACTCACCGGACGAAACGCAGCAGCAAGCTGCTACTTTACGTCGGTATTCTGTGAGACAGTGGTAACGACCCGGACGAGCCGGCCCATTCATGCTGTAGACAAAAGTGCTTCAGCGTGGCTCTACCACTTGAAAAACTACAAGCTGTTGTGTGTTTTATTATAAAATAATCCATCTAAAATGAACTTCAGTTTTTAAGTGAAAGCCACGCTATGGCAGTTTTACTTACAGCATGAAGGGACGGTACTATTTTGTAACAGAAAACCGGCGTATAATATATAAATAAATATACAACGTGTTACAGAAAGGTGTGGTCATATTTTAGGGTTATCAGACACTCCTTATAGTAAATACCTATGTACCGGATCATTTTAAACCAAGACATCCTAAAATTTCACGTTAATTTTAATCACTCGTTTATTAAGATCGATAAGATTGATGACACCACTATTAATTATTATGAATGACACTCACTTTTTAATAAACTTACGTAATCCTACGGACATACGTACGTAACATGTAATTTAAACACAAAATAACACCTGCAAGAGACTGTTTGCTGAAGACGATATAGGTACCATCCTCTGAAGTATTTTAAAGATTTCATTGTCGGTTCTTCCATCTATGAATTTGGCTTAATACAGTCGAAGAGCCTCTTATAAACCATTATCAGTGGCACCAACACAAAATACCAATACATAATACTTGTTTTTAGTCAAATAAAACATATAACATATACTTCATAACATCGGAAATTGTCGAACTGACTGCGTCAAATAAATATTGACATTTGACAAATGTTTAATGTTTTTTTAAATGATAAAATAATTAAATGAAAGGAGGTCTATAGAATCATTGTTTATCATTTAGTGTTGTCGAAAGTTGAATGTCGATATCGACATGTTACTCATTCGATAAAAAAGAAAATTCTATAATTATTGTACTAGCAATGCAATCGGATTTGGTACTATGGGAGATAAAATACTTATACGCTATACTATACATTGCTTAAATTTGCCCGCCCCTTTTTATAACACGTTGTATATGTATAGCAGTTTTCTGTTGCGTTTCGTATGGAGAGTTTCTGGAGGTTCAAATCTCCCTCCCTTTCCCAATCGACACGACACGATTAATCGTGTCGTATCATAGCACATTACATTTTTCTGCCTATCCATTAATGAGGGTACTCTGCGGCGTTAACGAGGCGACGACCGCCGGCGCGGGTGGGGCGGAGGCTTGAGTGCTACACGACAAGTGTTGTAAAAACAAAACTGATGCGTTTGTTGTATATGATGTACGTCATCAGTACAACATATGAAGAAACGCCATGTGCGGATGTTAAGTTAACCCCTTGCTTATAAAATAAAACTAGTTTATACGGATTTTATCGCGGTTTAATTGTATTTTAAAAATAAAATCCGTATAAACTAGTTTTATTTCAATGTGCAATATTTGCGTAAACATAAGAAATCCCATTGCTTATGTTTTAACCCCAGATAAAAAGGGGTGTTATAATTTTGACCCTTTTAATTATGTATGTATGTGTGTGTGGTAGCGTAGCACCTAAGAGAACTGACCGATTTGAATAGGGTTTTTTTTATCAGATATCTCACTCACCGTACGAAACGCAGCAGCGAGCCGCTACTTTATGTCGGTTTTCTGTGAGCCAGCGGTAACGACCCAGTCGAGCTGGCCCATTCCTGCTGTAGACAAAACTGTCTACAACTACTGTCTACGTAACTAAGCTTTATCATTACAGATTAAGAACGAACAGAACGAACGAACGAAGAACGGATTACAGAGTCAGAAACTCTGTGGGACGAATGACAGCACCTCTCAAATGGAATTTGGGCAGGTCATGTGACCAGAATGAGTCCAGAAAGCCAATTCTCGTAATTTTAAATGTTCAAAATATCATTCCGACCTAGTCTCAGCGTCAAGAAAGTTGCAAATGGCATTCTCTTAAACCAATAATCAACGTCAAATGTGAACATAGATCCTAATGAGATTGAAAGTAGAATAAAAGTTGACTGAAGCCAAAACGGTATAATGCTACTGCTAATGCTAGATGCACTTGATGTTGATTATTGGTTTAAGAGAATGCTATTTGCAACTTTCTTGACGCTGAGAACTAGATCGGAATGATATTTTGAACATTTAAAATTACGAGAATTGGCCTCCAGAACGCTGGCCAAAGTTAGTAACCGAATGGGTACCTGATGGTCGGCGACGACGCGGTCTGATCTAGACACATTTGAGCCACAAAGGTCTGTAGTGGCAATGGATCACGATATATGGAAATAGAGGGAGACCATTCCCCAGCAGTGGGTTGATATAGGTTAATAAAAAAAACACACACGTAACATCTAAAAGTGATCTATTAAATACTGTAGAGTTAGATATAAAAAATACGACACTCGACCCAGTTTTGTTTTTTAAAAATGCGATGACGCGTTCATCATTCATAAAGCCTGACAAAAGGTAACAAACGTATATTGAACTTCCCTTTTGTTCAAAATTACTGACGTATCGGTTACCCGTGTGAATGGAGACGCTTTACCCGTTATCGAGGATTATTCGCGATGGTTTTTTGTGAGTGGTAGAGCCACGCTGTAGACACCTTTGTATACAACATGAATGGGCTGGCTCGTCCGGGTCGTTACCACTGTCTCACAGAAAACCGACGTAACAGCTTGCTGCTGCGTTTCGTACGGTGAGTAAGATATCCGGAGGCCCAAATCCCTTTCCAATCCCTTTTTTATCCCTTTCTTTTAAGGTCGGTAACGCGCCCATGATTCTTTGGAGTTATGGGCGTATATGGGCGTATAAGGGTGGTAGAGATCACTTACCATCAGATGAACCACTTGCTCGTTACCGACCTATGGCATAAAAAAGATGTAAATTAAGCTATTACGAAGTTAAATCCAGATTTAGCTTACTACTTAGCTCTACCACGTGGTAGACACTTTCGTCTAAAGCATGAATAGCGTATCCATTCCTCTCGACCGGGTTAGTACCTCTGTCTCATAGAAAACCGATGTGAAGTGGCAGCTTGACGTGTTTAGTAAGGTGAGTGATTTCCGGAGGCACAAATACCCCCCTCACCCACTCTCACTCCTTTCTGACGCAACTATGATTCTTATGGTATGGTGCTCATGGGCGGTGGAAACCGCTAACTATCAGGTGACCCACTTACACGTTTACAAGCCCCCACTATAAAGAAATTTCCACTTTAAGAATCCCTATGTAGACCTGATAATATCAATATAATAATGGTAGGCTATTTCATCGGATTAAGTCCCGCGATGAGTTAAATATCCGATAATAATAAATGACGAATCTGAATATGGGACCAAATTACCATGGAAATTCCGATATCCACGACTAAGTAACATTCTTATGGTATTTAGTACATATGGTATGGTATGCTATTCAGTGATAACCTGACTGCCTCGGTGGCGCAGTTTTAATGCGTACGCGTAACGACTGTGGCTGACGCTGAGGTCTCGGGTTCGAGCCCCAGGTCGGGTAAAAGTGATATTGGGTTTTTCTATTGCGAAATGCTCAGTTTCAGCCCGGAGTCTGGAATTGTGCCCGGTATGGCGATAGGCTCTCCCCCTATCACATCATGGGACGGAATACGCTCGGTGAAATGCGGGTGTACTGGTTACACCTCTGCCTACCCTTTCGGAGATTACAGGCGTGAATTCGTATGTATGTATGAATGTAGGTGATAATAGCGTGTACCCATTTTTACAATTTAGTTGTTCTTAACAATATCGTTTACTAAAAATCGTATAATGAAATATCCTATTTATATAAACTAATATAAATGTGAAAGTTTGGATGTTTGTAAATTTGGATGTTTAACAAACACACCTTTACGCCTGAACAGTTTTGGATGAAATTTGGCACACAGGTAGACCATGACCTGGATTAGGACATAGGCTTTTTATCCCGGAAAAGGCCGTTCACGCGGGCGGAGACGCGAACAAAGGCTAGTATTAAGATATTTACTTTACATATTATATATTCTTTCGGAATGAAGTTTTCTGGCAGATATACGTGAAACAGTAACTATCAGAACAAACTGCTTCCTAAATTCCTAAACTAATTCTATATGTCAGACAGCAGCAAATGACAATCTATATTTCAGTAGCGGCTCGGTCATTAACCAAATGTTACATCCCCTAATTATACAAGTCGTATCGCCTGTCATTTTCTCGACAAATTGCTATTTTGTCTTATTGATTTATTACTCTACATTTATTCGAAATATGCTATTCATATATTTTAATAATGTAGTGGTTTAAATCGGTGGTTATTCATTTAATTATAACATTTTGTATTTTTTACCGTAGTATACATCATAATAATGTGAAAAATCTTTAAAAGAAAAAAAAATATCAATGATCAATAAAACTTACGACAAAAAAGTGGCGAACTGTCACGTCCAAATCGAAAACCATAAAAAGGCACATAAAACAACAGAGCGAATAACGTGTATCGAAACGTCAATTTATCATAACACCAACCCAAAGGGACATTTGTTACGAAACGCCAAAACTAAAATAGAATCACTTGTTTGTGTCCAAACAGCGGCCACGTGCGCTTCTTTGCGCTCACTAATCAAATCTGACGTGCCTTGCCCCTTATTACAACCGAAAAAAAACTAGCCACTTTACATTCCACAACTGTTTTGTAATGCCATTTGTTAAAAATCAATAAAGACTCCATAGAGTGTCTTTGATGTTTCCATATACATTTTATTTGCCGATAAGTCTCTAAGTGGGGCAAAGCAATTTATTTTGCTAAATGGCAGGTTTCTATGCCGGTTTTAACGTTTGAGTAGTTTGCCTGAAAAGTCATTTGTCCATTGAATAATGATGTATAAATAAAATAAAAGCTATTTACTGTCTATATTAACCAGAACGCACCTGAAGGAAATGCGCGGGGACCTCATCAGTCAGTGCCGTCTTCATTTGCCGCCAAAATGGAATGTCATCAACACGAAAACAATCAACTGTCAATATCATATTTGGAATGCGTCACCTTTAAAATTCGAACAGATTAGTCACTTGTTAAAATAATATGTTTTATATCATAGATAAAAGTTGTTTTTTTTCAGTAAAAGTTAATGTTTAGTATGAGCCAGCTCGTAGGTGCCGACTAACGCGCGAAAAGTTGTGGGTCGGACTGGAGGCGAGCGGCTCGGCGGAGTGTCACAACTCACATAATTCTATTGGATTTTTCTTCAACGGATCGTGTCATATGAAGGAAGGTACATCAGCGGCTATTTTTAATTGGCCCTACATTAAAAAACATGATAGTTTGTGAAACAATTAGCTGGAATTTATGGTGTTTAAATGTCAACGTATCTATTTGATTGCTTTCTTATTTCTTAATTGAAAACTTTTATTAACACAATTGTGGCGTTCTTAGAACCAATGGTTTTATTTGATTTTTAAATAACATATTTTTCTATAGTCGCGGTTTTTCGTGGATACACACATAAAAAAAAAATTAGATATGTATTTATTGAATTCTCAATTAATGCACGTAGGTTAATGAATAAACACAAATACCGTATTCTTAAATTTTCTTTATAGAGTAGGTAATTATTTCTTATTTGTATTATTAAGATAACAAAAATGTAGTAAAACAGAAATATATAATTATACAATTATTTTAAAGTAATTTATCAGTAAAGTGAGCTTACCGAAGTAGCTGGGCCCACGGTTGAGATCAAACTGCCGTGGAGGCAGAAATATCTTGAAAGAATGGCCTAATCTCTTAGAAATCCGCAGGTAAGTTCCCCAACAGGTACACGGGTACGAGACGAAAGTTATATGGAATGTCCATGTTAAACACATTCGGGTAACTTGAAGTTATAGACATGTACTATTTGAGCCCCTGTATGTCTTGTAGGTGGTACTTTCAGAAAAAGTTCTTGGGTCCTGTTAGACTATTCCGTGGAATGTTCTAGACTATTTAGAATGATTTTATTAGATATTAATGACACCCAGACTTAAGAAAAACTTTTACGTAAGACACAAACAAAAACTGCCTCGGTGGCGCAGTTGTAATGCGTACGCGTTACGATTGAGGTCAACGCTGAGGTCTCGGGTTCGATCCCCGGGTCGGGTAAAGTGGCTTTGGGTTTTTCTGTTACGAAATGCTCAGTATCAGCCCGGGGTCTGGAATTTGTGGCCGGTATGCCGATAGGCTCGCCCCCTATCACATAAGGGACGGAGATACGCTCGGCGAAATGTGGGTGTACTGGTTACACCTCGGCCTACCCCTTCGAGGATTACAGGCGTGCGTGCGTACAAACAAAAACAAAACATACATGACCCGAAATTCAACAATAAAAAATGTATTATCTGTAATTAAAATTATGCGTCCAAATTTATTTATTTATTGTAAATCAAAAAGTATGTCTTCAAAAACCACATTGAATTTGCAAAACAAAACCTGCTTTTGGAAATTTTATCTGAAAGCAAACAATATTTGAACTTTTCAGGAGCGATAAACGCGTGCTAAATGTGCGTAACGTGGAGTTAAAAGTCGTAAAGGAAAAAGGCCGCTGCACATTGCTGAGGTGGGCATGTGACTCAGATAACAAACAGACTGACGACAGATAACTAGCCTTCGCATGTGACTCTGCTCGCACAGTCAATAAATCCGTACCTCACGTAAATATGTTGACAAGTCAGAGTTAAAGTATAACATAAGCTCACGCCTATATCCATGAAAGGGTAGACAGATGTGCAACTAGTGCTGAATCGCGATTCGACGAGCTTATTTCCTTCTCATCATATGATGAGCCTGTCGCCATACCGGGCACAATTTTCTAGACCAGGTAATTGAATGTGAAATTGTGAGTACCTGACCAGGGATTTGAACTCAGGCCCTCGCGATTTCTCATACCGGGAAAATTGTGAGTACCTGACCAGGGATCAGACCCTCAACAGGGGGAACCCAGAACCTCGCGATTTCTCAGCCTAGCTAGTAGACTAGCAGACCGCAGGACCAATAAAAAGATGATGTTGATAAGACGAGTGTTATTAAAGACTGAGCATTTTGAATAATCCCTAAAATGTTATTTTTTTCTTATAAAAGTGTTTGTTAACTTTTGAATTCGGGATTTAACTATTGTTTAGAGTCTAAAGTTAAAACCTATTTTATTTTAAAAATTTTGATATGGATTTAATTGCAATTAGTATATTTTAAAATTCATTTGGAACTCTATAGTGCATAAAGACAAACACTTTTGAAATTAACTCAAAATAGCCATTCTCTTATACACATACATCCAACAGTCACACACATAGTCCTGACCCCACACTAGGTTAACCTGTATCGTGGGTATGAAGAACTACAAGGGACTTGCGGTCCCACAACACCCAGACCCGAAACAAATATTTGTGCGTCACACAAACATTTGTCTCGATGCGGGAATCGAACCCACGGCCTCACGCTTCGCAGCCGGCTACTCGCCCACTGCGCTACGGAGGCTGTCTTACAACTAGTTTACCCTTATAAATGGAGTAGCGAAGAAAGCGTCATAAATGTAGCGCCCCTAACATCCCTTCGTTTATAAGACATCCAAATTATGCTGTAATTAGGCCAGTGACGTCACAAATCCACGTACACGCAACTAATCCACTCAAAATACTTGTGCGGCTTCTTGAATATCAATATTCTTTCATCGGTACACCAAATTATACGAATCACTAATGATGTATGATTTCTTTTGATCATTTGCATTTATTTTTGTTTTATTGCCTCCCTGGCTGATTGATTGGTAATCGATTAAATTTTAACAGATTCGTTTCGAAAATCGGAATAAACGAAGCCACTTTGCAGCAAGTAGTGTTGAGTAGGACACGATTTTTAATTAATTTGTAAGAGTATGCTCTTTTTTGTACTGATCCGGTACAAGGATCCACTTCAAATGAGGCGAGGCGTGTTGTCACTAGCTCGTGCTCACTATTTCACAGACACATCCCGCGTCATGGGAATAGTAACAGAGTAACGCAACATAAAATATGAAGTAGTACATGCAAAAAAATTGAGCTACTCTTACAATATTACGTCATGTACGGGACAAATGTACTGCCTCTTGTGTGTCGTGCTCAACTCTAGCAGTAAATGTTGTACCATATACGATGAAAACACGTAAATTCAGCCACCAGCTGGGTATACTCGCCTGAACGATGCACATTTTTTTGTTATAACATAGGCTGGCAAACGAGCAAGTGGGTTACCTGATGGTGAGTGACCTCCACCGTCCATGTACGCCCACGACACAAAAATAATCATGGGCGCGTAGCTGACTTTTAAGGTTAATTAAGGGATTGGGAAGGGGTGGAGGATTTGGGCCTCCACAGTCACCGTATGAAACGCAGCAACAAACCGCTACTTTACGTCAGTTTTCTGTGAGACAGTGGTAACGACCATGTCGAGCCGGCCCATTCATGCTGTAGACAAAACTATCTACAGCGTGGCTCTGCCACTCATAAATGGCCATTATGTCTTGTTATTAAAAATGTATCAGGTATCCCCCTCTTGAGCTACTATGGGAACGCAGGGGTTAACATAGTAACTGCTTGATATAACCCAGTATTAAATTTAGTCTACATTTGGTTATAAGGTTCCTAAACCCATTTCTTTGAATGTTTGTCTGTTTACACGTGTTAGCCTTTCGATTAACTCTATCTTAGTCACTAAGGTGAAAAATCGGAACTGCAAGTTAATTCGAACCCAGGACGTGTATCATATACGTTTTTCAGGAACACTCAGGTGGATGAATATCAAAAACTAACAAATACAATCTGGGTGTCTACAAGTCGCGAGTGAATCGTTTTTTGCTAGGCAAGCGTGCTTTATCTTAGACAATACCATCGCTCACCATCAGGAGTGATAGCGGCTAAACGCGAGCCTATCACGTCTAAAAAATATACAAAAAATAGTTAAATTTTGTATCGCAACTGGCAACACTATCACTTGAGCCACTAGTAGGCACACTATATTTTCGTTACAGCCGAAAGCGCCCATACATCTTCGGAACTGCGTCAACAAACGCTGAAAGTAAGTGTAATAGTTCGCGAACTAAATTTATTCGCAGAGCCAGCGTCTCTCCGTAGTTAAAAACACATAAAAACTGATATAATTCTCGTCGGGTTATTTTAACGTCTATGTTTGAATTAATGCCGATGGTCGTTGACTTGTGAGTTATGCCTAGGCAATTCTAGTCAAGGACGCCCTATCTGTAATATAGATTTACCTTTAGTAACGCCCTCCATCTGTTTCCTTAGTTCATTTTGTTCATGAGGCTTGAAATAGTATATTTCGGTAGGAGGCAACAGCATGACTGTGTTATTGCTAATGTTCAAGAGTGACGGTAACCACTTACCAGAGTTTTGCCGGCCTAAAGTTACTGGATATATAATGGCTGACCCCGGAATATGACTCGCGCGACCCAGACCGAGTGAGTATGGTTTTTAACCCAATTTTACATAAATGATATTGTAATATAATTTTTTATTATGTCTATTTTTTGATAAATGACAGAAATATTCTACAGTATGGCCTACGTATATGCATATTTTTGTAAAAAGCACTACTTCGATTGCACTTTGAATGTATAAATTGGTTGAAGAAATTGATTTTCTACTAGACTACACTCGCCGGTCTCGCCTGGATAGCAAACTTAAAATCCTGACACAGCGTTTCATAATCGGCAGAAAGACCCTGACCCACGAAGAATTCGATTGGCGAATTATTTACCCATGTTTATGTAATGAAGGTGAATAGGTCTGACCTTTTTATTGTGGTCGGGAGTTAATTTTACCACCATATGCTGCGGCGCCTGCAGGCCACGACGGAAATAGTTTTAAATTGGCCATAGTATCTGCCGCTTTACGATCATATTGTAATGCTGAACTCCTAAAGAGAATTGGGATAGAGATGAATAAAATCTAAGAATTTATTCGAAACATTGAAAGTAAAAATAAAAATATTTTTTATGGCTTCGCCCTCTTATGCATCTCGCCAACAATAAGTATAATATATTTTCAAGTCTTCATAAGAACTGTGAATCTTGTGTGTGGCTGATGACTGAAAAAAAACATAAGAAAATTTCTATGTCGGTTTTTTTATAGCTTCTTGTACAGGTAACAGCTTAAATTAAAGAGCAGATAATGATAACTTGTGTATTAATACGTAAAAGTTTCATTACGTAAGTAAAACAAAGCTTAGTAATGATGGGTACAGACAAGTCAAATCGTTTTTGATAAAAAACTTGAATCTACAAAAGCTGTACCTAACATTTTTGTTGACCAATTCGGTTAAAAGTCGGTACAGACGGTTCAAATTCCATTCGATTTATCAGTTAATCAACTAAACTCGAATCGTGTAAGGCTAGGAGTTAGTTAACAAATTCAAAGATTTTGAATAGAATCTGACCGTAATTCATCTCTATACAGCAATATTCTGATGTCTGTTCAAATATCAAATCACTATCGATCCCATTTCTCCAGCGACGTTACATCTATTTCGACGTCTATGAATATCTTCGGCATATGTATTACCATTCCGACATAAGACAAATATCAAATGATCCCTAATACATACCAATTACATACAAAACGGGGACCATCTGAACTTGGTCAATTTAATCTAATTTGCAATATTAGTAACCGTACGTAACGTATGTATATAAAATGTGTAATTTCGGACACTGCAATGGAACTTGGAATGATCATGTAGTAGAGATATTGGATTTAAAACCGACCAAAGAAAACTAAAAAGTTTAAAATAAAAATAAACAAATTTAATAATTCAGATTTTTATAAATCCTTCACTGAAAATAGTGAAATAATAAATTTTTAACCAAAAATAAAACTGACGAAAGAAAACTAAAAAAAATTAAATAAACAATTTTGAGTCAAAATATGTATTCATATATTTTTTGTTAAGAAGTTATTTCACTATTTTTAGTGAAGGAATTATCAAAATCGGAATTATCAAGATCAATCCTCTGGTTTCGTCGGTTGAAAAATGAAAACCTGTAAACACCAGTCTCCGTGGCGCAATGAGAAAGAGGCCGTGGGTTCGATTCCACAGCATGTTTGTGTGCTCCACAAATATTTGTTTCGGGTCTGGATGTTATGAGAGCGCAAGTCCCTTCTAGTTCCTGATACCCACGAAACAGGTTAACCTAGTGTGGGGTCGGACTATGTGTGTGACTGGTGTTAAAAAATATACTTTTTATTTTTAATTAGATCTCTATTGAGATTTTCTGTTTTAATGAATACAAAAGCTCGATCGGTGAAAACTAAACTCTTTCCGTATAGAAACGGCTAGAAAAACTTTAGGCCTAAATAATTCGAATGTAAACTAATTTAACTGAACTCGTTTATCCAAATCAAGCGTTTAACATATTTTATACTAGCTTTTGCTCGCGGCTCCGCCCGCGCGAATGTCATTTTCCGGGATAAAAAAGTACCTAAGTATCTTAAGTTACTCCTTATTACATCAGCTAGGTATCTGCCAGTGAAAATCCCGTCAAAATCGGTCCAGCCGTTCCAGAGATTAGGCGGAACAAACAGACAGGCAGACAGACAAAACTTAAAAAAGAGAAAAAATTGGTATATGTACCGTATATACTCGTACATTCATATGCATGTAGTAAAAAGCGGTTATTTTAATATTACAAACAAACACTTCAATTTTATTTATTTGTATAGATTTCAAGCATAAATAAATAATCCATGAATATAAGGAATATGAAAATCTACAACATTTCTCGATTAACGTATAGGAAACTACTGTAAGAAAGTACAGCCGGAGTATGGCAGGAAACTAGTGTTCCGCTACTTTGTTCCCGCATCCCGTTCCCGTCTTCCGGTTCCTTTGGGAATCACGGGAATGACGTCACGTGTTAAAGGGTATTCTGTACCAGGACATCATAAGCCGTCGAGAGTTCAGTGCAGCTATATGCAGTAGGGATACGTTAGACATTCAACCTTATTTGTATGGAAGTAAGTTCCCATTGGCCCTGACATGTAGTACACAAAGCCTTATGCAATCAAAAAGCACCTGTATGATCCATGAGATAAAGTTCTTATCTAAATGCATTTGAGCAGCCCCAGTGCTCAAAGTAGCCTCAGCACATAAATGTCTGCTAGGGATGTTACACTGAATCCCGTTTCTTTGAAATGACAGTTAATATTTCATAATTATTAGGTAAAAGGTGGTAGGTCCCGCGTATGCAAGAGGCCGTCTGGGTTGGTACCACCGCTTTGTCTATTTCTTTTCCGCCAAACAGCAGTGTGTAAGCACTATTGAGTTTCGGCTTGATGGCCATTGAAGCAAGTGAAATTATTAAGCATTATGAGACATAACATGTTATGTCTCTGGGTGACCAGCACAGTCCAATGTCATGCAGTTCTATGTAATTTTAAGTTCTGTGTGGTGTTGCTTCTGTGTATGGTGAGGCGTTGCGCTTACCATAAGCCGAGCTACCAGCTCGTCTCGTCACTCAAGCTAATTAAAAAAGGTACGTACAAACTTTATTAAATAAATAGTTTATTCTTTTTCTATAAACTTAAATATAATTTCTACAAATTGTAGGTATGAATCAAATGAATGGATTTAAATTGAAATGTTATTTTTTATATTGTTATATAAACTACCAACTCGACTGAATCAGCACGACTGCACTGTCTCACAGAAAATAGCTGTGAAGTAGCAGCTTGATGTTTCGTTTCGTACATTTCGTTATATCCGGAGGCCCAAATCACCCTCCCCTTCTCCATTCATACATACCTTTCCGTATTGCGGGGGTTTATGGGCGGTGGAGATCACTTATTATTAGGGGACCCATTTACTCGACTGCTGACTTCTGTTATAGTAAAAATCATTTTTATTCTCGTTGATGAGAATTTATAATAAAATTTTTAGTCATAATTATCTATCGGTTAACTGTTTTTGGCATAATCATGACTTCTATAAAGCCCTTATAACTCCTAATACCCACAATACAAGATACAGTGTCAGGAGTATGTGAGTAAAACTATCAATAAAACTGAGAAATCCTCATGCAGAAAACTTAGTAATATCGACTACGAGTTTCACGGCACACCTCTATTAGTTTCTTTGTTGAGTCGAGGCCGGAACTAAGTCCCCTAATCATTTCCCGTTTCCCCCGTGCCTTGGGAATCACGGGAGTGACGTCACGTGTTAAAGGGTATTGGGTACTAGGAGAGCAGAAGGCACTGAGAGATCACTGTAACGCTCAGCACAGTAGCCAATAATGGGGCAGGCGAAATTGAGCCTTATGGAAATAGGTTGTGGTAGCATTTATAATGCAATCAATAACCACAGGTTTGTACAATGTGAATACGATGTTCAACTGTTTCTTTTGTAGTTTATGTTTTAAATGTGTACAGTTAGTCATAGCACTAAATCCTTATGGAGAATTATCAGGTATGTAGGTTCCGTCACGATACAATGTTTCCCGTCACCGCTGAAGCGAACAATAATAATAAAATAATCGTAAATGTTCTTATGAAAGAAAAAATTAAAGAAGTTGAGTGGAACATTAGAAAATTTAAGACAAAACATCATCGATTTAGTATTCTACCAGATTGAACATGGCAGCTTAAAAAACGGCTGGAGAAATAAGAGCAAAAATATTTTTGTGCTCTTATTTCAGATTAGTATGTTCCAATCATAGCCAACGTGAGGACGTGTCAAAATGCCGCGGTGCGCGTATACAAATTAACCATCCAACCAAAAAATAATCACCGTAATAGCAAGGGTTCGGATGGAGTATTTTTCTTTCGGTAAGTACAAGTTAGTTTCTGTATTAGAGTACAAAAAACAGTATTTAAGCATTATTTAACAAATATCTCATTGTTTGACCGATATCATCCAATATACACCAACTTTTTCCGCAAACATTGATTGTTATGGAACAAGAAATACATTGAGTAGTTTATATATTTTTTATTATTATTTATAGATTTCCTAGTAATCCATTTCGCTGTGCAGAATAGATATCTGTTGTCGCAAAAGAAAGAGGACAAGAACAGTATATATCTTGTAATAAAATTCTACTATTTATTCGATGCATTTTGACAATAGCAATATAATTGGAAATTCCCAAACTAAAAACGGCGATTCCCAAACTGTATATATAATATGTATAATAAATTAACAGTCATGAGAGATGAAATAAATGTGAAGCTTTAAACAGGGTGTATCATAATATTGTATATTAGAATTATTTAAATTGCAGATTCACGTCCAACAACTAAAAGTGTAAGCCCCGGTATTATCAGAAACGTTGACATCAAGTGTTGTAATATATTTGTATCTTTTATGTTAATGTTCTATTTTAAATTTGTGTGTTTTTAATACTTATATAAAAATAGGTTTGTTTTTTAATCTTTATTATACTTATGTCACAAGCGTCCCCCGGAGCGCAAACCGAAATCAAAAGGTTTCCCATTATACAACTCGTCATTGTGATGCACATTAGTTTATTACGTCCAGTTTATCAAGTCCAAATTCCAATAAATCCCAAATCCTCATAATTTTTAATGACATAGAAATAGTGTCTTGTGTTGTGTGTGTCTTGTTGTCTCAATCAAATCCTTTTCAAATTGACCTTACTCCTAAATCACTACTCTTACCTAAATCAATATAATTCTTTTTTTTTTTGTTGTATTTCATTTATGTAAAGTCATACAAATAATTTGTCTATAGAGCTCACATTATTACTTATTAATTATAATAATGCTTGTGTTTAAAAGGTCACAGGTTTCATTCACAACATGCGCCTTTACTTTGTGTCACTGTGAAACTCGCCTTTGTCAAATCCTAAAAAAATATTGAAATCATAATTGACCTAACTCTGAAACAGTGTAACCAATATTAAGTATTCGTTTTTATTGTTAAGCGGTTTCTTTTTAAAATAAATAATTTTTATACAGATAGTGAAATGAGTTTTATTTTTAAGTGACATTACAAATTTACTACTTTTACATAATATCTTCAAGTAATAGACAGTTTTAAATTTAAATATGACTACAAACTTAATTAAATAGGAGTAGGTATACTCAGATGCGGCGATAATATAATAAGGAATGATATGTCGATTTTCACAATAATTCTAAGTCATCTTCATTGCACTTGCACACTTGCTCTCCCCTCGGTACAATAATGCGGTACAATTCAGCTTGACAGGGATGTTATTTATTATGTTGAATGCTAGAGCCACGCTGAAGACATTTTTGTCTCCAGCACGAATGGGTTGGCTCGACCGGGTTGTTACCACTGTCTCTTAGACAACCGACGTAAAGTAGCGGCTTGCTGCTGCATTTCGTACGGCCAGTGAGGTATCCGGAAGCCTAAACCCCTCCAAGGAAAAGGAAAGGGAAAGAGTCCAAAGCAAGGGAAGGAAGGGAAAGCGTTATTTAAGGTCGATACTTCACCCATGATTCTTTTGGCATTGTAGGCGTACATGGGTGGTGGAAATCACTTACCATCGAGTGACCCACTTGCTCGTTTGTCTATGTAGGCCTATGCTATAAAAAAAGTTATCGTTTCCCTACGTTTTTGGCAGTTCGTTTCGCATCATCAAACCCTGATCACCACCTAACCCAATTACTCATCGAAACCTATTAAGTGAGCCCAAACACGAATCTGCGTTCCCGTGGACACCTTCCTACTCTATCATCAGACCCTGGATACCATCAAGAAGTCAACTACTCTTCAAAGCCTATTCAATGAGCCCAAATATATATTTATAAATAAATATACAATATATTTGTTATTAATTACCGAAGACTTGGAAGCTGCAGAGGGCTTGTTGCAGCATCAGCTCAGTTTCACCTACCTAAGAACACCCCTCTTTTTGTCGGGGGTAAAAAACATACGGCTAGTGCTTCATCTCAGTAGTGAGCATTTCCGAAGCACCAGTAAGTTTTAAACATTAAGTGTACTAGATGGCTCTTGGTAGCTCTTTATTTTAAAAATATATTTATTTCAATATTAAAAAAGTCATATTTAACAGGGCAAAACTTAACTACTTGAAAAAATTTGAATCAACTCCATGGGATTCCATGTTCTGTCACTGTTTTTACAGATAAGTTGTTAATATCGTCATGATAACCATGTGACTCATTTAATTTGAAGCGTTAGCGCTATGCATATAAAGTTGAATTTTACTAGAAGCCCGACGCAGACCAGATAGATGAAACTCAAGACATTTTCGTGCGTCAAGTTTGTATGAGATGTTAGATCTAGAATATTTATGATCGAAGCAAAATATAGAATGCAAAATGTATATACAACCTATAAATAGACTAACTAAATATGTACTACGAGTATTAATTACAACTGTAATGCGTACGCGTTAAGATTAAACTAACGCTGAGGTCTCGGGTTCGATCCCCGGGTCGGGTAAAGTGGTATTGGGATTTTCTATTACGATATGCTCAGTATCGTCCCGGAGTCTGGAATTTGTGCCCGATATGGCGATAGGCTCGACCCCTATCACTTTATGGGACGAGGATACGCTCGGCGAAATGTGGTTGTACTAGTTACCTCTACCCCTTTGGGGATTACAGGCGTGAGTGCGTATGTATTTAAATTAAATGGTGTGCTTATTTTAATTTGTAGTATACTCCATAGATACATAATACAGCTTTTCTAATGTGTCTATGGTATACTCTAACATTAGTGCTGTATTAGGTCTCATTGAATAATTATCGATGAAGATGTTTACCTGAATACTTCATCACATTGTTCATCACAGAGAAGTTATGCTTCGGCAATCTTCGTATTTGTACGTTTTTGTACAAATATGCAAACAATGTCGGACCTTCCGCACCTCAGCAGTCACTAAAGAGTAATTACTTAATCTAATAAATACACCCAACAGTCACACACATAGCCCTGACCCCACACTAGGTAATCCTGTATCGTGGGTATCAGGAACTACGAGGGAATTGCGGTCTCACAACACCCAGACCTGAGACAAATATTTGTCTAGGTGCGGGAATCGAACCCACGACCTCACGCTTCGCAACTGGCTACTCGTCTGCTGCGCCACGAAGCTGAGGCTATCAATATTATATATATATATATTATAACTATATATTAATTTCTGTACATTACAGTCGCATAATGTCTGTAAAACAATGTCTGGACATTAAAAGAGGCCATAACCCATGAGTTTGTTTCGGCATTTCTTCTCATGGCTAGCCCTGAAATGCCGTCGTAAATGTAATATAGCTTAAAAAATGATTGACATGTAAAAGTGATATTTATGATCCAATTTACAGAATAAATGATTCCAATTTACAGAATAAATGATTCCAATTTACAGAATAAATGATTTGAATTTGAATTTGAATCTGAATCTGAATCTGAATCTGAATCTGAATCTGAATCTGAATCTGAATCTGAATCTGAATCTGAATCTGAATCTGAATCTGAATCTGAATCTGAATCTGAATCTGAATCTGAATCTGAATCTGAATCTGAATCTGAATCTGAATCTGAATCTGAATCTGAATCTGAATCTGAATCTGAATCTGAATCTGAATCTGAATCTGAATCTGAATCTGAATCTGAATCTGAATCTGAATCTGAATCTGAATCTGAATCTGAATCTGAATCTGAATCTGAATCTGAATCTGAATCTGAATCTGAATCTGAATCTGAATCTGAATCTGAATCTGAATCTGAATCTGAATCTGAATCTGAATCTGAATCTGAATCTGAATCTGAATCTGAATCTGAATCTGAATCTGAATCTGAATCTGAATCTGAATCTGAATCTGAATCTGAATCTGAATCTGAATCTGAATCTGAATCTGAATCTGAATCTGAATCTGAATCTGAATCTGAATCTGAATCTGAATCTGAATCTGAATCTGAATCTGAATCTGAATCTGAATCTGAATCTGAATCTGAATCTGAATCTGAATCTGAATCTGAATCTGAATCTGAATCTGAATTTGAATTTGAATTTGAATTATAACTGTTCTATATTGGATTATCTTCATCGTGCTTCGTGTTTCCCAAGTTAAAAAAAGATTGCCGGTGCGCATAATTTCAATCGTAGTATCGTAAATACCCTTTTCCTGCAATATATTTTTCATATTCTTATCAGTAACAATATAAATATTTTTTTTTGTATTGGCCTAGATAGACAGACCACCTGATGGTAAGTGGTTACCGCCGCCCATGGACCTCAGCAATTCCAGAGCACAGCCAGGCCGCTGCCTACCGTTAAAGGAAGACTCGCTTAAGGCTCGCTTAAAAAAGGAAAGGTCATAACGCTCGGGAAACAAATATCCCCCGATCCAATAAAATTGCTTAAAAAGACTAGGTAAATTCTATAAATCCACTGATCCATTAATTTTGAGTCAAACACGCACGAAACACGCTCAGAGTGACGTCTCTCCCCTTCTGCTTGAGAACCGTGGACGTGACGTCACGTGTTAAAGGGCATTCGGTACTAGGACATCAGAAAGCACGAAGAGACTATTGCAACGTCATATGCATGAAGATTGCACACAAAATGATAAGCTATTGCTGAATGAATAAGGTTTAGTTGACGACAATAGTGTATTAGTGGAAGTCCAATTACAAACGAAATGCATCCTAAACGCATATGTACTATGACTTACTTTCAATTGCATGCATGTGCCATCTAATATAAGGGTGTAGCTACAATAAACCTAATGAAAAACCGACCCTATACGGGACGTAACGTATTTCTGACTTGATGGTTGCTTTTAGAAATTTCAGGATTTGTAGTCGCTCTAATTTCACTTTACTTTCTGACCAATCTGACTAGGATTCCAAATCTATTTTCTAAGATAATTTTGATCAAATCTCGTAACTATTGTTTGATCAAATCTCGTAACTATTGAGACGATTTTTATGAGAGCGGAAACCAAACAAGCGGCGTGTCACCTAATGGTAGGTGATCAAAAAGTCTTTGGACATTACTCGAGGCCGTCCTGGATAAAACAAAGCTCATTAAGTATTAATTTTTTATACACATTTTAAGCAACTACAATAATCGTGAATGGTAGAGCCACGCTGTAGACAGTTTTGTCTATAGTATGAATGGGACGGCTCGACCGGGGCGGTACCACTGTCTTACAGAAAAGCGACGTAAATTAGCGGCTTGTTGCTGCGTTTCGCACGGTGAGTGAGATATCCTGAGGCCTAAATCCCCTCTCCTTCCCAATTCTTTAATTATCCCTTACCTTAAAGGTCGGCATCGCGCCCGTGACTCTTTCGGTACTGTCGGTGCAGATGGGCGGTGGAGGTCACTTAACATCCGGTGACCCACATACTAGTTTGCAGCCTGTACTATAAAAAAAGAGATAATAACCATTTATTACGCCAAAGATTAATTAGAATTATTTCTTATACGCAAAAAAGATTTTAAAAAATCTGTTATGTTCCTAAAAGACATGTGTGTCCTCATCTTTATGCTTTTTATGAGTTAAGTACCTTCCTAGTGCAAACAGTTTTAAACTTTATACCTTAACAAACATACTAAATTATCCCAGGAGCAGATCAGGCTTTTACGACGTTTGGTAACTGGCCTATTATAGTACACCCCTCAGGGATGTCTGAAAAGGACAGACTGTAGAAATTGTTGTAAGAGTGAAAGGGACGACGTACATCCCTAGCATTTGATTTACGATCAACCGCGACACTTGTCTGTGGCAAGTAATTATTGAGAATCATTTTTCGGAGTACAAGCTAATTATTTTGAAGTTGGAAATATACGCAGTTCTTTCTAAAGTACCTGAGAGAGCTTAGTTAGTGTTATTGTTAGAAGCCGTGAGGACGTTTCTCTTACACCTGCCCTATCCCACTCGCAGTGGGGTCAGCATAACTGCTTTTAACGCATGTTACAGAAAGATTTGACTTGTAGTTTTTACGAACAACGGCATACCTGACGTTAACTCTCTGGGGAGAAAACACCCACACCCGAAACAAATATTTGTGGATCACACAAACATTTGTCTTGGTGCGGGAATCGAACCTGCGGCCTGTCCCGTCACAGCTGGCTACTCGCCCACTGCGCCACGGAGGCTGTCAACGGAGTACTTGCAATTACTCTTTCTAAAAAAATAATGACTAACATATCTTTTGTGGGGAAGGCTGACCTAGAAACCTTGATGATGATTTAAAACGCGCCCCCCGGGGGTAATGGCATCCCGTACTGCAGGCGAGAGGGCTTCCTAATACCTTCCTTACATCCACCACGGTATTAGTGTCGGGCTTACAAGCTTCTCAGACACGTGTATTATCTTTTTTTCCAGGTTACGTTCCATTTCTATTGTTATGAAATATACAAATGTAATTATAACGTTTTTATTCTGTGGGAAAGTTATGTACAATTTGTTATTTAGCATTGCATTTTAAGCAAAAATCGATGTAACGAAGTAGAACAATTGAAACACAATGTACACGACCTTCTCCATTTATTTGGGCAGAGTAACACTTTATATTCCGTTTAGCAACCGACTGACTGCCGACAATAATTATTCCAACTTAGTTATACCTTTTCACAAATAGTTCACATTAGTAATTGTATTTATTATTGAACATGTTAGATCGTTCTAAATAACGTGTATATTATTTATAATTGAATAATTAAATAAGTCAGAATATCTTATGGATTAACAGACAATATAACGTTATACTATAATAGTGTGACGTCATAACCGTTGTGTTATTATTTAGTACTGGCACCACTTATAACACAATGCATAAAAGGCAAAATCTTGACCCCTGAATTAAACTCCTATGGGGAGAAAACCAATAAAAAACTTCTATGTAACGCGGGTGGAGCTAGTATATTGCTATATATATCGATCTTATAACATACATAATAAGATATTCCATATTCCCTCTTACAAAAATTTTACTTTTAAGTAAGTATGTTAAAACTGGTAAAATTACTGTTTCGTAATATTTTACAAAATATAACGAATAAACATTTCCATAATATAATAATAATAATACCAGCCCTGTATTATATACGTCCCACTGCTGGGCACGGGCCTCCTCTACTGAATGACCTCTCATTTAGGTTAGGCCTTAGTCTACCACACTGGCCTAATGTGGGTTGGCAGACTTCACATACCTTCGAAATTCTTATGAAGAACTTCTCAGGTATGCAGGTTTCCTCACGATGTTTTTCCTTCACCGTTAAAGCAAGTGATAATTAACAATTAATATACACATAATTTAGAAATTAACAAATCATATTCCATAAATATGATTTGTTTCAATTCATCAATTTCTTAGAAATTCTGGTTATATCTACTTGTCACATTATCCTTCTTATTAAAGGGCTTATAATATCTCAATAGATAATTAATTTTATTAACCGCCCTCTATTGATATGCTTAGAAACTAATACTCGTAGCAACGTAGCTCCGTAGCGTTTTTAATACGGCTACGACTTACACCAAAGAAAATTTGCTATTCACGCCATCTGTTGAGGATTTTTCGAACTATAAGAAATTATGGTTCGTACATGAAAATATTTAGAGATTGTTTTCGCAAACAAGCTGTGTTTACAATAATGAAACTAAATATATATTGAACGAGAGATGTCATTACTAGTTTTTAAACATTCAAACGTAAACCTAACAACTTTTATCAATGTTTTCTTATTAATTTTATATTATTCTCTTGGTTTTTTAATAATGTCACAGGCCACAGGCAAAGTGGCAGAGCATGTATGCGCATGTATGAGCATGTATGTATACTCGTACATACGCACTCACGCACTGCGCCACTCAAAATAATGATAACCTATCGTTGACTGATAACCTATGTAAATTTTTTGTAATGATTTAGAAGATATTTTTATGCGCTGTTATCCCCTTTGACACTTTTAATATTAGTTTTTGGACCAGGATATGGATTATTTATTTGAAAGCTGATTTATTCCGGATGGTTCTTACTTAGCCATTTAGAGATTGCAGATATCTTATGTACGTCGGGGATTTTAACGACTTTCTTGGTAAGATTATGAAATACGAAAAATAAGAATATTTATCATCTTTTATTGGAATTTTTATTCCAAACTTCGCCACTCCAACATCATTTCACATTCAACGTCATAGTTCCTCAGCTGGTCTATCTCAAGAGTGAACACCTCTACAGCTCCACGACACACCGAATCATCAAAATCCGCAGATTCATCATAATACTCCACGGAGCTGAACATGTACTCGCTGGCCCGCCTACTTTTTTCATCTGCCGAATTTTTTACCTTACCGTTTTCTGATACCGTTGCTTTTATGCTACCAGTTGTTGCTACATTAGCTTTAGCCAAAGTATCATCTGTTTGTTCTTCATGGTTAGCAGATTTATTAACATTTTCTTTTTTTAATTTTTGATCTTTTCTTTCCAATTTAAAAACATCTGTTTTTGTCGTGTTACTTGGCACTGCTGTTTTATTACTATCAACATTTCTTCCCACTCGACATATGCTTTGGTTGATTTCAGAAATATCCAACGGTAACGGTTCTGCAGATACGAAATCTACAAGAGCTCCGTCGTTTTTCAACATTCTTCTGTATTTCCAGGCTTTATCTTCAAAAGTGTCTTGTTTACATTTGCTACTACCATCGAAACCGGAATCTTTCAAATGTGAAACATGCCACTCATCGTCATCCAGATCCTGTATAAATCTTCTTTCAATGTTATATATTGTTTTATCTTCTCGCTCTGTTTTGTCTTTGTTTTCTTCGCTAACAACGCCCTTCGTTTTTGGCAGAGTGAAATATATGTAGAGAATAATACGTAAATCCATTTTAATCCAATGCTATATATTGGTCGAGTAAAGACTGATAAACTGGATTTAATTATTAGTAACCATGTTTTGCTACGCTTCGGATTTTGATAAGAATTTATTGAAAGTATTCTGACGATTACAATATAACTTGCGTGGTAACATTTTGCATAACATGAAACAAGCTCACGCCTTATCCCCGGAAGAATAGGCAGAGGTATAGCTAATGCTGTCCCCACATTTCGCCAAGCTTATGATGCGTCCCATGATGTGATAGGGGGTGAGCTTATCGTCATACTGGGCACAAATTCTAATCCCGGACAACCCATTTGTAATTTTCCGAATCGAAAACTCAAACAAAATTTGTGATTACCTCATTATTATTTTATTTAATTATTATAAAAAAAACCTTTATTTATATTTTATTTAATTTAATTAGATTAGCTACTCATTATAATTATTTCCAGAATAATTGCAGCGGATACTATACCTACGGATACTAAGATACGTTTATATACTAAACCAGTTACTCTTTCGACTTAAAGGTGCGACAAAGTACAAATAAATTGGCAAATTACTTTAAATATCATGACATTAAAGTGCATCTTCACTTGTGACATTTCGCAGCACCGAGAGACGTGACTGTACAGTTTTCACATGTTTGTACTGACTGTACAAACATGTGAAACAAACTCTCAGATGTGGACAACTGTCATCTAATGTCACGAAGCAATCTGCTCTGAGACCCCGTATCATATCGCAGTGACATGTAATTTTAAGATATGACATTTTTTGTTTTAATTCATGGCAATATGCCACAGTGCACATGTTACAATACCAGTCCACATTAGCTTAACAAGTACGTATGACAACCACGTCTCTCGGTGCGTTTCCATATCACGGAAGTGTGGACGCTACTTAATATGACGTGTCAAAGTTACATCCCAATTAACTTTCATAACAAATATCAAACAGCTACTACACAAAACCTTACAAACGCATCAAATTAGCAACCGCAACATCAATTTAAACCAAAAAACGGCCATTAACCATTGACAGATAGTTACTGCGCGCTAACTAATCCATTCAGAACTGTATCGTCACAACTACCCTCCAAACGCTGGGAAAATACTTCAATTACCCTCCCCTCCCCTCGACCCCGCCCTCACACCCTCCACTCAGAGATCAAAACAGCCCAATTACCTCGCAGCACGAGACCCTTTAATAACCCTCGTTCGCTCAAAACTGAAATAAAGACGTATATAATCTCGGTTTTGTGATGTCGATATTAAAGAGGTGTATGTAAATTATTGGCTGAAATTACTTGTTCTTATCAAAGACTTGTATACTACTAGACGTGCTGTTTCGAAGTAAAATTGCGTCACATAACGCGGGAGTTTGACAGCTCACAAACAGGGAGGAGGGATAGGGATTCTAGTTGACGAGTAAGCGAGATGGTAATATTGAGTTACGGACAATTGACCGCAACTTAGTGCTACAATTTCTATGCTGCGCAGCTTGTCTAGTGCTATACGTTAAAGTCTTTGGTTCTTATGGAGTTCTTTTTTTTATTAGGTAGCTTGAGTGATGAAACGAGCAGTTCGCTCTAGAATGCGCTCGTCACCTCGAGACATAAGATGCTTAGGCTCATAATGCCCAGTAACTTCACTAACTTAAATTTTCTTCAAACCGGAACACAACAGTGCTTACACACTTGCTGACGGGTTGGTATACACTTGACGGCAGAAATAAACAAAGCGGTGGTATCATCCCAGACAGCCTCTCGAATACGAAGGACCTACCTTGTAAATGATTATTATTTTACAGCCTCCGTGGCGCAGCGGGCTGCGAAGCGTGAGGCCGTGGGTTCGATTCCCACACCGATTTTAGGTCTGTGTATTGTGGGACCGCAAGTCCCTCGTACTTCTTGATACCGACGATACAAGTTAACCTAGTGTGGGGTCAGGACTATGTGTGTGCTTGTTGGGTGTATTTATTTATTTTTATTGATAATGTAACAGTATCGGCTACCGTTCACCCACCAAAAAAGTTGTGATTACATTTAATAGAAAAATAATACCAGCTCATTAAAAAAATCGGTCTGATCAGTATGAATTGTGCCCTAGGAGAGATACGTATCAGATAAAGTTATTATTTTTATAGTATCTTTACTTATTTGTTTTTTTTTTTATAGTATAGGCCGACAAACGAACAAATGGGTCACCTGATGGTAAGCGATCTCAACCGCCCATGTACGCCCACAATACAAAAGAATTATTGGCGCGATGCCGACCTAAGGAAAGGGATAATAAGGGATTGGGAAGGGAAGGGAGATCTAGGCCTCCGGATATCTCACTCACCGTACGAAACGCAGCAGCAAGCTGCTACTTTACGCCGGTTTTCTGTGAGACAGTGGTAACGACCCGGACGAGCCGGCCCATTCATGCTGTAGACAAAATTGTATGTACCATGTTTTAAAAATAAACTTTTTTGCTGTTTTATTGTAACAATTCGATATAGCATCAGAAATTACTGATAAATGACTGGCTCGGTGGCGTAGTTATAATGTACGCGTTACCAATGAGGCCAATGCTGAGGTCTCGGGTGCGATCCCCGGGTCGGGTAGTGGTATTGGGTTTTTGTATTACGAAATGCTCAGTATCCGCCCGGAGTCTGGAATTTGTGCCCGGTATGGCGACATCATGGGACGGAGATACGCTCCGCGAAATGTGGGTGTACTGGTTACACCTTTGCCTACCCCTTCAGGGATTACAGGCGTGAGCGCGTATGTATGTATGTAAATTACTGATATTCAGATATTTTCAAGCACTTACACCAAAAGACCTCCCTACTTACCTTTTAACATTGTACGTGAACGGAAAGAATCCTATAGATTTAGAAGAGTGAATTTGTATATCCAAGCATATGACAAAACTTCGTTCCGAAAGAAAATATAATATGTAAAGTAAATATCTTAATACTAGCTTTTGCTCGCGGCTCCGCCCGCGTGATCGGCCTTTTCCGGGATAAAAAGTAGCCTATGTCACCCGGGGATAGTGTAGCTTCCCAACAGTGAAAGAATTTTTCAAATCGGTTCAGTAGTTTCAGAGCCTATTCAATGCAAACAAACAATCAAATCTTTCCTCTTTATAATATCTTACGTGTTACAGAAAGGTGTGGTCATATTTTAGGGTCATTACACACTCCTTATGGTAAGTACCTATGTACCGGATCATTTCAAACCAAGACATCATAAAATTTCACGTTAATTTTAACCACTCGTTGATTAAGATCGATAAGATTGATGACATCACTATTAATTATTATGAATGACACTCACTTTTTTACGTAATTCTACGGACATAGGTACGTAACTTGTAATTTATAATAAAAACACCTGAAAGAGACTGTTTGCTGAAGACGATACCTGGTACCTATGTACCATCCTCTGAAGTATTTTAAAGATTTCTTTGTCGGGTCTTCCATCGTCGACGAGCCTCGTATAAGCTATTATCAGTTGCACCAACACAAAATACTAATACATAATACTTGTTTTTAGTCAAATACAGCATATTATTGATAAGATTGATGACATCACTATTAATTATTATGAACGACACTCACGTTTTAATAAACTTGAATAAGATGTACGTAATTCTACGGACATACGTACGTAACGTGTAACTTAAACACATATGAACACCTGAAAGACATTGTGTGCTGAAGACAATATAGGTACCATCCTTAAGCAGCATCAAAGAAGCATTATAAAGGCTTCATTCTCGAGTCTTCCATCTATGAATTTGGCTTAATACAGTCGACGATCCTCTTAAAAGCTGTTATCAGTTACACCAACACAAAGTACCAATACATAATACTTGTTTTTAGTCAAATACAACATATTTTTTGATTTATAAAATCAGAACTGGCCGAACTGACTGCGTCAAATAAATATTGACATTTGACAACTGTTTAATGTTTTTTTAATCATAAAATAATTAAATGAAAGGAGGTCTATAGTATCATTGTTTATCTTTTAGTGTTGTCCAAAGTTGAAAGTCGATATCGACATGTTACTCATTCGATAAAAAAGAAAATTCTATAATTATTGTACTAGCAATGCAATCGGATTTGGTACTATGGGAGATAAAATACTTATAGCCTACACTATACATTGCTTAAATTTGCCCGCCCCTTTCTATAACACGTTGTATATAAAATTCTCGTGTCACAATGTTCGTTCCCATACTCCTCCGAAACGGCTGGACCGATTTGTATGAAATTTTGTGTGCATATCGGGTAGATCTGAGAATCGGCCAAGATCTATTTTTCATCCCCCTAAATGTTAAGGATGGTCCACACCTAAATTTATTTTTTTATTTTTTAGACAAAATTTTGTGCTTTTATTTTTTTATGATACAACATTAAAAAATACATACAACCCTAAATTTTCAACCCTCTACGATCAACCCCTATTTTTTAATAGCGACATTAGTATTTTTGATCGCTTGATGCGACTAGACTACTTTAATCCTGGAAATAGGCATTCACACGGGCGGAGCCGCGGGCAACAGCTAGTATTAGTATAGAAAAAGGGCTTTTATCTTGTGTACAAGCTTCCATTATCTACGCCACCAAGGCTTCGTAAATTTTAGTATTGAATATTAATATCAACTTGATACCTCTACCTGTTCCTGAGAAAAATAATCTTGACATACAATAAAGTGTGCTTTATTTTATTTTATTTCTTTAAGTGTCCTTTTTCCTTAGGACTTACAACACCTAATTTTTCGGATGGGAATAAAATTACTTGGCTAACGAGTTTATTTTTACATAACCTACAAAAACACTTTGCTCTACAAATCTACATTCTCTCCATGGTAATTTTCGACGAGATTAGTACGCACAATAATTACGTTTTTACCGAAATAAATCTTTATTGCTGTACGTTATATTCAAAAATAATACGCACTCACTCTCTCACGCCTGTAATTCCCAAAGGGGTAGGCAGAGGTGTAACCAGTACACCCACATTTCGCCGAGCGTATCTCAGTCCCACGATGGGATAGGAGGCGAGCCTATCGCCATACCGGGGCACAAATTCCAGACTCCGGGCTGATACTGAGCATTTCGTAATAGAAAAACCCAATAACATTTACCCGACCCGCGGATCGAACCCGAGACCTCAGCGTTGGCCTCAATCGTAACGCTTACACATTACAACTGCGCCACCGAGGCAGTCAAAAAAAATATCATTAGCAAATTAAGAGTATGTATGCAGAGTATCTGCTTTTGTCTGGATTCATGTGTGTATGATGCCAGTGCTGTCTGTATAAATACACCCAGTCATATACATAATCCTGACCCCACCCTAGGTTAAACTGTATGGTGGGTATCAGGGAATACGAGGGACTTGCGGTCCTGCGACATTCAGACTCAAAACAAATAATTTTAATGGGGTAGAGTGACACTGTAGACAATTTTGTCTAAAGCATGAATAGGCCGGCTGGACTGAGTTGTTACTACTGCTTCACAGAAAACCGATGTGAAGTCCTCACATGTCATCACAGTTCAGTGATCTCACATGATTACCAATGAAGGCTTATCAGTTTTGGCATTAATATAGGCAAATTAATATTACATCCTGGTTCTCAAAAGTTTGACCTCTTTGTCTCTCTATAGCACTTTAGTGCCTAAATTAATATACCGACTTAGATGCAGTTTCTTTTATATGAAACTAATCTATCTGCAGCTTCCAACTACTCGCTAAATGATAGCAGATAGGTCTATTACATTTGGGCTCATCGAAAAGGCACGATAAGTATTTGGTTTATAAATTGCGATCAAAGTCTGTTGATGAAGTAGGAAAGTGACACATAACCTCAGCTTTACTCTAATTGATTTCGGAGTTTTAACTGTTATAGATTATAATAGATTCAATCTGGCCATTGTTTGTCGAATCTTTAATTCTTCAATAACGTATACTTTTGTACCCTAAATAATACGTGCAAATTACAGTATCAAAATCAACAAACAATCTTTAATCTCAAACCAAGATAAGTGACCCCAACATCCAACAATTATTCATTAACAGACGTTTGTTCCCTCGCAACCCTAACAAAACCCAACAATTACCATCTCGTTACAACAAATTGACTGATAATTCGGCCACGCTGCCAAGTAAAGTTACCCGTCTATTTAACTTTACAAAACAGCGCAACATCGATTTAAACTTCGCAACGTTCAGTCAACCGGAGTACACATACTGCTTTACAGCGATGCAGCGATTGAGAGCACAGTTACGATGTTAAACAGATGCAAATTGCGAGCGGTTGGCAGCACTGATTCGAAATGGCGCCACGAATTTTGCATAATTTGCACAGAATGGAATGTTTTGTTTGAATGGTGTGATTGAAAAGCTGTGTTGAGATCTTTGTATAACTTTACTCGTTGACTAGAGTTTTTCTTCTACATTAATACTCAGTACTTACGGATACTTTACAAATCATTAACCTATGAGATCATAATAAAAAGTTGATAATATCAAACATAGACAATTTAAAAATGAATATTTAAAGAGTTGAAATTTAAAATGAATAAGTCAATTGATCATCATTAAAATAAAGTATTACTTAACAAAAATAAAATCCATAATAATATTGTGCCACAGCCCCCGTGGCGCATTACATAGGTATTACTACAGATATCGGTTAAAGGCGTTACTAATATACACATTTACAGAAAAATCGTGATCTAACTTATGTACAACATTTTACAAGACATTATAGTGAGGAAATAGAATAGGGTAGTTTCCTATATTGAATTTTATACATTATTTTATAAGCAACAGAATATGACACGCAAAAGAAACCCTTTTATTAAAACACAATATAAATTGGTTCAGAAATGTGCCCGCAGTTATGACTTTAAATGTTGGTATGAAGAAAAGTGGGTGCGTAGTGGGGATATCTCACTATCTCGCTTGCACGCGTGCACCATAATGAACATTTTACACAGTGACGTCAACGGTTGCATCGTCTGTCATTTGACAATTACCCCTTCCACAGGATTTGAATGGCTTCTAACTTATGTATTTTTGGTCCGATTTATAAAATTCTTTCTGCCATATATTTTGAGTAAAGTAACTTATTGATTTAAATAATAAAAAAAAACTAGTCAACTACCCTATTGCGTAACTTAGGGCGACGGTAAGCAGCATGACAAACATAGAAGACAACAAAATTGGCGCGGCGATTGTTTCGTTATAATGTGGTACTTACGGTCATTATAGGTAAACATGTTAGTGTGCAACTTACTTAGTTATATTATAGCCCATTATATACGAAGAATAATTATCTGACTAGTATAATTTTATAGTTTGTAAATCAGTTTTTATTAAATGTGTCGATGACTGTGACAATACAGGAACTAGGTATATAAAAAAGTATTAAATTCACATGAAAGGTTAAAAAAGTATAAAATATAATGTAAAACAATTATAAATATGGATTTACAACTTTGATTTCATCTACGTATTTTCACCCAAATATTCTATTATAATCACATTCTCCCATCTCAATAAAATTCTCAAATAATCAAACTATTTTTACAATCGTCAGACATTAAATATTGCACTAAACTACTTTACAAGCTATAGTAAACTATCTACCGACGCCTCACAGGTGGCAGTGCATGTAGGCAGGGTACGGTGGTAGTAGCGCACAGGCCAGCGGCAGAGTGTGGGCTGACAGATCTCTCTCTCCACTCGCCGCTTGTGCTCGGAGCTGTTCTAGACGTAGTTGGTTCTGACGCTTCCATTTAGTCCTAATAAAAAGGCGAGTAACATGATAATAGTATGACTACTGTTGGCGCCCAACGTGGTACAAAGTAGTTGGTGGTAAGGTCACAGATTTGGCCGTACAAAATCTTATACAGTATCTTCTAGCAATTCCAGACAAATAAGTACGATGTAATTAGCATATTTAGAAGCTATATATACAGAATAGCTTACTATAACTATTAGTTAAACAACACAAGCTGTTACAGAACCAGAAAAAAAGAATAATAATAATTTGAATAAAAAACTATAAAAAAATGGCATGGCATACATAAGAGTGATTCTGATAAATCTTGGGCTGATCTACGTCTGGCTTTTTGCTTGACACAATACGCGCAAAATGAGATGGCCAGTATGAAGATATTCCCTTGCAGCATCGCGGCTATTATTTCCGAAGACTAAAGGGTGATGGGAGGCGTCGAAAGCGGGTGAAGAGACTGACTTCAACCTGGCCAAGTCATTTGGCGTATTGTACTATTTACTGGAACATTGCCTACCTGCGATTCTGATACCAAGTCTTAACCTGCGTCTCGCTCAGACTCAGCGCCTCAGCCACATCTCCTCGATCCGCCACGCTTAAATATTTCTGACATCTAAACTTGCGCTCTAAGTATGCTAGCTGAGCATGTGTGAATGCGGTACGTCGCCGTCGTGGCTTGCGACTTGAGTTCTGTGTGCCTACTGGCCGCGATGTTATAGATTGCTGCCCTTCTAGATAAACAATGGAATACAAACAAGTTACATTAATGTTGTTCACTCTCTACCTCTTAACAAAGCCTCCGGGGAGGACAAAATATCAAATAAAATGATTAAAGAAGCGTGCAAAACAGCGGGCGAATCCATACTAACGGTTTTTAGTCGATGTATATCTGCAGGTATCTTTCCAACTATCTGGCGTAGCGGTTTCATACGGATTATACCTAAGAGTGGCGACAAGCCCCCCGAAGACCCCAAATCATATCGACCTATAACGTTATTACCATCTTTAGGTAAACTACTCGAACGCCTTATCGTGCCTCGATTAACACCCGGCGGACTTACGTTTCATGATAAACAATTCGGTTTTACTGCAGGTAAATCTACTATTGACGCGGCTATTTCGGTTAGAAAATCAGTTAGTAACTCAGAACATAAGTATGTTTTAGGGATATTTCTGGATATATCCGGTGCCTTTGATAATGCTTGGTGGCCAATGTTACTTCTTAAGTTAAAGATCCGAGGTTGCCCTAAGAATATATATTCACTTATATATTCATATTTTTCTTCAGGCACAACCAAGTTAAAACTTGGTCACCACGTAGTGTCTAAGGCATTGACGATGGGTTGACCTCAGGGCTCAGTGGTCGGTCCATACTTATGGAATTTAGGCTTTGACGATTTTCTTACAATTCCTTTGCCCAAAGGTTGCTCGTTAACTGGCTATGCCGATGACGGCCTCTTGTTAATTCATTCGAATAGTAGGTTCGGTCTTGAGAATTTAGCAGCGAATTGCCTGAAATTAATTTCAGAATGGGGTGACCGTAACCGTCTAACGTTTGCACCTCAAAAAACCTATCAACTACTTTTAAAAGGCATTAAAAGGCATTTAAAAACACCGCCGCGAGTTAAATTTAATAACATCACAATTAAAAGAAAATAATCGGTTTGCTACCTTGGGCTAGTTTTAGAACGAAATTTTTCATTTATCGAGCATATTAAAATCATGATTACGGGATAGCTGTGCGATGGATGCAGCTAACTTAAATTGTATCCTGTTTGAGCGGATAGTGGTTGATGTGTTCTACTAGCTGAAGCTTTCTGGCCTTTAATGGCTTGTGGGGGTTTTTTCCTTATTGCTTAGACTATTCCAGTTTATTCAGTTTATTCTATGGGTGTAAAATACAACCTATATAATGTATAATAACAGAGTTTATTAGCTGGCACTCCTCGTTTTGGTTCTTGTTTCCTAGTGGGGTTATAAAATAGAATCGGTTTGCTACCTTGGGCTAGTTTTAGAACGAAATTTTTCATTTATCGAGCATATTAAAAACGTTGGGGAAAAATCTAAAAGGAATTTCTACGCTTTGACGAGGATATCGACTTCGACGTGGGGTCTATCATTTAACACACTAAAAGTCATCTATGGAGCAACTTACTTAGGCTGTATTTGTTATGGATCACCTGTATGGGCCGATAGAGCTACTATTGGCGCCGTACGCAGAAAATTGCTCCAAAGTCAGCGTCTGGCGTTGATATTCTTGTGTAAAGCGTATAGAACTAGCACGGAAGCTTTACCTGTCCTTGCGGGTGGGTGTATTTCCAGTTGATCTGGAGGTGCAACGTCGCGCCGCTATGTATTACTCAACGAGAGAGAATATAGATAAAAGCTTTCTTACGTCGCGTGAGTTCTTAAGAATCGGTAGACTTTTTAAACCACATTCCGAAGTGCGCAACGAACTATTAAATGAATGGCAATGTCGATGGGATAATTCTACTAAGGGGCGACATCTATATCAGTATTTCCCTTCGGTTCGCGATCGCCTAACAAAAACTTGAAATTGACCACTGTGTTTCACAATTTCTCACGGGTCATGGCAATTTTAAGTGTAAACTGTTCTCATTTAAGTTGGTTGATTCACCTGCGTGCCCATGCTCTACACCTGGCAGGGAGTACGAGCAGTCCGCACATCATATCCTTTGGGAGTGTAGTCTCTGGCATGATGAGCGCAACATTATACTTGACAGTATGCAAATAACATCTGGAGTTGTATACTATATGGATCTTGTGGAGACTAGGAGGAATTTCCGTGCATTCCGGCGTTTTTGCCATACCTATTATTGGAATCAAGTTTAACAGCTCACGTGATAGGACCCACTTAATGATATCCATGGTGCTTTACATCTGGCTTATCCAGGTGTAAATGTACTTGTGCCTGAGGTTAAGACCTCCTTAGTTCATTATTTTGTCTCCCGCTTTGCTATGGAGGGAAGTGGATAATTATTATTTCCAACTCCTCCCTAATTTTCTATTTGATTAATTTCGTTGCGGGATAAAGACACGATTTGCATTCCCAGAGACTCGCCGAGCTTCATTGCTCGGTGTCGAAATATGCGTGCCACTGTCGATCCTGGTTTACAGGAGTTACAGTGGTAGGTGTGTGGGCGGGATAGTCTCGAAGTTACATTAATGGTTTAAATATTTATTAACAAGTAAATGTAATGATTTCTTATGTTTACGCGAATATTACGAGATAAAATCCCTATAAACTAGTTTTATTTCAAATTAAATGTAAGTTACAGCTTCGGGTGCTTAATTAGGTCAAAAAGTCTCAAATAATGAAAAATTATAGAGGCAGTTAAAATTTTAAAAAGCGACGGCAGCTTAGTGGTGGTGGAACGGGCTACTGATACAAAGGTCGACAGTTCAAACTCAGCCATCGAGGGCACATACGTCTGATTTTTGGAAGTTACTTGTGCATTGAATGTAATTACAGCTCGCGTTAAAAGAGAAACCTTAAATCTGAGAATTTTTCATAAGTTATCCAAGGTTTGTGAAGTCTAGTCTACCAACCAGCATCTGTCCAGAGTGGTGGACTAAAGCCTTACACTTCTCATTAGTAGAGAAGAGTCGTTTCCAATAGTAAGGCAGTATAATACAGGGTTGATATCCTATTAGATTATTATTAGGCAAGGCATCCATATATCACGAAGAACCGATAACCGGTGGGGTATACGGGTACTTGAGTGGAGACCGCGTTTAGGCAAACGTAGAGTAGGACGCCCTGCAGCAAGGTCGAGCGACGACCTGCGGAAAGCGGCGGGAAATGACTGGATGCAAAGAGCCAAAGATCGAGCTCAATGGTGTGCATTAGGAGAGGCCTATATCCAGCAGTGGACAAATATATGCTGATGATGATAATGATGGCATCCATCATTATTCTGTAATTGTGGATGTTCATGGATGTCATTAATCATGTGATCAACTTGCTCATTCGTCGGCAGTCTGCTAAAAATAATATTAATGCATTTTGTATAAGTTATATTATGCTATCTTCATCGCAATGTATAAATAATATAAGATCAAGTGGTCATACTATACCTGTACATTCTTGAGACTCTCTCTGCGAGCTTCCCGCTATAACCGAAGCCGCAAATCCAGCCAGTAACTGCGACTGAAACGAATTCTTCGACAGATCCATAGACCGACCATAAATACTCTCAGAAAGGGAACCGCTTATGTGTCCGAAAGCTGAACCTTCTGTACCTTCGTCTTTGTTACTCTCTCTTTCGGATCTATACAAGTGGAAGAGACCGCTATCATACAACTTCATTCGTTCATCTGTTCGATTTTCAAATTCATTTTCATCTTCTTTGAACGTGGAATCAAAACTCGAAATTCGATTTGAATTGTATTCTGTTGGAGAAGATCGCTCGTTGTCTTCCGAATCAAGTTTTTTAAAGTCATAAGGAGGCTTGTTGAAGGTAAATTGGGTCTTTTTCGGTGTCGAAGTTTCGCTTCTGTTGTCTCCGACAGATATTTCGTCGTCTATATCGGATGTTTCTAGATTTTGACTGGTCGCTTGCGAGTTGCACCTTACACCTTCTGGTTCTTGATTTTCTTCAGCGTGAACTCCAACTGACAACAAAAATTTTAATATTTTAAATGGCTATCTAATAGCTAAGACTTTATCGTATTTTTCCCAAAATAGTTTTCGTTAACAATCATAACTGTAATTACGAGTTCCTTTATACACCGTAACATGGCTGTTGTTCTTCTTCTACAAAGCAAGAACAAAACTATAGTCAAAGGGAAAAGCAGTGCCGATAAAATGACAAAGACGTTAAAACATCGCTTGACACTAACACTTGACATTTAACCGCAAACACGGGCCCGCACAAAGCCACCACCTCTGCATAAAGACGTCACTTTTAAAAAGGAATCACCATAGACACGGGTTTCTGCTCTAATTAATGCCTCGGGCCGTTCCGTTACACTCTCGAGCAATTGAATACGACGTTTGTGAATGGTGTGTTTTAACGCGCCCGGGGAAAAATCTCCTCTATGGCGCCGCTTGTCTCTTTTAATTTGCGTGAAAATGGAGGCTCGGGCGTCCAGCATTCAGCCAAGTCGCTTTTCAAACTTTGGTAAATATTGTATGGCGTTTTAATGATGGGTTATGTACTGTGGGGAGAGGGCGTGGAGTACTTTCTCATTGTACGGTAATGTTGTTTAGCGCTGGGTTTATGGTGGAGAGGCTCTAGAATCGTCTTCAGTTTACGCACGGATATCTTCGAGGAAAACTTTGTTAATGATATCGAAGCGGATGCTAAATAAAATGGTAACATTATATCGGGAAGTATTTTTTAATTCTATTTGGAAATAACTGCCTCGGTGGCGCAGTTGTAATGCGTACGCGTTACGACTGACGCTGACGCTGAGGTCTCGGGTTCGATCCCCGGGTCGGGTAAAAGTGATATTGGGTTTTTCTATTACGAAATGCTCAGTATTAGCCCGGAGTCTGGAATTGTGCCCGGTATGGCGATAGGCTCGCCGCCTATCACATCATGGGGCGGAGATACGCTCGGCGAAATGTAGGTGTACTGGTTACACCTCTGCCTACCCCTTCGGGTTTATAAGCGTGAGTGCGTATGTATGTATTTGGATTTGAGGTTTAATATGCTACTTTTTTTTTGTAAATGTGACTTAAAAAAGTTAATTTGTTCTTTTTAAGCGGCCTAGAATACACAGGTCTGTAAGATTATTATGAATTAGACTATATTGGTTTCGAAATATCATGACAGCCTCCGTGGTGTAGTGTGCGAGTAGCCGGCTGTGAAGTGAGTGGTTGCAGGTTCGGTTCCTGCACCGAGACAAATGTTTGCGTGATCAACAAATATTTTTTTCGGGGCGGTTGTAAAAACTACAAGCCTAATCTTTTTGTAACATATGTTGAAGGCATGCTACGCCCACCTCACTGCCAGTGGGATGAGGGCAGGTGGAAGACGAAGAAGAAATGTTTCGAAATATCGGAGTAGAAGAATAAAAAAAGGTAAAAACTTGTCTAACAATAAAAAAGATCAATTTACTTATGCTTTTAGAGCTGCGTACCCAAAGATCACCAACTGTCAACGGAACCCTATTACTACGCTTACGTCGTCTGTCTGTCTGTCATAGCTTTAAAAAGCTCTATCTTCTGAACCGTAATATGTAGCCCTATCAAATTTCCACAAAATATGTAGTATTAGATATAGCGAATGCCCTGATAAATAATAAAACAGAAATATTAAGGGTGCGGTTACGGAACGGACCCGCTTGACCGTTTTTCAATTTCAAATCAGTAAACAGAAAGCACAAATACAGATCTGTGAGACAACATTTTTTTAATAATTATTTAGTTTCAAAAATAGCTAATGCTTTTATAAATTTGTTAAAAATTATATTTATCATAATGCAAATTTACTTTTTGGTAAGTCGCCAAAGTTATCATCCTGACATGTTCCCAAATTTAAAAAAAAGGAATTGATAAAAGGTCCCGAAATGAGCGTCGTCATTTACAATTTAAATGTACCCGGAGAAATTTATTCGTGGTCACACTTTCAAATAAAGACAATTAGGAGAACAACGTCCTATTATTATAAAACAAAAATTGGTTGGGGTGTTTCTACATTTTGTGATTCTACGTACTTTTTAACCCCAGATGAAAAGAGAGGTGTTATAATTCGACCTCTTAGCTCTTTGTCTGTCTGTGGGTGTGTTTATATATGTCTGGAGCTCTGATTACAAGGCGTTTTTTTAATTTAAAATGGTAATTTAGGCCCTCATGCACGACGATCCTAAATCGTAAACCCACAAAACTTATATCTTCTGTCAAATTTTCATACGATTTGACGTTTCTTAAACAGACGTAGTGATTTAGGATCATTGTGCAAGTGGGCCTTAATCGAGATGATTCTAAGCAATAATTAAAGAAAATTATTCAGCTGTGAAAGTTACATTTTTTTTTTTCATTGATTGCCGTCGGGGGCTTTTACCATAAAATTCATAAATAAGTAATTCAGTTCATGTTATAAATATTTAAAAATATATTTAATTGTAATAAAATACAGGTTAATTAATTATTAAAATATTTATTCCTCCAATCTACATTATCAACCATCAAATATCAAGTATGAGTATTTTTACTAACTTACACGATTAAATAGAAAACTTAAAATGACTATTTTTTTCCACCTAAATGAGACTTTAGTTGAATGTGAGAGAACACAACATCAAGCAACGATTTAATAAATTAATTCGAACATATAAAGTTGTTGTTAATGTTTTATTCTTATCCTAACTAATATTAGGTATTTAATGCGAATGTGAGTTTGTTTGTTTCACGTCTAAATTGCTGAACCGATTTTGACGAATGTCGGTGTACCGACATTCATCAAAATCACCAGTATCTCTGTAGAGACAGATGTGACTGGCGACGGTTATTGGCTCCTTTTTATCTCGGAAAATGCTGTTCACGCGAGTGGAGCCAGCAATAGCTAGTTCAAATATAATTTGAAGTGGTAGAGCCACGCTGTAGACAATTTAATCTACAGCATGAATGAGCCATCTCAATCGGGTTGTTACCTCTACCTCACAGAAAACCGACCCGAAGAAGCATATTTTTGTTGCATTTCGTACGATAAGTGAGATATCCGGAAGACCAAATCCCCTTCGTTTACGAGTGCCCATTTCTTTCCTATTGTGAACATTCATGGGTGGTAGACATCATTTACCGGCGACCCACTTGCTCGTTTGCCGACCTCTGCTGTAAAAAACACTCAAATATCACACATTTAGGAAATGCTAAAAATGAATAAAGTGACATAAATCTTCTAAGCATACAAACAATTAGCTAAATGCCTGGAGCAATACCACTGGCGTTAAAAGAGAGGATTGACTTCGTGCTGAGTGTGTAAACATGTAAAGTAGGAGCACGTGAGGAATTAGAGTTGATGCCGTCGGGGCGTACAGCCGCCGGGTTGTTTCCTGACACGGTCGCCGGCAAGACTCAGTATATTAATGTTTTTGGCTATTTGTACGTGTTTTTTAACCTTTATTTTGTCCGCCACATGTTTTTTATATATGTCTCCATCTGAATCTCGCACTTGTATAAATGCGTGTATTTTAGTTCATGGTTACGTAGTTAGCAGTTGTATATTGTATAGTGTGTAAGTAGTATTTTTGCGTTTGGCGCCCGTGTCTTCACGTAAGCGGCCCAACGGAAGACCAGCGCTGGTTTTATTACCAGCTTATGCTGAGTTGGTGTCGTTTTTGTGACGAGCACATCTAATTTAAGTGTTTTTTGTATTTTCGCTTTCCTTTTAATTTTTGCTTGTTGCGAATAAATATTTTTTCTTTCTTATTACTCAAAGGGTGCCAATTTTATCACTAAACCTATGCTTTGTGTTTGTAGCCTACACTGATTCTCTTATTCTGATCTTTTAAACCGTAGCTGTTTGAAATTTTCACTAAATATGTTAATATACGAAATATCCTAAAAATAACATAAAGTAGAAGTTGAAATATGTGGGGACAGAAAATTGTTGCCAGATCTATTTTTCCAATTAACGGAACTTAAATGAAAAGCAAGGGACAAAGATGAAAAAACCTGGACATTAGAAAATGCTTGAAATGGTTAATACATTTAATTGCGAACACAAAAATATAAACTTTCTTTTCTGATCACATATGCTTAACGCTGCTGTTTTAACGTAGTGTGAAATAGCGGGACTTTTAGCGTCGCGCTAAGAGTCCTGGCGAAACGCGTTCTGAAAAGGCTATAAAGCTGGATGTCATATATATGACAACACTAACATAGAACCATTAATACGTAAGGCCAACTCATACTTGACTGGTTCTTTTAGACTAAATATGTTTACTGATATTGTCCTAAATATTTAATTCACAGACTACATCTTCTCCCTGCTTTTAATTCTACGAAGTTGTTGGAAAAAAATGTTATTTTACTGACGACCTGTCAATTTGATATTTCAGAGAAAATCAAACAAGCAAAGTATTTATTCTAACTGAAAAGCACAAAGACTTACTATTTTCACAATATACTGCCTCGGTGGCGCACTTGTAATGCGTACGCGTTACGATTGAGGCCAACGCTGAGGTCTCGGGTTCGAACCCCGGGTCGGGTAAAGTGGTTTTGGATTTTTCTATTTTTTAATTGCATAGGCCGGCAAAAGAGCATGTGGGTCACCTGGATGGTAAGCGATCTCAAACGCCCATATCGCCCACAATATCAATAGAATCATGGGCGCGTTGCCAACCTTAAATGAAATGAATAATTAAGGGATTGGGAAGGGGACGAGGATTTGAGCCTCCGGATATCTCACTCACCGTACGAAACACAGCAAGCTGCTACTTTACGCCAACTTTCTGTGAGACAGTGGTAACGACCCGGACTAGCTGGTCCATTCATGCCGTAGACACACCTGTCTACAGCGTGGCTCTACCACTCAAAAAATATTGACTAGGGTCCCAATATAGAGTAAAACACATTGGATTAAAATTGAAACCTAATATCTATTAAAATAGATGAAAACTAATGAACATTGATCGGTCCAAATTAGGTGATTGGTTAAAACAGAATAATACAAGTATCAAGACTGTTGACCGTACATATTCATTTTACAATCAGTCTGCGATTAGTGATTACAAGGGGTTGTCGGTTGTAGGTTGTCGCTAGAGTGTCATCGGTTACAAACACGGTAATTACGTAACTCAAGCAAAAAATGTCCCCACCAAAACTCTGTGCAAGGGGGCGGGGCTATAAAAGTCTTTGCAGCTTGTTCACTCATCAAGTCATAAAAATTGATTCATGATCTCTAGTTGACACTTAATTCGTCTAATTTTCTGCGCGGTGTAAAACGTCGTATCTCGATTTAGAAATTTAATATTTAGACATTAATTTTTATGAAATAAAGTTGATTTTGAACGTTAATAAGTTTTTGTTGCGTGAATGAGTGTTACGTGTGATTACCATTGCATGTGTAAGTAAGTGGAGCCGTATTTTTGGCAGATTCCTAAGAGATTTATCGTTCTTGTTATCTTATTTCGATGGTTTTAAACCAGTATTTTAAAACTATATAATGATGCGGAAGTTAAAATGCTTTAATGAATAGGATTGCATAATTAATCAGTATGTTTGGATTACTTTTACGGATTTTCATCCCAGAAAAATATGTAATTTTTAACGACGAATTTATTTATATAGTATTTTTTATAAAGTCATACATACATAGTAAAACTTAATTTTGTTTATCAACGTTGGTTATTAGTCGTAAATACAAATAATAAAATACGTTAATTATTAGTTTGTGAATTTAAAAAGTCGATAAAAATGCATTGGATAAAGACAGCAATCACATTAATCTTAACATTTTATAATTTTAAGTCTGACTCCACCGACATGATAAAAATACCGACTTTGTAAATTGTGCTATTTATACAACAACTTGACTTTCTGATGGAACGAACCTATCTTTGAAGGTACCATTACAATAAAAGAAAACAATGTATTCTTAAATTAAATGACAATGAAAACAAATGACAGAAAAAAAATCAATTATTCGATTATTTTAAAATATCGTTTATATTGTTCATCTACAACTCGAGCCACTTCCCACCCTTATACCTCAACACAACGTACACCTACAGTCTCCCAATCAATACCCAATAAGTACTCAGTTATCGCAGAATACCGGCGCATATGCTCTCGAGCGCAACGGGGTAGCCCTCGTGTGCGCACGCGGCTGACACGCGACCAAATCTCGACTTCTGTACCTCAATTAACATTAATACGGTGTGGTGTGGCATGGGCCGGTTTAGGGATATCTCGAAGGGGCTATAAAATATAATGTACTTTGGCTATGAAAGCGATAATGACGTAACTTCGATGTCCAGGTCGGGCAATACATTTTTGTTGGATATTTCGGTTAAAACACGTGATTCTGAAGATTATATATAATTTATACCTGAGATGGCAAGATACATACATAGATACGCACTCACGCCTGTAATCTCTGATGGGGTAGGCAGAGGTGTAACCAGTACACCCAACTTTCGCCAAGCGTATCTCCGTACCATGATGTGATAGGTGGCGAGCCTATCGCTATACCCAGCACAATTCCAGACTCCGGGCTGATAGTGTGCATTTCATAATAGAAAATCCCAATATCTCTTATACCCGACCCGGAGATCGAACCCGAGACCTCAACGTCAGCCTCAGTCATACCGCGTACGCATTACAACTGCGCGACCGAGGCAGAGATGGCAAGATACCCGCCCCAAATACCACTACTGGAAGTATACCATTGTCGACCAACCTAAGCCTTGTTGCAGACGTAAATTAAAAAATACATTAAAAACAAAATATACTTCTACTAAGTAATGTCTTATTACTTAGTTGTTATTTAAAATAATAATAAATAATAATATAGTTTATAGTTCTGTTTAAATTGCAATTTACACTTTATTCTTAGATGTTTACTATCCGTTACAAACTTATTTGTTAATTATAAGCAAGATATGTAACTAAAATTTATTAAATATTTATATGCTTCAGAAGCAGATTTCGGTGAACCTTACCTACTGTAACCTAAGACCAATGTATGTACCCGATCTCATAAACATTTTGAATTTGAATTTGAATTTTTGATGATACCAGAGCGTTGATGTCTTTTAGTCCAAGAATAGCTCAGATCGGGATATAAATAATAATTGCGTAAACTAGAAAATATACTGATGGAGAAACATAAATTACTTGGAAATAATTTCAATTTCATCCATAGCTGAGATATTGCATAAAGCCGGTGGATAGAAATCCATTGTTGCGTGATATACTCGTAATGGTTTACGTTGCTGATAGAAATCAGATTACGTGAACCGTATTTTAAACCTGGTGGATCATAGTGCATAACATCAAAGATAAATATAATTTTTGTGTAAATTAAATAGAATTTGAGTACTACGTACTTCACAAAGATCAAATAAATATATTTTTTTTTTTTTTTTTATAAAAACATATATCTCTCATTTTTTTAATTATTTACTCTACTTTTAACTAATTTTGAAAGTACATTAAAAATAATCATATTCCGTTAAATACAAACTGAGCCTCGTTTATACTAGATCCGACCCTATGTTGAAGGGGAACAATCATTTCTATAGTACTTAGATAACAAAGGCAATAAAAGGTTAAAAATATTTGCTAACTATTGATTGATAGTGCTTTGGAGAACTAATGAAGATCACGGTAAAAAAAAAAAGTTTATTCGTCAAAATTGGCGTATACGGAAAATTTATTTGTGTGTGGAAAGAAAGGACATACAAAGAACAGACTTCAAAGTGACCGAACACAGAAAACTGTGCTGAAGCTGGTGCCAACCTCCGTGGCGCAGTTAGTGAGTAGCCGGCTGCGAATCGTGAGGCCGTGAGTTCGATTCCCGCACCGAAACAAATGTTTAATGTTTATTTAATCCACAAATGTTTTGGGTCTAGGTGTTGTGGGACCAAACCCTCGCAGTTCCAGATACCCACGATACAGGTTCACCTAGTGTGGGGTCAGGACTATGTGTGTGCCTGTTGGGTGTATTTATGTATTATTTATTCAACCGACTCCAAAAAGACCTCTACACTATATCACTCTACACTATACTATCGTTCATGTAACAAACTAATGTTATTTCTGATTATTCTTTGTTTTGCCATTTTTAGTGTTAGTTTAGTTAGTAGTACACCTACTACATGTAAATTCCAAAACAATAACCCAAACACGACGTGTGTACTATTATTCGTTTTTTTTTTTACTTTGTAATTTCTCACCGTTCTATGGTACCAGAAGATGAACCCTAGCATTAATCCGGAATAACACCAGTAAGAGATTAAGAAAAGATACTTCATCATCAGAAGGCCAAGTCTCGTAATTTTAAATGCTCAAAATATCATTCCGATCTAGTCTCAGCGTCAAGAAAGTTGCAAATGGCATTCTCTTAAACCAATAATCAACGTCAAATGTGAACATAGATCGTAATGAGATTGATTGTAGAATAAAAGTTAACTGAAGCCAAAACGGTATAATGCCTCTGCTAATGCTAGGTTTGCTAATGCATTTAAAATTACGAGAATTGGCCTTCAGATCTTCACATTTATAGGAGACCAAATAGCACCAACGAACAAAAAAAATATCGGTCTGCATTGGGCGGAGAAATCGTTGTGACATTGATTAAAATTCTATAAAAATATTCGTCAAATTGTGAACCTCTTCCCTATTTAGATAGCCTCCGTGGCGCAGCGGGCGAGTAGCCGGTTGCGAAGCGTGAGGCCGTGGGTTCGATTCCCGCACCTAGACAAATGTTTGTCTGATTCACAAATATTTGTCTTGGGTCTGGGTGTTGTGGGACCGCAAGTCCCTCGTAGTTCCTGATACCCACGATACAGGTTTACCTAGTGTGGGGTCAGGACTATGTGTGTGACTGTTGGGTGTATTTATTTATTTATTTATTTAACATGACTAAAAATGAACGCATTCAAGTCAGTCCATTTGTTTAATCACTACGATGCCACAGACAGATACAAACGTACACAAAAATACATAGAGAGATAGAAATAGAGAGAGAGAGAGAGGCAGAGAGAGAAAGGGCTTAAACTTCTAACCACGCTCCTTTTATCGGAGGTTATAAATATTCAATGTAACATAAGATAAACAAGATTTTCTCGACAAGAAACAAAGTGTTTGATAAGAAATTAATTATTGCTCGTTTCATTTATCATTATAATAAATAAAATCTTTGATAACTCTACCGCCACGGTGCGCGAAGCTTCCTCGTCGTAAATGTAATTGTATAAAAAACTGATCTAAAATCTTTGCCCTATATATATAATCTTATGCGGCCGCCTCGTAAGTAACAATATTCTATTATATTATCATTTATAAAAGAAACTCTCCATCCAAAGTAGGTAGTTAAAATTCCGTAGTACTATTACTCCAAACGCTTGATACGAAACTATTGCGAATCTTTTTAAATATCTCAAATAATAAAAGCAGTGAATCTTCGAGTTGTTAAGTGCCGTCACCTCGCCTCGCCCCGACACGGACTTGTACTAAAGTTCAAACTAACGACCACTTACTGTACACTTGACCACTACTTACTCTTCTACTCGCCATTTTTAGATCAATTCTCTAACTCTGTAAAATGTCACGTTACATGGTGTGAAGTGAAATATTAATCTTTATTTTTCCTGGTGAGAATATCTATATGAATGTATGTTTTTAAATCATCGTATATATTTGTTATAGCTGTGGCTGGCATAAGAGTCAGTGGATCACCTGATGGTAGTGATCTCCACCGCCCATGTACGACCACAATATCAGAAAAATCATGTGCGCCCAAGCAAGCCGCTGCTTTACGTCGGTTTTCTGTGAGATACTGGTAACAACCCGGTCGAGCTAGCCCATTCGTGCTGTAGACAAAACCATTTACAGGGTGGCTCTACCACTCAAACCTTTATTATCATTGACCGTTAAAGCGTTAGTACAAGTTTTAATAGTTTTGTAAAACTATGAAAGTTTTCGTTTTCTCTCAATACGTCAAATATTAGTAGCCACTAGGGGGAATTGTCTCACAGAAAACGGCTGTAAACTAGTGGGCTTATTGCTGCATTTCGTACGGTGAGTGAGATATCCTGAGACACAAATCCCTCTCCCCTTCGCAATCTCGTTAATTATACCTGTTCTCTAAGGACGGCAACGTGACCATAATTCTTCTAATATGGGTGTTCTTCTTGTAATATGGGTGTACATGGGTGATGAAGATCACTTACTTTCAGGTAACCCACATGCTCGTTTAATGGCGTATGCTATAAAAAATACGCTACTTAGCGATTTTAAAATCGTAAGGCCTTGATATTAGTCAACTAATTAGGACAGGAAACACAATGGCGGGGACAACATAATATTCAAATCACCTCACATATTGAACTTAACATATTCATAGTAAAACAAAGATCGTCGAGAAAATAACATTAACCTCGGAACGTGACCAAGTGCGCACAACTTGGTACAAGGGGAGAGTGGGGAGGAAGGGGATACGTGATAATAAGCAGCCAATTTGCAAATGTACACCGCGGCTTAGCGTAGGTGCATACTAGGACCTAATTTACATGACACGCCACGTAATTGGCTGGATGACATGGAAAATTCATTTTTGTTCACGCATATTCCAATTTCAAAGAGTTAATTTCGAAAAAGGGCAATTTAGGTACATGTTTGTTTATACGTGTTCATGAATGACAAAGAATAACTAGCATTGGAATGAATATATTTGAACTGAAGTCTCTGAAGTATTATATGAGCTTGCAGCTTGTTATGATATGAAAGTAAAATGGATTGCACATAAGTACATTTGATATTGCGAAGCATAATAAGAATATAATTGGATAAATCTGATGGTGTATTAGCATTGTATAGCTCTTTTCAGCAATATAGAAATTATATAAATTATTTTTATATAAAAAATTACATACCCTACATACATACATATACACACCCACGCCCGTGCTCCCAGAACGCAGAGGTTTTTTTTTTTATGGCATAGGCCGGCAAACGAGCAAGTGGGTCACCTGATGGTAAGTGATCCCACCGCCCATGTACGCCCACAATACCAAAAATATCATGGGTGCGTTACCGACCTTATAATATACGCAGAGGTGAAACTAGTACACCCACCATGATGTGATAGGGAGTGAGCCTATAACCATAACTGGCACAAATTCCAAACTTGGGAATTTCGTATCTAATTTTTTAATTAAAAACTGAAATACTAATTGTGATCGCTCGACCTGGGTTTCTTTTTATTATTTTTAATGACGAGATGCGCACGTCGTCCGCCTGATGGTTAGCGCAACGCCTGCCCATAAGGAATAACATAACATAACTTTGAATTTAAAAGCAATGCATGGCACTGGACTGCGCTCGTCGCCCCAAGACATGAGTTGTTAAGTCTCATAATGCCCAGTAATTTCGCTGTCTTCAATATCCTTCACGAACACATTGCTTACACACTGTTTATTGATGGCAGAAATAGACAAAATGGTGGTACCAACCCAGACGGCCTCTCGCATACGAGGGACCTACCACCTTGTAAAAAATGCATTGATTTAATTATTTTCAGTACTATCTAATACGTAATCACTAATACCTGTTTCACATGCTACCAAAGGTATCGTACCTTCTGCGGACGGGCCTAAAAATGCTAGTTTAACATGTTAGAGGAAGATAATGGCTTATGATGGTCTCACTTCAGAGGATGCTCCAGACCAGGCCTTAGGCGCTTCCACTTCTACTCGTAAATAGAAAGACGGACCATTTCAGGATAACGACGGGCAGAATGAGAGAAACTAATATCTAAATAACATTTTGCGTCTTATATCTAGTATTAATTAGTCTAGTTAAGGTCTGGAAGAAATCTCTGGTTGCGATAAGACCGCCCATTGTATCACCCTTACTGTATGATCCTCGTATATAAGCTACCTACTTTATTTGATGTACAATAAAGAATATTCTATGTATCTATTTATGGCCATTTCCAATATTCTGTCTATCAACAGATTGGCTTACCGGTAGTAAAATTTTGACACTTTTTGTATGGAAGATCTGTCAAAACACTATCGATAGTACCCAAATCTATCGATAGAAAGAATATAGGGAACGGCCATAAGTCGTTAAGTTATAGTTAGACTCTCTACCGTCTCTACAGAGTGTCAATTACGTAGCGTGTGCTACGTGCGTGCTACGAAATGACTACGTACTACGTTGGTGCGTGAAATAGTAAGGCCAATTCTCGTAATTTTAAATGTTCAAAATATCATTCCGATCTAATCTCAGCGACAAGAAAGTTGCAAATGGTATTCTGTTAAACCAATATTCAAGATCAAATGTGAACATAGATCGCAATGATATCGAAAGTAGAATACAAGTTGACTGAACCAAAACGGCATTCTGGTAACAATTTTGACACTTAACTATCTTCTTCTTCTTTTAATTGTGTTTGGCTCCACCGTAGACCGGTGATTTCGCCAGTGTCCATTGTGAGACACTTAACTATATAAAATGCATTTCGTCTATAGACAAACGTCAAAATATTAATTGAGAACGAAATGTGACTGAAGGTGAAGCAGTGTTACCAAGTGCACTGTAATTACAGCAGATCTGCCGTATTTTCATGCCATCTACTAGACACCGTATTTTTATAAATACCGTATATGGAGACACAGTATTTTTTTACAGTCAAAATTTCGTATTATTATTGTATACGACTAGACAGGTTATTTAGCAGTAAAACTGCGTCACATAACGCGGGAGTTTGACAGTTCACAAAAAAGGAGCGCAATAGGGGTTCTAGTTGAGAGTAAGCGAGATGATAATATTGAGTTACGGCCAATTGACTGCAACTTAGTAATACAACTAATTTACTATACTACAATTTAATTAATTTATTATACTACATTTTCTATGTACCGCGCAGCTTGTCTAGTGGTATACATAAAACTCTTTGATTAAACACATTAAAAAAACTAAACCGATATCTATGGATCACACAAACATTTGTTCGCAGCCGGCTACTGGTCCGGAACGCCACGGACGGTCATATTTTAAAATATTTTTTTACGTATATAGGTAACGTTTTAAATAGTTGTCTCTCGCGGTTTCACAACGCTGGCGGTACTGCCGTACTCTCATGGGTCATAGCGCGATATACCTACATGTAAACTAAATCCGTTGCAGAGTTTAGAAGAAATAAGCTGTCAAACAGACAGACAAACGCAGATTGTTTTATACTATGTATTATATTTCCAAAAAGTACAGTATTAAAATGAATCTCAATTACACATAGCCGTCAATAAAGTCAGGAAAAGCAGATATCGATTACAAAAACGAAGAACGTTGTTAACTCGAAAACTACCAAAAATCACGGATCACGCCCATGGGTGACTCAGGTAGGTGTAGGGCCGCTTAATCTCTGGCTTTCTGCTTGTCCGCGCTCCTGGGATACCCAGTATATTTATACACCTTTCTCGGCTCTCCCATTTCGACATGATACACCTTTTTAGAGAGAGTAGACTGTTACTTTTCTAATAGTCTGATCAGACTATCGGAAGGCATCCGTGTCATAAATTAGTTTGAATATGCAATTCACATCCAATCCGATAGCAGAATCAGACGTCCGAGTAGGAAATAACGTCAGATAGTCTGAAGGCCCGATCCAAATCCGATCCGATAGTCTGACCAGACTGCCTGAAAGAAATATCAGGCGTCTATTCCCATTGGTAATGCCATATGGATAATCTATGGGGTTTATCGATAATGCAAATTCATCTCAAGATAATTGTGACAAGTCTGTTATAAATATATATACAACGTGTTACAGAAAGGTGTGGTCATATTTTAGGGTCATTACATACACCTTACAAATAGTACTTATGTACCGGACCTTTTTAATACCAATACATCCAAAAATTTCACATTAATTTTGATCACTCGTTTATTAAGATCGATATGATTGGTGACATCACTATTAATTATTATGAACGACACTCACTTTTTAATAAACTTGAATAAGTTGTTCGTAATTCTACGAACATACGTACGTAACTTGTAATTTAAACACAAAATAACACCTGAAAGAGATTGTGTGCTGAAGACGATATTAGTACCATCCTCTAGAAGCATTTTAAAGACTTCATTCTCGTATCTTCCATCTATGAATTTGGCTTTACATTCGACGATCCTCTTAAAAGCTGTTATCAGTTACACCAACACAAAGTACCCATACATAATACTTATTTTTAGTTAAATACAACAAATATTTTTTGAACTCGTAAACATACTTCTCTCTCTCTCTCTCTCTTTTGCGTAAATGGCTTCCACGCATGCGCGATGATTCTGCCAATGTCACAGTTGGAATACACAGGTTTACAAAATAAAAAATGATCGGTTGCTATATTTAATAAGTATTCGAGCAAATTTATAAAATGATGAAAACCTGAGGACAATACAACATCTAATATAAAGACAAATATAATTACATAAGTTAATTGTTAGTGCTAGTTAGTACAGAACTAAAATGTCGACCATTATAAAATATTAATATTAATAGTGGGATTCAGGGTAGGAATTAGGAAAACTAAACTACTATAAATAAATATTATTATCATTTATAAACCTGTTTAATATTTTTACATATGTGGGACAATTTAACGTTAAAAGGCAATTTAGATTTAAAGGGCGGGAAACATTGTTAGGAAGAATTTCATAAATGGAATTATGTAATGGGCAAGAGAAGAAAATATGTTGAGGGGTGCCTTCGTCTAATCCACACTCACAAATAGAATTATCTCTGATGTGCAACTTAGCCAGAAAAGCAGGAGAACAAACATGCCCCAGTCTGAGCCTGATAATTGTGGACGTAGTTTGCTTGTCGAGGTCCTTGTAATGAAAAAACCAAGGCTTGCAGGGAATGTTTGGTTGAAGTGATCCGTAATGCTTGGCTTTAATTTGTCTTGTAGTGTTCCAAAATTGAGACCAAGTCTCATACATATCAGGCTTGGCTCTCAGTAGAAGATCGTGGTTGTATATTATATAATGATTTGACATGCCAATACGGGAAGCGTCCTTGGCGAGATGATCGACAGCTTCGTTATCTTTAATGCCAACGTGACTTGGTATCCATGCTAGCACTACATTAAGGTTTTGATGAAAGCAGCGGAGCAACCCTTGTCTGATTAAGAGAATAGGAAGAGAATTATTTTTACTATGGAAAGGAGATCTTGAAATAGCCTGAAGACAGCTTAAAGAGTCGGAAAAGATTATAGTTTTATTTAAAGAATGGGATTCCACAAATAAAATCGCCTCCAAAAGAGCAATAGATTCGGCCGTAAAAATAGAGGTGTCAGGGGGAAGTTTGAAACTTAAAATAATTTTGTATTTGGGGAGCCACACAGCCGCACCCACATCGCTTGTAGAAGAGTCTTTTGAGCCGTCAGTAAACAGAGTAAACCAGTCTGACCAATTTTCTCTAAGACGATTATAGAATAATTGATTAGCAACAGGACACTGCTTATCAATTCCAAAGGAAAAGAGGATTTGTGGCTTATAGATCAGGGAATCATAATCAATCCCAAAAATTGGGTTAGCAACAGTCAAATGTACAGGAACTCTTAAATTAATAAATTTGTTGAACGAATTAAGAAGTAAAGGAGGAGATTTATGAGCCCAATAGGGCGAAGTAGAAACCAGGTGCATTAAGGACTGTAATTTTGAAATGAGGGGATGAGCCGAGTATTGACAGACCTTAAAGAAGAAACGATCAGCCAAGTATTGTCTACGCAGAATGAGGGGAGGATCAAGGCATTCAACCTGCATTGCTGCTATTGGTGAACTTTTCATGGCACCACATATTATTCGGAGACACTTTGCTTGAATCTTCTCTAATTTATTCAAAACTATTTTGCTACAGGGTTCAAGAAGGAAAGAAGCATAGTCAAAATGACTTCTGATTATAGCATTATAAAGGAGCTTTTGGGAAAAGGGATGAGAGCCCCAACGGACACCTGAAAGAGCACGTAGGATATTTAAATTTTTCTCACATTTGTCAATTACATAATTTAAATGATTAATGCCATTTAGTTTAGAATCCAATATGACTCCCAAGAATTTTACGTTATTTTTAAATTCTATAGACTGATTTTTATAGCAAAGGGAAACTGGAGGAGTACATCTTTTACGGGTGAAAAGGACAGCATTACATTTCTCCACTGAAAGGGAAAGTCCATGATTATCCAGCCATGAGCCCAGATAAGATAATGCTGTATTGAGTTTTAAGCTGGCATCTTGAACGGATGAAGAAGAAACATAGAGAGCCAAATCATCTGCATATTGTAGAATCTCACAAAAATTGTTCACGGATTGATCCAAATCGTATGTGTATATGTTATACAGTAATGGGCTTAAAACAGATCCCTGTGGTAAGCCTTTCCATACAGATCTTGGAGTGGAACATACACCCTGATGTCTGACAATGATTGAGCGCCCCATATAGAGACTACAGATAATGTTAATGAGCCTCACAGGGATACTCAGCTGTTGCAATTTATGCCTGAGTATTGGAAGTATGACATTATCATATGCAGCAGTCACATCTAGGAAGAGCCCAATCATATGCTGGCCTTTAGAGTAGGATATACGAGCGTCTGTGATGAAATTACTTAAGCTGTCCATGGTTCCCATCCCTCTCCTAAATCCATATTGACTTTTAGATAAAATCCCACGATTTTCCAAAATCCATTCTAGTCTATTTTTTATAAGATGTTCTAAAATTTTTGCTAAGACTGAGGATAAGGCAATGGGTCTATACGAAGAAAAGGAGCTAGGATCTTTACCAGGTTTTAATATAGGGATGACCATTTGGGTTTTCCAGGAGGATGGAATGTCCCCAGAGATGAATATATAGTTGATAATGTTCAGAAAGGATTTTTTAGCAAATTCGGATAGTTTTGTAATGAATGAGTAGGTGATTCCGTCGATACCGGGAGAAGAATCTTTGAGGTTATCCAATGCGCTTGAGAGTTCAGGGAAAGAGAATGGGTCATTCATACTACACGAGATTGGGAATGTTGGGTTTAATGTGGGAATACTATCCAGAGAGGGAACATATGGGGGGGCTAAGTTATTAATGAAATTTGGAAGCCAAGAGGATGAATCGTTGGAGGACACATTCGATTCAACAAAAATTCTACGAAAAGCTTTAATTTTTTTCCAAACTAAACTAGAAGATGTACGCGGAGAAAGTGATTCGCAAAAATTACGCCAACCCAAAACTTTTTTTTTTGCAAGAAATCTTTTACACTCGGCAGAGGTTTTTTGAAAGCTAAGATAATTATCCATTGTCAAGTTGTTAATGTACAAGTCTTCTGTATTGTTACGTTTCTTAATCATTTGTGAACACTCTGAGTCCCACCAGGGAGGAGAAGGAATTCTATTACAGGCCGAATTTTTAAGAGGAATTGACTGATGAGCAGCATTTAAGAGTGCGGATAAAAATTGGGAATAAATTAAGGAGAAATTTTGAGAGTCTATCTGGGGGGGCGAAGAAATGTTACTGTCCACCAGCACACAAAACTTTTCCCAATCAGCTTGTAATAATCTAAACTTCAGGAGTGGTTCAGTGGAGATAAGAGAAAACGGAGAAGCAGGGAGAAAAAGTGTGGATAAAATAGGGAAGTGGTCGCTCCCATGGGAATAGGAAAGAACTCTCCATATGATTGAAGAGGATAAACTAGGGGAAGATAAAGTGAGATCTACGGCACTTATATTTTGTGTAGGAGAGACCCTACGAGTAGCTGAGCCATCATTCACCAAGCATAGATCTAAGTCATCTAGTAATTCTAGGACAGAAGAAGAGGAGGAGTCACAGCAGTGTGATCCCCAAAGAGAATGTCGACAATTAAGATCACCAAAAATAAGAAAGGGACCTGGAAGGTTTGAAAGGATAGATTTGATATCAGATAAAATAGAAGAATTTGGGTGTGGGATATATATAGAGACAAAAGTAATATTTATTGCTCTTATAGAAACAATGTGGAAATTGGGATTATGGGGGGGGATAGGAAGTTGTTGAAAAACAATAGATCTGCGCATCAAAAGAGCACAACCAGCATAACCATCATCACGATCATCACGAAGGCAGCTAAAACCAGATAAACGATAAAGTTCACCTGGCTTCAACCATGTCTCCGCAATGGCCAAAACAATGGGATTGTAATTATTAATCAAAGAAATTAGCTCTTGTTTCTTGTTTTTTATATTCCTACAATTCCATTGCAGGAAGTTATAAGTTGCCATTTTTAATTATTAGAGATTCAAGTAATTTTTGAAGTAGAGCAGTGACAGTGTTCGGTAGAGAATCACTAAATTTGGAAATCATATTAATAAGCGTACAGGTAAGAAGTTCAATTAGATTGTCATTCGGAGTGGGGGAAGGAGTGGGGCTTTCATAGCCACTACCATTAAGGGCACAACCGTTGGGTAGTAATGAGCTAGGAGTACTAATAATATTGGCATGCTCTTTAACATCATAAGATGTTGCTGGAGTTGGAGTAGAACGAGGTTGACGAAGAACCGTCTTGCGATAGGAATGGACAGAGGAGGCTAATGGAGGGGAGGATTGGGAAGGGTGGACATTTGGCTCACGATAGATAGATTGTTTGGGAGATGCTACATCAGAGTAAGATTTTTTTACAGTAGGGAACCTACGGGACGCTTCATTGAAGTTAATATTCTCTTCTGACATTAGCAGTTTAATGGCTTTTTGCCTAGAGTGTTCTGGACACCTGGAATCAGTTGCTTTGTGATCTCCACTACATAGTACACAAATGAAATTTTGGTCTGGGGCACTGCATGTGTCACCTGGATGATCTTGGGAACAAGCATAACAACGAGCTCTGGATCTACACTGTGATTGGATATGACCAAAGCGACAACACTTTCGGCATTGTATAGTGGGCAGGCGATAAATGCTTACAGGTAGGGATGAGTGGAAGCAAAAAATTCTTTCTGGAAGATGTTGTCCTAGAAAAGTAATCACTACTGTTGTGGAGGGATCCCAAGAGACAATCCCATCCGAGACTCTTTTAATGTTCATTCTTCTAGCTTTAATAACGAGTCCGCAATTATTTGGACAAGTAATGCCCTGAACGAATTCTTCCATAGTCCAATCCACCGGAATATCCCGAACAACCCCCATTCTCAAGACATGAAACCTTGGAATAGAAGCTGAGTATTTGTTTTGGTCCAAAAGAGGACAGTCTAAAAATGCGTTGGCTGAGTCAGCACTGCTGAATTGAACCGTAACTTTATTACGGCCTGCTAATTTTATGCCTCCATCAATAATGCCATTTATCTTATTTTTATGGATGAGACGGGCAAATTTCAACAGACTAATTGAATAGCCTGAAGATGGGTCCGAGACTGATTTAGAGACATGGATCGTAAAAGGACCTTTGTCCCCATCCGAGTATCTTACAATACTGTCAGGTTCATACCCTGGTCGGAAATAAACCTGTTGTATGGAAGCAGCAGGAGATTTATTCTTTTTAATTTGATCTGGGTTAACCACTGGATCAGTCTCAGCAGAACGCTTGACAGCTTTCGAAGTACGTTCCCTTAGGGAGGCATCTGACATATCTATGTCAGGGGGCACCTTCCCTCCTCCATCAGGAGGAAACCCGTCCATAATTTCCAATAACTGTAGTTAATCACATATAATTAATATATATTACACTTACCCACAAAAAGAAAAAAAAACCAAAACCTATACAGTACTACAATAAATATTATATTAGAACATATAATTAACAGAGTTATACAAAAACAAACACAACAACTAGGAAAGAAAACTTATCAAACTTTAGAAAAGGAATGATTTCGAAACGAAATTATCCTAACCCGAACACGTGTGCTGACCAACACAGTAACGAGCAGCAAACATACTTCATAAAATCAGAAATTATCGAACTGACTGCGTCAAATAAATATTGACATTTGACAACTCTTTAATGTTTTTTTAATTATAAAATAATTAAATCAAAGGAGGTCTATAGTTTACTGTCATTGTTTATCATTTAGTGTTGTCCAAAGTTAAAAGTCGATATCGACATGTTACTCATTCGATAAAAAAGAAAATTCTATAATTATTGTACTAGCAATGCAATCGGATTTGGTACTATTGGAGATAAAATACTAATACCCTACACTATACATTGCTTAAATTTGCCCGCCCCTTTCTATAACACGTTGTATATATATAGTTGAATAAATATACCACATCGAAAACTAGAAAATAATTAAATTTGTTGAAAGAAATAAATGCTGTTGCAAACAAAAACGTATCTGAAGGTATGTTATACCGCCTAGCCTCCGCGATGCTCGCCTACTGACGAAGTTTTCCCCCGAAATACTAACAACTAACCTTTCCTGCTTCGGGTTGTACTTGTTAACATTTTTTTAAGAAGGGTACGGCTGTGGCTGTGTGGCTGTGTGGATGTTTTACTACATAACTAAAACCTTAAAACCGTCTTAAAATATAAATAATTATCTATATTCACCATATGTCACGAATGTTTCACTAAAAGTTACTTACCATAAGTAAATTGGGTTCTTTTTTGCATGTCTTGCTATATGTGCGGAAGCTTGTAAATATGTAACTTTTTGTGTGACGCGTCAACCGTCATCCTATACATTTATTTAAGTAAATTGTAACAAGTACACACATTACGTGTCTATACAAATACATAAAGCATCCATACCAAGACGTGCAAGACTTAGTTGATTAATTTCAACATGATGAAAGTTAGAAGTTATTTACGGAGTCGGTGCCGGTGTCGATGCTAATCAGATCATATTGCATCGACTACAAAGTCCAAACAGTAACTCAATTTAGATTATCATGATAGCTATTGTGATAATGAATAACAGGAAGCCTATGCAGGTTTCTTTTAAATAACATTATATTATATTATAATTAATTAAAAATTTTAACACATTTGAATTTAAAAAATATTTATTTATGTATCCCAAACCACAATCTAAGTAAACGTTTATAGATATTGTGATTTTATTTTAGTAAAATTAAGTTAAAGTTATCTATGTAAACTAAATAAGCATTGGCTTCCCTACACTTATTATACTTACACATCTATTAGAAAAAACGGTGTAAGTTACCTATTGCACCCGGCGCACCTGGCCTCAGTACATCTCCCAGCAGATCCTTGATCAGGAACGACTTGTGACTGTCTTGCATCCTTGAATCCATCGCCACTACTTTACTTCTCAAAAGTTGTACTTTCACATTTTTGATAAATCGACATTTTTGCAAAATTTTACATGTTAATAAAGCGTATTAAGTTAAGTAATAAACATTCAAATTGCTATAAGTATTTGATTTTTAGAAAATAATCCGTGAAACAGCCTGCCAACAATATTTCAAACTGATGCAACGGTGGCGCACTTTCCCGCGCATACGCGACGACTGTCCGCCATATTCGAAAAATGGACGCTCAATCGAGAAAATTCTTTTCATTTAGCTACGCCCTACCCCTAACGGTTACATACATTTTCTTGCGGTTTTCGCCCAAAATACCGCTTAAACGGGGTTTAAAACGCGTTTAGCATGCGCGGCGAGACCGGGCGTGGTCTGCGGGGCTCCACCTCCACCGGCTCTACCAATGGACGCGCAGCCAGCAGGTTTTACATTCGAGTGACCCGTAAAGTACGCATTCAAACGGTGGTTTATTGAGTTGGTTTTTTAAAAGGCCGTTTTGAATGTAAATCGAAAAGTTAAGCGGGGTAAAGAGGCTGCCCGCGGAGCTCCAATTAAATTGATAGTTGTTCGTGAGAGAGAGCGCGGGTTTCGGGCGGCGGGACGGGATGGGTGCGGGGAAGTATACTTCGCTATTATCTACGTTGTTACGCTTTACTTACCGCACAAGTTTGTTTAGGTAACGAGGATCAACAAGGGCTTCAGCTTTTATGAAATTATATTACGGTTGTTTTCATTAAATACAGTTGACTTATTACCGTGTGTGTTTTGTACGAGTTTTCTGCTCGTCCCCGTCCCGTTGTATCGGTATTACGTTATGGGACGGAATTATAGTCACCGAAAACCTTAAATGCCCTAATTGCACCTCTACCTACCACTTCGATGATACAACCGTGAGCCTAACTAGTTAGGTTCATTTTTCGTTTTGCATTGATACACAATTTCCATTGTTGAATTACTCACGTGGTGATTAAGCAAGTAAAGCAGCCGCTCCAGGCGTCGAACCTGGGGGAGGAAGCTCGACATGTACCTGTGGCGGTACACAGCGCGCACCGCACAATACAACATTAACCGATCCTGCATCGCGCTAGCAAAATTTGCGCGACGGTTAGTATATATAGAAGTTCCGAACATCAACCACTGGAGGGGCCGCGGCCGGTCAGGTACAACATCCGCCTGACTGAAGATCTCCCCTTCGCTAGAGGAACATTTACAACCAGTTCCTCTACATACCTAATGGACGGGGCTCATGCAGACTTTTATATGATATCGATTGATAACGTCTATCTGGGCACGGCTGGAATATTTGACGAATACAGTTAATGGGTGTGGCAAGGGCGTGAGCACGGTTTGAAAAGATTTTAAGCGTAGTTGTGACTTCGAAAAGTCAAAGTTTTGACAAGACAAAACAGTCTTGTGAACTTTCAGACAACAATGCTCTCTGGGGATTCAATCCTAACTATCATGTAATGAAACTTACAGAAACTATTGCCCGACCTAGAAATCGTAGGTATCCATGACCTACTCCTTGTTCACAGCTCATTTAATATTACGGCCAAAAGGACGAAGCGAAAAGCAAAATGTAGGTATTCTACTAAGTTATTATAAATGTAAAAGTTGGCATATTTGTGAGTTTGTCAATTTGGATGTTTATTAGTCAATCGCGCCTAACGGCTGAACGGTTTTGGATGAAATTTGACACGCACGTAGAACATGACCTGGAGTTAGTCATAGGCTACTTGTTATCCCGGGAAAAGCCGTTCATGCGGCGGGAGTTGACAGCAAATGATAGTATAAAAATAATTAATTGAACAAAATATCAAATACTAATTTTTATCTGGTTATATCTTTTTTCTGACCCAATAATTTTGATTGCCTCGGTGGCGCAGTTGTAATGCGTACGCGTTACGATTGGACCGACGCTGAGGTCTCTGGTTCGATCCCCGAGTCGGGTAAAGTGGTATTGGGTTTTTCTATTACGAAATGCTCAGTATCAGCCCGGAGTCAGGAATTTGTGCCCGGTATGGCGATAGGCTCGCCCCCTATCACTTCATGGGACGGAGATACGCTCGGCGAAATGTGGGTGTACTGGTTACACCTCTGCCTACCCCTTCGGGGATTACAGGCTTGAGTGCGTATGTATGTAATAATTTTGATGATAGTGTCTTGGTGGAAATTACTCCATATTTAGCGAACTAACCATATACATATAATAATATAGGTCTCGTTAGTAATGGACATTTGAATGTTGCTTACATGCTTGCCAACATTTGAATGTTGCTTACACGCTTGCCAACATTTGAAATAAATAAAATAATAAATAAATACACCCAACAGTCACCCACATAGTCCTGACCCCACACTAGGTTAAACCTGTATCGTGGGTATCAAGAACTACGAGGGACTTGCGGTCCCACAACACCCAGACCCGAGACAAATATTTGTGGATCAGATAAACATTTGTCAGGTGCGGGAATCGAACCCACGGCCTCACGCTTCGCAACCGGCTACTCGCCCGCTGCGCCACGGAGGCTGTCAATTTGGTTGTTAATTATCACTTGCTTTAACGGTGAAGGAAACATCGTGAGGAAACCTGCATACTCGAGAAGTTCTCCATAAGAATTTCGAAGGTATGTGAAGTCTGCCAACCCGCATTAGGCCAGCGTGGTTGACTAAGGCCTAACCCCTCTCATTCAGTAGAGGAGGCCCGTGCCCAGCAGTGGGACGTATATAATACAGGGCTAGTATTATTAATAGTCTCATTACGGAAGCTGTTCAAAATCGGCGAAGTAGAAGGCAGATCCTGGCCAAGGTCGGGATAATCTGGATAATAACCTCAATACTCTGAAATGATTGTTCTGCTGTATAACATGTGTTAGTTTTATATAACTAAGCCACTGTGAGACTATCACGATCCTGCAGACAAACCGCCTTATGCGGTTTTGTGGGGCTATGATATTTTTTTTGTACACACTTTTTGTTCTTAATAAATAAATAAATAAAAAAATAAAAAAAATACTAAAGAAAAATTTAGAATTAAGCGGAGAGGAATTTGTAGAGATCCAGCAGTTTATTTCACTGTGTAAACCGCAACAGCGACAGCAACTTTAAATTTGTTTTCTATTTTTGTTTTTTATATCATAGGCCCCGGCAAACGAGCAATTGGGTCACCTGACGGTATGTGATTTTCACAGCTCATTAACGCCCACAATACCAAAAGGATCACGGGCGCGATGCCCACCTTAAAGTAAAGGGATAAATAATGGATTGGTAAAGGGAAGGGGATTTGGGGCTCCGGATATCTCACTCACGAACGATAAGCAGCAGCAAGCTGCTACTTTACGCCGGTTTTCTGTGACAGTGGCAACGACCCGGACGAGCCGGCACATTCATGCTGAAGACAAAAGTGTTCTATGAGACAGTGATACCAGGATCGGCCCGTCCATGTGGTAAACGGGAGCGACGGTTCTCGCACGGTTAGAGGTGCCTACCCCGGATTACGGTCATAGTCAATAAACGATCTTAGTTTGATCCTACGGATAAATCCCATAAACGAGCCCATGTCGCCGGCTCGATTGTTATATGTTGTAAGTGCCTCATCGGGACGGGAAAGAAAACCAGTACGAGTACTACTTATAATAAAAAAAACTTTAATATACCGAACTAGGAAATGGGTACATGGTACATAAGCACTACACATGCTACACGCACGACACAAAGTAGGCTTCAGATCCACCCCGGAAGGAAGCTAATTAGGCACTGCGGAAGTGCGGGGTGTTGGGGGCAGGCGCAGCTCGTAGGCTTGCGAGCGGGGCACGGGACGCGTTCGCGTGGTAAGGTTGCGCGCTACACCCACCAGAATACAGTTTGAAGATACACCCAACAGTCACACACATAGTCCTGACCCCACACTAGGTTAACCTGTATCGTGGGTATCAGGAACTACGAGGGACTTGTCAACCCACAACACCCAGACCCGTGTCAAATATTTGTGGTTCACACAAACATTTTGTCTCGGTTTGGGAATCGAACCCACGGCCTCACGCTTCGCAGCCGGCTACTCGCCCACTCCACCATGGAGCTGATTATAATATTGATTTGAAAATATGGCGATAAACTCTCCGCCTACCAATGGTAAGACGGAAATAATCTCGGCGAACCGTGGATGTAGCACTAATTGCATCTCTGCCTACCCATGACACACCCACGACTTAATACTGTATTCATTTTTATTAGCTAGAGTGATGAAACGAGCAGGTCGCTCGCCTGATGGTAAGCGCCACGCCTGCCCATAAACAGAAGCAACGCCACACAGAACTATGAATTACAAAGCACTGGATGGTATTGGACTGCGCTAATCATCTCGAGACATAAGATGTTAATTCTCATCACGCCCAGTAATTTCACTGGCTTAAATGTCTCAAACCGGAACACAGCAGTGCTTACACACTGTTGCTTGGCGACAGAAATAGACAAAGCAGTGGTACCAATTCAGCCGGCTTCTCGCATACGAAGGACCTACCGCTCAGATAACAGATTTTAAGACTAGGTAAATGTCTGAGAATGCGATGTCTCTCAAACATTTTTCTGAAATTACATTTATTTGCTATTGCAGCGGTAGATTCATCAGGTCACTATGAGTCCGGTTACTTCAGCGGCAATAGATTTTGGCTTGGATCTAAGGACCGATGTGATGTACTGGTAAGTGTATTTAAGGTACCTAGCGGATATGCTACTCATCAAACAATTTTATCCAAATGAAATAAAAATAGGTATTCACCTATTGAATCCATATCAAATGTAACGTATTATTTAGATAAGAAATTTTTAACTCTCTCTTAATGTCTCAAACCGGAACACAGCAGTGCTTACACACTGCTGCTTAGTGGCAGAAATAGACAAAGCGGTGGTACCAACCTAGAGGGTCTCTCGCATACCAGGGACTCACCATCTTGAATGCAACTCCTTTATGCTCATCACTCCGAAACAGTACATATTAGGTCTCATAATGCCCAGTAAATTTACTAGCTTCAATGTGAGTGCTTATACTCTGTTGATTAACGGCAGAAATGGACAAAATAGTGGTATTCGGTACATACCCAGATGGACCCTCATACGAGAGTTCCTAAGGGACCTAGTAAAACTGATCACAGTTGGCCTAGTATGAGGTACAAATACGTTCACAATTTTCGAATTCGTATAAAGTTACTACCGTCGAAGTGTCAAACTAGTAATTCATACGGCAATAAAGAAAAGAATCGCTTGAAAACTAATTTCATAATCTATTATTATGAAATAAAATAAATCATATAATTAATTTTAATTCATCATAGTTCCCAGTAGTGGCTACTAATATTTGACGTATTGAGAGAAAACGAAAACTTTCATCGTTTGACAAAACTATTAAAACTTGTACTAGGCCTACAGTATTATTTGCGACGTTGTCAATGTAACTAACTAGGCAGTTCAACAGGAGAAAAACACAAGTCACGAAAGTTATCAAATTTTAATTTTTATCGGCAACATTAATTACAAAAATACATTTAATCAACATTCAAACACGATTTCTTCGTTTGGCGGCTACATTACAAATGACATCTATGAAAACTGTATCATGCTTTTGATGTCCTTCACTAATACTTCGAGGTAATTCCGTTGCGCTGCCGGTTGATTCTGTTAAGAGAAACATTAAATAATAGAAAGGTATGTTATACACACATACGCACTCACGCCTGTAATCCCCGAAGGGGTAGGCAAAGGTGTAACCAGTGCACCCACATTTCGCCGAGCGTATCTCCGTCCCACGATGTGATAGGGGGCGAGCCTATCGCCATACCGGGCACAAATTCCAAACTCCGGGTTGATACTGAGCATTTCGTAATAGAAAAACCCAATACCACTTTACCCGACCCGGGGATCGAGCCCGAGACCTCAGCGTTAGCCCTAAACGTAACGCGTACGCATTACAACTGCGCCACCGAGATTATGGTTAAAATTGACGTGAAATTTTAGGAGTATAGGTATCAGTTTTGATATGATCCGGTACATAGGTAGTTACTGTAAGGTGGTATGTAATTACTCTAAAACATGACCATACCTTTCTTAGCACGTTGTATAATGATAACAAACATAGTGTAATTACTTTATTGTATACTAGCCTTTGCTCGCGGCTCCGCCCGCGTGACCGGCCTTTTCCGGGATAAAAGTAGCCTATGTTACACAGTGATAATGTAGCTTTCTAATGGCAAAAGAATTTTTGAAATCGGTCCAGTAGTTTTTAAGTTTATTCGTTACATACAAAAATACGAATCTTTCCTCTTTATATGATTAGTGTAGGTGTATATTTATAGTACCTCAGCGGTTTCCATTAGTTGTTCGGTGAATCTGTCGTTGAACACTGCGATGAGTTCCTTACGTAGTGTGGGTAGATCTTCACTAGCGACGCCGCGCCACGCCTCCTCTGCATTCATTGCTGTAACCAAATGATTTGCGTTATTATTGTTATTAGTACAGATTGTGATTGAAATTCGTATTTTTTTTTTATAGTATAGGCCGGTCTCGCGAGCAAATGTACGTCCACAATATCAGAATAATAATGAAAATAGAAGAATCATGGGCGGACAAACCTGTCTATAGTGTGGCTCTTTCATTCAATTGTGTTTGTTCATAAATATAAAGTCAATATAAATAGAACGCGTGCCTTAGTACATGTAACATAATTTAATCAATGCTTTTTGACAACGGGGACCTCACATGTGAGGTACATTGTAAACTCAAAATAAAGAAAAATAAAACGTCAATTTCTAAGTTTAGAATGTGGCGTGTGAATTACCCGATAACGTTGTGGTTGCACTTAGGTCCGATATAGAATGTATTTAGATATAATGGTAACCTATGTCGTTGGTGTTGCGTTGGGTGGTGGTGGAGGTGGTGGGCTGTAGCAGCAGCGCATGCCTGGCGCGCGCCCACACGAGCAGCAGCGCGGCGTCGAGCGCGTGCGCGCAGCAGCGCAGCTCGCAGCGGCGCGCGCGCACCCGCCCCAGCGCCGCCCGCAGCGCGCGCGTGCGCACCTCCGCCGCCGACACCTCCGCCGCCGCCGACACGCTCCCCGCCCCACGCGACCCCGCCACCATCTTACGCAACTCTGTCGAACGCACGCACTCTCACTTATCTGCATATCATCTATACAGTATACAACAAAAACCCTGTTGGCCCTTTTTGGGACGTGAAGATAGACATTTAAACAGCTTAGTAAAAATAGTTAAATTAAAATAAAAATTAACAAGCAAGGTATTATCCTTACACAGCTTTACAGGTAACTTAGAAAATAATTTCTTTATTATTATAATTATTTTTATAGTTTCATTTTCGTATGCCAATTATTTCATTACGTTTTAATATCGATTCTGATATCTTAGTTAAAACGGCCAACAAGGTTTTCGTTACATATTATATATTACACAACGTATTACACAGAGGTGTGGTAAAATTTAAGCAACATAATTATAATGTACAGTTAAAAGCTGTTTGAATGAACTTGACATACAAGTAGACCAACACATTAATTAAAATATAGGCTACTTTTATTTATTTATTTATAACATCTTTATTACACATCTTCAAAATTAAAAACAAAATAACCTTAAAAATTATAGCGAAGTATAAATGACGGTCTTATCACTAACTAAGATTTCTTCCAAACAACCTTATCATTCAAAGATCCCACATATCTAGAAAATTTAACCCAGAGGAAGACATTTGTGTGGGCGGAGTCGTCGGTAACAGCTAGTGTAATATTTACCGTCAAGCGTCATGGTGGGAACTGCGTGCAACTGATGTTGTGTGGTTGCCAATAGCTTGCGGTGGTGATGCGTACGTTCCAACAAGTACCGCAGTAGAGGTACTAATGTAGCGCACTGCAGCGCCTCCGCACCACTCCCCCCTCCCCCCTCCACTAACGGACGCAGTATGTCGCGCTCCGCACACGTTGATATCAGATTGCGTGCGTATGTTAGCAGATTGCATATAATCTGGATGCAACAATGTTTTATTTTTATTTAAAACATAAAATTTGAGACAAACTCAGGTGAAAAGTTATCTAAATTCCAAAATTTTAAAAACTTTTGGGCGGGAAAAATCAATACCACTTGGTCAGCCGTGAAGTCCAGTTTCGAGAAGGGCATCGATAAATTGCCACTGCGTTGGCAATGATGTATCGATAGCATGGGTGGCTTTAATTTAATAAAAATAAAAACGATGAAAAATATACTTTAACTTTTTGAGTAAAGAGCTATTTTAAAGAAGATTCGTTAACTATTGAATATAAAATGGTGTGGATATTTCAGCAAGTAAGTGTTGGCTGTAAATAATAATCTATAAATAACAAAATACACCCCAACAGTCACACACATAGTCCTGACCCCACACTAGGTTAACCTGTGTCGTATCAGGAATTACGAGGGACTTACGATCCCACAACAACACCCAGAAACGAAACCGATATTCGTAGATCACACAAACACTATTAACGGTAGGCAGCGGCCTGGCTGTGCTCTGGCATTACTGAGGTCCATGGGCGGCGGTAACCACTTACCATCAGGTGGGCCATTCGCTCGTCTGTCTATCAAGGGCAATAAAAAAAAACACTTGTCTCGGTGCGAGAATTGAATACACGGCCTCCCGCCTCAAAGCCGGGCACTCGGCCGGTGCGCCACGGAGGCTGTGATCGTGTTATTTACCTTGTAGTAGAGCAGTGCCGAAGCGTCGTCATCATGCTTGACGTGCGTGTGACGCGCACACCGCGCCAGCAGCGCCAGCATCAGCGCCTGCAGCCGACGCAGCGGCGCCGCTGATGACGTCAGCGCCTCCAGCCCAGCCACACCCGCCACGCCCACTCCGCCAGCCCGCCCACACGCACGCCCCACCACTGACGTCACAGCTTCCACCTCACGCAGCACCTCCCGAGAACTCTCTGGGTGCGCAGCCCTGCACAATATACACACTGTTTGCTGTTGAAAGGATACGTGATAAATTTTTGTACCCGACTGGATAACCACCACCATATAGGGTAAATAGTGAAAATGTAACATAGTTGCTTGTTCAGCTGGATCGCGTTCCGGAGTCAACCAGTGTATAATAATATTCAGTAACTTCAAGCCGGCATAATTCTGCCAACCGTCGAGGAACGCAATGATGGTCAACGTTGTATTTGGACTGAACTGTACTTAACATCAAGACGAGTACAGTCACTTTGCCTTGCCAGGATAAAAAAATATTATGATAAAGGTCTCATAGGTTAAACCCTCATATTTCTGTTATAGCATTCAACGAATAAATCATATGCGATTCCAACCATCTGAACAGACTTTTAATCAAATTGATCAAAACCATGCAGCTTTAGATTAAAGTCAGTTCGTCAACTAAAATCAAATTATGCAAATCCACTATTAGAAATAGTCCCTAACATAATTTACGAATTATAAATGTCATTATAATGTTTCCTAGGTTCGATTAGATCTTTCAAGCTAAAAATTCGGCTATAAATGTATCAAATCTGGATATCCCTGCACCCAGCGTCTTTTATGGTGGGCCGAATCGACCATGCAAGTGCCGTTTCGAAGCAAAAAAAAACCAACTATTTTATTACATTTCATACAATCAAACAAATCATCGGAGGCCCAACCAATTATTTCAAATTATTATTTCAAATTTGTTGCATTAAAACCGACTAATGTCTTAAGGAATTGTTGGCACTGTGGATGATCGTGGGCGGTATTCAGTAACCGTCTGATAAGCCATTTGGTCACATAGTTATAGGTCAACCTACTGCGAGTAATTACGATAAGAAAGAAAGAAAATGTATTATTGGACTAGATACAAAAATAATAACAAAATCAAATTATATCATTAAGTTAGACCAATAACAGGACTCCTCATTCAACTTTATGCTGTACTACAGAGCTGGTTTTCAATGCGAAGTCTGTGTGACGTACGAATGCTATATCGATACAACAAAATTATAAGATTTTAAAAGTAAACAATGAATAGTAAACACAAGAACCAAAAATGAATAATTCAAAATACATAACCAAAAATGATTGAGTGCGTGAATCGTTTTTTTGCTAGGTAAGCGTGTTTCATCTTAGGCCACATCATGCTTACCATCAGGCGTGATAGTGGCCAAACGCGAGCCTATTACGTATTTAAAAAAAACATGTGTGCAATTCACACGTCGTAGAAGTGAAACCTTCAAAAATTTTGGCTTCAAGATAATGAGACGAATGTAAAATTTCTGGAAGAGGATAATTGTAAGTTTTAGATGGTTTTAGTAATGATCATGGTGATACAAAGTTTGATAATCACATATTTTACATTTTATTCGTATATATTACATAGATTTGATTTGTGGAGTGTAAGTGGGCCACCAACATCTTAGGTCCAAAGCCAACCTCACCTGCACGTGGTGCACTCTGCTGATTAACGGACGAGGCAATGACGAAAATTGGTTCCCGTTTCGGGTTGTGGGGGTCAGACGGCGGGTCGCCCCATATAATATCAAATACCGTCAAATCAAATATGGCTCGTAAAAATAATGGAAAGGATTCGGATAGGGCGTCGCCGAATAACGACGCGCAGGCCCATCGCCCTAAACCTGCGACAAGTGGGCTAGGGCTACCGCGCACAGTACGGGCGCGGTTAAAGAAGTTAGTACGGATCAAGTTCCGCTTCGCAACGTGGAACATTGGCTCTCTAACCGGACGATGCCGAGAGCTCTCCGATGTGCTCGAGAGGCGTCGGGTGAGAGTCGCGTTTCTGCAGGAAACGCGATGGAAGGGCAACAAATCCCGGAATATTGGGCAGGGTTACCGGCTGATCTACAGTGGTTCCCCTTCCGGCCGGAACGGGGTTGCTGTAGTGTTGTCGTCGGAGCTCCAGGAGGGAATTCTTGAAGTCGACAGACGGAGCGACCGACTTGTACGGGTTAAAGTGCTGATCGAGGGGGTTATTACCAACTTGATCAGTGCTTATGCTCCGCAAGTGGGTTGCCCTGAATCGGTGAAAGAGGCCTTCTGGACGCTATTTGATGACACTATTCGCAGTGTGCCTCAGTCCGAGAGCATTGTGGTGGGTGGAGACCTCAATGGTCATGTTGGTGGGGAATCGGGTGTCTATGGACGGGTTCATGGCGGTCACGGATTTGGAGCGCAAAATGCAGAGGGAGAAGAAATTCTCAGAGCCTGTTCCGCTTCAGACCTGGTCGTAGTGAACACGTACTTCCAAAAGGGACCCGAGCACCTCATCACTTACCGAAGTGGAAACCACTCATCACAAATAGACTACCTGCTCTTGAGGAGGTCCCAGATCAGTAAGGTGACTAACTGCAAAGTTATTCCGGGAGAAAGTCTCGCGCCGCAGCACCGTCTCCTCGTCATGGACTTTAAAATACTACCTAAAAAGAAGGTAACCGAGCGACGACTGCCAAGAATTAAGTGGTGGTTGCTGAATGGTCCCAGACGACTTGACTTCCACGAAGCCGCAGTTACACAATTTGCGAATGTAAAGGCTGGCTCCGTGGAGGAACAGTGGAAAGGGACACAGACAGCAATGATCGCTCTTGGTAAGTCGAAGCTCGGCGTCACTAAGAGAGGCCGCGTCCTAGATAGGGAGACGTGGTGGTGGGGCGAAATGGTTCAGGGTGCGACTCGCGAGAAAAAGGCGCGGTTCAAAGCGTGGCAAACGACTAACTCTCCTGAAGATCGCGCTGCATACCGAACGGCCAAAAACGCAGCTAAGCGAGCTGTGGCTAAGGCCCGATCCGATCATCTGGCGCCTCTATATGAGAAGCTAGAGACCGCAGAGGGCCAAAAGCTCATATATCGGCTCGCTAAGACCCGGGAGAAAGCGACACTCGACATTACCAAGTGCCGATGTGTCAGAGACTCCAGGGGCGTTTTGGTCTGTGAGGATAGCGCGGTGAAGGAGAGGTGGCGTTCTTACTTCCACAAGCTGCTGAACACCCAGCATTTGGACGTGTCTCTCCCTGAGATGCCCCCGAACCAAGGACTAGTTGCCCCGATCTCACCTGACGAGGTGCTTAAAAGTCTTCGTCGCATGAAGAATCGGAAAGCGGTGGGGCCTGATAGCATCCCTATCGAGGCGTGGAAGGCGATGGGCTCCTATGGTGTGGAGCTTCTTGCCGACTTCTTCAACCGCATCCTGAATACCAAACAAATGCCCGACCATTGGCGGATGAGTTTTATAACTCCCGTATACAAGGGTAAGGGTAGTGTTCAGGATTGCGAGAACTACCGCGGCATTAAGCTCATGTGTCACACCATGAAGCTCTTCGAACGCATACTCGAATCCAGGCTCCGCCAAGAGTGTACTGTCTCGGAGTGTCAATATGGCTTCACACCTGGAAGTAGCACCACGGACCCGGTGTTCGCGATCAGGTCGCTGGTCGAGGCATACAGGACGAAAAAGAAGCCTCTGCATATTGCCTTTTTAGATTTGCAGAAGGCTTTCGACTGTGTGCCCCGGCGGGCGATCTGGTGGGCGCTAAGGGTTAAAGGTGTGCCAGAAGCCTATGTTGACATCATCAGGGACATGTACCTCCGATCCGAGTCTCTAGTAAAGACTGCTGTTGGCGATACCAAACCCTTTCCTATTACCGTAGGTGTCCACCAAGGCTCGGCGCTGAGTCCTTTTCTATTTAGTGTTGTGTTGGATGTCACGACGGCACATATACAGGAGCAGCCACCATGGGTGCTTATGTATGCCGATGACATAGCACTGGTAGATCAGGACAAACAGCGCCTAGAGCAAAGGGTGAACCTGTGGAAGGGGACGCTTGAAAACAGCGGTCTGAAATTAAATGTGGCGAAGACAGAGTACATGGCCTGCTGGAGTACAGACCCGGATAGTATCCGGATAGGGAATGAACTGGCCGTGAAAACGGACCAGTTTAAATACCTAGGGTCTGTACTGCATGAGTCCGGTGATATCGATCTCGACGTCAAGGCCCGTATTGGCGCCGCTTGGGCCAAGTGGCGGGAGGTTACAGGAGTCACTTGCGACCGAAAGATGCCGATGAGACTTAAAGGTCTCATATACAAGACCATCATTCGGCCTGTACTCTTGTACGGGTGTGAGACGTGGCCTACACTTAAGCGCCATGTTAAGGAGATCCACGTTGCGGAAATGAAGATGCTGCGGTGGATGTGCAACGTTACACGATTAGATCGTATACGTAACGAGTACATCCGCGGCAGCCTGGGTGTCCGCGACGTGGCTGATAAACTCCAGGAAAGTCGCTTAAGGTGGTTTGGTCACGTTTTGAGGAAACCACAGGAGTACGTCGGTCGCAAGTGCCTGTGCCAGAACGTACCAGGAGTACGATCCCGCGGGCGGCCCAAAAAACGCTGGCTTGACGTATTAGAGGCAGATATGAGAGCCAATGGTCTTACTACAGAGGATGCTCAAGATCGGGCAAAGTGGAGGCGTCTTAGTGGGAAGGCGGACCCTGGCAATGGCCGGGATAACGCCAGGTAGAAAGAAAGATATTACATAGATTTATTCAGACTCAGAGTTTACATTTTCGATAAATGATACAATGAAGAATTTTATTATAAAAATGATGAAAAAACTCTACAAACGTATAATACGTACACGTATACAAAACACCACGGTTGTTGCGATGCCTTTTCTCAAGCTTTGTACTACGCATGCGCGCACAACTGTATAATGCTTCCTATGTCATTTTCTCCCACGTTAAATCTTATGAATTTATGTGTCCGTCTCTTTTTCGTTTCATCGACTTTCAAATCACAACGATACTAAAGAAGTTTTCAGTTCACAAAAAAAAAACACGAAATACCCAAAACACGTAATAAGTATTGTATAATGTATATATAACCTGAGCACCATATCGACGCACTCGACGTGGCTGAGCAGCATGTGCGTGACGTGTATGACGCAGCTGTGGTTGTGAGCGCCGAGGGTGGTCAGCAGCGCCGAGCACAGCGACAGCGACGGCACCAGCATCTGACGGAACCTGACCACACCACACCACACCACCACACTACTACTTACTGCACTTCACTATGCAGTATATAACAAAAACCCTGTTGGCCCTTTCTAGCTCTTGAAGATAGGCATATAAAAAGCATAATAAAAATAGTTAAAATAAAAAAAAAAAACACAGAAGCAAGATATTATCCTTACATAGGCATCATTGAGAAATGAACATATTTAAAAAAATATATTTTCCTCTGAAAAGTGATGAACAGCTGACTCATGTGATGTACTGACATAGCCGGACGCGAACGTGGCGCATCAACTTGGTATCTCGCTCTGGCTCCGAGACATTGTTCTTGAAAAGGTAATCAATCGAAAAACGGTTCACAAACAATAAAATAATCAAATTATAAAAAATAAATATGATTATTTTTATAGTCTCATTTTCGTATGCGAGTTATTTCATTACGTTTGAATATCGATTCTGATATCACAGTTAAAACGCCCGACAGGGTTTTTGTTATATGTATATTGTATAAACAAATATAAGCTCACATCTGTTTCCCCAAAGAGGAAGCCAGAGTTCGCCGAACATGCCCGAATTATTGAGTGGCAGAGACACTCTGTAAAGTTTTATTTACAGAGTGGCTCTACCACTCAAAAATTCGGAGTAGATGGCCTCATGGTCCTGGGTTCAAATTCCAGGTCGGGTAAACATAATTAGTTGAAACGCAGCAGCAACTTACGTCGGTTTTCTGTGAGACAGTGATAACGACTTGAACGAGCCGGCCCATTCATGCTCTAAACAGTTTTGTTGACCATGAGGCCATCTACTCCATCAGTAATCAGTTGCTCACCTATTAGCCACAGAGGGCACAAACTCAGTGTCCTTGTGCGTGCTATAGCCAGTGTGTATGTCAGGATGACAGTCCAGTACAGTGAGGTTGGCGAGGCAGGAGAGTGCGCCCTGCGACAGGACAGTCTCCGCTCCTGCTCGTGACGCCGCCATCTTGATCAGGAGCGCCATCTTTGACTCATACACGTACAGCACTCGCAGGGACTTCGGTTGTGGTTCCAGGGCCTATGAAAATATTGATTATTTGTGTCCAAATTGGGTAGCTTACATCTTGCAACATTTTATGCAAGAGTAACCGGACAAGTGGGTCACCTGATGGTAAATGATCAAGGCCATTCATGAATACCTACAATACCAGAAGTATCGTGCGTGCGTTGTTTGTTATTTATATGGTTTTTGAGACTTCAGAATCACCTTTTCTTCTCCCCATTCCTTTCTTTTTTTCTATTTTCTTTCTTTCTTTTATTCTTTAGTTTGGCAACAAATTCATGATTTTTTGTTAGCCTTCATGGACGGCGGAGATCACTTACCATTGGATGACAAACTTTCTCGTTTACCGGCCTCAATAAAAAAGATAATGTGTAAAAGTTACTGACCTCCTTCAGCCCTTCATCGTCCTGCAGCAAGCTGTCAATCAAGCTCCTCAAGTACCCTTGATTCGTGAGAGTATTCATCCAATCAGTCCTCGGATTGATCTCAATCAACAAATCCAAGCAGGACAGTGCTACCATCCTGCACACATCGTGTCCTGCACCAATACAGTCACTGCAGACTATGGTGCACAGATTCTCCCCAAAATCACTGATGACGTCAATGGCCATCGCTTTCAATGAAGACTCCTCTCTACTCGGCTTGACTTTAGAACTATCAAGTCGACTGACGTAAGTGCTACCGACATCTTCTTCAGGATCGGCGGAACTGTGTTTCAAATTCACAATATTTAAGTAATTCAACAACGCTCCGTATAAATTGACACGCATATTCTGAGTAGAACCGCCAGAAACGAGTATCCAACTGAGCACTTTCTTCAATATAAACTTTAGAGTTAAAGAGTTTGTTTGCATGATCTGATTCGAAGGACCAAAAAATGTCGTTTCGAAATCGCTCGTTTTTAAGTTTGTTTCCCTCTTTTGCAGTATATAGCAGTGACGTAGGTTAACTAGAAGCAATAACACAGTGCCCGATGCAAGGTTGCCTATCTGTGGTAAGACGTCGTTAGGTTGTATTTTGTTAAGAAGATCCTGCAGGATGTTGAGCAGGAGGTTCTTCCTGGACTCGACGTCGAGTATGTCGTGGGGGACGACACAGAACAGTATCTCTGTGAGCTGCCGCCACGAGTCGTAATAATGTGTTAACGTGGCGGCCAGGTTGCGCTGATGATTCACTTCTGTTACGTAGTCTAACACCTAGGACAAGCAAGAAATAAAATTTAAAACAACTTAGTATGTAAGTTTTTTTTTCGACTCTAACATCGGATTTACTATTTTTGTCTACGGGTTGTCCCAGATATCGACTTTGAAGTCGATCAGCTTTAAAACAATGAAAAATAAAATGGGGTTTCTTTTTTCAATTCTAATATCTGATCTATTATTTGTGACTACAGGGCTTCACAGATATCGATTTTGAAGTCGATCGACCTTACAACAAAAGCCAAACAAAATGGCGGGCATTTTTTGGAATACGAACATCGGGTCTACTATTTTTGACTATTGGGCATCCCAAATTAAAATAATTATCCGTAGCATATCTGGGGGGTACCCTAGTCACAAACCGCAGTAAAATATATCCTATGTTACTAAGGGATAATGTAGCTTTCTAATAGTGAATTTTTTTTTAGAGTCGGTTTAGTTGTTCCAGAGATAAGTTCTAAAACAAATCGAATACAAAATCGATATCTGTGGGACCCTGTGGTCATAAATCGCAGTAAAATATAGCCTATGTTACTCAGAGATAGGGCAGCTTACCAATAGTGAAAGAATTTTTAAAATCAGTTCAGTGGTTCCAAAGATTATCCCCTACATACATACAACCGAACATTTCCTCTTTATATAATAGGGTAGACAAGCCCGTGTATGTTTCAAGCATTAGGCCCAAAGTTTGGTCAGATGTAAGTAAGCGAGTACCTTCTGTATCTCTAATGACACGAGGTTCCGTTGCGGCGCGGTGGCGTTGAGCGCGGCCAGCTCGCGCGTCAGTAGCGCCAGCACGCGCGACACGCTGATGCGCTTGCCGCCCAGACCTGTACACATCACTACTCACTACACACTACACACTACACACTACACTGCATCTGATAGTGCGTACACTGTACAGTCCTGACAAATATAATGTCTCCGAACGAGATCCTTGCGTCTTTTGACAGTTGTCAGTACTATCACTGACTGTACTGATTAATGCCCGATTTCAATAAAAGATCTTGGTTTGATTCTCCAGATCGATCCCGAAAATCGATAAATCAAACTTAGTAATTCTAACGCGTGCCTTTCAAACTGTAATCTTATTGGCTCATTTCTGGGATCGATCTAAGATCGTTTATTGAATTCAGCCGTAAATAACGCAAATATAGACTACATTTACCCAGCGAAGTCCCGCCATTTTAGTTGACACGCACAGCGACCAAAAAATCGCGGGACATCATGTTAGAATCGCACGATTGCACGATTCTACTAGCCCGACGCGCGGGACTATACAATTTATTTGTAATGACTACATTACAAGAAAATCTCCTGGTACGACGGTGAGTACATAAGTTCACGCCTATATCCCCGTATGGGTATGCAGAGGTGCAATAACAAAATAATTAAAAAAAATACCTGTAGGCAAGTCGCAGGATGCGATTGCCTGCCGCAGTTGATGTGGCTGGAACAGTTCCCAACGCGGCTCTGGTGTTTCCTCCACGCTCATCGGCAAATCTTCTATCAGTCGACGCAGTAGGCACCACTCCCAATCCTGACGTTAATTTTTTAAGCAAATGAGTCAAATAAATGCAAATTATTTATTGAATCCATAAAATGTTATACATCATTTAGATTCAGTCAAATTTTAACTCTACCGCCAGTTCCGAATGTTGTTTCGCTAGAGAAAAACAGACAAAAAACTCAAACGATGCTCTTTCTGGCGTCTGGGGTCGACGACTGATGTCTGGTCTGCACTGTCCGGTGTCCACTGCCCACTGTCCAGTGTCCAGTGTCCAGTGTCCAGTGTCCAGTGTCCAGTGTCCAGTGTCCAGTGTCCAGTGTCCAGTGTCCAGTGTCCAGTGTCCAGTGTCCAGTGTCCAGTGTCCAGTGTCCAGTGTCCAGTGTCCAGTGTCCAGTGTCCAGTGTCCAGTGTCCAGTGTCCAGTGTCCAGTGTCCAGTGTCCAGTGTCCAGTGTCCAGTGTCCAGTGTCCAGTGTCCAGTGTCCAGTGTCCAGTGTCCAGTGTCCAGTGTCCAGTGTCCAGTGTCCAGTGTCCAGTGTCCAGTGTCCAGTGTCCAGTGTCCAGTGTCCAGTGCCCAGTGTCCAGTGTCCAGTGTAGTGTGTAGTGTGTAGTGTGTAGTGTGTAGTGTGTAGTGTGTAGTGTGTAGTGTGTAGTGTGTAGTGTGTAGTGTGTAGTGTGTAGTGCGTGTAGTGTGTAGTGCGTGTAGTGTGTAGTGTGTAGTGTGTAGTGTGCAGTGTGTAGTGTGTAGTGCGTGTAGTGTGTAGTGCGTGTAGTGTGTAGTGTGTAGTGTGTAGTGTGCAGTGTGTAGTGTGTAGTGCGTGTAGTGTGTAGTGTGTAGTGCGTGTAGTGTGCAGTGTGTAGTGTGTAGTGTGTAGTGTGTAGTGCGTGTAGTGTGTAGTGCGTGTAGTGTGTAGTGTGTAGTGTGTAGTGTGCAGTGTGTAGTGTGTAGTGCGTGTAGTGTGTAGTGTGTAGTGCGTGTAGTGTGCAGTGTGTAGTGTGTAGTGTGTAGTGTGTAGTGTGTAGTGTGTAGTGTGTAGTGTGTAGTGTGTAGTGTGTAGTGTATACAGTTCAGTTACCTGTGCGGAGTGTGTGTGTGTGGAGGCGAGCGCGTGCAGCAGCGCCGTGAGTGCGGCGACGTGTCGCGCGGCGCCGGCGCACCCGCACTCCGCAGCGCACGCGCGCACCACCCACGAGCGGGACGAGATCGTCGCCGCGCTGGCGCTCTGTAACAATACACCACAATATAATGTGATAGTCTCGCCCCTATCGAAATACCGGACACCTATTCCAATACAGACACGTTTTTTTTATGGTATAGTCCGGCAAACGAGCAAGTGTGTCACCTGATGGTGAGTGATCTCCACCGCCTATGTACGTTCACAATACCAAAAGAATCATGGGTGCGTTGCCGACCTTAAAGGAAAGGGATAATTAAGGGATTGGGAAGGAGAGGGGTTTGGGCCTCCGGATATCTCACTCACCGTACGAAACGCAGCAGCAATGTGCTACTTTACGCCGGTTTTATCTGAGACAGTGATAATGAACCGCACGAGCCGGCCCATACATGCTGTAGGCAAGTGTGTACAGCGTGGCTCTACCACTCACAAACGTGTGTAATTTTTCAAATCGTTTACTCAAACTCAAATTATATTATAAGCTAACTACAGAGTACTGGCTAGAACAATTATTTTTTTTATAAAAATTGTATATTTTGGCATAAATTCATTGTGTTGGCTAAATATCGACTTACCTTCAAATCAACAAAATGCTTAACATGTCGACACAGGAAATAGTCTCTGGAACGCAGGAACCGCAGCATGGGCGCGGATGTGTTAGATCTTGCACACAACCAATACACCAACCGATAACAACTCTCTATCAAGTTGCTTGCTTCTCTGCACACAAAAACAACATAATCAAGTTAAAAAAAAAATTGTCTATGATGACTTGTCTACAGCACGAGTTGGTCGACTCAACCGGGATGGTACATCTGTCTCACAGAAAACCGGTGTAAAATGGCATCAAGTGCTTTCTTTTAAACAAGTCAGCAAGTGCATTTGTGATTCTTCAATTATCATGACTTAAAATCAGGTGTCCCACTTAATCGTTTAACAGCCTAATATAAAAAAAATAAAGTAAAAATAAGTGATTACCTGTTGGCTGCATTTTGTCCGGAAATGTGTTGGTCCAATAGATCGAGTATGGAATGTAGACATGTGCGAGGATACCCAGCGGCGCCAGGCTCGTTCAAAGCACTACGAGACACCTGCAATATTAAATAAATATATATTTATAATATATGTTCGATCCCCGGGTCGGGTAAAGTGGTATTGGGTTTTTCTATTACGAAATACTCAGTATCAGCCCGGAGTATGGAAAATTGTGCCTGGTATGGCTCGTCCCCTATCACATAAGGGATGGAGATACGCTCGGCGAAATGTGGGTGTACTGGTTATACCTCTGCCTACCCCTTCGGGGATTACAGGCGTGAGTGCGTATGTATGAATGTACTTTATTATTTCTTATATCAAAGGCACTATGATGGGGTTTCTCCGTTAGCTGTGTATACTGACATCCTCAGTGAGCTGGTATCCGAGCAGGAAGTGCGCGAGGTTCGGTGGTGCGGTGTGCAGTAACTCGTGCAGTAACATCACGATGCCCTCCTTGGCTTGTCGCAACGCGGTGGCCTCCTCACTGTCCACGTCACCGAACTCCTCCGCTTCCAAACACTCCACGAAGCCGTGTCTGTACGAACAACAAGTAAAACATGTTAAATATAGTTTCTAATTGCTTCTGGAATGGCTTTTTATGTATGTCTCTTTCCTTTTATTTTTGTGTGTAGAAAAATAAATGGTCTAAATGGTAAATCATTTTATTCAGTTCTAAGAACAGATGTTAGACGACCATAACAATTGCCTGATATTAATTTTAGTGAACTGGCTTTAAAACTAAAGACAACAAAATGGTGGTTGCTTTTTTTTATTCTTACAACAGATTTGTTTAGTTACCACACAGACCCTCAGATATCGATATTAACAGTAATTTTCTTTAACACCTAATAAATTAAATTGGTGGCTATTTTTTGATTCTAAAAATAGGTTTATTTCATGACCACAAATTCCCCGAAATATTAAGTTTGATGAAAATTTTAAGTGAAAATATAATTTTAAAACAACAAACATAAAATTATTGACACTTTTTTTCACAGATTTTTAGTAATCTAGAAGACTGTCAGATATCGATTTCAAGTTAATCCGTTTTAAAATGAATAAAACGGCGGCTGTGTTTTTAAATAGGTGTTTAGTAATGTTTATCGCAAGGCTCACCTGACTTGAGCAGCGAGCGCATGCTTGTGAGTGAGCAGCGCCAGCAGGTCCCGCGCCGCCGCCGGCGACTGCAGCGCCAGCCGCAGCACGCTCACCGCCCGCGCCGCCGCCCCCGCCACCCCCGCGCCCTGACACACCACGCGGCAACACGTCACCAGGCGGCAACAGTTCTCAGGACCTTCCGGCTCTGCGCACAACGGACAAATTACCTAATTATACCATACGCACTCACGCCTGTAACCCCCGAAAAAGTAGGCAGAGGTGTAACCAGTACAACCACATTTCGCCGAGCGTATCTCCGTCCCATGATGTGATAGGGGGCGAGCCTATCGCCATACCGGGCACAAATTCCAGACTCCGGGCTGATAGTGAGCTTTTCGTAATAGAAAAACCCAATATCACATTTACCCGACCCGGGGATCGAACCCGAGACCTCAGCGGCAGCTTCAGTCGTAACGCGTACGTATTACAACTGCGCCACCGAGGCACCTATAAATTACCAAATTAATAGATGCCTTTACCCTAAAACAATATTGATGCGAAACATGAAACAAAACACCCATGATATGACATGGGTGGGATGGCATTTTGCACTCCAACCTGTCACACGCTCCTGCGTCACAGCATACGTGGCTCTATATTATCCATATTATACTAATATATGTACAGTTAATGCGAAAGTAACTCTGTCTGTCTGTCTGTTACCTTTTTACGGCCCGATTTTGATGAAATTTGATATAAAGAAAGTTTGAACTCCAAGGACGGACATAGGCTACCTTTTGTCTCAAAAAAACCTAATGGGGTAAAATAGGGGATGAAAAGGTTTGTATGGGCATTGTTTTTTTTCCAACAAATCGACATGGGTATCATTTTCGAGGTTCCTTGGGCAACACCCCAATCCTGATTATGAAAACGACAACTCAAATCTAAGATGGCGGACATTATTCTTTTTCAACAAATCGATATGGGTGTCTCATTTTCGAGGCTCTTGGGGTTCTGGTGTCATTTGAATAAATTAAAAAGGTAGCCGTCATTTTGTTTTTATTTTAGCTGACTAAATTCAAAATAGATATCAGTGACACCCCATAGTTAAAAATCGTAGATAATGATACGACGCATAAAAAAAAATTGTATAAACAAGCGGGCTGAACCACGGGCAAAAGCTAGTACGGTCATAAATTTCAAAATGTTGGCGGTAGTCTCCTTGTCAAGGTACGCCGAGACTTAGGGCGTGTCGGAAGAGCCACGCCCGCCCCTTTTTTTTTTTTTTTTTTTTTTTATACTGGCTCGGCAAAGTGACTACGCTACACCTGATGTTAAGTGCAGCGCAATCCAAGAATACTGTCGACCAACGACAGACGATGTGTCTATCGTAGGTCGGCAAGATTATGCCGGCCTGCCTAATTGCTTCTTCACACTCCGTTTAAAGGACCCCATATTATAGGAAGGAGGGAACACGTGTGCCGGCAAACTATTCCACAGCTTGATGGTCCGGCAGAAGTAAGATTTTGCGAACTTTTTAGTTCTAGTCGAGATGGAAGAGACCACGAAGCTGTGGTGCCGTAAGCCAGCACGCGTGGTTCTGTTAAGGAAAGGTGAGGATGGGATAAGGTCAAACAACTCTTCAGAGCATTCACCGTGATACAGACGATAAAAAAAACTAAGTGAGGCAATGTCCCTACGCAATTGCAGCGGCTCTAAGTTCTTAGTAACGTCTGCATCATTCACAATGCGAACAGCCCGTCGCTGCAATCCGTCCAAGGCATCGAGTAAGTACTTGCCGGAACCGTCCCAAAGGTGCGAACAGTATTCCACACCCGGCCGTGCCTGCGCTTTGTATAAGCGGTAAAGCTGACCGGGAGTAAAAAACCCACGCACCTTGTTCAGGATTCCGACCCTGCGTGAAGTGGCGGATATTACGCCCTCGATGTGGCTCCCTGGATTCAGATCGCAGCAAATATCCATGCCTAGGATACTTAGGCTATTTCGCATTGCGAGCGGGATACCCTGAAGATTGGGGAGGGGAGAGAACGGGGATTTTTTGCACGTGAACGCGCACACCTGAGTTTTCTTGGCATTGAACTCAACCAGATTCTTAGTACCCCATTCTGTAATGAGATCCAAGGTCCGGTTAAGCTCAATGACAAGATTTTCTCGCTGCCCCTCAGTGACTCCCCGGCTACCAGTGGGCTTACTGTAGTAACGCCCATGCACTGTGCTGTCATCTGCATAGCAATGAATGTTACCAAGTGATAACATATCATTGATATGCAGAATAAACAAGGTGGGCGAAAGCACTGAGCCTTGTGGGACCCCGGCATTAACTGACATGAGCTGAGAAGCATGCCCTTCAACAAGGACACGCATTCTACGCTCATGCAGAAAGCCGGAGATCCACGTACACAGGTTGTCGGGGAGCCCATATGCCGGAAGCTTGGAGAGAAGACCACGGTGCCAGACCCTATCGAACGCCTTAGCGATGTCGAGACTTACGGCTAGAGCCTCGCCATGCTTATCAACCGCCTCCCCCCAGCGATGTAGCACGTACGCAAGAAGATCACCCGTTTATCGCTTCGACCGAAAGCCGTATTGTCGGTCACTGATCAGCGAGTGACCCTCCAGGTAGCGGATCAGCTGTGAGTTTATGATCCGCTCCATTACTTTGCACAACACTGAGGTTATGGCGATTGGACGGTAGTTCTTAGGGTCCGACCGATCACCCTTTTTTGGGATTGGTTGCACATTGGCCTCTCTCCAAGATTGGGGCACAATACCGAGAAGGAAGGAGAAGCGGTATAGTCGCGTCAGCACAGGAGACAACTCGGCCGCACACATTTTAAGTACCACCGCCGGTATACCATCCGGACCACTAGCTTTACGGGCATCGAGGAACAGCAACTCGCGCCGCACATTACACTGCCTGATACGAATATGCGACATTGAATATCCGCAATCAGGCACCGTGGGCGGCAGCGCATTGCCGTCCTCGAGCCGCGAGTTAGCCGCAAAGAGGTTTGCCAGTAGAGTGGCTTTCTCCTGCGGCGTATGGGCCAGGGATCCATCCGGATATCTCAGCGGTGGCAACGACGGGCGACAGAAGTTAGATTGAACGGCCTTGGCAAGGCTCCAATAAGCACGACTGCTTGACGGATGATCTGCCAAGGCTCGTCCAATCCTATTGATGCGCTGAGCATCCGCTCTAACGTACGCCTTCTTACAGGCCTTGGTGGCTTGGTTATAGACCGCTTTGAGTGAGCTTATGTTGGGATCCTTCAATGCGCGACCCCTAATCCACTCGCGATATGCAGCCTGTCTCTGACTAACAGCGTTTGCGCAGTCGCGATTGAACCAGGAGCGTCCGCGCCCACCACCGACGACCTCCGAGGAAGGAATGTAATATTCCATTCCTAACTGGATCTCGCCGGCAATAGCGTCGGCAGTCGCAGAAGGATCGTTGCCCTCAAAGCAGCGCTGCCCCCAAGGGATGGATGCAAAGTACTCACGCATACCATCCCAATCTGCCGACGAGTAGTGCCAGATTCTGCGCCTGACCTTTTTAGGTGTGGTAGGCAGGGCACGAGGCACTGAGGATCCAACCAGGCAATGGTCGGAGGTACCCAAAGGGGCGCCCACCGTCACATTGTACCCAGCTGGATGACTCGCCAGCAGAAGGTCCAGCAATGAAGGCGTGTGACTCGCCCCATCTGGGATTCTGGTGGGCTGATTCACCAGTTGAGACAAGTCGTGAGTCAGAGCGAATGCGTGGGCAGTACGACCAGCATGGTCAGTCTTGGAGGAGCCCAACCACAGCTCGTGGTGCGCGTTGAAGTGCCCCAAGACCACCAGTTCCGCTGTAAAGCGATCTGGCCCCCGCTGACCTGCCATCGCGGGACCCACCCAAAAACCACTGAGCAACCGTGTGGCTAAACATATAGCAACCGCATACAGGACGCAGGCACGAGTATTTCTTATCGATATCTCTGTTCTGGCCACGTACGGGCAAGCGCAACAGAGGTCGTCCACCTACAAGATGGACCGACGACCTGACAAGGGTTGCAGGAAGCCGATGGATGCAGGCCGCTCCAACAGGTCGACCTGGAAGGCATTACGGGAGGCCTATGTTCAGCAGTGGACGTCTTGTGGCTGAAGATGATGATCTCTGTTCTGGTCACTGTAGGTAATAATGTTTACCTAGTATCAGCTTGGAGAGTCCGACGACGAGCACGCCGCGGCCGGCCTCCACTGCGGCGCCGTTGAGGGCTCTCTCCAGTATCAACGCACGCTCCAGCAACTGCAGTATGCTCACCAGGCTCTGTTCCACGAACTCCTGCACACAGGATGAATATCATATTATATCACACCTAATAACAATACACATTCCGAAGGAATCTAGTGCGCCAATGTAGTCTAAAACAGCTTAATATAGGGTAAGTATCCACTATTATTGCCCCCTTAAAGTATAAAATCCCCACATGAAGCGAACAAAAATTATCCCGATCTCTAAAAAGACTAAGCCAAATGCTATGTCCGCACTTGGGTAAATCTCCAAGCAGTATATTATATTATGATAATTAGTTTTATTTAAAAAAAACTATGGTTTAACTTTATACAAACTATATTGGAAATTATACGTCTTACACAAACTTTAGAGAACGGAAAAAGGTAACAGTACAAAAATAGTGTTGCCAACTACAAAACGCAATGCCAGCATAAAAAAATAGATTGCGTTCTTAATACCCAAAAATATCTATATTATACTACTTTTATCACTTCAAACTACCACACACAACACCCGCAATCTTGTATACCTTTAAATCAATTCATTGCCAATAACCTACCCTTCCCAATCCGGGCGGTCGTTCAAGCAACTCATGAGCTTCATCCAGCGAGGTGAGCAGCAGCCGCAGCAGTTCAGACTTGGTGTGGAGCTGCACCAGCAGCCTGAACCCCGGCGGCGGGTTGGCATCCGGCTCGCGGCCCACTGGTGGGAAGTCAAACGGAGAAGGCTCGTATTGTTCCAGCCAACGGACGAACAGACGGAAGCATAGAGATAACATCTGTCAACAAAATGGGTAAGGAGATTCATTATTAACCATTACAGAGACATATTCGTGACTCATAGAGTATAATACTCTACAATCCTGACTTAAGTCCTCTGAAATAAATCTTTTTTTTGTTTTTTACAGCATAGGCCGGCAAATGAGCAAGTGAGTGACCTGATTTTAAGGGATCTCCACTGCCCATGTACGCCAATAATACAAAAAATTATGGGCGCGTTGCCGACCTTAAAGGAAAGGGATAATTAAGGGATTGGGAAGGGGAGGGGGGATTTGGGTCTCCGGATATCTCACTCACCGTACAAAACGTAGCAGCAAGCTGCTACATTACGTCGATTTTCTGTGAGACAGTGGTAACGACCCCGACGAGCCGGCCCATTCATGCTGTCGACAAAAGTGTCTATAGCGTGGCTCTACCACTCACCTCTGCATAATAAACTCAGTTATGAACTCACAAAAGTAGAATTTGCTAAATCAACCTGATAATACGCATTTCACACACTTAATTTTTCATAAACCGACAATATTTGATCATAAACATTGTAAATATTACTTGTAAGTGAACGAAAATATAAATACAAAAACATTTCATATTTTGAAACGAATTTTATTTTGAGGTAAGGGTTACGGGGCGGCCGAGACATTATAATGTTAATTCAGAATTAGCTATCATTTTCGTTCAAATTAACTTAAGACTAAATCGAAGTTCGATTTATTGATCTCAGCCATAGTGACATAAGTGAGGCACAGCTACTGGCACCAACGTGAGACCTGCATTCGTGAAAATTACTTGTTTGAGTCACATGTATCTGTTATGAGAGATAGAGATTTATCTAATGTCGATAAAATCATCGATGTTGCATTCAATTATTATTTAATATCGATATAATTCATATTGTCTAAAGCTGAAAGCGTACAAAATGTAGACATGGCTTGTATGTATGATAATATATTTTTGTTATGATGATTGATTATACTTTTCTAGAAAGACTCGGATTTATGCAAATCGATGTTCGATTAGAGAGCCAATGATTCTGTCTACCGCCGAACGACCGTCTAATGGTCAAAACGATGAACACCGATTTATGACGTCATATGAACTTCATTAAAACCGATTTATTTGAATTAATTAATTCCGCCCGCGGGCGATTAATCTGAATGGACTTGAACGCCGGCAGAGTCGATGAAGTTCGGAGAATTAGGCGGTACCGGGCCTGACTGTTAAATGGCAGACCAAGCGATTACTTTGAAACAGGTTATGCGCGTGTTATTGTATGTTTGTTACTGACCTCCCACTTGTCGTGCGGCTTGGCGTACGGTCTGTGCGGCGCGGGCAGCGCCAGCTGGTTGAGCACGTACTGCACGTACGGGTCGAGTCCCGGCGAGCGCGCGCCCGCTCCCAGCGCGCGAGGCACTGCGCCCGCGCGCGACAGCCGCTCCAGCAGACACACCACCGCACGCGACAGCGGATACTCCTCCATGCGACACTCCACCTGAACAAACACAAACACACAACACACTTACATCCACATCTCATCTAATTTCATCACCTAGCTTTAATAGTTTTTGAGATATCGTTATTAATCAGCGAGCGAGTGAGTGAATTTGAATCACATTTCAAATTCCAATTATAATCCAAAGTAACTGTAAATGTCCGATCAAAGCCCAGACAAATTCCACCCATATTCCACTCGAGGTCAAGGCAAGTTCAGTCAAAATCTAATCAGTCTGCCCAAAGTCCAGCCAGTCTAGCCATATTCGACCCATATTCCAGTCAAAGGTCAGTCACATTCCACCCAAATTCCAGACAAATTCGGGCCAATCCATTCATATTCCAGCCGAAGGCCGTCATAGACTGGTCAAATTCAAGCCAAATACCAGTCACATTCTAGACAAAGCCTCGTCAAATTCCAACCAAATTCCAGGCAAACCCTGTCATTTCCCAGGCAAATTCCAGGCAAATCCCAGACAAATTCCAGGCAAAATCCAGGAAATTCCCAGCCAAATTCCAGGAATAACCCAGCCAAATTCCAGTCAGTCCAGTCAAATTCCAGGCTAAGCCCAGCCAAATCCCGGTCAAATTCTAGTCAACTTCAAGCCAAATCCTAGTCAAATTCCAGATAAATTCCTGGAGAATTCAAGGCAAACCCCAGTCAAAATCCAGGAAATTCCCAGCCAAATTCTAGGCAAATTCCAGGAATAACCCAGCCAAATTCCAGTCAGTCCAGTCAAATTCCCGGCTAAGCCCAGCGAAATCCCGGTCAAATTCTAGTCAACTTCGAGCCAAATCCTAGTCAAATTCCAGGCAAACCCCCGTCAAATCCCAGGCAAATTCCCGACAAATTCCTGGCAAATTCCTGGCAAACCCCAGTCAAATTACAGACAACTTCCAGGCTAAACCCAGCCAAATTCCAGGAAAACCCCAGCCAAATTCCAGTCAAATTCCAGGCTAAGCCCAGACAAATCCCGGTCAAATTCTAGTCAACTTAAAGCCAAATCCTAGTCAAATTCCAGGCAAACCCCAGTCAAATCCCAGGCAAATTCCATTCAGTCCGGTCAAATTCCAGACAACGTCCAGACTAAATTCAGCCAAATCCCGGTCAAATTCCAGTCAACTTCGAGCCATATCCTAGTCAAATTCCAGGCAAACCCCAGTCAAATTCCAGGCAAATCCCAGTCAAATTCCAGGCAAAACCCCAGTCAACTCCCAGTAAAATTCCAGGCAAAACCCAGTCAAATTCCAGGCAAATCCCAGTTAAATTCCAGCCAAATCCCAGTCAAATTCAAGCCAAATTCCAGAAAACTTCCAGCCAGTCTGGTAAAATTCCAGCCAAATTCCTGGCGCAGCGGGCGAGTAGCCGGCTGCGAAGCGAGAGGCCATGGGTTCTATTCTCGAGACAAATGCTTTTGTGATTCACAAATATTTGTTTCGGGTCTGGGTGTTGTGGGAGCGCAAGTCCCTCGTAGTTCCTGATACCCACGATACAGGTTTACTTAGTGTGGAGTCAGGACTATGTGTAGGACTGTTGGGTGTATTTATTTATGTATCCATTTCATGCTAAAGCTAGCAGACAAAGTTACTTTCGTATTTATATATTAGTATGGATTGACGTTTTATTAATTAGTGTTGTACCGGAGCCTACTAGCTCGCATCTATCGACTATCGGTGCTGTTGAGGCAACTCTCGGCAGTCGATTATTATGGAGTTTCAGGGCCATCCATCGGTGCTAGTTAGGCAACTCGGCGGTCGACAAATAAGATCTTTAATTTATGTTATTGTTATAGTTTTAATGTTTTTTTTGTCTATGCGTGTGCATCTATAATCTATATTATTGTTGGGTTTCAAAAAGGAGATTGTAACGCATTTCCAGTGTGCACGTTGATCATTGTAGAAAAATTAATAAAACAAATATACATAATCATTTCAAAAGGAAACAATAAAGGTTTCATTGGATACCCTCTAACGTCCCAAACAAGTGTGTAAAAGTATCCGGAAGCCAGGATTACACTAGACAGAAAGACAGAGTATCCAGAAACCAAAATCGTCCCCTTCCCTCCTGTTTATAATACGCCTTTTATTTTATTGCATAGGCCCGCAAACGAGCCAATGGGTCACCTGATGGTTAGTGATCTCCACCGCCCAAGTACGCCCATAATACCAAAAGAATCACGGGTGCGTTGCCGACCTTAAAGGAAAGGGATAATTAAGGGATTGGGAAGAGGAGGGGGTTTGGGCCACCGGATATCTCACTCACCGTACGAAACGCAGCAGCAAGCTGTTACTTTACGCCGGTTTTCTGTGTGACAGTGGTAATGACCCGGTCGAACCGACCCATACATACCCTTTCTTTAAGGTCGGCAATACATCCATGATTCTTCTGGTATTGCGGGTTTTATATTGCAGGTGACTCACTTGCTCTTTCTCCGTCCTAACCTACAAAATATAATAATACATAGTATCCTGTACCTCCCTGAGGTCAGCGGCCAACGCCCTGGGTGAGGTGACGAGCTTGGCTTGTTCCAGCGCCGCCCACACACGCTGCGTGCCGCCGCCACCGCCACCACCGCCGCCACCATCGCCACCACCGCCTGAACCCAGCGCGGCCGCCGCGTTACACAACGCAGCCTTCAACTGGATCGGCACGTGACAACACATCAGTCCTACAATACAACATCGCATCATCACATTTGAAAATTCTAATTATACTAATGGCTCGAGTACAGAGTGAAATACGGTACACAAACAAAAAAAGTAATTAAATTATAAAAAAATAAATTTGATTATTTTTATAGTCTCATTTTCGTATGTGAGTTATTTCATTACGTTTGAATCTCGATTAGAATTGATTGATTGATTGATTGAATGATCGATGATTGATTGAATGATCAGTTGATTGATTGAATGATCGGTTGATTGATTGAATCATTGATTGATTGATTAATCGGTCGATTGATTGTTTGATTGATTGATTGGTTGGATTGATTGAATGAATAGGCTCCGAACCGATTTGAAAAATTCACTGTTGGGAAGCTACACTAGGCAGTTCACGCGGGCGGAGCCGCGAGCAAAGGCTAGTATAAGTATAAAATAACAATTTCTTATTGGAAACAATACATCAACTCACCAAACATGACATTGATAGCATCCCATTGTAGATTTTCACAGATACTGACACACGCCGCTTGATCTTCACGAGCAACGGCAGCGATCAGTTGCAGGGCCGCTATCATGGCTTCCACCTGGTTACAATATTATTGGCATATGCTCACTACCTCTAAAAAATAACCTTAACACTAAACACCTTTAGTGTTCAGACAAAACGCGAAAATCCTAGCATAGACTCGAGCATCATTCACACAGGACTTCATCGAACATTAAAAGGATGGTCGAAACGACCACAATATATTATTATTCAGATAGTGGTGCATGCCGTTTTCAGCAGGGGGATCGCAAATATCCCTGTTTGAGCACTCAAGCTTGCGCAACAAAGAAATGTTGACTGCATTCAGTACAATACTTAATTCATTGATATACTTGTCAGACTGCCAACTCTAAAGTCCATGCCAATTCACACTAAGCTATTACTGTTTCAACTATTTCCTGAGTGGTAGAGCCACGCTGTAGACAGTTCTGTCTACAGCATGAATGGGCCGGCTCGTCCGGGTCGTTACCACGGACTCACAGAAAACCGGCGTAAAGTAACAGCTTACTGCTGCGTTTCGTACGGTTCGACAAACCTCCGTGGCGCAGCGGGCGAGTAGGCGGCTGCGAAGCGAGAGGCCGTGCGTTTGATTCCCACACCGAGACAAATGTTTGTCTACTCCACAAATGTTTGTCTCGGGTCTGGGTGTTGTGGGTTGGCAAGTCCCTCGTAGTTCCTGATACCCACGATACAGGTTAACCTAGTGTGGGGTCAGGACTATGTGTGTGACTGTTGGGTGTATTTTATTTATTTATTTATTTAGTGAGATATCCGGAAGCCCAAATTCCGCTCCCCTTTCCAATCCCTTACTTATCCCTTTCCTTTTAGATCGGCAACGCGCCCATGATTATTTTAGTATTGTGGGCGTACATGGGCGGTGGAGATCACTTACATCAAGTGACAGACACACTTGCTCGTTAGCCGGCCTATACAATAAAAAAGATAAAAAAAAATGTAATAGTTATACTGAACATACTTCTTCCTGTCTAACAAGGAGCTTCCCCGGTCGAGCTGCTGGTGTGACGATGGCTGAACCGCCCAGCGATGATGAGTGGAGATGTTCAGAGAATGGCGACGGATCCGCACGCAGAGTGCTATAACAAAGTGGATACTGTAGGGTGAAATGGTCTCACTAAAGTGAGCTGATCACTCGAATGTACCGCAGTCGTCCCTATCATAAATACATATTTTTTTTATTAGCTTGAATGACGAGATCAACAGGTCGCTCGCCTGATGGTAAGCGCCACTCCTGCTTATAAACAGAAGCAACGCCACACAGAACTTTAAATAACAAAGCACTGCATGACACGACTGCGTTCGTCACCCTGAGACATAACATGTTAAGTCTCATATTGCCCAGTAATTTCACTGGCTTTAATGTCCTTCAAGCCGGAACACAACAGTGCTTACACACTGTTGCTTGGCGGCAGAAATAGACAATGCGGTGGTACCAACCCAGCCGGCGTCTCGCATAAGAGGGACCTACCACCTGGTAAAAGATACTATGTGGATACTGTGAGGCGCAAGTACTAAATTTACATATACCAGGTAGTAGGTTTCTCGTACGCGAAAATCCGTCTAGGTACGAGTAGCTATCTATCACTGCTTTATCTATTTCTAACACCAAGCAGCAGTGTGTATGTTGTGTTCTGGTTTGAAGGACATCAAAGCGAGTGAAATAACTAGGCATATTGAGACTTAGCATCTCCCCAAAGGCGATGACGTTAGACAGGCGGCCGGTCGTAAAAACTACAAGCTAAATCTTTTTGTAAGAAGAATAAGATTGTAACTTAAAATGTTTTATATATATCAGGATGATGAGTATATTGCAGTGCCATGCAATATTTTGTAATTTAAAGTTATGTTATTGTTTGCTTGTCTGATTATTAAATGAAATAAATAAAGGTTGTACAGTTGGTACTTGGTTGAGATTACATCTGCCCCATGTAATGTAATGGCAGCTTTTACGGGTCATACCACGCACAGTCGATGACCATAAACAAACATGCATCACACCACGGCTCTCTCCATGATTCGTGTCCACCCATAGCAGTGTAATTCAGAGCTGTTTTGTAATTCTAAAATTCCAAGTGCTTTATCACGTGAACGTGGAATAAAATTCCATTTAGATTGAAAGTTTTACACACAACATAAGCGAGAATATAACAGGAAAAATCATTTACATGACCATGTTATACGATTCTTTTTGACTGTACTCGTATGTCTTAGCTTTGTAAATATAAGTTTTCTGTATCTGTGTCATAAGATAAACTGTTTCCATTTAAATCGTGCTTTAGAATGTGTTTAAAACGGTCACGTGACTTTTTTTTTATTAGCTTGAATGACGAGACGAACAGGTCGCTCGCCTGATGGTAAGCGCCACGCCTGCTCATAAACAGCAGCAACGCCACACAGAACTTTAAATAACAAAACACTGCATCACACTGGACTGCACTCGTCACCCCGAGACATAAGGTGTTAAGTTTCATAATGGCCAGTAATTTCACTGGCTTCAATGTCCTTCAAACCGGAACACAACAGTGCTTACACACTGTTGCTTGGCGGCAGAAATAGACAAAGCGGTGGTACCAACCCAGCCGGCCGGTCGCATACGAGGGACCTGCCACCTAGTAAAACTAGTGACTGTGTGGTAAGTATTAAGTAGTGGGTAACACTCACTGGTAGTATCTGTGCAGCGCCGTGAGCAGATGGTGGGCGGAGAGCGCGTCACGCCTGGCCAGCAGCGCCCACGTGTGGCGCCGCACCGCCAGCGCCGCCAGCGCGCGCACGTACAGCGGCAGCAGCGACGCGCACGCCAGCCCGCCCGCCCCGCCCGCCCCGCCCACCAGCCGCACGAACTTGTACAGCGTGGCCGCGCGGGGCGACGCGCGCTGACTCATACCTGCACCACATACGCACCACATACATACATACGCACTCAGCACTCAGCACTCAGCACTCACGCCTGTAATCCCCGAAGGGGTAGGCACAGGTGTAACTAGTTCACCCACATTTCGCCGAGCGTATCTCCGTTCCACGATGTGATAGGGGGCGAGCCTATCGCCATACCGGGCACAAATTGCAGACTCCGGGCTGATACTGAGAATTTCGTAATAGAAAAACCCAATACCACTTTACCCGACCTGGAGATCGAACCCGAGACCTCAGAGTTAGCCTCAATTGTAACGCGTACGCATTACAACTGCGCCACCGAGGCAGTCCACACACACCACAGATACAATGCAAGCAAATAACGGTAGGCAGCGGCCTGGCTGTGCTCTGGCATTGCTGAGGTCCATGGGCGGCGGTAACCACTTACCATCAGATGAGCCGCCCGCTCGTCTGTCTATCTAGGGCAATAATAAAAAAAGCTCGATAAACTAAGGGAAAGATGGATTAAGGGATGCACAATTTTTTTTTAATATTCATTTTATTTTACTGTGTTTACAATAAACACATGAGCAAAGAACACCACTCATTACTTAAGTTAGTCAAAAGACGGTACATATGGTGCATTTCAATGTTGCACCGCAAAGATATCGTCAAACTGTGACAATAACAACTGAGCAGTGTCAGTGTCATTATACGTTACAACGCATACACCTATACTCACTTCGTGTTGCTGATCCGATGTGCGTACGTTACTCTACCATGGATATTTCTATACAGAAGGCCGTAGAGTTTCCTCTGAGATGCCGTGCCAGCCACATAACTCATTGTGTGGTCCGACTCTAATGTGTGACCACATCGGATAGATAAAAAAGTTTGTAATGTCACACGCCCACACCTGTCAGACCACTTAAGTATGGTTGCAAGTGACAGATTCCATAGTTTAGCTGAAAGTACTTTAACTTAAACAATAATCTGACCTGCTCCCCCGCTGGTGTTGTTGTTGTTGTTGGTGTTGGTGGTGCAGGCGGCCCAGTACTCGTCGCGCAGGCGCAGCGGGTCGCGTGCGTACAGGCGCCGCACGCAGGCGAGCAGTGCGTGCAGGCGCGGGCGAGCGGCCACGCCCCACGGCGCGAGCCCTTCCGCCGCGTACGTCGCGGCCGCTCGCGCTGCCTCGTCCGCTCTGTGTCACAAATGTCACGTGTTACCGCTTGTACTTTGAAATATACTTGTTTAAGGATTAGTGAAATTTAAAATAAAACTATTTCAGACATTTTAATTGTAAATTTCAAGGGCATGTAAGGATGATATATAGCATTACGTTACGTACGAGAGTGAGAGGAATGATTAGTGCAATAGGGTGTTAGAAAGAGCGCGAATATGATGACTGAAGTATAAAACGTTACGATTAGTGTATAAAAGATGAATAAATGCGAGAAAGTACAGGTATGAAAGAGTTAGTCGATTTAGAATATGTGTGAAAGCGATAGATTAAGGAATATTATATAAGTGTAAGAGGAAAGGAAAATAAAAGACAATTAGAGAAAACGTTTTTGCTTTAATTCAAACTTTCAGTTGAATACAAACTCCATATTCATACATAGACTACACATGGTCTATATATCAGGCTTTTATGTTTAGAATTATATGGTTTAGCTGACGGTTGTACTCGGAATTTATTAAATGGTTATTCGCCATGGCGCAGCTTCCGTGGCGCAGCGGGCGAGTAGCCGGCTGCAAAGCGAGAGGCCGTGGGTTCGATTCCCGCACCGAGACAAATGTTTGTGTGATCCACAAATATTTGTTTCGGGTCTGGGTGTTGTGGGTTGGCAAGTCCCTCGTAGTTCCTGATACCCACGATACAGGTTAACCTAGTGTGGGGTCAGGACTATGTGTGTGACTGTTGGGTGTATATATACATATTATTCCTCCTAAACATTCGTTTTAACATTTATTCCAACACCGCTTACCGGGGCGGTGCCGGCTAATACACCGAACTTCATCAACTCGGCCGCCGTTCAAGTCCATTCAGATTCATCGCCCGCGGGCAGCATTAATTAATTCACATAATTCGGTTTTAATGAAGTTCATGTGACACCATCATACAAAAAACATAACCAATCTTCTAAACCATGCTATGAAATTATTTTGTTCCTCATAATGACCAAAACTAAGAAAAAACATTACATAACTCGACTATAAAATCGTTTATAGCGAAACTATGACGATAAGCTCGCCCCCTGTCATATCATAGGACGGAAATAAGTTCAGCGAAATGTATACGGCCTACAGGGGATTACAGGCGTGACTGCGTATGTATGTATGTATAAAATTATCAATGATAAATGTTACTCACTTGACCCTCATCTCCATAAGTTTAGAATGCATCAGCACAATAAAATCTGTGATTAGGGAATGGATACGGCGCTGGTAGTACTCCTCCTTTACAACATAGTCGGTTGATAAGATCGCCTCTTCAAGGTATTCAAACACCTGCAATCAAATCATACCAATCTTACCTTTACGACAAAAAGTAGGAGAGGGGGGGGGGGTTATGGTCGCTACTCGCGGAAACGTGACCACGCATTTAACTTCTCGTTATCGACTTTGGTATATTTTGCAATTACCCTTGATAAAGAACCCTGAAAAACATCACCTGTATTAGTAAATAATAATTAAGGTCTTAACACCTTTGCCCCAATTGCATTATTAGGTACTATAGCTCTTGCTCTGTCCACGTGAAGTGTCTTTTCCGGGATAAAAAGTAGGCTATGTCCTTATCCAGGTCATAATCTACCTGTGTGCCGAATTTCATCGAAAACCGTTCGGCCGTTAAGGCGTGATTGAGTAACATAAATCCAAATTCACCAACTCACAAACACAACAACAGGATATGATATCCTATTGTTGTGTTATGTGCTTTATTTTAAAAGTATATACTTATATACTTTTAGACAGACTCAGACTTTTTACAGGGATTTATTGTCCCGAACGCCACAAAAGTGGCGCCCAACGTGGGGCCGAAGTATGAGGGGTACGAGGGGTAGCGCCGGTGCGCGGGGGTACGAGAATAAAGATTCGGCACACTAACTTAGATAACCCTCTTGCTAATAATAATACTAGCCCTATATTATATACGTCCCACTGCTGGGCACGGCCTCCTCTACTGAATGAGAGGGGTTAGGCATTAGTCCACCACGCTGGCTTAATGCGAGTTGGCGGACTTCACAAACCTTATGCAGAACTTCTCAGGTATGCAGGTTTCCTCACGATGTTTCCTTCACCTTTAAAGCAAGTGATAATTAACAATTAATACACCCTCTTACTCTTACTTTAATATACCCTCTTGTTGCCAGCTCTATAATAAAATGCGTTTCTACTCACCCGTCCGTCTATAGCAGCATCCACAAGCATCTCATCCTGGTCGAGTAGATCAGCAGAAGCACCACGCACCAGTGACTGCGGTGCTCGCTTCAACGCAGCCAATGCCAATCCCAAAGACAACTGACACAGAGCTCGCACGTTGGTCCCTTTCTCAGGAACCTCCGGAGGGTTCCCCGGTGGAGATAACTCGTCTACGAGAACAGATATCAACTCTGAATCTTGTATTAGGGGTAGTTTCTTTGCTAATTCTTCACCATCTTCACGCCTGTGTAACAAAAATATTATATGCTTTAGTATTTTCATTTTATTTTATTCAAGTATATGATGTGATGTTATTTGTTCCTGTGATGATAAATGGCCTACTTGCTCATAAGTCCCTCCTAGTTCCTGATACTCACGATACAAGTTAACCTAGTGTGGGGTCTGGACTATGTATGTGACTGTTGGGTGAATATGACATAACATTACCTGTGCAGTACTGATAAATCCAATGCATACAACAGTGCCATTTGTAGCGCGAGTGACACTTCATCCAGCGCGCCTGTGGGACCCTGCGATGGCGATGTGGTTTGCTACAACAATATTATCTATATTAGTATTTTGAACAGTATACATATTATTATAATGCTGACAATATATATCAGTACATACATGTTGAAGTAGCCTTAGGAGCATATCTCTGCCAAGACCTCTTTGCGCCGAGGCAGCAAAAATCACACCAGCCATTAACTTTCTGTAAAACACAAAAGGAACTAATATAATTATTGCGTGTATAATATATAATGAATACATGCATCATTCTATGCGTCGTCGTGCGTGCGTGCGTGCATGCGTGCTTGCGTGCGTGCGTGAATCGTAGCGCCTAAACGAATAGACCGATGTTATTCCGATTTTATTCTTTGAAAGCAGGTTTAATCAGTGGTTCTTGATGGTAAATTTGCTAAGCCATTAAAAAATTTGAGATATCTTTCTAATTGACGTCGGGAGTTTTTGACGATTATTTTTATCGCTACGCGCTATACAGCGAGTAGGTATTACTTGCTATATAGCTATATCGTAATAGTATGATGTAAAGAAAATCTACACTGTTAAACAAAAAGCTACTCTCTCATCAACAAAAAGAAAATGCCATGATACTGAAGTTTTATTCATCTATAGCCAAATGATAGCCACGCGCACGCTAGAATTTACCGAATCAAAACACGCGAGAGCTTCTTTTGTTTAAACCATATCAACATTGTCAGGGATCACACTATATATTTCATTGTAGATGAATACCACATGATCACCTGTAGTTTTAAGCTAAGTGACACAAGTCTAGTAGTATCAGGTAGTAATGTATTGACTAGTAATAGCATAGCAATAGCAATATTACGCAAGACGAGAGGAGTTCCGAATTCGATGAACACGCAATTTCGTGAAATGCACAAACCATGCTTTAGATAGCATATGACAGTGTAGTTACCTGGTGGTATCCATGGTGGCGAGCAGTCGCGCGTGGTGCTTGTGCGGCGGCAACGCTCGGTTCCGCTGCAACAGATCCAGCTCGGCCTCCACTGTGAACCGGCCCAGAGCCTCCAACACATTGCCCAGAAGACCATCAGAAATCAACTGTTCCACATAACGTGACACATATGCTATTATCTCCTCTCGAGCGTTTATTGACCTGGGAATAAAAGGCAATGATATTATAATTAAATACCAACTATCACTGTTGGAGCATGAGTTAACCAATAATGTTGGAACAGTGAAAATGCCAGTAAATCTAAGATGGATGGGAGAAAGGATACATTGGGCCTCTACCAGCCACTACCTGTTTAGGTGATACAATCTAGCAGAACAGACCTTTTCAAATTCAATCAATTAGTCAATAACCCATGAGTTTCTTTCGGCATTTCTTCTCATGAGTAGCCACGAAATGCCGTCGTAAATGTATTTGGCTACCAGCAATCTCACTATAATATACTCACCAACAGACACCATCTCTGGCCATGCAGAGCTCTTTCAAGGCCTGCACGAGGGCCCTCCGTCCATCGTAGTACAGCAGGATGGCGACCAGTCCGCGCGGCAGGCCCGGGTGCCGCGGCAACTGACGCTGCGCTGTATGGAGCAACTCTAGCGCCACATACTCACTTACGTTGTACATGTCTATGAATGAAACACAAAATAAAACACAATGTATTATTACTTAAACTTTTTTTTTTATAACATAGGCCGGCAAACGAATCAGTGGGTCACCTGATTGTAAGTGATCTCCACCGTCCATGTACGCCCACAATACCAAAAGAATCATGGGCACATTGCCAACCTTAAAGGAAAGGGATAATTAAGGGATTGGGTAGGGGAGGAGATTTAGGCCTCCTGATATCATAGACATAGTTGACCCCATAATAAAGTATGACTATCTTGTGTAGTATCACATACTACTGGAAACTTTTTTGGTCTCGCAACACCCAGACGCAAACCAAATGTGGATACACAGACATTTGTTGATGTATACAAGAATTGAACATGCAGCATCTGCTTTCTCAGTAATTTACCAGACCACTGTCAAAAGTAAGTAATAAAGAATCCAATGACTGACCTGATATAATAATGGCTTCATCCACTAACTCTTTAGAGAGGAATGTCCGGCCAACACTGGGTAATGTTATACCTTCTATGATGCCTCTCTTTATTTCCTCTCTGCTGGCTGTATTCTTCGGCTGGACAAAACAAAAAATAATAATAAACAGAAGCGAGATATTTTTCTTACACAGGTAGCTTAGAAAAATGGACACATTTAAAAAATGTTATTTTCATCTGAAAATTGATGAACAGTTGACCCGTGTGTCGTACTGACGTAGCCAGGCGCGCACGAGGCGTTACGCGTTTGATGCAAATAGACGCCGCAACTTGCTATTTCGCTCTGGCTACGATTCATCACTCTTGCAGAGGTAATCAATCGAAATACGATTCACAAACAATAAAATTATTAAAATATAAAAAATAAATGTGATTATTTTTAAGTCTCATTTTCGTATGTGAGTTATTTCATTATGTTTGAATATCGATTCTGATATTGCAGTAAAAATGCCCAACAGGGTTTTTGTTACATATTGTATAATTTCCAAGCACTAGTTCTTACTGGATTCTTCATAAGAGTAAGGAATGTTTGTTTATGTCTCCTCAGTACTGATTCAAAGGTGTGCACAGAGTAGGGGGCCTCCCCACTCTCGTGAGCCAGGTACCCCTCCACCACCGACACCAGCTCTTTGTATGGTGTCCATAAGTCATCTGTTGTTGTACCTGGAATATATGATTCAAACTTAGGACACTGAGTATTAGTTTTATTTCAATGTGTAAAATTTGCATAAACCTAAGAAATTAGTTTTATTGTTCAAACAATATTTTTAAAATTTAAAAGACTGCCTCTGTGGCTCAGTTGTAATGACGCTGAGATCTCGGGTACGATCCCGGGTCGGGTAAATGTGATATTGGGTTTCTCTATTACGAAATGCTCAGTATCAGCCCGGAGTCGGGAATTATACCCGGCATGGCGACAGCCTCGCCCTCTATCACATCATGGTACGGAGATACACTCGGCGAAATGTGGGTGTACTGGTTACACCTCTGCCTACTTCTTCGGGGATTACAGGTGTGAATGCGTATGAATGTATATAAAAAAGCTTTTTTTATAAAGTAGCAGACGAATGAGCAGATGGGTCACCTGCATTTAGTTATCTCTAGCGAGAAGTTGGGTACCTTATATTATAAACTTATATTAAAGTCAAAGGTACAGAAGGTAGCTGTAAAACGTAACGTAACGTAAAAGTAAAACTGCACGCTCATTTTTTCAGAGAAAGGAAAATCGGAAGAAAAAGCCCTAGTATAAACAAACAACTAAAGTTGAATACTGAAGCACAGTCTTCAAAGTTTATAGAACTGGGGTTTCCTAACCTCAAACAAAAACATTTACCATGTTACGGACTAACAAATAATTAAGACACGTTTACGAAATAACGAACGTCCCTTTCAGTGCTACTGTATTACTTGCTAGATAAACATTGTCAGAGAATTGGAATTAGATCAGGGCTATGCCGAAGTAATAGGGTGAGGTTGATAGCAATTTATTACCTTCATTGATGTCCATTATGCTCATTCAAATTATCGACATAAAGTATTTTTATATATCTTGTTTGCACACTACTACAATGTTTATTGTTTAACACAACTTTGTAAATTCAAATATTTAATTATGTTTTGAAATCTACTGTTTGATTTGACAGTTTAGAAACAGAAAGCCGCGCGTGAACGAATTTCGAAAAAACAAACCACAGACGAGAGTATAAATATTCTTTGCCACAGACTTTTTTCAAGAAACATGAAACTGTGAGCTGTGAGTAATATTGTTTTGTGCAAGAAACAAAAGAAACATAACGATACAAAAAAAGAACAGAAACGAATCGGTAGAGATGGATATCGGATATAGCACCAGTAATGGTTTTAATTTAATCACATAGAAATTAAACAATTTTCACCTTGGTCGTTCATTCCGATTAGAGAAAATCGATTAAAGAAGCTGTCGTACGTCATCGTAATCGTACTAGAAATAATTGAAACTCTAGCAAGACTGAAATCAGCCACACCGCTGTTTCATCATTCTTGTGAAGACTTGGAAATGTAATAAATACTCGTTTGCGAAATGCAAATTATTGCGAAGACTTAATTAAACAATTTTTTTTCGGCTAACGTCAAAGACCATACCGCCAAGTCTTAAGTAAACTAAATTAAAAAAATATATCTAAGATGAAAGAAAAAATACCAAAAAAAATTGATCTAGGGATGATCGATATTAGAAAAACATTAATGTTGACATCGATGTTAACGTCGATGCAAAAGTAACGATGTACGATAAACATCAACACAAAAACATCGATGTCTAAATATATCGATATTTTCGGTAGCAAATAAAACCCTTTTATATTTATTATATGTGTTTATTGTTTTTGAAAATACAATCTAAAAATTAACATTCCCAGTATAGTTTTGAGCACATTCTGCAAAAAATTTACTTTGTTAGGTGTTTTCCCTTTAGTCTGTTCCGTTGCCGTTGGAGTTGGCCAGCTTTGGAAAACAATAACCTAAAAAATGGGAAATAATACAGTGAACAAATGCTGCCTACATTGTTTCGTTATAATAATGCAAAAGTTACTGAAATAAATAATAATACAATACAGAAAAAGATTTACCATACCTGTTATTTCTTTTCCGAGGTTTCATTGTTAACAATATCAATATTCAATAGCAAATTGAATTCGCTTCCGCTTCACAAGTTCATTCACAACACACACATAATCACGCGAGCGTTGAAGTTGACAGTATTTTTTTAATCCCTTCGGAAATACAAAAAAATAACTATTCGTACGGCTTACTCCGGTTACATTGATCAGTCATCTAGTGTAAAATATTTGAAAATGATGGTAATCTAGCTAGTACATCCAATGCACGCTGGATGGCCCTAAAGAGTATATTCACGTTTGGATATTTTATTCTCATAACATCGATGTGTCGATGTTATCGAAGTCAAAACAAGGATGTTTCCAACTAAACATCAATGTTTATTCACTATCGATGAATGTCGAACTTCCCTACTTTGGTCGTCTTATATATTAGAATTGTTGTGTTTACATTGTAGGTTTTTGGATTTTGCCTGAAATGTAACTGAAAAATAGACGGGTTATGTATATTTTTTATGAAAATTAATATATGAAAGTGTTAATTGAATATGTTGTGTATTTTGATACATTTAACTTCGTAATATTTACATCTTTTGCTCAATTTATTCGTCGACTGCGCACCAGAAAAAATGTTTCATAAATCTGATAATTTGTTTAGTTTTCGGCAGAGACTTTGCAAGAATGACGATTTTGATGATGAATTAAATGATTTATTTAACAAGAAATTTAAATTTCGCTTCAATTCGATGTGGAAACTTCCGGAAGTCGGCTCTTGGTTATCCGCGCCGCCGTGGAAAGTTAAGGAGTTAGAAGTGCTGAAAAGCCGCCTGAACTTTCATAAGAGTCAATTGAACGACTTTAACATTGAAGAGTGGAGCAGTCACACGCGTCGCAGGAACCCAGCGGGCGAGGTAGTGTGGAAGATAAGGTGCGTCATCAACCCTGAGTTCCTGACGCAAGCTTGGACAAAGTTCTACGAGTGTGCGTCCACGTATAGTGTGGTTCCGACGGAAGCAGTAGCTGATGGGAAGATAGTATCTTTACATTTATGTGAGGCCCCTGGAGCTTTTATCACTTCACTTAATCATTATTTGAAATCAAAACATCGGAATACTGAGGTATGTTTATACTTATACATATACAATATGTAACAAAAACCCTGTTCGGCGTTTTAACCGTCATATCAGAATCGATAGTCAAACGTAATGAAATATATAGCATACGGAAATTAGACTATAAAAAATAACCAATATTTTATACTTTAATAATTTTATTGTTTGTAATCCATATTTCGATTGATTACCTATGTAAGAGCGGATAACTCCGAGCCAAAGCGAGATAGAGAGTTGCGGCGTCTTCGTGCTGCAAACGCACACACGTCTACATCAGTACGTCATATGAGTCAACTGTTCAGATGATTGCTTTTCAGATGAAAATAGCATTTTTTAAATATGTTCATTTTTCTAAGCTATCTGTGTAAGGATAATATCTCACTTCTGTTTATTATTATTTATATTTAACTAATTTTATCAAGCTGTCTATATGTCTACCTTCACTACGCAAAAAGGGCTAACAGGGTTTTTGTTACATACTGTATATTTTTTAATATTTTCCTAACCGTTTTTGTCCTACTGGACAAAGGCCTTGATTACCTCCTATTCTTCTCTGCAAAGTGCCTTTTTAGGCCAGTCTTTCCAAAGAGTCAAGTTCGACTCTCTTTCTAAACCTGCCGCATCCCCTTTTTCTATTCTGTGGAACCCCACTTTGTTGTGGTTTTTGCCCAATTAAGACCTAACCCAATCCCAATAGAGACTTGCGGCTTTCTCTGCAATGTCTGTGATTTGAGAATGTAACATATTGTATTTATAATGCGGATGTCTGTGTGTTGCACAGATGGGTCATCAGCTCACTTTAGTTGAACCATTTCGCTTGCTTCTCATGATTATAATATGCATATTTTGTTTGTTTGTTTAGTGGAAATGGATTGCCAACACTTTAAACCCGTACTATGAAGGGAACTCCCCATCAAACATGATCAGCGACGATAGGTTCATGTACCACACCCTGGACAACTGGGATTTTGGTGTGGATAACACAGGGAATCTCATAGACTGGGAGAACTCACAGGCCATTATCAGGAAAGCAAAGTCTCTAGGAAAGGTAATAATATAACAACTGTTTTCTATCAAATATGATGTAATTTAATTGTACCTTGTTTTGTTTTAAAATCAATTGCCGTATGTATGAAATATCACCACATGACAATGGCTCAACTGATTTGGCTGGACTTTTCTTGTAAAACCCATTGGGAAAGTCGTAATGGTATTTTAATTTGAACAGATAATGCACAGCCTAAACCACTGGAGATACAAGTCATAAAATTCACCCAGACGACTCCGGACTAGCTATTCGTGCTAGTTAATAAATATAAATTGTGATCATTGTAGAAGTTTGAAGTAGTGCCAGTATACCACACAATATACCATTGGTTTCTGTTTCTTACTTAGTTTCTTATATCTACATACATTTCAAAAATGCAAATGTAATAATAGTATTGAAGGATTTGTTAGACATTATTTCCATGCAACCACATTATTGGACAAGAGTTCACAGCGGCAATCCCAATGATGTGCATGTGGTATAACACTATTAGATTCTGTCGAATCAAATGCCAAAATTGCCTTAATGTTAGTATTTACTTACGTGTTGCAGGTGATGTTAGTAACAGCAGACGGTTCGATTGACTGCCTACAAAAGCCTGATGCCCAGGAAGAGGTCACATCTCCGCTACATTACTGTGAGATTGTCACAGCACTGCAAGCCCTCAGCCCTGGTACACACTACATAAGTTTTAATTTTTTTTTAACATTATACAACTTTTATATATAAAAATCATCAATAATAGCTTCTAGGTCCTGCAGGGTCCTTCTATGTCCTGGATTAGGACATAGGCTTTTCCCGAAATAGGCCGTTCACGCGGGCGGAGCCGCGAGCAAAAGCTAATAATCTTATATTTTTACTTTAATTTCAGGTGGCACCTTCATATTTAAGTTGTTCACAATATTTGAGCATTCAACAGTAAGCCTGCTCTATCTCATCAACCATTTATTCCATGAAGTCCACATCTACAAGCCAGTCACATCAAGGCAGGGAAACTCGGAAGTCTATGCCATATGCTTAAACTACAAAGGGGTTGCTTCCTTGGAAAAATACATTCCAGTATTGAAGTCTGCATATGGTACCGAACTATATGGCAACACGTCACTGTTTCCACTAAACGAAATACCAGAGAGCTTCCTCAAACAAATTCATGAGTGTGCTTGTTACTTCTGCTCAATACAATGCCAAGTGATCAACAACAATTTACAAGCATACTTGATGCAAAATAATATAGCTTTGCACAGGAACATAAAGAAGATCCGAGCTATAGTTGCTACAGAGTTTATTTGGCGATATGATCTCAAGCCATTGGAATTTGGACATGAGATGCTGAAAGGGATCTTGCATGAGGAGAACAAGATCAATACAAACCCAAGGTACCACCGAGGGTCGTACACCGAGAGGCAGCTGTACACAAAAATGTCACTGCGGGAGAAGCTGAACAATTTGAACTCTTTTCTCCATACGGAGGTGCTATCAAATCCTATGATTTTAATTAGTGAACCCATAGAGTGGATTTTGTATTACAATGACACAAAAGAATTAAAGCATGTATTCACATATGGAAATCCCTTGCAGAAGATCAACAGCTCCAAGTTCATATTTGTGCCAATTTTTAAACTTTTTCTGCAGATACTGGCAGAGGAAGAGTTTAAAGAGATTATCTTTTGTAAAGATATAAGTAAAAAGGTGTCTGACACAATTGACATTGGTCTTGAATTGAGCAAAGTTTTAAATTTACCAGATTTTGACTATGTGGAAAGTTATCATTCTTATGAAAAAAAGTGTTTTAAGATACTTTTAGAGGCATTAAGGGACATGTCTGTGGGTCAGAATATGCTGTTGCACAATTTCAACACACTTACACATTTTAATGTAAGCATTTTGCACATTATATCTAGAAAATGTTTCGAAAAGACTGGTTTTGTATCTCAAGGGGGAATCATCCTGAGCAATTTGAAGAATAAGTCTGCAATAAAGTATTTGGATGTTATTGAGGAAGAATGTAAGAAAGTTATTAAGGAGGATGGTGTAAAAGATGTGCTCAACTGCCTGCCAGTGCAGACAACTAACTCTGGAGAGTTCTTCAATAACATTGTATTCTATAACAATACATTCTACAGGAACAAATGTATAGAACATCTGGCTAGGATAGAGAAGTTTATCTAATATGTGCATTTAGCAATACAAGACTATTTTTAATAATCTGATTGTTATTGATGTGATGTATATGTAATTGTTGTTGAATGTATAACTACGTCTAAAGAGTTTTATATTTCGCAATTTACATTAAATGTTAAAACACTTTCATCAATGTACATATAATTTTATATTATAATCGTATTTTTCAATATTGACTTTTAACTCCAAATTATTCTGAATCCTGGATAAAGAACATAAGCCCACTTTTGCCGCGCTGCATGCGCGGAATATTGTATGTCAGTATTTTGTATTCAACTTAGAATGTCAATAGTTAAGTAATAATTGTAAACTTATTAATGCTTAGTAACAAAGATTTTGTATTGTTTTAGAATAATAATTATTAGCGATGTGTAAAACTCTTTTCTTGTGTAAATAAATCTTCCTGAATGTGATATATAAAGTTTACATAAAATACTTAAATGTGTGTAACAATAACAACACTAAATGTAATAATGTGTTTTATTGCAAATCCCTAGTAAGCTCTCTACTTTCTTCTTTTACTTTACTTAAGAGATTTATTTATTAGTTATTCTATGGATATCACATACGATAGGTACTTTGAGCTCTGCTATGCGCATAGACGTAAAAACGTGAATTTACGCGTTGGTTCGGTTTTGGGGGCTATCTAATAATTATTTTTTTATTACTATGGGATTGGGATTATAATAGGTCATCGAAATAAGATGACAAGAAACTTAACTCAAGCAAAACTCCGTGCAAAGGGGTGGGGCTATAAAAGTCTGCTTATTAATCTCTAGTTGACACTTGATACGTCTAATTTTTGCGCCCTGCAGAACGTCGTATCTCGATCTAGAAATTTAATATTTGGACATTAACTTTTATGAGATAAAGTTGATTTTGAACGTTCATTAATTTTGTTGCGTGTATAAGTGTTACGTGTGTAACCAGTGTGGCCGGCGTGGCGCTTACCATAGGCGAGGAATCTGCTATTGGAATACCAATGGAAGGGAAATAATAATACGCTCGCCGTAAGGCCTATTACGTAGGATCCAAAGAGAATTTATCTACGTAGGACCTACACTGCCTGCCGCCTGACCTGCCGGGTGGCCCTGTGACCAAGCGTGGTATTTCGAAGACCCCCCTCAAAACGGGTCACGTAGTATGGGTACGTTCCCTAAAATATAATTGGGGAAATGTGGGTGTAATATAATAACTAATAAATCAAGGGGAAATGTGGGTGTAATATAATAACTAATAAATCAACCATTGTTTTAAGTGCCATTTTGTGATAAAACAATGCGCAACTTTGTTTAATACATCGATGTTTATTACCATCAATTACCATCTATGTTAACACCACGCTATCTGTCATTAAACAACCTAGGAATGTTGTACAATATTAAATATTACAATGAAAATACTAAATAATTTTCGGTGGTATTAGTGAAGAAGTTTAAGTTCATGGCTTGTATGGCTGATATGAAAGTTCCAGGTTATGAGTCAGCGCCCTCTTGAATTATCATAGGATGAGCTGTTTGCGGGTTACGATTTTTTGGATGCACATGGTACAAATTTACCTTTTTCAAAAGTTTTATTCTAGTTTTCGGAATTCTAATGACAAAACTGAGTCTGATCAAGGCAAGGAAGAGTTTTAGTGGGAATTCCGACGGTGCGTACTTTGTTATCATATTTTATTTAGTTCAACAAACTAGTTTAAAGTTGTGTTTGTTGTTTTTATGTGGTGTGGATTTGTGCACTAAACATATAAGTGATGAACAGTGTATGTAAATATTGAAATTATTGAATCGACGTTATATGTTCGATTCTAGATCTTGAAATTGAACACACTGGTGTTTTATAGTACTTGTAAAATAAAGAAATAGCCAAAAATAACTATGACGGGCTCAAAGGACAAGTATTCAGAGCCGTAAAAAAACACAAAGCAAGGTGAATGACCGTTTCTTTTCGCATATTTTGCTTGTAAGTTGTAGTTGTACATATTTTGTGTAAAATATAATGAAATAGTTATTTAAATATGTATGTACATTATATCCCAGAAGACGTGAACAGAGACGACTAATGTAAGACGATTAATTCCGACCATCGTATTGAGTTAGACCTGATAGTGACCATACCGTAGTAACGTACCGTTAGACCGACCGTGATAATGAATTGCTGGAACCAGTCGACGCGTAATGACGACCGTAATGATGACAAGCCTCCTTACTCGCGAGTATTCGTGGTATGCAGCAAGCAACTTCGTGAGGAGGACCTCAGGGCAGTGTTTGAAAAGTTTGGGAACATCGAAGATGTCCATATGCCGCGGGACCGCAACACTGGCGAGTCTCGTGGCATAGCCTACATCAAATACGCTAAAACATCATCAGCCGCGCATGCTATCCAAGAATTGCACATGACAACGCTACCAAACAGCCATAAACCTATCAAAGTAATGGTTGCCACAAACAAAAACGAGAGTCAAACTAACAACCAAGACAAATATAGGCGACTGTTCATAAAAGTACACAAAGAATGCACAGAGAACGAAATACGCAATCATTTTTCCACATTTGGCCGTGTTGAGTCAGTTAGATTACAGAGAGATAAAATCACTGAAGAATGTAAAGGTTTTGCTTATGTTCACTACAAAACATTTTTAGATGCTGCTAAGGCAGTTGAAGAATGTGACAGGAAATACAGGCCAATATTCGCAACACCCAAAGATGAGTTAAAGAGGGGTAGGCATAATTTGGAGGGGTTTGAAAGCTACTCAAGCAATTCCAGTCTACATAGAGAAAGCTATCACAATGATCACAACCACCCAAGAGATGATAAGAGAGACAACCCAATATCACTTATTAAAACAAAAAATCAGGAATATGACACAGTTTCCGTAATATGCAATCCTGCAGTATCACAAAAACATATTGAAAGACTATTCAACATTATCCCAGGAATGGTGCAGTGCAATTACTCACTAGACCAATACAATGGGTACTGCAAAGCTTTAATAACTTATGATACTGAGAAAGCTGCAACATATGCCGTTGAGAGACTAAACAACTTTGAATACCCATCGGGAGAAATAATTTCTGTCAAACCAGATGACAATCCTCTTAGTAAAGCAGCAAGCAATTTAACAAGCATTGTCAATAACATAAAAAATGCTGTTGATGGGAACCCAGATCTCTTACAGCTAGCAGATGCAATAGCACAAGCATCCAGTCTTATAAAAGCAGCTTCATCAGGGAGGGAAATTAAAATGGACGCACAAGATAATTATTGTAGTGTGAACCTTCCTCCTGTACAGCCCATGGCAAGTAGCAACAGTAAAGTAGCCCAAAGATGCTTCTTAGTTTTTAAGCCTCATCCGCCCCCTGCTAATGTTTTACGTGACACTTTCTGCCGTTTCGGAGACCTCATTGATGTTGCTACATTCCCTAATAAAACGTTTGGTTTTGCCAAATACGCATCAATACGAGCAGCACAAGATGCAATGAAAACGCTGCATGAGGCTACCCTATGTGGTATTAAGTTGAAAGTGTTGGAGGCTGATGAGAAGGTGTCAAGTGAAAACAAAATAACTGATGATCAACCAATGGACCATGATTATGACACAGAGAGAAAACGAAAGAAATTTGACAATTGATTCTCATAGACTTTAAGTGAATGTTCTGTTGTATTATGAATTTAGAGTTTCTATTTTTTAGGACTAGATGGACTTAAAAAAACAATGAAATGTGACCTTAATTTTTCAGTGTTCTGTTGTATTATGAATTTAAAGTTTATATTTTTGGGACTAGATGGACTTAAAAAAACAATGAAATGTGACCTTAATTTTTCAGTATATTTTTGACTTCTACATTTTAAATAAACATAATGAAATTTATATGACTACTGACTTATGACTAATAATGACACAATCCGTAACTGTTTCGACTTTATGCAACATATCGGACAGTATACTATAGTTAGATGTGTATAACACTGGCTTACATACAATACTGATAACAATTACTACTGATCTGTGATAAAAGAACTTATATAGTGATATTATAAAGATATTCTTCTGTAATAAATTGAAAGTTATTATTGACAATGAAAACTGATTTTTCCACTTTGTGAAAAAAATTTTTATTTTTAGTTTTTTTTTGTATTTGATTTTTTTTGCCCCGGGAGGGCTGATTTTTTCATCTTAACTAGAGTGCAAATATTACAAATTAACTCATCAGTAGTCTATTTCTTATACCCTAGCAATTAAATTATTATTTTGACTACACAGTCTGAAATATGTTACATAACAAACATCTACGATTTTTAGAACCATGTTTTATAAACCTGCTTTAAAATTTTGCAAGAGTATTCAATCTAATTTGAAAATTAAATAAAATAATAAGTAGAATAACTCAATACAAGAAATATCTTTTAGACACAAGCATTTAAAAATATAGACAATATTGCGCATCACATTAATGAAAAATTTCAAAAAAAAAAAACAATTATTAATAAACTTTATTTTGTCAGACACACTTTAAGCAGCAAGTGTTTTTGTGTTCCATTTTGAGGAGCATTGAGGCCAGTGACTAGTACCATACTGACATTGACACTTAACATCTTATGTCTCAGATTAAAGAGCACTAAGCAGTACTTTGGTATTCAAGTTCTGTGTGGTGCTACTACTATTTATTGTCATTTGGTAGGGATGCTTTTGGCTCAACTAATGACATACTCGTATTGTCAATCAGATAAATAGCTAACCAAAATCATGGCAAAATATTGTGAAAAAGAAACTTGTGAAACTATCTTTTCTAAACTTGAACAAATTGAAATTAATTTCTAATACAACTCAAAACACTAATCAATTTATAATTGAAACCTTATATTGTTATAAATAACAGTGACATTTAATTTTACACAAAAAACTCAGGCACCAATCACAATCAATGTTGGTTTTCTCACATTACAAATACTCATAAAATCCCATCCTCACACATGTGACCACAACCTCCTGCCTCCTATCTCAACTCATAAAATTACAAGCATATTATAATGCTTGAATGGATAAATACACTTCAAGCACACATTGGTGAAGAACGGACCTTCCTCCAGTAATAAGACCGTATTATAATGCCTTAAAACTTCAGCCCCTTGAAGAACTTTACAACAATTCAATTTTTATTGTGAAGTAAGTATGTGACTTCATTGATGCCAGAGAGCAGTTTATTGATGACATTTTCGTAACACAGTGCATTAGTCTCCAGAGCTGTAGAAGTCCAGTTTTTATTGCATTCACTGAGAGTTGTCTTTGCTTGCACCATCTGTGAATGAAAGGATTTTTTTTAAGTACTACTACAAAGTGGAGCAATGCTACTCCCAATCTATTTTATTTTTTCTATCATCTGCTATTTTCTCCTTGATTGGACCGACTAGTTTTTTTTTGAGATGGACTCTTGCTGATAGCCTGACGAGTCGGCTTTAGTCAGCGACACCGGACTTTCGGGTGAATGCTTTAGGCACTCCAACCCTATCGCAAAGCTCTTATAATAAATAAAAAAACAAAATGTGACTGTTCTTGAGCTGATGGAAAGAACTGTCCAAGTATAATGTTGATCAGCAAAATAAACTTTTAAAGAAATTCTATAAAGCAAAATAGGAAAATACTTAACACTTGAAGCAAAATTAACAGTGTAATAGTGAACAGCAATGGCTTTCTGATCAGAGATTTATAATTAGAAGCATTCTAGTGAATTCTTAATCTGCAATTATTCCTTTATTGGCATAGGAACATAACAGAGTAATTATTGACTCAAAAACCTGAGTAATTGACTGGAAATTGTATTCTTAACTTGTAAACTTATTTTATGCTTGGTATAATTCCACAGTTTACCCAATATAAAAATATTTCACCTGTGTAAACATGTTGACATCTTGACATAGCTGTGCCAGTTTGCCCTCAAGCTCCGGGCTCCTATTGTTCCCCTCGTCTCCCTTGCTTAGTTTGATGTTCGCAAGTCGCTTACCCAGCTGATCTAAGCTGGTTGCATACTGTTGCAAGTCAATATTCTCCATATTTTTCTCGAGTTGAGGCTGTGGTGCAGTTAGAGTCATATTTTTCTTGAGATCCTCAGCATACACCTTCATTGTGGCTATGACATCGTCCAGATCTACTTCAATGGTGTTCTCAATCATGTCCGGCAGCAACAGCTTCGGTGGACCAGATTCTAAGAACTTTGATATGTCGTCGTGGCGCAGTCCATTGTTAGCGACTTCGGGCCGGTTTTGAGCGCTCGGTATCGCGTCGAACATGGATTTTATATCCCGCATTACCCGTTGCGAATCCGCCAGCTCCTTATCCAAATCTTGAGTGATTTGAGTCAGTGCATCTAGTTTAACAACCGTTTGAAGAAATTCCGCAAATTCATTGGCGACTACCTTGTTAGCTGTCATTTTTTTGGAGTATTTATTAACAATACCCTAAACTTTCATAAATAGAATAAAATTGAAAATCTCTTCACTTGATAGTAAAAAGCCGAGACAAACCGTAGAGACAAACACATAAATTTAGTTTTTTTGAATCGCCCAAAGGACAGGCTATAGTCTTTCGACCATACTGCCTAGTCTTACGTGTAATTCTTTCCATTAATATAGTAATTTTTTACATAGTCTTTCGTAAATATTTTCATATCCAGTTTCTGGTTTAATATGTCATTTTACAATAGTCGTCAAATCCAAGTCAGTACTGTTCAAAGCTAAGGTTTGGTATCTCGCGATCTCGCTTTCACTTTAGGAAGTAGAATAATGGCTCCATCTATATTAATCTCAGATTCAAAGCTGTTCAAAGTTTGAATTTTCTAGTCATATTTAAGGCCGTTCCCAAAATTCTGTCTATCGATAGATTTGCCTACTACATATCATAAATATATTGACAGATCTTCCATACAAACCTCCGGCAAGACGATGAAATCTACCACATGGCACCTGTCCGTGTTTCATCGTTCTTGAAAAAGAAAGGAATATCAAAAAATATCCAAGACGGGATCAAAGGACAAGTATCCAGAGCCGTAATATAATAAAAATATATATAAACAGCGGTTTACAAAATACAAATCCTAGAATAACCTAAAATAAATAAAAACATTATTAAACATGGTTCGAAAATTAAAGTTTCATGAGCAGAAATTGCTCAAAAAGGTGGACTTCATATCGTGGAAGGTGGACAACAATCTAAATGAAGTTAAAGTTATGAAAAACTATCACATTCAGAAGCGTGAACACTATACAAAGTAAGTTCAATTATTAATACCTAAAAAAGTGAATTGAATGCATTTTACTTATGATTCTGGTTTTTAAAGGTACAACAAACTATCAAGAGACATCAGAGAAGTAGCAAACAAAATAAAAGACTTGGATTCTAGCAGTGAATTTAGGACAGAATCAAGTGCGCAATTACTGGAGAAATTGTATCAAATGGGGTTGATACCGACGCGGTGGGACCTCGCCTTAGCGGCTAACGTATCAGCGAGCTCATTCTGCAGGAGAAGATTACCAGTTGTTATGGTCAGAAGTAAGTTTTGTTGTATGCAATCGTCTTTAAGTAAAACAATGATGTAATAAGCTGTAGGGAACAATGCTTGTTAATTAAAAGTTGAACTATTGATGTTAGTATTTCTGAGGCCACCTTGAATAAAATTAGTCAAGTTTTTCTCTATATTTAAAATAGTCTTACCTAAATATTTTCAGAAGTTTAGGTATAGTGTACACTTGTACAGGAACAGTTGTATTAAATTAAATGTTAATAATCTACAGCTCCGTGGCGCAGCGGGCGAGTAGTCAGCTGCGAAGCGAGAGGCCGTGGGTTCGATTCCCACACCGAGACAAATGTTTGTGTGAACCACAAATATTTGTCTCGGGTCTGGGTGTTGTGGGACCATAAGTCCCTCGTAGTTCCTGATACCCACGACACAGGTTTACCTAGTGTGGGGTCAGGACTATGTGTGTGACTGTTGGGTGTATTCTTATTATTATTAATTAGAAAAATTTCATTTCCTTGATCCCATGTAATACAAATGTCGACTTACACATATCTACAGCATCTTAAAGGTATCTGAACAAAATGCATTCAATCAGATAATTCTAGACTAGTTAATAATTTTAATTGAGAATAATTGTGATTGTCATTTAACTGAGTGGCAATAGGGTTTTTGATAATGTGTAATTTTATTCATTATTATATACCTTCTGGTGATACACCCACCAATATGAAAAAGAAAATATTTTTAATTTAAAACAAAACTTGGGTAAAAAATGAGGCTACATTTTATGTTTTAATATTGTTATAAGCAAAGGTGTGCTCGTAGTGGGAACATGGCTTAAAAGGCTTCTTACTTATTCATTTTTGACTTGGTTTATATTATTTTATATAATTACTAGCTGTTGCCCGCGGCTCCGCCCGCGTGAATGCGTATTTCCAGGATTAAAGTAGCCTAGTGGGCGCCTTCGGTGAGAAATGCGCTTGACAAAAATACTAATGTGGCTATTAAAAAATAGGGGTTGATCGTAGAGGGTTGAAAATTTAGGGATGTATGTATTTTTTAATGCTGTATCATAATAAAATAAAAACAATAAATTATGTCTAAAAAAGAAAAAAAATAATTTATGGGTGGACCCCCCTTAACATTTAGGGGGTGACATGAGAATTTTATATATATAGAGATTATACTAACAAATTTTGGGGTATGCAACTTAATTATTAAAATAATAAAAGAAATCAAGTCACATACCCTGATACCAAGAGAGTAATGTATTGATAATGAATATTTTAGGTAAAATGTCCCAGAACATCAAAGAAGCAACCAAGTTCATAGAGCAGGGCCATGTGAGAGTTGGTCCAGAGGTGGTCAAAGACCCAGCATTCCTCGTCACTAGGTCTTTAGAGGACTTCATCACATGGGTAGATGGATCAGCTATAAGGAAACATGTTCTTGAGTATAATGAAATGGTGAGGATTTTGACTATTGTTATTGATGTGGGATGAATAAAATATGTGTGTGTGAAACAGAATTGTTAGTAGGTGAGCCAATAAGAGCATATGAAAAATTGTTTGGGAGTCAGAAGATGGTAAAAAATAGGTTGGTTTGAACTAAGTTGTAAACAAGAGAAAAATTTTGCAATTTTTGACAAGAAAATAAACAGACAGAGATCACAGAGACAGAGATGTCTATAGACAGAGATCACAATCTATTGTTTTATAAATTCTGCTAGAATAGAACATCTTTTTCAATAAATCTAACACTTATTTGGCCCTTTTTGCTGTACTTAGCATCGAAATAAAATGAAACGTAATTCAAGCAAAAAGATTACCCTACCCAAACTCTGTACAAGGGGGCAGGGCTATAAAAGACTGTGCAGCTTGTTCATTCATCAATTAATAAAAATTGATTCATTATATCTAGTTGACACTTCATACGTCATCATTTGTGCGCGGTGCATAATGTTGTATCTCGATTTAGAAATTTAATATTCAGAGATATTTTTGTTGAGTGTATGAGTGTTATGTGTGATTACCTTTGCATGTGTTAGTGGGGCCGCATTTTGGCCGATGGTACTTAGATATGTCAATTATTTCTGTACTCAGAAACTGAGCCAGACATATGTAAGGAAAGTAAACCATTAAGTGGTAGAGTATGGAAATAATCAAATTCTAAGGAATGGCTATAATAGGTGGCAATTGATGTTAACTCATTTTCTATACAATAATGTTTTTTTTTGTTACAGAGAGATGACTTTGAAATGCTATAGTTTAATAAGGTGAACTTGAATATGGTTTAAGTTTTTGCTTTCTTTCATTGAACTGTTTGATTGTGATTGTTGCAAGAATATGTTGTTATTGATATAACAAATAAAATAATGTGATTTGCATACTGCAGTATATTTTTATATAATCCAACTTAACAGACCTATGGGTCTAGACAACAGAGCTAGTTTAAAACATGTTTTTTTTAATACAATGAATTATTAATTGTATTTGTGACACACCAGTAGGCTGCACTTGGTCCATGGCGCGGCTTGCGCTCTTATGCTTTGTTTAATAGGACATTTACAACCATAATAAATTGAGTTGAGTAAATTATGAAATACTAGTGTTTAAATGTCTATCTGGAACAACCTCTCTTTTCTCCTTTACAATGTAGATTTCCAAAATCCTTTTTTAGCAGGCCCCTAACTTACACAATACATCTTATCAAATTCCATGATGTAGCTTTGGTAGTTTTTGAGATTTCGTTATTAATCAGTTACTAACTGAGCGATTGGTATTTGGTTTTTATTTAGATAGATAGTGCTCATATGTCCAGGATTTGTTACGATTTTGCCACGCGAAGTAAGTATACTTGCGTTATCTAGATCTCTTTGTGTAGTAATAGTAGACTTATAAAATGATAGCGGGATCTGTCAACACGTCACTAGACTACACACACAGTACCAAGCCCTGCTTTAAAGATAGTTGACTCCCTATCAATCCTGTATGGAGGTATCATTCTCACAGAGTTCATATCTATATCATATATTAAGCAAGTCATCTCGACATCTGTGTTCTAAAACAGTAGCTATCCTCACAACAGCCTCGGCTTGTTTGTGTGCTGCCTCTGACAGTCTGTTTAGAGCCTCTGCTTGAAGGACAGCCGCCTCTGCGGTTTTGGCAGCTACAGCAGCTCTTTGTTCCTCCGCTTTAGCGCGGAGTAATTCGGCGTCAGCTCGTTTCTTTTCCACTTCTATCAGCCATTTTGGATATAAATCTGAAATGGAATATTTTTATTTATTTATTTATTAGGCACACAAAACGGATTACATTCTTAACATTAATCTTAAATAACAGTGTTACAGGATTCGAGCTAGAATACATTCCAAAACATGTGTACACAGCATGTTCAAAATAGTAGTGAGCAGTTTATAATTATGATAGGAGACTAAACTATACTGATTAGGTAAAATTATAATACATTTATTTTATTTGTAAATAATAGATTTCATTCTTTGTGTCATGCAAATTGCCTCGGTCGTGCAGCTGTGATGTGTACGCGTTACGACTGAGGCTGACGCTGAGGTCTCGGGTTCAATTCCTGGGTTGGGTAAAAGTGATATTGGATTTTCTATAACGAAATACTCAGTATCAGCCTGGAGTCTGGAACTGTGCCCGGTATGGCGATAGGCTCGCCCCTTTCACAACATGGGATGGAAATACACTCTGCGAAATGTGGGTGTTATACCTCTGCCTACACCTTCGGGAATTACAGGCGCGAGTGCAAATAATATACAGTTTTAACTGTTAATAGAAGTCAAGATTAGTTGATTAGTTAATAAGTTATGCGCTTCGGTAATCTTTGTTTTTACGATTTAGGACCATACAGCCATACGAGCCACGTCAGTCACATAAGAGAAAAATAAATAAGTACCCACATTATCGAACGTAGCGATTCCTAGTCACTAGGTTTCTGCGAATTAGTTACATATTTTGTCATTGACTTGCGGCGAATGTCGGATCGGATTCACAAAATATCTGACCACATTGAAGATAGACTCTTACTGATTAAATGTGTGATATATTTAGACAGCCTCCGTGGCGCAGCGGGCGAGTAGCCGGTTGCGAAGCGCGAGGTCGTGGGTTCGATTCCCGCACCTAGACAAATGTTTTGTCTGATTCACAAATATTGGTCTCGGGTCTGGGTGTTGTGGGAGCGCAAGTCCCTCGTAGTTCTTGATACCCACGACACAGGTTTACCTAGTGTGGGGCCAGGACTATGTGTGTGACTGTTAGGTGTATTTATTATTATTTATAAAGGACTGCCTCGGTGGCGCAGTTGTAATGCGTACGCGTTACGATTGAGGCTAGCGCTGAGGTCTCGGGTTCGATCCCCGGGTCGGGTAAAGTGGTATTGTGTTTTTCTATAACGAAATGCTCAGTATCAGCCCGGAGTCTGGAATTTGTGCCTGGTATGGCGATAGGCTCGCCCCCTATCACATCGTGGGACGGAGATACGCTCGGCGAAATGTGGGTGTACTGGTTACACCTCTGCCTACCCCTTCGGGGATTACGGGCGTGAGTGCGTATGATATATATGTAAGATCTTTCATTATTTCTGTCTGGCGTTATCTCAGCTTAATAATACTTATTACTTTTTTTTTTTTATAGTATAGGCTGGCAAACGAGCAAGTGGGTCACCTGATGGTAAGCGATCTCCACCGCCCATGTACGCCCACAATACAAAAGAATTATGGGCGCGTTGCCGCCCTTGAAAGGAAAGGGATAATAAGGGATTGGGAAGGGGAGGGGTATTTGGGCCTCCGGATATCTCACTCACCGTACGAAACGCAGCAGCAAGCTGCTACTTTACGCCGGTTTTCTGTGAGACAGTGGTAACGACCCGGACGAGCCGGCCCATTCATGCTGCGTATATTATAAAGGTAATAAATCATAATCAATGTAGGGGTCCATAAAATAAAAGGCACTTGTTGAGTGTTCCGTAGCTTTAAAAGTTTGGGTACCGCTGATCTAACGTAACAGTTCTGTATTAGATCATTATCATCACGCTTTTGTATTTTCTAAATAGATTTCCGAAGCACATAACTTTTAATAGTCACCGACATAGCTTTGACTCCACAGTAAGATACGATTATCTTGTGTCGTTGCCTACGGGTATCAAGAATTAGGAGATTTTCGGTATCACAACACCCAGACCAGTACCAAATATTTGTGGATCAGACATTTGTCTCGGTAAGGGGATCGAAACCGCCGCCTCACGCTTCACAATCGGCTACTCGACCATTGCGCTACGGTGGCTGTCAAATCGCGAAAGGGCATAAAAATGAAATTCTTCGAATATCGTAAAATGAACAAGTTAATTTACTTTGTATAAGCTGGTCATTAGGTATTTGGTCATTTTCTTCCACATATTCCTCATCAGAAGTTCCACTTTGTTCACTCTCTTTATCACCACCTAAAATACAAAACAGATTTTCTTACTGAAAATATGCACATACATTAAGTAACAAAAACCCTTTTGGCCCTTTTTGTGTCGTAAAGATATACATATCGACAGCTTAGTAAAAATTGTTAAATTTAAAAAACAATAAACAGAAGCGAGATATTATCCTTACATAGCTAACTCAATAATAATATAAAAAAAAATTACATCTGAATTTCTGTGTGTATTGACGGAGCCGGGAGCGCGCGCGTTTCGATGTACGTAGACGCTACAACATGCTATCTCGCTCTGGCTCCAAGTCATCGCTCTTGCAGAGGTAATCAATCGAATTACGGTTGACAAATAATAAATTAATTAAAGTTTAAATAATAAATATGATTTTATTTTATAGTCCCATTTTCGTATGCGAGTTTTTTCATTATGTTTGAATATCGATTTTGATATCACAGTTAAAACGCCCAATAGGGTTTACTGTACAAAATCAGATATTCTATATAAATAAAAATGAATACCTAAAGCTGCTAAGTGCAAAACTCGAGAACAGATGGACCAATTTTGAGGTATTTTTTGATGTGTGTTAAGTGGGTCCCTGGATGGTTTATATTCACAATTGGACTGGTAGGTGGCGGTGCAATCTGCAAATTCTATCAATTAATGTTGCGGATGAAACCGCGCGCGACAGTTAGTTTTATATGTATTTTTGTGATACAAGTGCGCCTAGTGCTGTGAACGCTTGAATTGAAATTGAATTACTCTGCCGCCATGCAGTAGTGTGTAATCATAGTGGTGATCCAGTTTGAAGGTCATTGAATCCAGTTTACTTACTGGGCATTATGAGACAAAATCCTGTGTTTCAGGGTGACAAGCACAGTCCAATACCATTAAGAGCTTTGTAATTCAAATTTCTGTGTGCTATTGTTTCCGTTTATGGGCAGGCATGGCTCTTACCATCAGGTGAGCGAACTGCTCGTTTCGCCACTCAAGCTAATAATAATAATAAAAAAATTGTTTATTTTACCAGATAATAAACTACCCAGAGTGTCATTGTGTTCTGCCAAATTATAACTGCTTAAGTTCTCCTGATATGTTTCTTGTTTCACTTCAGTTTGTAAGCACTCCTGCACAAAAAACATTGTCATCATAATACAATCTATTTATTTTTATTAACACGGGGCTTTGCCCATGTTTTTCCACAAAACGTAAAATAAAACAAACTTAAAGTCCGACGAATATGAGACATATCTTACTTTCTCCCCCACATTATTCTGCATCGATTGGTATCGGTCTCGACCCCATACCCCAGCGGTTTCGGAGGAGATAGCGTGACAAGATTTGGCAGCGGCGGCGGCGGCGCCAGTTACTTTTTTTAGAATAGAGAGATATAAACTAAACATATGTATTTAAACACAATGTAATGTATATATATCCCATAAAAAAAATGTCTATATTTATTGAAATAAAACTAGTTTATACGGATTTTATCGCGGTTTAATTTTTATTTTTATTCCCGACGTTTCGAAAGCTTTTCAGCCTTCGTGGTCACGGGAGAGACTATTTCAATGTGTAATATTCGCGTAAAACTAAGAAATCACTATGTCTAATATTTAATCAGATTTTCTTCAAAGAACCACAATCTTGATCAAACCAGCTAAAAAAATACAGCATTCCAATCAGTCCATTCTTTTTGGCACTATGATGTCACAGACAGTCAAACTTATAAAATCTTTTGTTTGCTTACATTATCTGCAAGTACCTACCTTGTTATTAAGTACATATGTTGTAAAAGGTTATAGACATTGCACTTTCTTATTGTTTAGCTTTGTAATGGAATATTGTTGTCTGTATCCAGTTTTGTAGACCGAAAGAAGAAAAAGATAAAAAGTACTAAGTATTGAAAAACTAAACCAAAATACTCAACTATTCTATTTCTTTTCTTGTTGAAATATGGTCCCAGTATAACCAAAGCTCTTTTCTCCAGTTTAGTAAGGGGCCTGATGGTTTTCTTCAATATTGAACCAGATTTCTGTCGATCTAATATTCTTACTTTGTTTTTTAATTTATTTTTGAAGTCACTCCAGTACTGAAAGGTATGCTATAATTGTAAGAAACTAAAATACAACAAATAAATGATTATAAATTAAATAATAAAGTGCAAAAGTATGAAACAGTTAATGTATGCTTGCATGAGGCTAGCTTAATAACATTATTTATACTTAAATGTAGATAAAACTATGGTAGTGTTATATTGAGATAGTAAGCCTTGTCCGACAGTGACCTTGTGAGAACTAAAACACTTGATGCCGTTTGCGACTAATTTCAGGCCGGTTATTATGTACTTGCGGTAGTAATTACCAAAGTTCACATTTACTCTGGTCAGGTCAATTTTAAACTGGTTATTTTCATATACCCTCAATAATTAAAACATACCACTCTGGTCAAGTAATTATGCATGTACTTTGTATTATATTATCCTTTGTATATGGCTAAAGAAAAACAGTGTTGTGTTGTAGTAATGGCAATGGGCCATGTAACCCTCGAAGGGGTAGCCAGAGTGTAACCAGTACATCCACATAATATAGCTATTCTTGTCTAATAATTATTTAGTGCTCAACCTTACTCCATCCATCAGAGTTCTTCCTAGTGCCTCCTTGGCAGCTATTTAGGGTCTTAGTGAGCTCCCCCCACAGCTTCTTTGATGTGTGCCGCTCATCCAAGGATCGCATGCAGCCTGTGGCAAGCTCAATATGTTGCCCCATATAGTCTATGATGGTCTTCACCTGCTCGTATGATACGTGCCGGGACATGTTTTTCTCATTCGCCATTTTACTGAAAAAAATTGTTGGTTATCTCTTGGTGACTCTTGATGACCAAGAGTTATTTTATACAATACCATTAGAGCTTTTATTTAGCTTTCAATAGTTGATTTATCCAGTTTCTATAGAATTTGGTAATGATACAAGAATCAAAATATTTAGGTACCTTTGTTTATTTCTATTCTATTCTATTTTTAAATTATGACCCCATCGATTTTCGATCATTTCGTTAATGTCGAGTATTCTAATAACAACAACTCAAATTAATAGATATTTTTATAACAAAAGCCCTTTGTTTAAGCTCCAAATATTTTTTTTTCTCGCTGTGTGCTGTCAAAGTCAAACTCAAAACAAAACCAATGTCAAAATATGACCAATCAATCACCAATTCTCTTTGGTGATTGGAACTAGTGAATAATGTTGATTAAGACACGAGTTTGTAAGAGTAACTTCTTTTTTTAACTGAGCCGTACAAGGCCCAACTTCAAATCAGGCGAGGTGTCTTGATGCTCACTTCATTCTGTCTTTCACGCACGCAGCCTACGTCATGGGAATAGTAACAAAGTTACCCGGCATAAAATTTGAGGTAGTACATGCAAAAAAATTGAGCTCCTCACATTATTTTGTCATGTCCGGGACAAGTGTGATTCCTCTTGTATGTGCTACTCAACACTAGTTGGGAGTATTCATTTGGTAGAAAATGGAAATCTGGAACTGGCAATAAAAACCCGTGTCTTGCGCGGCGAGTGTGCGCAGAAAAATAAAAAAAATAATAGGAAAAGAAATGGCAGTTACTAGGGAGAAAGAAAATTGTACAAGAAAAATCAATGGAAATATACCCGCGTTATCTCTCAACAGTGACAACATGTCGACGTCGACGGACAGCGACGACGTAGCGGACCCGACGTATGAGATCAGGAATATACAGAGCATAATAAACGTGACTCGCGAAAACATTGATGCGTTGAATGCCAAATTCGCTGGTTTCCAACACCCGCCGTCATTATATCTGTCCGAGTACCAGGAGTTGACGTCTAAGTTACACAATCTGGAGCAGCGGGAGCGGACGCTGCGAGAGTTGTTACAGTCGGAGTCGCCGGACAGGAGCGAGGAGTGTTCGTTGCAAGATGATAGCAAGAAGTTTGATACGCTCACGCGGCAGCCGAAGGTGTTCCTACGGGCGCACCTGCCGAACCAGCAGCGCACGAGCGTGCAGGTGAAGGAGGGCGTGACATTACGGGACGCGCTCTCCAAGGCGCTGAAGCTGCGGAACCTGACGTGTGAGGTGTGCGAAGTGGTGCGGACAGGCAATAACATAGTGATTCCGTGGGATGTGGACATCACCATGATCGACGCAGAGGAGGTCAGTGCGTTTGTATATTATTAAACACTACAATGTAGGTGAGTGGTACTAAATTTTACTAAAAACATCGCATATGGCGTTAATGATAATATTTAATCATTAAAACAAATCATATGTTTATTTGTTTATAACATTGACTCTAATACCATCTACAACACATTTGTACTAACATGTCAATATTGTGTTTACTTCATGTGAATATCGCATTTCGTATTTATTTCAAATGTAGTACATAATTGAAAGTTTCCGGTTCATATGATGTTAATCAATTTTAAATCTAATGAAAGTGTAACATGTAAGTGTACTAATTAAATAGTTTTAAAACTTTCTCTCAAGAAACAGTATTGTGGTCTGTCATGCAACACTGACTGTTATTTATTAGAAAGTTTACAATTATTGCAAATTTCAACCACATAAAGTTGCGAGAATTAGAAATGTGTATTTTGTTTTAGTGTTTAAATATTTCAACAATTAAATTATTCATATTAAGTCCCACATTGCCCAGGAATTTCACTAATCCTTAAAACCGTAACAACAGTGCTTACACACTGTAAACACTGTCACATGAATAGAGAAAGCTTGCATACGAGGGACCTACCAACTAGTATATGTTATGTCAATCTACACTAATATTATAAGGATGAAAGATTTGTATTTTTGTATGTAACAAATAAACAACTGGAACGATCAAAAATTCTTTAGCCGTTAGAAAGCTACATTATCACTGAGTAACATAGGCTACTTACCTCTCAATAAATTCATGCACCTTATGAGGAGGGTGGACTCACCTTATTGTGCATCATGAGGTGTCCCAGAAGATGTTTACCACCTCCTGGTTGAGTGTGTACGGAGTGAGTCTATGCGCAAAGTCATGAAAGATAAGTATGAGGTTAATCGGATAGATATGGGTGCATTCCAGGGCTGCACCTATGTGTGAAGCAGCCATGACTTTGTATGTAATGATAAAGTGTATTATAAATAACTAGGCAGATAAGGATCATGTTTGCCTGTATGGGGCTGGCAAAATCACAAAGTGACTAAGGCCCCAAAAAAAAAAAAAAATACTTAGTATAATATAATAATAATAAATACACCCAACAGTCACACACATAGTTCTGACCCCACACTAGGTTAAACCTGTATTGTGGGTATCAGGAACTAAGAGGAACATTTGTCTCGGTGTGGGAATCGAACCTACGGCCTCACGCTTCGCAGCCGGCTACTCGCCCGCTGCCCGTCGTTAGGGCAGACTATTTATATTTTTGGCTATAATTTTGTGGTTTACACTTTATAAAAATATTACTCATACAAAAATGAAATATAGTAAAATAATTATGTTAAATAACAACTTTTTAAATAATAAGTACTATACATTATTTTAGAATGTAAGTAAATGTTTTGAAAGTCATTTAATTATTTAGATAAATTAAATGGTTTGATTTATCGATGGTTATTAATTTGATTTCCACCATGGGACTTAAAATATGTTAACATACATACATACTTACTTACTTAGACTCACGTCTGTTTCCTATAGGGGTAGGCAGAGACAATGGATTACATAATAACATAACAATATGCTAACATAATTGTTAATATCAAATACTGATAGACTGATGGCTGATTATAAAGAATTTGGTCTTAGTCCATTTAAGTGTATGTATTGTATTTTAATACTGTAGTTTTCTATGTCGATTTTTATACATTATTTTTTAAGCAACAAAATATTTAATATGAAATGTTTTGGGTAATGTAACTTATTGATTTGTTAATTGCTTTAAATGATTTTTTTAATTTGAATTGTATTTTTTAACATTTTTAGCATTATATTCTTATTATCAAACTAGGTGGTTAAAATATAAACTATGAGAAAAACATTTGGATATTAGAATTTTATCACAGGAATTGGCAATTTGATGTTAATTTACTAAATGCTAACACTGCTATTTTTGTACTCCTAGATCGGGTAGCTGGATATGATACAACAAATTTATCTTTTTAACCACACCTATTTCTTGTACATTGTTAAACTGAAAAAAAAATGTATTATAGTAGTATAGACTTTATTTGTTACTTTCATAGATGGACAATATGTCACAATATGTCCATATTCAGGAACAAAATCTTTCTCACAGGTGACAGTACGCACGCTGGACAGAATGCCGATAATGTCGCACATCTCACACCAGTTCACACGCAAGACGTTCTTCACGCTGGCGTTCTGCGAGTGCTGCCGACGGCTGCTATTCAACGGCTTCTACTGTTCACAGTGCAACTTCAAGTTTCACCAGCGATGTGCTGATAAAGTACCTAGTACTTGCCATCAGGTACTGTTGTGTACAATTACCGGTACGAGTTGACGTCACGAATTATACGTGACAGTCCAATAGACGACGAGCATGGACAGACGAACCAATCGCGTGAAGCGTCGGCGACACGCGCTTCTTCATTCCGCCAGTCAGAGACCTATAAATGAATTACTCCGTAGTGGTGTTTGTTTGACTCGACTTACTAACATTATTATTAATCATACTCTGCGCGCCACTGCTCGCCACTGCAACTTCTGTAAGCTAGGATCGAAAATGGCACATATATTACAATACCGAGTGATGAAGGTCGGCCAGTCTCTGGGAATGCAAAGTTTTTATCCAATAACAAAATTAAGCTAATAAAAAGATAGAGGAGTTGGTAAAATATTTTTTTTCATCATATAAAATTGTTGTGAACAGGTACGAATGACGGACACGTACTACGCGGCGCTGCTGGCTCAGAACCCTGAGACGCAGGCGGGTATCCTACACTTCCCGCCGCACTTCGGATATCACCACATGATGGACCGCGCCGATCAGGCAAAGTAAGAATTAACATACTTCATTATAGTAAATGTAATCAATCATAGTTCTAAATTTGATTGATGAGATGATTTGTTATTTTTTTAACACTCGATCCATTAGAATCAGTAATCTTCATAAAAAAGGGCAATCAGAACATCTTCTTTATGTATAAATCCTGTTACAGGAACCTATATTTTTTAGTCTGTGTTATATTGTTTGAATCAGTAATCTTCATAAAAAAGGGCAATCAGAACATCTTCTTTATGTATAAATCCTGTTACAGGAACCTATATTTTTTAGTCTGTGTTATATTGTTTGAATTGTTATAAATAAATCGGTTGTCAACTGGATTTGGTATTGTCCATACACTAACAGTCTTAATGATGAGACGAGCGAGTCGCTCGCCTGATGGTAAGCGTTAAGCCTAATCACAAATAGTAGCAACAAGTAATATTGATAACCATTGTAGTCACAATTGTTTTGGAAGTGCCTCAACTGACTCGTCTCATTGCTTTGACGTCGTGAACCAAGATTAGCCAATTTAGGAAAAAACATCTATTGAAATGACTAATTGATGATGGTTATAAATATTGTTTTTATCATAGACAACAGCACCCACGCTCGCTGAACCAGCAGGATCGGTCCAACTCTGCGCCCAACGTGTGTATCAACATGGTGCAGCGACCACTGACGTTGGCCGATCACCAACGCAAGTACAATCAGGTAACCATTACACTCAGTTACCGGTAGAGCATCTGATTAGTAGTAAAGTCCACCATTCACCCGCTGTGAATTATTAACTAGTTATAATCACGCAGCTGTCTTCTATCTGCCCGGATCGAGTACTCCAATACTTTGGACATGTCGCACGTAGAACAGCTGATAACATGGAAATGCTAATAATAACAGGGAAAATAGAAGGCAAAAGACCAAGAGGAAGGAGCCCGAAATGTCGGTCTGACCAGGTGACGAAACAGCTGGAAAAACCAGTCAACGTCGCAATCCATCAAGCCGAAGACCGTAGCAAATGGAGAAAAACCATTGCTAGAATCCTTGCACGGAGTCACGATCCTCAACAATGAGGGAACGATATAGGAGGAGGATAATCACGCAACGTTTCTAATGGTCCGGCATAATATTTGGACTTCACTTTACTTAGTATCAGCTGCTGTGTAGTCACTTTGTAATGCCAGCCCGTCTAGTATACATGCCACTAGAAAATGCTGTCGTCTTTTTTTCGTGCAATACCGGTTATCTCGGGCTCTATCTGTTCAGAATAACTAAAAACGGAAACCCTGGTATAGTCGTTTTTATATCACCCCGAATGACGAGACGAGCAGATTGCTTTCCTGATGGTAAGCGTCACGCCTGCCCATAAACAAGTAACACCAATTAGGATATTAAATAACTTCAAATATTAATTTGAAGTTATTTATTAAAATACTGCATGGTACTCGACTGCGCTCGCCACCCCGGGACATAAGAAGTTAAGTTTCATAATGCTCAATTATTTCACTGGCTTCAATTTCTTGAACCGGAATCAAAGCGGTGGTACCAACCCAGACGGCCCTTCGCAAACGAGAAACTTACCACATACATACATACGCACGCACGCCTAAGAGGGAGGCAAAGACTATTCGGTGATTTAAGCTACAATACTGACACACCTCTTTCGCCTCTTCCACATTCGTACATCTTCTCGTTTTTCGTCGGTTTAGGGTACTCGTGACGTGCCCTTTTCGTAGAATATCATTTATTTGATCGGCATATGTTCTACTCAGGCGCCCTCTTCCGACCCTTCCATTCACACCTACCACCTTGTCTTTATATACACCTGACAGTGAGTGTTTATGTACTGATAGATTTAGACATCCAAAAATTTTACACTAATTTTAATCATTCTTTTATTACGATCGATAAGATCTATCACTATTCACATCTCTATAAATTAAGTGAAGTGCGTTGTCCAAAGTTGCAAATCGAATATCGATATGTTACTCATTCGCTAAAATAATGCTTTATTTAGCAATGTATGCGGATTTGGTACTACGGGAGGTGAAATACTTGGATCATTGTATTTTTTTTTTGTATTTTTGGTGGGGACGTCTGCGAGTAGCACAGACGGGCTAGCACGAATAACTTGCGAGAACGTATTCGTATCGTAATGTCAAAAAAAATTGTTTAAACCTTCATACAAATGCTAGCGTTCTCGATTCGAATACTTATTCGTAAGTTGTTCGTGCTCGCCCTCCAGCTCACTGAAGTTGAACCATTTCACCCTTAATACTTGGATCATAAACAATAGGTAGCTTAAATTTGACCACACCTTTCTGTAACACGTTGTTTATTACTATTAACTGATACTGCTTTCTCTAATTTATACTGTATGGTAACAGACCAACAACTCGCCGCAGTCTACCAACTACCTGACGTCAGTGAGACATAGTAAGGATGATAAGGACAAAGGCGTCGACCATCAGCATAGTCAGAGCACGCAGGTAACTGTTTTTTTATATACTGCATTACTTAGATTATAGTTTGACAATACCAACATTATTGGCTTTTGGCAACATTTAGCGGTAATCGTAGGAGAACGTCGGTCGTAGATGCTTATGCAGCTGAAATGAAATGAAATAGTTTTATTAATCATGTAGGCAATTAAAGTAGCGCTTATGACAAGTCAGTACAAAATAAAGAAACTTATGTATAGAAATCATATCAACTAATGTATACATAACATACATAGCATCATCAAAATACACTGGGCAACTATAAATTTTACAATATTATTATTAGGGAATAGTCTAGAATTGGTAAGTATTATTATTATTTTAATTTTTCATCTTTTTTATGGGTCGATATGGACCATAGGAATTACCGAAACGGCACGTGTTTTAAAACTACCACCGGATCCAAAACGACCCCGCCTGAGAAGACCCGGCGAAACAAACTCAGTGGGCTTACTTTACCACTGGATTTTACGCGGCGCGACCCAGTCCTGAGAAGATCCAGCTAGTCAAACTCAGTGGGCTTGTGGGCTTGTGTGGCTTTAAGCTACCCCTGGTACAACCCCTGGTACAAATTCTGCGGACTAGTTTAAGTTTATTTAGCCGGTTCTTCTCAAGCCAGGTCGCCTCGGATCCGGTGCTAGTTTGAGGAGGCGTGGCGTTTCGGTGATGCTCATGTTCCATATTGACACACCTTTAAAAAGTATTTAAATGTTTAACTTATTAGTCAGATAAAATAATGTTGAACGTATAAAAATAATCTAATTTAATACATATAATGAATACAGACGTAACTTAGACGTATAGGCTCTTGGGTCCGGTTTCGGACCTGCGACTTTCGTATCGACAGTCAGTACCCTTTCCCGTTGAGCTATCCCTGCTTTTTTCTTGTACATAACTTTCTTTTATTTTTGTACTGACTTGTCATAAGCGTTACTTTAATTGCCTACAGCTACATGATAAATGAATGAATTCAATAATTTCAAGTAATATAGGATATATTTAGTCAGCATCTGTGGCGCAGCGGGCGAGTAGCCGGCTGCTAAGCGAGAGACCGTGGGTTCGATTCCCGCACAGAGACAAATGTTTGTGTGATCCACAAAAGTTTGTTTCGGGTCTGGGTGTTGTGGGACCGCAAGTCCCCCGTAGTTCCTGATACCCACGATACAGGTTAACCTAGTGTGGGGTCAGGACTATGTGTGTGACTGTTGGGTGTATTATTATTATTATTTATTATATAATCCTGCCTTGGTGGCGCAGTTGTAATGCGTACGCGTTACGATTATGCTAACGCTGAGGTCTCGGGTTCGATCTCCGGGTCGGGTAAAGTGGTATTGGGTTTTTCTATTACGAAATGCTCAGTATCAGCCTGGACTCTGGAATTTGTGCCCGGTATGGCGATAGGCTCGCCCCCTATCACATAAGGGACGGAGATACGCTCGGCGAAATGTGGGTGTAGTGGTTACACCTCTGCCGACTGCAGGCGTGAGTGCGTATGTATATATGGGTATGGGTGTGTGTAGGCGTCACCGACGGGCACGCTGCGGCCGCGACGTGCGCGCGCGCGCTCCGCGGACGAGTCGTGGAAGAACGCGCTCTCACCCAGGGAGAGCTACGACGACTGGGTCATACCCGCTGACGAGATACTCATCGGCGCCAGGATAGGTACGTACACACATACATACTCACAATAATTCGGCCACTTGACCCACCTCTACGCCCCTCCTCATACTTTAATCATCGCAATTATGTTGTTATAAGATCTTATAGTATTGATACATCATATATTGCGAAAAGATTGATGGGACTTATATATCAATTATAAGGACTGGCGCGAGTCATGACCAGTGCAGTAGTTCATTTACAGTTCTAATTGTCAGGATAAAAGAGCGCAGTGTCGTGAACGTTGCCTATTATGTTGTTTATTGAACACTCGCGTATCTTTTGGCTACTACACATTGTGCAATTTTACATCTATGGTCATAACTTGTGCCAGTAATTATACTGTCTATGGTTTTTAGGTTCGGGCAGCTTTGGGACGGTATACAAAGCCCACTGGCACGGCCCGGTCGCCGTCAAAACTCTCAACGTGAAAACTCCCACACCGGCGCAACTACAAGCGTTTAAAAATGAGGTTAGCACTTCAAATCTGAAAATTCTCTATTAATTAACGTGTCATATTTTAGTACTTACTTTAACATGGTGGTAGGCCCCTCGTATGCGAGAGGCCGTCTGAGTTGGTACCACCGCTTTGTCTATTTCTGCCGCCAAGCAGCAGTGTGTAAGCACTGTTGTGTTCCGATTTGAAGGACATTGAAGCCAGTGAAATGACTGGCCATTATGAGACTTAACATCTTATGTCTCGGGGTGACATGCGCAGTCCAATGCCATGTAGTGCTTTGTAATTCATAGTTCTGTGTGGTGTTGCTTCTGTTTATGGGCAGGCGTGGCGCTCACCATCAGGCGAGCGACCTGCTCGTTTCGTCAGTCAAGCCAATAAAAAAAGCAACAAAAAAAAACAAAGTTTTAGTACATTCAGTTATGTCGTGTGCAGACTAAATCAGATTTTTGTGCGCAAGATCTTATAATGCGCGCCGGTAAGATATGTATTTACATTTGCTATGTTTCATACCGGGTGGAAGAGGGGGTAAACGGGACCGCTTCTGAAGGCGAAACGGTGATAAACCCTAGCTTAATATAAACGGAAATCATTATTTTGCTGTTTACTAGCCATTTTAAAAACGCATGACCGCAATTTAAAGCGTACTAATTAGTATTGGATTAATTAGCATTCGCATTAATTTTTAGCTTGCGAAGTGCCATTTAGCATTTAGCAAATTAAATAGTTGTCAAATTATGTGAAGTATGAATTCATTTGTCGCTTCGTAATTCGTGTATTAGCCCGTCGCAGCAACGCGACGGTTTCATCGTGCTGTCCCCTTCGCACCCGCAGGAACACTAAATTAATGTGTCATATTAGCAAATAACATTAGCACGAATGATTAGCATGCTATGCTATGACATGAGAATTCACATGCTAATTGAATTAAATCGTAATAGCATTAATTGCCATTACTACTACTAATACTAAAGTCGGGGTCAATGACCTGCACGCATTACCGCGCGTTTCAATAATCAGTAGGCATATCTCGTCGTGCGTCGCACTGCACAACTGATTCCGAGCTGATTTTTTTTATTGGTTTTACATTACGTTATTAAGAAAAATACGATTTTAATTATTATTTGAATGAGACGTCATTGTAGACAAGTCCAAACAAGACTGCGTAAATAAAAAAATATTTCGCGTTTTTTTTAGTGATATCGGTGTTTGTAATCATCAACACTACCACCTGTCTTCGTTTTCGGAAGCGTATCCCTTACACCCTGTATATATTTGGCCTATGGATGATACACTGGTACAAAATACCCGGCGAAGTGTGAGTTAAGACTCGTACGCCACCTATTACGGTTCAGAAGATCGAATCTGTCAAAAGAAGGACAGACAGAAAGACAATGCGGCGTAGTAGTTTCTAAAATAAGGTTCCATTGGTACCCTTTAGATGGGGATGGTTATTTCATCTTCGGCCATTGATTTTTAGAAGTGACTAGCTGTCCCGCACGGTTTCACCTGTAACTATAGCAGCGCCACCCAAACGCATACAAAAAAATTAATTCAAATCGGTCCAGCCGTTTAGGAGGAGTTCAGTCACACACACACGTACAGTAGAATTATATATATAAAGATAGTGACAATATTTATTTGTGTTGGCAGGTGGCTGTACTGCGCAAGACGCGGCATTGCAACATCCTACTGTTCATGGGATGTGTATCGAAGCCGTCGCTGGCGATCGTGACGCAGTGGTGCGAAGGCTCGTCGCTGTACCAACATCTGCACGTGCTCGAGACTCCGTTCCCGATGTTGTACCTCATCGACGTGGCGCGGCAGACTGCGCAAGGCATGGATTACCTGCACGCCAAGAATATTATACACAGGTACAATCACACGAGAGTACGTCGGTCGCAAGTGTCTCATACAGATCTTACACAGGTATGATCCCTCGGACGCGAATGAGTCAAAAAGGGTCGGCTTGATATGTTAGAGGGGGAGATGAGAGTCAATACTCTCACTATGGAGGATGATTAATACCGGGCGAAGTGGAAGCGTCTAAATAGGAAAGCAGTTCTTGATAATAAACCGGGATAATGCCAGGCCGGATGAAAATACAACACCTGTATGGTATACAGGTGGAGTTTTAATGGGGATTATACTTATTACGCCTAAACTTAACCTTGCAGATGGTTCTATCAAATTTTATTACATTTTTTTTTTAATGGATATAATAATATAATCATGATAATCATGAACTGACCCCAACTGAGATAAATATGTATAGTTTTTTTTTTTATAGTATAGGCCGGCAAATGAGCAAGTGGGTCAACTGATGGTAAGCGATCTCCACCGCCCATGTACGCCCACAATACAAAAGAATCATGGGCGCGTTGCCGACCTTAAAGGAAAGGGATAATAAGGGATTGGGAAGGGGAGGGAGATTTGGGCCTCCGGATATCTCACTCACCGTACGAAACGCAGCAGCAAGCTGCTACTTTACGCCGGTTTTCTGTGAGACAGTGGTAAGGACCCGGACGAGCCGGCCCATTCATGCTGTAGACAAAATAGTCTACAGCTTGGCTCTACCACTCGTAAAATTTGATTTGGGTCTGAGTGTCGCGGGACCAAATGTCCCCTATAGTTGCTGATACCCATGACACAAAGATTTATTCATCTTAATTGCAGTTGATACTATAAACATTGACTAAATAAATAAATACACCCAACAATCACACACATAGTCCTGACCCCACACTACAAGGAACTTGCGGTCCCACAACACTCAGACCCGAAACAAATAATTGTGGATCACACAATCATTTGTCTCGGTGCAGAATCGAACCGACGGCCTCTGGCTTCGCAGCTGGCTATACTTTATATATAGTTTCTTTATTTCAGGGACCTTAAATCAAATAACATATTCCTAAGAGACGACTGGTCCGTGAAGATCGGCGATTTCGGACTAGCCACCGCCAAGGTCCGGTGGTCAGGTATGTATATTGTAATGATGACTGACTTACTGTAGTGTCAATAAGGTTGTCACAAACTAAACTTAACTAAAATATTGTTTTCTCTGAAGGGAAGGTTGTTGCCAACGAAGAAAGGCATATGGCAATATGGATGGTAATAAATTAAAATATCAGGACTTTTAAACATAAGGCATTTTAGATTGACTTTATACTAAAGTAAGACTTAATTAAAAAAATACGCACTCACGCGTGTAATCCCCGAAGGGGTAGGCAGAAGTGTAACCAGTACACCCTGTTAGTAAGCGACACTGTCTATATACCTTTGAAATACTTTATCTTTTAAACCAAAATGGATAACCAGTGCAAATTTTCGCTGATTATGTATTATAGTGGGCATCCTAACAAATAGTAATGAAAAAAATTAAAATGTAGGGCTGTAGGTACGAAATCGGACTCACGTTTTTCGAAACAAGAAGCATTCAAATGATTGCCTGATTTGAAGAATGAACTTAAATGTAATGCCGGATGAACATTAAATATGAATTACATACATACATACATAGACTCACGCCTGTCTCCCATAGGGGTAGGCAGAGACAATGGATTTCCACTTGCTACGATCCTTGCATACCTCTTTGGCCTCATTCACTCATTAAATTATTCATACATGCACGTTGGTTTAGGGTACTCCTGACCTGGCCTTTCTCGAGAATATCTCCAACTTGATCTATGAAAGTTCGCCGAGGCCTTCCCCTCCCAACTGTACCATTCACAAATATGAATTAAGTAATGATGTAATAAATACACCCATCAGTCACACACATAGTCCTGAGCCCACACTGGGTTAACCTGATCGTGGGTATCAGGCACTACGAGGGACTTGCCAACCCACAACACCCAGACCCGAGACAAATATTTGTGAATCAGACAAACATTTGTCTAGGTGCGGGAATCGAACCCACGGCCTCACGCTTCGCAACCATTGATGCTGTGAAAGTTTGTTTGTTGTAGATTCGTCGAGTGCAGGCGGCGTGCAGTGGCAGCAGCCGACCGGCTCCATCCTGTGGATGGCGCCTGAAGTCATCCGCATGGAGGAGCCCGCTCCCTACACCTTCCACTCGGACGTGTACGCGTACGGCATCGTGCTCTACGAACTGATGGCCGGCGAACTGCCCTACGCACATCTCAATAATAAGGACCAGGTGATTTTTTTATGTTTACATAATAATAATACCAGCCCTGTGTTACGTCCCATTACTGGCACGGGCCTCCTCTACTGAATTAGACCATCCCACTCTCATATGTTTACATATTTAAAAAATATACTATTTGCCTGTAAACAGTAGCAATGTATTTATATACTTAATACTAGCACTTGTCTGCACTCGGCATCCGGAGATCGTGGTGTTAAATAATGTCATAAAGACATTTTTAACTAGCTGCATGCCCTTTAAATCAGAACACAATGCTTACACACTACTTACTTACTAGCTAGCTGTCAATATAGATAAAGTAGTGGTTAATATTCAGAGGCTTCCCGCATAGGAGAGACGTACCACCTAAAAATATTGTTTATTTACCTTATTTCCCCCTATTTATATAATCTCCGAAGCGGTAGGCAGAGGTGTAACTAGTACACCCACATTTCGCCGAGCGTATCTCCGTCCCACAATGTGATCGGGCACATATTCCAGACTCCGGGCTGATACTGAGCATTTCGTAATAGAAAAACCCAATACCACTGTAACCGAACCGGGGATCAAACCCGAGACCTCAACGTTAGCCTCAATCGTAATGCATACGCATTACAACTGCGCCACCGAGGCAGTTACCTCATTTCTTGTTACAGTATATTTCATCATCATCATCAGCCACAAGACGTCCACTGTTGAACATAGGCCTCCCCTAATGCCTACAGTATATTTGGTCGAACATAATAGCGAACATGTGCGAACAAATGCAGTGATAGCTCAGGTGGGAGTGGTATGGACTGTCAAGACGAAAGCCGCAGGTTCGAAACCAGCCCCAAGAGCATACACCTCTGACTTTTCTTAGTTACGTGTATATTAATTGTTAATTATCACTTGCTTTAACGGTGAAGGAAACATCGTGAGGAAACCTGCATACCTGAGAAGTTCTCCATAAGAATTTCGAAGGTATGTGAAGTCTACCAATCCGCATTAGGCCAGCGTGGCGGACTACGGCCTAACCCCTCTCATTCAGTAGAAGAGGCCCGTGCCCAGCAGTGGGACATGTATAATACAGGGCTAGTAGTAATAGCGAACATAATAAATTAATTCCAGATCTTGTGGATGGTAGGGCGCGGCCTGCTGAAGCCGGACTCGCGACGCGTGCGACAAGACGCGCCGCAACAACTGAAGCGCACGTTCGAGGACTGCATCGTGTTCGACCGCGAGTCCAGGCCGCTGTTCCGCCAGATCCTGGCCACGCTCGAGGCCATCCTCCGGCTCATACCCAAGATCACGCGCAGTGCATCCGAACCCACCATGAGTCGACAGTTGCACACGTCTGATGACTATCTCAGTTATAGTTGCGCCTCGCCCAAGACGCCGGTCAATTTTCATTTCAACACTGACACCAGCTTCCCGGCTTTTTACGGGTGAGTCGATATTTATAAATGTGTATACTTCTAATTGACTGCCTCGGTGGCGCAGTTGTAATGCGTACGCTTTACAACACACAAGGTCTCGGGTTCGATACAGTGGTATTAGGCTTTTCTATTATGAAATGCTCAGTATCAGCCCGGAGTCTGGAATTTGTGCCCAGTATGACGATAGGTTCGCCCCCTATCACATAGTGGGACGCAGATACGGTCGGCGAAATGTGGGTGTACTAGTTACACCTGTGCCTACCCCTTCGGGAATTACAAGCGTAAGTGCGTATGTTAAGTGCGTATGTGTATACTTCTGCTTTTTTTTTCGAATGGATTTGTGCTGTTAGCCTATATTGCTTTTACAGCTTCATCTGACAATACTCCTTACAAAATTGGATGTACATAGTTCTCTTTTTTTTAATATATTATATTATTTAATATTGACTGCTCTATTGGCGCAATATTAGTATGTAAGGGAATATTGACATTTTGATTTTTTTTGTTATAAATTATTTCATTTATTTTTTTAATGTGAGTGCGAGTGCTACGTATGTCTGATATACTTTTGGCTATCTCTTGAAAGGGCCAATCCAGGAATTTCTGTACATTACACTCGCATAATTTCTGTAAAACAATGTCTGGACATTAAAAGAGGCCATAACCCATGAGTTTGTTTCGGCATTTCTTCTCATGGCTAGCCCTGAAATGCCGTCGTAAATGTAATATAGCTTAAAAAATGATTGACATGTAAAAGTGATATTTATGATCCAATTTACAGAATAAATGATTTGAATTTGAATTTGAATTTGAATAAAGCCGGCGCTTATGGCGCTCTAGCTAGAAATATGTATAATGTATTTAGTAGCGATTAAGCTCAGAGGCGCCTTTTAGAAGGCTGTGACAGCTTAAGCAATCGCTGAGGGGTATGGTTTAGGGCCGCCTCTGTACATCATTATGCCGAGGGCCAGTTGTAGAAGCTCTTTGGACTCGCAGGAGTGTCCTATATCGGAGTTGCGTATTATTATTGCGATTCGGATTGGGCAAGGAAAGTGCTGCTTCGATAGCGACTGTGATGGAGTCGTTGGGATCTGCCAAAACATGTTTGGGACGTCGATGAAGCACAACTCAGGCTGAAATCTATAGAGCGCACTTTCACTTTGTTTAGACTTATGTTAAACTTTGCTGTGTAAATTCTTAGCACAAATTTGGATTTAGTATTTATAGCAATTTGATGTTGTGATTACCGCTGATCTCAAGCTAAGACAATGTCAAAACGCTATCGGACATTTCATTACATGCATAACCTTCTTGATTTAAAAATGGGTTTATATTAGTATAATTGGTTAATTAATTAATAGTTATCAACGCCTATCAATACACTACTCGAGGAATGGCAAATGCTCTCGATTTTCAAGCAAAAAAAGGAACGGGGTTTGGGGAGAGTGTAATGTTCTTTTCGACTTATAATAACTTATATCTGTATTTAAATAAAATTTGAAAAATATAATTAATAATTTGTTTAATCTCCGCCTATTATGAGTTTATAATAATCGCAAAATAACTTCGGTGAGCTGAACTTCACCCGCTCTTTACGCTTACCATTACTCTTTAGTCTTTGTAAACAAATAGCTGTTACATAATAATTTAACGGATTTGAATTTTGTTTTTAGAATTCCAGTGCCTAATCAGCGGCATCCGTAGGGCTTGCTGAAGGGCTACGACTAGCCCTGTCCTTCGTCTCCACTCGCCGCCTCCATCATTGCTTGCTACCGCTCGACTCACAGCGAAGTGCTACGGCGCATACTATCGCCACTTAGCCGGTACATTTGACGTATCTTTAAATGTACATAAAAACTCTATCGATGAGCTAGTGATGTTCTCACGCGTTATTTCTTTTTTATATGGAGAAGTTTGGTTTTTTGTTAAAAATGTACCAACCAATAAATATTTTATTACCAGTACAAGTATGAAGTATGATAGAGCGCGCGAACGCATAGAGGCGATTTCTGTACGCGGATTGGTCCGTTTTGGGCGTTTAACAAAAATGAATCAATCACCATGCAGAAATCTAACCATTAATAAGAACTCAGTTGTGTTGTTGTTAATACAGGCGTTCAACTGTAAAACTATTTAAATCTGCTATTTGATAACAATTTTGTTATGAATACTCATAACATTATAAGAAGCTTTTGTGTTGGTATTTTCTGTATCAGATTATCGATATATCGATACTCGCGTGGAAGTCAACCTATCGTCGAACTTTAGCACTGTGGTACTAGTTAATTAAGATGTTATTTGTCTGAGTGAGATAGTGTACGGGCACGTTGGCGAAATCGATACTTTGAACATTACTATAGAGTATTGTTTTGTGTAAACATTAAGAATTGTGAATGGTGATTTTCGGCTTCGTGGTGGGTGATGTACTTGCGATAAAAAATTACTGAAACATAGTACAGTCGTTTTTTGAAGTTAATTTATCTGAATAGGTGTCTGTTCCACTTGTTGTGTGGCCTAAAACATTATACATTGTCTTTGTAATTATGGCGGGAAACAAGTACCATTAATCGATATTTCTTTAAATGTGACTGCCTCAGTGGCGCAGTTGTAATGCATACGCGTTACGATTGAGTCCTAAACTGAGGTCTCGGGTTCGATCCCCGGGTCGGGTAAAGTGGTATTGGGTTTTTCTATTACGAAATGCACAGTATCAGCCCCGGAGTCTGGAATTTGTGCCCGGTATGGCGATAGGCTCGCCCCCTATCACATCTTGGGACGGAGATACGCTCGGTGAAATGTGGGTGTACTGGTTACACCTCTGCCTACCCCTTCGGGGATTACAGGCATGAGTGCGTATATATTATTTAAATGTGGGAAATGGTCAAAATCCAGCCGCCGTCCAAAATAACTGTCAGTTATTTATTAGTGTTATGTATAATGTAAATTCAATTACCCAAAATGTTACAAGCTTATATAAAGTATAAATAAATTAAAAGAGAAATATGGGGTTTCGGCTCAATACCCCGTATCGCTCTTTTCAGTAACTCCATACTGATATGTTAGTTGACTGTTTTATCTTTCTTCGCTGTGTATTAATCTAAATTGAACTGTATTTCAATGGACACATAGACATATTAAAATAGGGTTTGTTGGAAAATGTGTTTATCATGTCACCACGAGGCCGTCACGCGTTACGGACGAACTTAGCCGCATTATTTATATTTATTTATTAACGCTAAATTATTTTAAATTATATTTATTTCGGTAACATCAGCGGCTCGCTTGTGTGAAACCTGTCTAAATTCCTTCGATGCAATCCATTTGATCACAGTTATTAAGCGCTTAAGAATAATATCTATTGAATTTTTACATAAGTAATTTATCGACACTTGCCGTTTTTATGTTGTTAACGTCCATATGGATTCATCGAAATTATATCGACTGTTTTAAGTTAGTGATTTCATGAAAAAAAAATATATAAAAGACGCTTTGTTTGTAAATTTTATGGTTCCAATATGGCGGCCCCTCGTATCAGTCAGCATACGTGGTAATTTCGGATTCCAGTGAGAGTCCCTTGTAAATATTAAGAGCAGCTGTTCCTTTATCGTCCAAGGTGTTTGTTATTCGTTCACCACATACGGCATTATGCTAAGCCTTATCAAGCAAATACTATTTGAATTATACCTACAAATTCGTCGAAACGCAATACATGAAATTATATAAAAACTGTTATTTTTCTGATGAAAATAATATTTTTGTATTATCTCGACACAGAATATTTACATACTTATTGTGTATGTCTTTAAAAGTATTATTTACAAGATAATATTGACCGGGAGCTGCAGAGAAACATTTATTCAGGTCGCTTACAATTGTTAAATTGTGTTTTTAATAAATAATACTCATAGTACCAGCACGGAAAATAAAATAAAATGTATGAATGATGCAGCACGCAAGGTGTCGCGGACTGGCTCTCGGTCTCTAGTTGTAATCTGGTCTCGTGTCGCGATGTCGTGTCGAGTGTCGACGCAACACATATGTAATTTATTGGTAATCATTGTAAATAATTAATTGTAATTAATGACAGTAGCTTAATGACGGAACGATTAAGGATCTTGTGTATACAGTAACTATAATAAATTTTAACGCATAACTATTGACTTAAGAACACAATAAATTATTGTTTCATTTTAAATTAACATTTGTTTTATTATATGTAACACGGCAGCTAGACATCTATGACTAACTAGTTTTGCCAGGCGTATAATGCAATGCGTTGAAATGTCCTTTCTTGTTTCTGAGTACGCATATACATAGCAAAGGTTGTTTTTACACAAATCTGCGGGCGTGCACACAAGGTACCAAAGTTTCATCACTACCAGATGGTATAAAGACCAATATGGAACAAACAAGACACATTCATTTTTCTACATAGATATGCGTATGTCCGCCTAGAACAGTGGCTGGCAAACTCGAGAGCTAAATATCAACATTAAAACGGATATTTCTTTTGAGGGCCAAATCGGTAATTTGTTAAGGGGTCACAGAGCCGCGGCTTGCTGATTGCTGCCTGATAACTGCCTAATAAAGGTCATATATCAATAAGCAAAAATATAATCAACGAGTCCATTTATTTCATACAAAACATTTCATTACATAAACTATTATTTAAAGAACACTAAATCAAGAAACAATGCACTAACACTATTCACATAATATATTATTATCAACATAATTTTTAATTCTATGATTTTATGTTTCACATTTAGAACATTGTGTCTAAAATTAAAATAAATGTTCCCAATAGATAGTAGATTGAGAACTATTATGGTATATTTATTCAGATATTGTTATAATCAGAAATATTATTGAACTAAAATTAAATATCTCAAAAATGTTTCTCAATTTAATTTCTTCATATCGCACAATGTTTATTACGATTACTTACTAATTTATCTGATTATTAAAATACCAAATAAATTGATTACATGATTATATGCTTTACGATAATTATTGAAAAATGTAATAACTTGAACCATGCATGGAATTTAACAATTAAACACAACACTTATGAATTTCATGGTAACAATGAATGGTCAATGATATTGAAGACATGTATAATGCACATTTACGGAGCAAGTACAGAGATCACAAAATATGTCATAGTTTGTATTCTTAGATACAATATAGGTGTACTTGGAAAACAAAACGCTTGAAACGGCAATAGAAATAGTGATTTCTGAGGTTTGCGCGAATACCTATTACTGAAGGCTGAAAAGCTTTCGAAACGTCGAGACTAAAATAAAAATTAAACCGCGATAAAATCCGTGTAAACTAGTTTTATTTCAATGGGGAATAAATTTTATCATTTGTTATTTTATTCTATAGATAGGGGCATCGCAGACTTGGCAGACATCTACTCGCGCATATTATTACGATAGACACATTGTCTGTCGATGGTCGACTCTATTCTTAAGTGTAGCGTAGTCACTATGCCGAGCTAGGATAAAAAAAGTTAAGCAATTTCAATAAAATTTAAAATATCTTGCGAGAAACAATTCCGCGACCATATGCCGTATCCGCTAAAATTACTTGAAATCCATAAGTTTTAAATATCAGTAGAAACATGTGTCATGTGACTCAAGGAGTTCAGAGCCAGCTCTGTGCTGAAACTAAGGGAAGACGATTTGAAATTTCATAGCTAGGGACCTCATGGTACCTCATTACATTTAATTCATAAAATTATAAAGTTTAATGTTACAAAACAAACTTAGAAACTTGTACCACTAGTCATATATTTACTTACCAATTACTTGACACTTTAGACGTTTATTCATTGGATTCATCGCTATCCGTTTCATCAGGTTTGTCCTCTTCACTCTTGGGTTTTTTGTGGCTTCGTTTTTCAAATTTATCTACGTAAATTTTCTTACCCCTAACTTTGGCGCCTTTGGTCATTCTCAACGCTTTCTTCACAGATACTGGACCATCCATCTCCACAAAGGCGGTTGCTGTTAACGGAAATGTAAGGTTTTTAATTCAATAGTAACGTACTATATTCAATACATACTTAAACTAAATATATTAAAGCCCGAATACTGAAACGCTATTCAAGCATTTAAGATCGTTTTAAACATGTTGAGGTCCGCTTAGCTGTCGAAATTGTATGAAAATAAGTAGTCGTTATAGATGAACACGATCTTGTCCATCTATAGCTGTCCGACAATTGAGTAGCGTTTCAGTATTTGGGCGTAAGTAACTCAAATTATGTCAGCTTAAGTAGGACTAGGAATAAAATTGCTAAAAACCTGTTTACCTGTATAATTAATCAAAAGTACAAAGGAAATGAAAACTAAGGCTCAAATTATATTACCGCGGAATAGAAACGGAGCGAAGTGAATTTTGACGTAAGAACGAAATAGAGCATAAACTTTTGAACTTTAAGAATATGCAAATTAGATATTGAGACCAAAAACGGATAGCGCGTCTGTCCAAGAATTATTGAGGGTTCTCGCGTATCGAGACGAAATTAACGTTTCCCTTTTGTCCTGCGACAATGGAAATAGAACCTTAAAGTTTCACATTCTGACACCCGGTTTCTAAAATGCTGATCAAATCAACAAGGGGGAAGGGGGAGCCAGTTCGCCAAGCTGGTCTAATTTGGCACCAGGGGATCCTCCTCCCTATCCCGTACAGATGAAACAGAACTTTGATTTGACAGCGATGTCAAATTAATTCGCGTTGCTGAAACGTTATTTAGTGGAAAACAGTATAATATTTGGTCTCTCCTTAGTACCGTGTGACATACGACTTTTCATATTAATTTGAATGTTATGTTAGCTAACATGTGTGTCAAATCAAAAGTGTTGATCACGCTTCTAGCAACTCAATTTCGAATTGACATTTCATTAGTTAATTTTACTTTGATCAGCCTTTCAGAAACCGGGCGTTAATCTATAAGAAAGGCAACTCACAAATTGCGTTCCTCCCCTTGACAATGTGCCGTATGCTCCGTATCTTGCCAGCTCTCGCGAGTAGCGTGCTCACGATCTGTTCAGTGAGCTCGCCGTACGTCCGCAGCACTAGAGTCGTCTCCGTCGCCGGCAGCGGACGCTTCACGCGAATGTGCTTGCCTCCTAATGACATGGAGTCTATTTCTAACGCCTGGAATCGAAAAAATCCTTAATGGAGTGTTAGTAGGTGAGCTACAGAGGGTAGTGTTGAGTACGACATACACCAGGCATTATATTTGTCCCGTACATGACGAAATAAAGTAAGAGCGGCTCATATATTTTACCTGTATTTAAAATTTTATGTTGCGTTACTCTTTTACTATTCCCACGGGCTGCGTGCGTCAAAGAGTGAGAACGAGCGAGTGCCCTTCAGACGCCTCGCCTCATTTAAAGTGGGACTTTGTTTAGCTCAGCTCAGCTCAGTACAAAAATGAGGCTATTCTTACAAACCCATTTAAAAATCGTGTCCTACTCAAAACTACCAGAAGGGGTTGACGTCAAGCAAGCGGCCGGTTGTAATAACTAATAGCGAGATCTTTCTGTAACATGTGTTAAAAGACATGTTGCGCCGACCCCACTGCGAGTGGGATAAGAGCAGGTGAAAGAAGTAGAAACATAACAAATTTTATTGTATTTTTTTCATTGATTAAAATTGTATCTTAAAACTTAAAAAATGTTAACTTAATTGTTTTTTCATTGATTAAAATTGTGTCTACATTTTTTTGTATTTTTTTTATAGTATAGCCCGGCAAACGAGCAAGTGGGTCACCTGATGGTAAGTAATCTCCACCGCCCATGTACGCCCACAATACTAAAATAATCATGGGCGCGTTGCCGACCTTAAAGGAAAGGGATGAGTTAGGGATTGGGAAGGGGAGGGGAATTTGGGCCTCCGGATATTTCACTCACCGTACGAAACGCAGCACCAAGCTGCTACTTTACGCCGGTTTTCTGTGAGACAGTGGTAACGACCCGGACGAGCGCCCATTCATGCTGACGACAGAACTGTCTACAGCGTGGCTCTACCACTCAAAGGCCTTACAATAATGGATTATAATATTCAACCTTGCGGCTTGCAACACGCTTAGCATGTTTTCCACATGCGCGTGGAGAACATGCGATCACTTATGCAGCGGCAAACGCAGGGCGCGTTGAAATGAATTCTACGAGCATACGTGCATACGTGCGTGCGACACAACGCACAAAAAAGAAAAAAATATGGCGGTCATTATTTTCAATTCTAATATAGAATCTATCATCTTATTATGTAACTATAGGGCGTCCCAGATATCGATTTTGAAGCCAATCAAGAACAACTGATGTTTGCTATTTAAATCTTAAAACTTAATAAACCTGACTGACTTTTCAATAACTGCATCTTTAATATTCGCAAATATAATGGTTACCGATTTGCCAACTGCGATCTTTATGAGTATAGTGTCTGGCTATTGAGGGTAGTGGCGGTAGATAAGAATAACTATGATATCTATGGCAGATGGCACCTTATAAATACGCTCGCCACTATGGGGAGCTCAGTTCTTTCCCGACATGTGTTATACATGTGGTGAATGACAGGGATGGATGGAACACAGGTACAGACACGAAACAATGAGCATTCACAATACTCTTCTAGCTACTGACATCCCCTACCTCTATCTCATTATCCTCATTTATCTTCTCGCTTTATTACCTTTCAAGTGTCCCCCCATACTTCTGAATTCACCATCTCCTCTTTCACTATTCAATCTATACTTTTCTGGTGAACTTTATATTATAATACTGTAGATAAGACGGTATAATGTGCTTACCTGTGTGGCCGCTCCGTCACTATAAAAGTTGATTGTAGTTGTGAATGACGGTGTGGCCTCCCACATTGGATTAATTTCTGCAAGCCTGTAAATAATAATCACATGAGGAGAATCTAAACTATATAATAAAAATTTGCTAAAACATTAGTAAACTACTTTTACTAATAAATATTGTATATGCCTGTAATAGATACATAGTTATTTGTCTTGCTTTCTCTGGTTACTAATATAATACATTCCACAATCATACATATCTAAGGTCATCGATATTGCTCGCAAAATTAGCACACTGAAGTGGAAGTGGGCCGGTCATGTCTGCAGACGGACAGATGGTCGGTGGAGCAGACATGTGCTGGAGTGGAGACCACAGTTAGGCAAACGTAGTGTAGGACGCCCTACTGCACGATGGACCGACGACTTGAAAAAGATGGCGGGTAGCGGGTGGATGCGGGCTGCTCAAGACCGGGATGGTTGGCGCTCACTTGGGGAGGCTTACGTCCAACAGTGGACGACAACAGGCTGAGATAATAAACACATAGTCCTACCCCTCTATAAGTTATCCTGTATTGTGGGTATCAGGAACCACCAGGAACTGACAAACCCAAAACACTCCAACCAGGAACATATTTTTGTGGCACACACAAATATAAATAAATACACACTCAACAGTCACACACATAGTCCTGACCCCACACTAGGTAAACCTGTATCGAGGGTATCAGGAACTACGAGGGAATTGCGGTCCCACAACACCCAGATATGCCACAAATATTTGTGGATCGCATAAACATTTGTCTCGTTGCGGGAATCACACCCACGGCCTCTCGCTTCACAGTCGACTACTCGCCCGCTGCACCATTGGGGCTGTCTAATATTACTCAACATAACAGGACAAAACACTATATATTACTTTTACAGGTTTCAATATTGATTAGTTAGGCTCTAAGTGACATGCAATATAAGATTTGGCTTGTAGTTTTAACCACCTACTTTTTTTTTTTTTTTGTCGCGGGGAGAGCGAATTATTGCTACCGCCCCGCCCCGGGGGAAGGCAGAACGGTTATGTTGGGTTCACCGGTCTTACGGCCCAGTGTTAAGCCGCCCGGGAGAGATGTTAAATCCGAGCGACCGCTGGGCCGAGTCCCTAACACTATATACAACCTACACCGGCATACCAACTAAAACCCCGCGGTGGCCTTCTTCGGCACATGTGGAGCGGCCCCGGGGTATCCTTAGCTATATCTAAGGATTGCTACCGGAACCGCCCCTGCGCGGTGCCGCCTAGCGGCCCGTCTCCTTGTCGGGGGGGCTCAGAAGCCCCCGCGCACCGAAGGACGCCCTCGGCGTCAACGGTAGACACGAGGCCGACCACCCGTGCTGCCGTAACCACCTACCTACCTACCTGACATAAACCCCACTGGGGAGAAACACCCAGACCCGAAACAAATATTTGTGGATCACACAAACATTTTATCTCAGTGCTGGAATCTGTTATCTAACAATGTCAACAGTTCTGATTATAGCTCAATGGCTGATCGCAGATAGATAAGGGGGTAAAAAAAATCTGGAATCGAACCCGCAGTATCTCGCTTTGCAGATATATTATATTGATGTCATATTATAATGAAATAAATACCCAATATTCTTTATCAATCCACACTGTTCAAAATTTTCAGCCAATATTTTCTTGTACGTTAGTATTATTGATATGGGTAAGTTCTCAACTATGACAGATGTGGCAACATTGTCTATATCCGCTCCTTTTTTGTCTTTATTCCACTTGCGTTTTTTCCATTTGATCTTCTCTTTATCATCTTCATTTGCCAGTGGCTTATTATTTACCACAATGTTCTTTTTGTCTTTATCTTTTGATTTGGTTTTAATCCGTTTGCTTTTGTCAGCTACGGTCATTTCGTCAAGAAGACTGCTCAATGAATGTGCATTGTCTCCTATACTGAGATTTTCAAGGTCTTCTGCGATCACATCAGGTTTAACATCTCTCTTCTGTTGTTTAGCAACCAGCTCATCTTCAGGTTCACATTTTGTTTGATGTTTTGTCTTCTTAACCTTTTTGTTTTTAGGTTCTGCTGGTTGATCAGTTTCTATGTTACTCTGAGTAGATTCCTCCACTACCATTTTGTCTTTTTTTACTTTTTTAACCTTTTTTCTTTTCTCTCGAGGTTCAGTTTGCTCTGTAGCGCTAGATACAGATGGTTTCTCACTTTCTAAGATTTGTTTATATAATTTTTCTTTATGTTTGTCTACATTTTTAATAACATCACCAACTTTGTTCTCTTTTCCTGATAGACGCTCTTTTTTCAGTTTCTTTAGCTGCTTCTTTTTATCTCTGATCGACTTGTGTTTGTTATCTGTATCATCTTTTTTCTTTGTAATTGAATCATCAGACTTTGTCCGTTTGACAACCACTTCATCGTTGTCATCGAGCATGAAACTCACAGACTTGTTCCTTTTCTGGGGCTTATTAATAACCATTTTTACTCGATCCATAGTGTCGTCTTCATTAACAATAGTGGTTTTCATAATAGATTTCACTTTACATACCGGGGCTGATGTCTTAACACTTGATATAGGCGTGGATGTGGTACGAAGATCATTTCTAGGTGTACTGGGACCTACACTAGAGTTTAAGTTTGATCCATCAATGCTAATATGTGATATGTCCATAGGTTCATTTTTCCGCTTTTTCTTACTTTTGTTGGGCGAACGCTCAAGTTTCGATGACTCATGTTTACTCTTGGAGCTCCTTTTTGCTCGACTGTCGTCGGATTTACGCTTTTCTGATAGATTTAAGGTAGTCTCGGATTCACTTTTGTAAAAGCCTACGAAGTCGAATGTTTTGTGAAGTTTACCTATTTCAGCCTGGGCTTGGTTTATATCAAACGACTTAGACTTCATGATATCCACTTTTAATGAAATATCAATGTATTTCTCAAAATAAATAACACATGTACCTAATCCAATCCAATCCAATTTTATATTGTGGCTCCATCGGCGTACGATGATTTTGCCAGTGTCGAGGTAGGAAAAGACACGGTGACAGTAAATAAACACTTTACTGATACGAGACCACTGATCAGAAGTAATCAGTACAAATATTCATGTCACGTGGTGTAGGCAGAGCTTGAAAACTTTCAAAACAATGAAATAAGACATAACAATTGAAACACTTAACCTCAACAAATTTAATATAAAAATAAAAAACCACTATGCAAGAATAAGATAGCAACATAATATTATTTAACCAAAGCAAATAATTAAAAATAGGAAGGAACATAAAATATCCATACCTAAAAATTATAACCTTATACCATTGATCCTGATAAAAGAAAAGAGAACCTTAATGAAGGGAGAGTTAACCAAAGTTAATAAGAACGGAATATTAACAGGACGTGGGATATCATTCGGAAGAAGATCATAGAGGGGAACTAAAAGCCTAGGACAAAAAAAAAATATGATCCAAAGAACCTTCATCCAGACCACACTCACACAGAGAATGATCCCTCACTCGGATTTTTGCTAAAAATACTGGAGAACATACAAACCCAAGCCGCAGACGGATGATAACAGAAGTTGTCAATTTGTCATAATATTTGTTACTAAACCAACACTTAGAGGGAATAGATGGTTGAATAGACCCAAAATATTTACCCTTAGACTGACAGGATATTTGCCAAAGAATATTCCATCTTTTCTCCATCATCGATTTAGCTTGGCAACGTAGATCCCGAGGAAAACAAGCTTTATGAGTATCTGTACCACAATGCGTGGCAGCCTTGGCAAATGAATCCGCATTTTCATTACCCACAATGCCAGAGTGGCTAGGAATCCAAGCTAAAGCCACATCAATGCCCATACATTGACATGTATATAAAAGTTCTTTAGTTTGCAGGGTAAGAGAAAAGTTCTGACGGGAACGAAAATTATATTTTAGCAAATCTTTTAGGCAGCTTAAGGAATCCGAAAGGATGATGGCTTTGTTTAAACCGTGTGACAATACATATGAAATTGCCTCAAAAAGGGCTATTGCTTCACCAGTAAAAATAGAACAGTAAGGAGAGCAACGAAAGTTTAAAATTATTTTATATTTTGGAATCCATACTGCAGCTCCAACATTGCCATCCTCTGACAGCTTAGAGGCATCCGTGTAAATAGAAAGCCAGCCATGCCAATCCTTAGCTAACACATTATTAAGCTTAGAATTAGCACCAGGGTCATGTTTGTTAATATTCAAACTAAGGCGAATATTCGGTTGGAAGATTAAAGATTCATAAGAGACTTCAAATATAGGATAAGAACTGGACTGAACGATAAGAATATGCATATTAAGAAAATTATTAAGACTATTAATTAGAAGGGGAGGCTCTTTATGAACCCAATAATGGGAAGAAGAGATTAGCTCTGAAAGAGTGTGCAAAATAGGAAGAAGAGGATGCAATTTAAATTGAAGAACATTAAAAAAGAATCTATCAGAAAGAAACTGTCGGCGAAGATATAAAGGAGGCTCCAAACATTCAACCTGCATGGCATTTATTGGGGAGCATTTCATCGCACCAGTGATAATTCGCAGGCACTTAGCCTGAATTCGGTCTAATTTAGAAATAGCAATTTTGTTACATGGCTCCAAGAGGAAACCACCATAGTCAAAATGACTCCTAACAATAGCATTATACAAAAGCCTTTGACTGGAAGGATGAGATCCCCAACGAACACCAGAGAGGGCACGGAGAACATTAACACCCCTTTCACATTTTTTGAAAATATATTCAAGATGAAAAAGACCAGATAATTTTGAATCGAGAATAATACCCAGAAATTTCACCTTTTCAAGAATGGAAATCGGATCTTCGCCTACACAGAGATTAATAGGAGGGATGATGCGCTTCCGGGAAAATATTACAGCATTACATTTAGGAATAGATAAACATAAGCCATGATCAGACAACCACTGGTGCAGGTAACGTAAAGCGGAATTCATCTGTACCGAAGCATCCACAACAGATGGAGCACTGCAATAAAGGGCAATATCATCCGCGTATTGCAATATTTTAGAAAAACAATTTACAGAAGAGTCCAAATCATACGTGTATAAGTTGTACAGAATAGGGCTCAACACCGATCCCTGAGGGAGACCCTTCCACACAAGCCGAGGAGAAGAGATGGAGTTTTGGACACGAACGCACACCAAGCGAGCCATAAGCAGGTTACAAATAAAATTAACCAACCTCCCCGGGATACTCAAATGAAGCATTTTAAGTCTAAGCAGAGGAAGCTGAACACTGTCATAAGCAGAAGCCACATCCAAAAAAACACCTATGACACTTTCACCTTTTGAGAACGCAATTCGGACATCAGACATCAAGACACTAATACTGTCCAATGTACCCATTCCCTTACGAAAGCCAAATTGAGTATTTGATAAAATCCCTTTACTTTCTATGATCCATTCAAGCCTATTTTTTATGAGATTTTCCATGATTTTAGCTAGAACAGAAGACAGAGCAATTGATCTATAAGAAGCCGAATCATTGGGGTCCTTGCCAGGCTTTAAAATGGGGACAATAATTTGGGTTTTCCAAGAGTCTGGAATAATACCGGAAACAAAAAATGAATTAATAAGATTAAGAAAAAATACTTTACTATTAGGAGAAGATTTACAAATAAACGAGTATGGGATACCATCTACACCTGGCGCAGAATCTCGGAGATGATCTAATGCACAGGAAAGTTCAGAGAAGGAAAACAGATCATCAAATTTATCACACAAACGAGATGAAGGAGGAATTAAAGGAGGAAAATAATCATAACCAGCAACGAATGAGGGAGCTAATTTATTAATGAAATCACCTAACCAGGTACTCATGTCATTTGAAGAAATAATAGAAGACTGGATGTCACAACCCCTGCGGAAAGCTTTAAATTTCCTCCAGACTAGAGAGGCAGGAGAACGAGGACAAAGAGACTCACAAAAATTTAACCAACCATATCTCTTTTTTTTGGCTAATAAACGACAGGTACAAGCTGAGACTCTCTTAAACTCCAAAAAATTAGACATAGTAGGAGAAGCTGCAAAAGTTAATTCAGATTCCTTACGAACTCGAATGGACTCGGTGCACTCTGAATCCCACCAAGGAGGGGAAGGAATAAAATTACGGGCAGAATTCTTTAATGGAATACTGGAATCAGCTGCACGTAATAAACAAGAGATAAAATCATTGTATAAGAATAAGGCATTTAAAGGATTAACTTGGGGAAGCACTTGAACTCCTAAATCTAATACAGTAGAAAATTTATCCCAGTCAGCTTGAAGAAGGCGATATTTCTGAAGAGGAGGAGCAGGGGGTACAAGAGAATAAGAATTGACAGCAGAAATTAAAATTGGAAAATGATCACTGCCATACGAATACGGAAGGACTGACCAGGATAGGGTTGGCACCAATGAAGGAGAAGCAAAAGAAAGATCTGGGATACTTATATTTTGAGAAGGAGAGACTCTACGGGTAGCAGACCCATCATTAAGCACACAGAGATTAATATCATCCAAGAGATCTAACAAAAAAGTTGAAGAGGGGTCATTACAATGAGAGCCCCATAAAGTGTTGCGGCAATTAAAATCACCTAACACGATTAGAGGACCAGGAATAGAAGAAAGTATTGAATTTAATTCAGAAATTATAAGATGATTAGGGCGAGGGATATAAATAGAAATAAAGGAAACATTGAAGGATCTAATGGCTATAATATGCAAACCTGGATCATGCTGTCGAATTCGAATTTGATAAAAGGTGATGGATCTGCTAACCAATAGGGCGCAACCTGCGCGACCGTCTACTCTGTCATCACGTAAACAGGAAAACCCAGGAATCCTAAATACAACTCCTGGGCTAAGCCAAGTCTCTGCAACGGCAAAGAAAGCCGGCTTGAATCGATTCAGTAGATGAATAACTTCATGTTTTTTATTCCTGATACTTCTACTATTCCATTGGAGTAGCGTGTAACCCATGCTTTGCCCATGAACTCAATAGCTGTTCTACCAGAACGACGACATTGGGCGGTATGTTATCACTGAATTTTGATAAAATATTAATTAAAGAGCATGTCAGTAATTCTACAAGATTATCATTAGGAGTGACAAAGGGAGTAGACTCAATGCAAGAATTATCAAGCGCGCATCCATTAGTTTGAGAAGAAACAGGAGAATTCACAATTAATCTATGGGATTGCACGTCGTATGATTTTCCCAGCTCAGCCTTAGGCCGAGGAGAACGATAAAAAGTTTTTGTGTAAGATTTAACAGGGGATGAAAGAGGAGCTGAAAGTGGAGTGGAGGATGGATGTGGGGATTGAAAAGATAACTTTTGGCTAGCTTGAGAGTGAGAAAAACTTGATGCAGCATCCGAGTAAGATAATTTAGACTGAGGAAATCTGAAAGAAGCCTCACGATAACTTATATTTTCTTGAGACATCACCAATTTGATACATTTTTGTCTTGCATGTTCAGGACATCTTTGATCCGTAGCCATGTGTTTGCCACCTCTACATAAGAGACAGGAGACGTCCTCATCTGAAACATTACAGTTATCACCACTATGGGGCTGAGAGCACCGATAACAACGAGGTTGAGATCTACACTGAGAGCGAATATGACCAAATCGTAAACAATGACGACACTGGATCGTCGGAAGTTGGTAACATGAAACCGGAAGAGAAGCATGGAAACAGTAGACCTTCTCTGGAAGAATTTGTCCCGAGAATGTCAGAACCACAGTGGAAGAAGGTGACCACGAGACAGTATTATCCTTTTTATTTTTAAAATTCAGCCTTCTGGCTTTAATCACCTCTCCACAGTTTGGAGGGGATTCTATTCCCGAGACAAACTCCTCCAAAGACCAATCGGTGGGGACATCTCGAACTACACCCATACGGGTTACATGAAAACGCGGGATAACCGCCTTATAATTATTATTAGTAAGAATATCACTTCCAGCGAAGTGATTAGCCTCATTAGCTGTTTTAAATTGTACAGATATTCTATTCCTACCCATATTTTTGATACCCCCCTCTACAATACCTTTAACACCATTTTTGTGAAGAAATTGGGCAAATTTCAACGTTTTTAAAATAAGCCCTGCTGAAGGATCCGTCTCTAACCTTGAAACAAAAACAGAAAAAGGAGCTTTGTCACTGGAACTATAATTAATTTTGGAATTAACATCAAAGCCCGATTTTGTAAAAACAGACTGAATGGAGTCCGCAGGGGATCTATTTTTTTTGCATCAATATCTGACTCAGGAACGGCAGGACGCTTTAAATTAGACCTAGCAGGGTTCGAAACTGACACATTTTGTGAACACTCTAAATAAACTTCGATATCAGGAGGAATTCCACCGCCCCCATCAGGGGGCTCCTCAGAATTCATTTTTTAATTTTTAAATACTATAATCCTACACCATACACCACAGGACAAATATACAAAATTATATAAGTACTCAATCAAAATACAAAGATAAGCAAACACTCGTGTCCAAACCAAACCTCTCCGAAGCAAATACTTCAAATCGTCAAAGTCCGTTACACGTCGCCATCTTGATTTGACTCAATATAATCTTGTATTTTTCCCCTAATTCTCCGTATTTACTGAGTAAATTACAGCAAATGCAGATTATTTGCCGTGTCGCAACTCGCCAGTGACCAATGTTAAAGAAAATAACTCCAATATTATTATATGTAATATGTATTCCACAACAGAAATAAACTTTTGGACGCACAAGTGTCAAGACGCCTACTTCTTCTTTTCAACCCACATGTACCTAATACTAGAAAATTTTAATATTTTTTGTTGTTTAAATTTTCCCTTTTATTGAGAAGGCAAAGGGACTAGCCCATACAGCCCAGTCATTAGTTATCACAGACTAATATAGAGATGCTACGCATTAGTTAGTAAATTGATATTCATATTTTCCAAGAAAGACGAAACACAAGTGTGACAACAATAGACTTGTCGGACAGACGACTTGTCGGAGTTTTGGTGTTAATTTCTTACAGTATGATGGTATGATGCTTCATAGAAGATTTTTCCCATACAAATTGTAATACAAACGTAAGGGTTTTTTTTTACATTTAGGTTGACTTAATTATCTATCATGTATACACGTAGTTGATAAACTGAACAAAATCTCGCCGGCTGCGCCCGCCACGTAGGCTATCAAATCAATCAATCAAACCAAGGCTGCCTGTTGAAAGCAAAGGATGCTTGTGCCAAAATAGCTACTAAATGGTAGGTCCGTCGTATGCGAAAGACCGTCAGGGTTGGTACTACCGCTTTGTCTATTTCTGCCATCAAGCAGCAGCGTGTAAGCACTGTTGTTGATAAAAAACTACACTCCATCGGAAGGATAATAAGTTCTTGGGAACCAAACTACGTTTATCGAATTGTAAATTATAAAAATTACAAGAGCGTGTTTTAACACGAGTAAATGCTACATAACAAATAAAATATGTTCAAATACGAAAGTCACCATAGATTAAACACTTGTCTCCGATTGCGCCCGAATCGCCCCCCGGTGGTGGGGGATTTGGCGCCCCTCAACACAAAATAAGTCACAACTGCTAAGTTAGATATTCCGATAATCTAGCTATTAGATTACTCAGAACTTTGTTCGCTCCAACACGCCAAATTTCGCGCTTTTGATTATTGTAGTCTAGTAACACCACTAACCTCACTTGTTTTAATGGCGGATGCGCTTGCGTGATGCCGGTTTCGTGTTATTATTGCTTTTAGTTTGGCGTCATTTCGAGTGAATAAGTGAATTCATTGATTTTAGCTGAATCCACATAAACGGTAAGTTGATAATTTCATTGAATGTTTAGGATAAGTAATGTTCATGTTTGGGGACGCGTTACGTGAAGTATAGTCATTGAGAGGGCTATGTGATTTTCCATTCACATAGAGCCATGCTTCATGGCGCGTATGGCTTTTTATGATATATTTACCGTTATCTATGGTGTTACACATAGTTAAATTTAGCATAAATGTATATAAAAGTGCGTACTTTGGGTAATTGAGTGAACAAATGCGTTTCGCGCGTTACTACCATCGTCCTTGAGATCTCGGAATAGGCGCCAAGTCAGTAGATAAGTTTTACACAGAAAATAGATATGGCGGGAAACGTTTTATGCGTAAAAGCGTAACAGACAACCGCGCCCGATTGGTTGAGCTCGCTTGTATGTGATTTTTCAGCGGCTTAGACAAAATGGTGGCCCAGAAGAAAGGTCGTGGTGCTAAAAACCAAGCGACGAAAGCCAAAGCCACGGCACAGGCCGAGGAGCAGGTGCAGGAGCCGCAGACATCGGAAATGGTAGAGGCGGAAGAGAACAACGGAGAAGCGGAACAGACGGTAGAGGAGGGTGCGGGCGGCGACGGAGGTGAGGGAGGCGAGGGCGCCGAGGTCGCCGAGGGTGAACAGCAGGAGAGTGCCGACGGCGAGCCCAAACCAGAGGAGAAACCAGAGGAGAAGGTCGAGTCTGGTAAACTGCTTGTGGAGAACCTTCCATCAACCTATCTCTTTGACTACCAGGAAAAACTCAAGGAGCTGTTCTCAAAACATGGAGAAGTCACCAATGTTAAGTAAGTGGTAATTTTGTCATAACAGTGTTATTAATTTTTATACAGATTTATAATGCAATGTTAGCCAACATTCAAATATCAGTCCCTTGATTGTCCTCATTTATCTAGAACATTAAGTAGTAAGAGTATATTTCTATATCTTTGATTATCATTAGAACATGTTTGCCGTACGTTCTGGAGGTGTGAACTACACTCGGAATACAGGCAGCGGCAGCTAACGGAGTCATTATTAATGAGAGAAATTTTTCTTTCTTTTTAGACGTGGTCCAATCATTGTAACTGAACTGACCACAACTCCGACATTATCGGCAATAGTCGAATTCAAAAACAAAGAGTCTCTGGACAAGGTAAACAAAAGTTTATTAACATTTTATTAATTTTTATATTGAGAGAATCACTTAAGTTGGTAGATTTAGTGATGAGCCTTGAAGGTTCTTATTATAAGAACAATGTTTTCTAAATTTTTTAATTGTGATTGCTACCCCTCAAGTCACATGCTGAATGACTATTTGAATGTTTGAACTGGCTGGTCTTCTACAGTTGTCTGAATTATTAGCGACTTGTTGTTTTGTTTTAATGTTAAAATGTTCAAAATTGCATTTGTTAAGGTTGAGGTAGGAGACCAGCTGATAATTTGTGTCCATGCCCATTTGTGACGTTGTATATTTGTGTGTACTTGCAGTGGTGGTAAGTAATAGGTCCTTTACATATTTGTCACCAGTTCATAATAATGGCATTTTTACATTCTATTTGAAATTCATCAATCTATTCAAATTGTAAACTCTTTGCATTCTACCAAATAACTGGTTTTTAGCCCCACTTGCTTATGTTATGTTCAGGGTTGTCACCTGTAGTTGTAAATATTTTAATTTTTAAAGTTTATACACAGAATGTGTATTTTAAATATGTATGTTCTAGTTACATTTTTATAGTGATTATGTGTAACACTTTATATTTGTTTATCAATTTGTAGTACAGCCACATCATATATATTAGTTCTCTTTAAAATCAATAAAGTATGTACTGTACAAATCACTGATGTATATGACAATTCCAATGTACATCTAATTTACCATTTACATATTGCCTTTAACTATAAGAGCAATATTAAAAATATAATTAATTACAGTTGATATTGTCAATAATGCATAAAGTGCAAAATACATGTAAATAATGTGTTTAATAAATCACATAAAGATTACTTTGTCCAATATATATTTATATACAGAATATTACTAAAACTATCCTGCCAAATGTTAACATTCTGTTCAATGTGAATTTCGTTTTGTAGTTTTTTTTTTATCAGTTATATTCTTTATGAAGAGTTGGCAACCCTAATTATTGCGAATATATTTTTTAGGCGCGCCCAGCTGTAAGGCAGGTGGTATTGACAATAGAACACACTACGAACATACACTTTGAGTTTATTCACCTTTATATCCATCAAGTGTCTTTGCTCTTAGAAGAAAATTCTATAAAACTATGTATTCACTAGGCAGTCGGCAGCAACTGAAGCGCTACACGTGACGTTGACCACGCCTGGCATAATTTTCGTCTTTTGAGTCACATGGCACTAATGAATACATGACTTTAAGGCATAGTTCCAATAGTCGCGTCAAGCGTCCGACGTTGGTGTCAGTGACGCTCTTGTCGGTCAACACCAGCTTAGTAGCCAGTGACGCCGTGCGCGTGCGTTAGTGCCGATACCGTCGAATGATCTCCCATAGATTGAAGTAGTGCATAGTACTAACGCGCATGCGCGGCGTCACTACTCACGACGTTGCGTCACTGATGCTCGTCGCCGTTCGTGACGCACTCATCACCGTCTTAAATACTAGTATCACTAAGTGCACTGAATAAAAAAAATGATTTTCATCTTCATGAAGTTACTGTCCTTATTCACTTATCATGAATAATACTTGTATGCTAGGATTATTTTAACTCATGCAATTATTGAGTTTGTTCTGTACCTTTTAAATTTAATATGTAGTATATTTTCAAATCAAAGTATTGTAAGTTCCATTTGAAATGTTATGATGCTGCTCCTTAGCAACCATATTAGGTTTCTTTTTATGAATGACCTAAAATTTTTTTTTATTGAGCGTATTTGTGACAAGTTTTATACTTAACCAGTTGTAAGATCTGCCGCGATCTTAATAATACCACATTATTATAATGGCGAGAATGATCAAATTCCTATGTTTAGATTTTTATTATGACAAACAAATACAAAAGTTCATTTTTGATCAGAAATATTTTACGTTAATATCTTCACATTGAAACGTCAACACTCTTCGGAATTCATAGCATAGTACCTATATTATGATGGATGGCAGTTCTGCCATGTCACGTGTCCGGTGTCAGTTGAGCAACAAGTACAAGCTGCTACACTGTAAGATGTCGACCACACCACGTTTTTCCTCCTTCCTATAACATGGGATCCTTTAAATGGAGTGTGAAGAAGCAATTAAGCAGGCCGGCATAATTCTGCCGATCTACGATAGATACAGTGTCTGTCGTTGGTCGACAGTATTCATGGATTGCCCTACACTTACCATCAGGTGTAGCGCAGCGACTTTGCCTAGCCAGGATAAAAAAACAGCGTGGCGTCGCATCACACCGCCCAACATCGGACTCCGCACGCTGAACCGTGTAAATCGCGTGTCCCGTAAACTTTGATACCTGTTGACTGAACGCGTGCCTTTTACAAAGTTTATATATTTTTTATAACCTTTGGATATTATGTAAAACCTATGTGTTTTTGTGTAGCTTTTTTACCAAACCATGCAGCTGAACGGATTCTTTATCAACGTGAAAATGGCCAATACATCATTGTTTGGTCGATTCACTAAAAGGCCAGTATAACAGTGTTATTGGTGTATTAAAAATTGCAGTACTTTTTTCTGAAAATGTGATCTCATGATCGTCCACAGATATGTTTACCTTTACCTATGGCCACGAATTATAAATTACCTCTTCTAAAAATAACTTTTGTTGTGTATAATATCCATATTTGGTTCGGCGCGTGGAGTGCCATTCGATGTCGGGGGAAAATATATACAATAATTTTCAGAGCTTCAGTGCTTGTCTGACTGTTCATAAAATACTTTTTGGACGTCAAAAAAGTTCCTGTCAACGCAGGAGCACCTTCCTGACACAGCACGGATATGTGGAATAGCTTATAATAGGGGTAATTTGCCACTCATCAATATCTGTCCTATATTTGATCAACTTGATGGTGGTCGGTGTATTTTGTGTTAAGATCTTTGTTTATATAAAATAACATCATGATCAAATAAAGAAGTATGAGGAGTGGCATATCCCCGAATGGTGGAGAATTAAAATGTTTGGAGTGGTGAGTACAGGGTGTGTGTGTGGGTGTGCGCAGGCCCTGTCGGAGGAGGGCACGGTGTTGGACGGCAGCGCGATCTCGGTGGCGGTGGAGTCTCGCGCTGAGACGGCAGTGCTGGTGGGAGTGCCGTACGAGGCCAGCACGGAGTACGTCAAACTGTTGTTCACGCAGTGCGGTGAAGTCTCGCACATACACGAGTTCAGCAAGACCAAGTATAAGATATGTGAGTATACCATACATTATTAACAGATTTCAAAAAAAGGCGGACGTTCTCAATTCGACGGTATCTACTTTCTTCGTTCTCTATTCGATGATGGCAAACTCACCACGATTCTGGTTTTTAAATGGTGACATTTAGTTAAACTTATGATTTTAAATAAACCACATAATCAGCCTCTCCTGCTCCTATTCTTTTCATCAAGTGCAGCAATGCATTCACAACTCTATTGAAATTTTGGGTGGTCATGGGCGACATTGATCGCTTATATATAATTGATTTTGGTGGTGCTATGTTTCCGTGATGTATTTGTATACACAGAATGACTGTGTGCGTGTCAATAGGTATAGGGCGATGACGCATGAGGCTTCAATGTCATACGCAATAGGTGCCCGCTTACACCGCTCGACGCGTCATTGCCACACAAATCAAAATAACATATTCACAAATCCGAGTGGTAGAGCCACGCTGTAGACAGTTTTATCTACACCATGAATGAGCCGGCTCGACCGGGTCGTTACCACTGTCTCACAGAAAACCGACGTAAAGTAGCAGCGTGCTGCTGAGTTTCGTACGGTGAGTGAGATATCTGGAGGTCCAAATCCGCCTCCCCTTCCCAATCTCTTAATTACCCCTTTCCCTTAAGGTTGGCAACGCCCCCATGACTTTTGGTATTGTGCGCGTACATGGGCGGTGGATATCATTGACCATCAGGTGACCCACTTGCTCGTTTTCTGACCTATGCAATAAAAAAAAATATCAAACAATAAAACGTGCATAAAGGAGCTGAAGTATTTAGGTACATCATTACATTGTGCGCATGAAACTCTCACATGTAAGTAACATTTTATATTTAGCGCCTGTTTCATCATTGAGTAAATGCTATTTACCAATGATATAATTTTTATTACATATTGTCATTAGCTACCTACCGAATAAAATATGACATATTCTAATAGAAAAATTACACTCTGATATATTTACCGAAATTAAGATGTCTACTGGGTACTTTCAAAATCAGTTGTCATATATGTTAATTTTGGTGATTAAATCGTTTTTCGAATATTGTGAAATTACTTGACATAATATAATGAAACTTAAGTAAGCAATAAAATATGCTTACGCCTTTATATCTCTTCATTCCACTATTTTTATAACTGTTTTCTTGATTTGATAGACGCTAATATCAGCTTATTCAAGTTTTTTTGGATTTAATACATTCTTGTAATTTGCCATTAAAAAGACTATGAATACTTTTGATTTTCCACATTTTTATATTCGTTCAATGACTTTAAAGTGACAGCATAGTATGAAACTTGCTAACATTGCCATATTTGATTTCCCACATTTTTATATGGCACATGCCTCGGTGGCGCAGTTGTAATGCGTACGCGTTACGATTAAGCTAACGCTGAGGTCTCGGGTTCGATCCCCGGGTCGGGTAAAGTGGTATTGGGTTTTTCTATTACGAAATGCTCAGTATCAGCCCGGAGTCTGGAATTTGTGCTCGGTATGGCGATAGGCTCGCCCCCTATCACATTATGGGACGGAGATACGCTCGGCGAAATGTGGGTGTACTGGTTACACCTCTGTCTACCCCTTCGGGGATTACAGGCGTGAGTGCGTATGTATGTACATTTTTATATTTGTTCAATAACTTAAGTACCATAGCGTAGTATAAAACTTGCTAACAGTGTATCGTCATAAACAATTTGTATAAACTAATATAGGCTTAGTTTTACAAAATTCCGAACACATACTTATAAGTGACAATAAGCTTGTCTGTGAGTTTTACACAATATAGTTTTATTTGCAAACTATTTTTTTACATTGTTCTCAAATATTCAATGTTATTTTACCGGTGCTTTTTGTTTGACCTATGTTCTTGAATTTTTGAGAATAAGGGGGGTTAATATACACAGTAAAAAATGTTTTTTTTATGTATTACACAGTGCTACACAGTCCGTGCTATAAAATCTTTCTTTACATGCATTTATAAAAAAGTAAACCAAAAAAATTATGATTAGGACCTTATTCTCAATGAACGTGCGGATTAGTAACGCGCCCGCGTTACATTTAAGCGAACGCGATGCGTTGACTTCGTGAAATTGACATTGAGTGATGATTTCTATGCCAATGTCAGATTTTACGCATTAAGGTGCGTTACCTACGTGACACTGGCAGAATTGTGGTAGGGCAACACCGCAAAGGTCATAAAAGAAAGAAAGAAAGAAGAAGGTGCGTTACGTACTTGTTATGAACATTTGAAATTGGCTTAAAAGAATACCATTCGTTTCTAATGTCATGAAGTTGGCGTAACCCTTGACTTCACGAGGTTAATGTAAACCATGCGTGTTACGTGTTTGTGTAGTCATAGAGAATATAGCTGCTAGACGTTTACTATTATAGGTAATTTATTTTTTTACTTCTATTTTGTAATTATGCATGCAGGGTAATACTATACAATCGACTGAGTACATGTTTCGGGAAAATGCCCCATTTAAATTCACTATGTGTGTCTTTATGTAAAATTTATTAAGATTAAATTCGATGTAAACTGAAGTGCATGTATGAAAAATTTAATGAGAGTGAATGAGGCCAAAGAGGTATGCAAGGATCGTAGCAAGTGGAAATCCGTTGTCTCTGCCTACCCCTATGGGAAACAGGCGTGAGTCTATGTATGTATTAAATTCGATCGCAGTAAATTTGTTTCCGCCAGTGTTTCTTAATTATCCATTATTCACAAAATAAATATAAAAAAATAGATAATGTACAATACTATTATATGACTACTAATACAGGAATCATTCCCTTTGCACATTGTAGTAGGCGTAGTTGTGTACGATGCACACATCGTAGCACAGTTCGATTATCCAAGAGAGCGCGTTTAACCGCTCAATGCTCAATGCCCACCTCGCGCAGTGTTACGGGCAGGTGTTAACTATCTAGGTCACATCGCCAGTTTACCTTTATTGCTGCGCTAGTTGTTCGGATCTTTTATATCTTTGTGTGTAAATAATAGGGATACATACGAGAGTAAATAAAAAGTTCGATTTGCTACACCAAAGAGAAAAATGATTTTCATAAATAAACAAATAAACCCAGCAGGCACACATAGTCTTGACCTCACACTTATTATTAGTTAACTTGTATTGTGGGTATCAGGGACTACGAGAGACTTGCGGTCCTACAAAACCAAGATCAGAAACATATATTTGTGGATTACACAAACATTTGTCTCGGTGCGGGAAACGAACCCGCGGCCTCCCGTTTCACAGTCGGCTACGACGACGGCAACGGAGGCTGTGAAATGAATTATGATGGTTTAAAAAGATTTAATTGTTTTAGATTGACGATATTACTATATTTGAGGTAGCAAACGCTTGAACAGATAAAGCAATATTTTCTTCAATAATAAGTTGTAAGTTTGGTTCTCATCAGAAATCTGTTTTTCGACCGCAGGGCGGTCTTAGTTTACTTTGCAAAGAAAGACAGTTAACGTTGTGATTTGTGGCAAAATAGAAATACATAATTAATACAAGATGCGATCCAGTGTCTTTGATATTCTCGTTATGTAAAATTAGAACTTAGTCCACACTCGGTCTATCGTCATTTATGTTATCACAAAATTAGTCTACAATCTACGAAAATAGTGTCTAAGCACAAAATTAATCTCACCTGTACACTTATACACAATAAAACATTTGCCGCGTAATTATTTAATACCATGTTACCGGGATGATGGTGTAGGTTAAATCCAATTGTTTTGTGACAGTGCGGGTGACATTCCACGAAAAGGAGTCGGTTGAGAAGGCGCTGAAGCTGGACCGCGAGCTGCGCATCAACGGGTTCCTCGTAACCGTCTCCAAGTACCGTGATGAGGATGAACAGAAGGCCCACGCCGCCAACACCAATAAGGTACATTCACACACTTAAATTTCAGTTTCATTTAACTTTACACTGACTTTTGAGCGTCCGCGCGACGTCTGCACTTCGACTTGTATTTACTTGTATGACACTTCCCCTCATTACCATTATTAATTCGACAAATAATGGTATTTAAAACAATTATAATATTAGGGTGTAATCAGATTTCAAAAATAATGCCATTTTACACAGAATAAGCGCCAGCACCCGAACCAACAGCAGAATCGCAACAACTCAAATGCGAACGCGAACACAAATGCGAGCCCCAACGCGAACCGTTCCAACAACTCGTTCCGTCCGCGAGGCGCGTCGTTCAACGCGAGAGGAGGTAACTTTAGAGGTAAATTATTAATAACCATGACAATCTAGTATAATTGACAAATGGGTTTATTAGAAGTTATATACAATACGCTCAAAATAAATAAGGCACTTCATCTGTCTTCTACGCTTCCTGACATCCTTAAGTCTGAATACAACAGCCTCGACACCGCTCGTGACTAGTTTCAGGCTGGTCAAGTTATTTTACGCGTATTGTTATATGGTCGATAATGCACATTAATATAATTTTCAATCAATTCAGAAGCTATATAATGGCCCCAGATATATCGAAACCAATTAATGGCCGTTCCCAACATTTTATCTATCGACAGATTTGCTTACTGGCAGTAAAATTTTGACACTATTTGTATGGAAGATCAGTCAAAACAATACTGATAGTGTCGATAGACAGATTATAGGGAACGGCCATATTAAGTATCCGACGTTTGGTTATCGATACTCAAGAAGTATCGAATCCAAAATATCGATACCTCGGTGTTACAGTATCGTGTATCGGTATCGGTATCGGTATCGATAGTTTATGTTCTGTGTATTCGAGTATGGAGTAGTTGGACAGGTTCTCGGCTCGTAGTATGGTATGTGTTGTCCCGCTGTAGGTGCGCGCGGTCGCGGCGGGTTCGGCGGTCGCGGCGGCGGCGGCGGCGGCGCGTTCCCGCGCGGAGGGTTCGCGCCCGTCAACTCCTACATGCCGCCTCAAGCGTTCATGGGACGCCCGGTAACTATATCACGCTACTCGCACTTATATTAAATCTACATATATCATACTTATCATCTCTTACACTCGCCTATATTTGCAATCCTACAACTTAACCTACAAGATTTCACATTCCCAAGTTAACTTACCCTGTGCCATCCTCCACTTACTAAGTTTAGACACTTGTCAATCTTTTTTGATCTCTAAATAAAATCACTTGACCAATTAAATCAGCTAACATATGGTTATGTAGTATCAATCATTGAGTATTAAAATGCAGTACCACCACCTCAAAATTGTTTAGTTTTATATCGGTTTTATGTTTTTGTTAAAACATTTTTATTTTTTTTCATCACTCAATAAAATTCTCTTTGTTCCAAGTTCGTGTATAAATCTATGGCTATCAAGCGAAGTATTGAAAAAAGCAGCTTACTTAACCACTTCCAAATATGCTTCTTATTTCATTTTGTTATCCTTTTATATGTTACATTTTATGTTTGCCCAAAATTAAACTGTATTTTTTTGCAAAAATATTTTTCCGAAAGTGCTTTTTATTTTTGCATGCTCATCATATTATTTTCGATAAAGAAATGAGTGCATAGAAAGATGTGCAAAGAAATGCAGTGTAAAATATATATATCAAATGAATAATGTAACACGAGCACTTCTCTTTGCCGTTATTTATATTTCTGTGCATTCTTTTCAGAATTACCTGTAGTAGATCAAGAATTCATATTGCAGGTACAGTAATCATGTATATGGACATTTTGTCGTATTATTCCGAACTAACATCTATCGATGTCAATTAAAAATGATTCGACTATATCGAAACATAAAACAGACAAAACATTAGGATAATAATGTAAACATTGTGGCATGTTCAGTATTGTATCATCAATTAAATTATAGTATGTACAGTTTACCGGAATGATACGACGAAGACTTGTAGGTGCTTTGTGAATAAATTGTGAATAATTTCCATTTGTGCTTAACCCTTTTTATGTGTCATTATGCTAACATTTTGCTAAGTCAAGTTGTTGTTGTCATAATGTGGCTAAGTTCAAATGCAGAAACTGCACAGAAAGGGTTAAAATCAGTATGTAGTTTAGTGTAGTTTTATACCCATTTTCACCAAACTATCTTAACTTTAGTTGACCTCTACCGCCCAACATATTAAAATGGTGCGAAATCAGTTCAGTCTGCTATTACGTTTCGTCGTCGCACTTCTTTAATTTGTGGTTTGGCTTTAGGGGTCAACTAAAGTTGACAAGGGCTTTGAGAATCGACAATAGTGAGATTGAATTTACACAATATGGTGTAATATAAATAACTTATTTGTTTTGCGCAGGGTGGCTTCATGAATGACGGACAACGGCCGAACAAAAGGCTCCGACAAATGTAAATGTAACTGTAAAGACATAAAAGCAATATCGTGCTCGTCCCGTGTCCGTGTGTGTGTGTGCTGCTCGTCGCGTCCTACAGAGACTACTGTGACATGCTGGGAGCCGCTCTGAGGGCATACACTCCTCCACCCATCCCACATAGCTCAGCTCACCACCATAGAATGAGGGTCACGCAGACGAAGTAACGAATATTTAATGACAATTGAAACTTACCCTTATATCCTTTAGCATACGGTTGTGATTAGTGTAAGAAAGTAACATACTGTGCGGTACGAAACAGCGCTTATAGTTTTTCTTCATACTAATATCAACCGTAACTGAAAGGATGTGAGGTTGACATTTAGTTACTATCCAATTCCTTCTGCGCTAACCCATTCAATTGATCTCTGTACCAAACAGTTCGTCGGCGTGTAAAGGTAGTTATGCCTTCAGAACGGCTCCCACTATCTGATTTAAATCTAGCTAATTGTATTTACTAAGTACATGAGATAAAATAATTGTAAGCTAATAATGTCTTTTGACAGAATAAATGTAATTACTAATAATATTGTTTTTAATTATCTACCCTATTTATAGACGATATTTGTTTGTTTGTATGTCTTTTGAAATACTAAACCATTCCATTGCCATTTGTGGTCACAATGCCCCGTAGATACCGATTTAGTACAAATCTGAAACTGTTTAGGCGCATAAAGTCCTTTTCTAGATCGGTCATTTTCTAAAAATTTACTTTCTCAAATTAATCGATTCAGAACTACGTTACAAAGATTATGATAATAAGGATGTTGCAAGGAAACCTTCAGAAATAAACCCAAAAACACTGGAAAGAACATTTAGAGAAAAGGTGATTTCAAGAAAAGGACATTATACACCTAAGCCTCTCAAAACTACTAAACCAATTCTAACATTATTTCACTATTCGAAAGCTACATTATTTCTGAGTTCCTCTCTTTTAACTTTGCTGCACCCGACGCGACGGGTCCATATAAGACTGTCCTGTCCTGCATTTATTTATTCATTTATTCTTTGTACGGAAGCAATAAATTACATAATCTGAATGTAAGTAATATCTATTTTGCTTACACCAGATATCAATCTTTACTTAAAACAAAAAATCAAATGGCGCCCATTTTTTTCAATTCACTTCTGGGACGCCCTTTAGTCATACATGACAGATCTGTTATTGCAAATTATGGATTGGATTTAACAATTAAAAAATTGAATCCTACCATTTGTTTTCTTTACTTTTATAGCTGATGGAGTTTAAAATCGATGTCGTAGTTAGTTCCAAATACGTAGTTTACATCATTCGATGTTAAATTTATGGGCGCCATTTGGTTTTTAATGCCGAAATCATATGTACATAAACATATTCGTTTCGTCCGATATCCCACTCATATTTCAACCAGGACCTGATCTCCATAAATCCAGATGTTTTGCCATGCCTTCACATCCTGAATAGTATGTAAAAAATAACGTTTTCCGTCTAACCAAAGCAGGTCCGCGGGTGAAGACTCGTGCAAAAGCTAGTGTTGTATAAAAATAAATAGTAAAACCCATTACATGATTATTTTAGTATTGTGGGCGTACATGGGCAGTGGAGATCACTTACCATCAGGTGACGTTTGCCGGCCCATACTATAAAAAATAATACATATTCAGATTCGATCCAAGGATATCTTTGATGTTGGTGTATTTTTTTTATAGCAGTGGCCGGCAAATAAGTAAGTGGGCCTGATGGTAAGTAATATCCACCGTCCGTGAACAGTACCTGAAGAATCATGGACGCGTTGCCAACCTTAAAGGAAAGGAATTGGGAAGCGGAAGGAGATTTGGGCTTCTGGATATCACTCACTCTACGAAACGCAACAGCAAACTGCCATTTCACGATGGTTGGTCTGAGTCAGTGATAAGCCGGTCGAGCCGGGAGATTCATTCTGCAGACTCTACCATTTATAAGTCTAGGTACTTGTTTTAACTGAAATTTATGTTTTATTTAGTTTTTTATAATACTACTGCATAAGATTGTCTCGATATGGGAAATCTCAAACTCTTTGAAACCCAAAACACGAAAATTTGCTTGTCTGAAAACTATAGTTGCATGTAAGGTCGCATGCATGGAAAAAACCATAAAGTAAGTAAATTGACTGAAAACTAACTGAAAACCGAAACTAACCCCAGAACCTCACTGCTGTCGTTTCAATACCATTCGACCAACGAGTCCAGTATATTATTACACTGTCGTAATTATAAAATTTGCGAGTTAAAATATTTTTATAGGTTTTTCCTTCATTAGTAAAACAAATTGGCCACATTTTAGATAAATTAATTGGGCTTGGCCTATTGGAAACATAAAGCCAATCCCATAATCTTCAATTAAAGCATGTGACCGAAACATTGAGACAGGTTTTTGTTTTATTTGATTGCCGGCAATAATTCTTTCTATGCCCGTTATAATCACAATTTCCGTGATTAATACTTTGCCCAACGATAATAGTAGAAAGTGTTTTAATTGCTCGAAATTTATTAGATGCTTGTTTGGTTTCATTTTTCATAAAGAACTTGTAATGCCCACCTGCGTACTCATTCTAAAACAACGTTCGATTGATCTGTCGGCATTACCATTGTTAAGTATAGTCGCATTGTGATCGCACGCAATTTTCTGTAAAATATTAATTTATAGTGTTGAAATGCAAATTAAAAAAGTATCACCATTATTTTTGGTTTTGATACTGGTTGAAAGCATCCATGTTTCGCGCCAAAATGTAGATTTAAAAAAGGACGCTCGTTCGAAACTTAAAAAACGCGGTGCAAGTCGCGAGATGTTTCACGATTTGTTTGAAGTTTACGATCCTTCGTTTTTGGCAGCAGTGTGGCCGAAAATTACCAACGGTGTTCATTTAATGCTGGACGTGTCGTGTTGGAAAGACATGAGTGTTTTCTTCAAAGATTTATCGGAAGGAAAAGCTTGGGCGTACAGCTGTAAGTTACAGTATCTTACTTTTAGTTAGCTAAAATTACAAATTAAACTGGAATCATTTTTATTATCAGATACTTCTATATTTTCGAAACTTGGTATTCTTATAAGACTGAATTTTAAACGATTATATTTGCAATTCCAAAAATGTACCAAATGGTCTAATCAACTTATTCGTTAGTTTAAATTCATTACAGAGTACAGACCTCCTATTTTATATACTGGCTCGACAATTTAAAAACTCAATTATGACGATGTTTAATAAAGGTTTGACAGCCTCCGTAGTGCAGTGAGCGAGTAGCCAACTAGGCAACCAAAGGCCGTGAGTTCGACAACGCACCCAGACGAATATTTGTTTCAACAAATATTTGACAGGCTGCGTTGTGTCAAGATTTTGTGAGACGGAAAGTATCACATAGCTTCCTGATACCCATGACACACCGGTTCACTGGCCGATTGTCTCGGCCGGGGGAATACCTACCACTGTCTCACAGAAAACCAACAAGAAGTAGCAGCTTGCTGTTGCGTTTCGTACGATGAATGAGATTTTCGGAGGCCCAAATTCCCTTTCTTACTCACCAATTGCTTTTCCTTTTCTTTAAGGTGGGCAACACATCCATGATTCCTAGGCTATTATGGATGTTTATGAGCGGTGGAGATCATTTACCATCAGGTGACCCGATACCAGCCTCTGCTACAAAAAAAAACTTCGTAAGAACCAAAGACTTTAATGTATACTACTAGTACTACTAAAATTGCATCACATAACGCGGGAGTTTGACAGCTCACAAACAGGGAGCGCGGTAGGGGTCCAGTTGTAAGAGTAAGTATGGTAATATTGAGTTACGGTCAATTGACCGCAACTTAGTGGTACAATTTCTATGTACCGCGCAGCTTGTCTTGTAGTATACATTAAAGTCTTTGGTAAGAACTATTAATTAATCTGTGACAAAGCATTCGTAGGGTATATAATTTTCTGAAGCTCATTATACAAATATAACCGTTGGAAAACGCATACCTACATAATGTGCATTATGCATCAATTATCTCATTGGACAGATCGATAGTGTGACGTAGTTACCGTCACTTTTCATTAGCGGCCATTGCGCACGCGTGCTGCACAACTTTCCACAGTTTCCACCGTTTGTGGCACAGATCATTGTACACCCAACAGTCACACACATAGTCCTGTCCCCACACAAGGTTAACCTGTATCGTGGGTATCAGGAACTACGAGGGACTTGCGGTCCCACAACACCCAGACCCGAAACAATTTTTTTTGAATCACACAAACGTTTGTCTCCGTGCAGGAATTAAACCGGCGCGGCGGGTTCACAGCCAGCTACTCGTCCCCGCTGCGCCACCAGGGTTGTCGCCTTAGCTTAAAGGCGTCATGATGACAAAGTTTAACGTGAAAACAGTGATATGTCGCCTGGTGTAAACGAATGGTTTAGTATAGGCCGGCAATATAAACGTTTCTTTCTTTCTTCTTTCAAAAAAATCATGGGCGCGTTGGCGATCTTAAGCAAAAGATAATTAAGGGATTGGGAAGGGGAGGGGGATTTGGGCCTACGGATATCTCGCTCACCGTACGAAACGCAGCAGCAAGCTATTACTTTTCGTCGGTTTTCTATGAGACAGTGGTAACGACCTGGACGAGTCGGGCCATTCACGCTGTAGACAAAACTGTCTAAGGCTTCGCTCTACTACTGCTATAGGGAACTATTACATTATAATGGTAATCTAATGATATCACGATTTGTATGAAGGGACATGCAAAAAATCCTATTTCAAATGATTAAAATATGACATAAAAACAAAATGGATTTTAAGAGAAAAAATAAATATGAAATGATAATATAAATTTTATAAATTATGAAATAATAGATATTAAAAGACCTACTGCTGGGTTTCTTGGTGCTTCTTCACATGCAGAAAGAGTCTTCAGGTTTGAACCTGTGGGCGTTTTCGAAGGCAGATGTTTCAATGTAACATGTATAATGTATTATTGACGTGTGAAAGAGCCCTTTGTGGCCTAAGTACTTGCAAAATAAAAGTTTTAATTTTGATTTTTAATACTTCTATTACACTCACTTTATTACTATTTCTTGATCTTATGCCTATTGTGACGTCTTATTGGTATTTGTCTACGGCACGTGAACGCTCGAAGTTCATTGATCCACGACCACGCGTCATCAGGCACGCTCGCGTGGCCACCAAGCACAAGTTAATATTGCTTCTCATCTCACTTGTTGCATTAATCCAAGCAATATCATCATATGCTTATACTTTTTAAAATGAAAATACGGGCCACTGATATGAACTTTGTTTTTTAAAGATGTCGACATTTTGATCTTTGTTTTTAGAATTTGCTATTTTAATACTTGACATTGGCGAAATCATCGAAAATCGATGGAGCCATAATCTAAAAACAGAATAGGATATACGGGTAGTAAATGGCACCGCACTCGATCTCAAATCAACTCTTCAAATATAGGTATCTACAGGAGGCTTTTACCCAGCAGTGGGACATAAGCTTGTAAAAAGGAACCGACCGCTGTGTGGTAGATATTAGATACTTAATAAAATCTTCATCACGCCTGAAATCTGGCCTAAACCTGGGCCTGATGGTAAGCGCTACTAATCTTAAGGAACGCATAGATTTATGACGGTGCAATGACACTTCATGGGAAATCAATTATCTGTGAAGCAACCTTAAAAAACTAACCACTATATATCGAAGGATACAAATATAAAATCTATTCATTTTCAACCTATAAATCCGTGACGTAATTAACACACAACATTTTACCTATGTAGGTATTTGCAACCATCGACTTTAGCTATTTTAATAACATTTATTAGTACGGATTTTATCGCGGTTTAATTTTTATTTTAGTCCCGACGTTTCGAAAGCTTTTCAGCCTTCGTGGTCACGGGAGAGACTGAGGTGTAGGTCGTCTCGAAAAGTTAATGTTACATTCATTTTAAAATTGTACATTTATTTTTTTATTATTTAAAAAGTTAGTAAAATCCGTCTAAACTAGTTTTATTTCAATGTGTAATATTCGCGTAAACCTAAGAAATCACATTTATTAGTTTTATTCCGGGTTAGAAAACTAACATGAGTTATTTTAAACAAGGGCGGTTCAATGGGCCCTCGGTGCTCCGACTTCCCCTTTGTTCAATCCTTTTGCAAAGGGGAGATGTGACATAGGATCAATACCCCGACGCGGCGACGCGACGCAACGCGCCGATGGTCGAATGCAATACATATTTGATTTGTGCAAGTTAGATAATTCCTCATGATAATTTCAAGATGCCTCTTGGGGAAGCAATATTTGTTCGGAATTAGCGACTATTTAGAGGCTCGAGAATCATACAGCGCTCCATGAAAATTTAACTGCGATAAACATTATTATTGTAAATCTTAAAACATATATTGTGAATATTCTTTTTTTATAGCTTCAATGACGAGACGAGCAGGTCGTTCGCCTGATAGTAAGCGCCACGCCTGCTTATAAACAGAAGCAACGCCACACAGAACTTTAAATAACAAAGCACTGCATGACATTGGCCTGCGCTCGTCACCCCGAGACATAAGGTGTTAAGTCTCATAATGCCCAGTAATTTCACTGGCTTCAATGTCCTTCAATCCGGAACACAACAGTGCTTACACACTGTTGCTTGGCGACAGAAATAGACAAAGCAGTGGTACCAACTCAGCCGGCTTCTCGCATACGAAGGACCTACCGCTCAGATAACAGATTTTAAGACTAGGTAAATGTCTGAATGCGATGTCTCTCAAACATTTTTCTGAAATTACATTTATTTGCTATTGCAGCGGTAGATTCATCAGGTCACTATGAGTCCGGTTTCTTCAGCGGCAATAGATTTTGGCTTGGATCTAAGGACCAATGTGATGTACTGGTAAGTGTATTTAAGGTACCTAGCGGATATGCTACTCCTCAAACAATTTTATCCAAATCAAATAAAAATAGGTATTCACCTATTGAATCCATATCAAATGTAACGTATTATTTAGATAAGAAATTTTTAACTCTACCATCAGTTCGAAAGGCTGTTTCGGTAGAGAAGAACGGACTAGAAACTCTAACGTTGCTCTTTTTAAAACTGATTACTACATTAGTACAATTTGTTTTGAATTAGAGCAGCACCATTTATGCGCATAGGGGAATATTATAGGTAACATACAATAATGTTATTATAATGATTATTGTGCACGATCCTTATGAGTACTATAACTAAACGAAGACAGAGATAAAGGTTAAACAAGTAATATTTGTCTGAGCCGACTTCCACAAAAGTAGTACCCGTTCAGGAGTATGACGCCTGTGCCAGCCATCGGCCTTCTCAATCAGGGAAGTAACCGACCCGGGACATGAAGCCGTCGCAAGCACAGTCACATAAGCGAGCATTACATAAGTACTCAATGTCAATTTTATCAAAGAAATTGAATGATTGAGCAAAGACCATATAGAAAAAATAATAGGACAAAGATATTTTGTGACAAATATATCTATCACTTTAGTCGTTTTGTATGGATCGGAGTTCTGGGCTACTAAGAAGATGGATGAGAAACGATTGCATGCAGCAGAAATGAGAATATTGGTATGGATGTGTGGAGTAACAAGGATAGACAGAGTCAGGAATGAGCACGTTAGAGGGAGTTTGAAAGTGGCACCTATGGTGGATAAGATGAAAGGAAACCGCCTGTCTTGGTATGGGCATGTTATGAGAAGAGAGGAAACATTTGTGGGTAAGAAAGTGATAAATATGAATGTTGATGGATGGAAAGGTAAAGGAAGACCAAAGAAAAGGTGGATGGTGTGTTTGAGGAAGGACATGAAAGAAAGTGGGGTGAATGACGAGACGACGGCTGATAAACATGTATCGAAGAAGAAAATATGCTGCGCCGACCCCAAATAGAATTGGGACCAGGGCAGGAGGATGATGATATCTATCATTTTAGTGATTTCTTAGGTTTACGCGAATATTACACATTGAAATAAAACTAGGTTATACGGATTTTATCGCGGTTTAATTTTTCACTTAACTTTTCGAGACGACCTACACCTCAGTCTCTCCCGTGACCACGAAGGCTGAAAAGCTTTCGAAACGTTGGGACTAAAACAAAAATTAAACCGCGATAAAATCCGTATAAACTAGTTTTATTTCAATCTATCACTTTAGTTAATAATAGTACATGTCTTATTGTTAACTCGTATTACAACGTACGTATGGCAGGATCGCGAGTTTGTCAACAGCAGTAATCACACAAGCGAAAGTCTTCATGCAGTTGATTATGCGACTGAAATCCGTCGCAGCGATAGATTCAGAGATTACGGTAAGTTAACCATCTATAAGGTACATCAAACCTTTTGCTTTAGATATTAGTAACTGGATCATAAAATTCACCGTTTGCGTGTTGCCCCTCTGTCTACCCCTTTAGGAATACAGGTGGAAAAATAAGTAAACATATAATTGACAGCCCCCGTGGAGCAGTGGACGATTAGCAGGCTGCGAAGCGAGAGGCCGTGGGTTCGATTCCCGCACTGAGACAAATGTTTGTGTGATCCACAAAAATTGTTTGAGGACTGGGTGGTGTGGGACCGTAAGTCCCTCGTAGTTCCTGATACCCACAATACAGATTTACCTAGTGTGGGGTCAGAACTGTGTATGTCTCTTGGGTATACACCCATAAAAAATACTTATCTATTTATTTATCAAACGCAGAAAGTTGCCAAAACGTAATGCAACATCGATGCATTTTTAACAAATATAAAACCATCTCTGAAAAACCAATAATAAAGTTTCAAAAGTCAGAAGTGCATGCTCTTGGAACTGGTTTTGACCTTGCGACTTACATGCCGATAGTCCATACCACTACGTCCTGAGCTACCGCTGGTACAAAATTAAAAAGCTAAAATAAAACTGAATTTTGAGTCGGTATCAATCACTGACCATTAAACTACAATATCCCCTTAATAAGACCTAGTAATAATATTTTTTTTAACAGTTCAGCAAACGCGCAAGTGGGTCACCTGATGGTAAGTCATCTCTACCGCCCATGAACGCCCACGATACTGGAAGAATCATGGACGCGTTGCTGACCTTAAAGAAAAAGTATAATTGAGGGATTAAGATGGGAAAGGTGGATTTAGGCCTCCAAATATCTCACTCACTGTACGAAACGCAATAGCAAGTTGCTACTTCACGTCGGTTTTCTGAGAGACAGTGGTAACAACCCGGTCGAGCCGGCTTATACAGGCTATAGACAAAACTGTCTACAGCGTGGCTCTGCCATTTGTTATTTGTTGTAATTAACAGGTGACAAAGAAAGTATTTGAAAGGTGGGTAGATATTTGTTTACATCTCTGATACAAGTCGATTAGGATAAAGTACGCATTTTTTTACTATCAGGTGATCATAATTGGCGATGGGTCTTTAATCAGAATAAGCTGAAACAGCGCCAATCAACGGATGAAAAACCGCCTATACGTCTAGCTTACAATGTTGTGGAGCTAGCTTTAAACATCTCCAAATTCCACATTCCTAAGGTAACACAATAAAACCATTGAATTTTATTAAATTTTGTGATATTTCACAGTGTAAGGTCTTTTATGTAGGTAATATAGATCATGTTTTTCATATTTTTCAGATGTACAATGTATTAATGGGTATGTGCGTACCTCGGTCTTGTTCAACACATGACATAGAATCCATCGTCAACTTCTCTATAATGATCAACGAAAACCTCAAATCCAATCGAACTTTACCACGAACAACTAGACTTATTACAGTCAGACAAATTAAGTCCTACGACTTTAAAACTGATATGGGAGCTATTTCAATCATTGTACTTACGGCATTACTTGTTTTGTTAGGAATGATATCAACAACTGTTGAATTAAAACTTATTAAATGCTCATTTTATAATAAAAACGCAATGAGCTTTGATCTACAAAAATATAATAAAAATAACCATGTTGTTAATAAAATAAATAAAAATGTCAATGAAGTAAATATCATGAAAGTTGATAAAGCAACAAATATACCTACAATCAAGCCTAGAAATATAAAAGTTGTTGATAAGAATACAGTCCCGGTAGCAATAGATAACTTTTTGGAAAGTCAAACGGTAGGCAACTGCCAAAGATGTGGTAAATATAAGCAACAATGTAATTCATTACGTGCTAGCGTACATTCTTCAAGTCCACCTACTAGAGACAGATCCACATCAAAAGTAGAATATCGAAGGAATGGTACTTTCTGCAGACTATTGCTTTGTTTCTCATTTGTCTATTCCTGGGGAAGAATCTTTAACAAGAATACTGCTAACAAAGATTTGGCGTTGATACATGGATTGAAGATTATGGCTACGTTTTGCGTCATTTTTGTTCATGTTTCTATCATGGTCAATAATATTTCTGGTAAGTTTATATAAATAGGAAATTTTAAATTGTTCGACAAATTGTAATATTGTGTTTTGTTTTCAGTTACGGCTGCCGATATTAATAAACGTAGCAACTTTTATTTCATTTTAATTATCGGAACAATAGCCTTCGATACGTTGTTTTTTGTGAGGTACTTTATAAATATTTAGTGATGCTGTATCTTAATTCAGACGATCCTTTTTATAAATATTAATGAAATCAAAAACTAACAAGATGTCAAGGCTTTGCGTTGAATATTATTGCTCATCAAATATTGTGAACTTCTTGAATTGGAAATTAAACATTACTTTACATTTCAGCGGTGTTATTAGTTCACATCACTTCTTTTATTTAAAGAGTCGTTATACCGTCGAGGAACTCGTTAGTTTCGATGGCAGATGTGGTCAAATATTACAATTTGTTTGCTTTGTCACTAATAGGATTATCAGGTAAATTGGTTGCTTTGTGATATTTCTTTCCATTAAACACTTCTTCAGTAGAAATTTATCTCCAATAGTACATAATAATCTTTTTTCACATCAAAAAGCCGGTAAAAGAGCAAGTGGGTTACTTGATGGTAAGTGATCAGCATCGCCCATGTACACCCATGATTCCAGAAGAAACGTTGGGTAAGTTACCGAATTGTAAAGAAAAGGTATTTGGGTGATTTTGCGGGCTTCTGGCAATCTCTACAAAATGCAATTGCGAAGCTGCCATTTCTCGTTAATTTAGTTAAAACGCGCCACATGGTTTCAACATTTACAAACATATTTCCACAAGATCTTTATTCTTCATCTGCAGGTTGTTACCATCATACGCATATGCTTTATTACTATCAGCTGTTTTAACTCGTGTACAAAGAGACACAACAGTGCTCACTCTACCAGACGGCGATGATAAAAACTGCAACGTGTATTGGTGGAGAAACTTGATTTATGTGTCTAACATGTATCCTGAAGACCAACAGGTATGAAAGTTTAGAAGTATTTCGTATTTAATAACGTAATTTAAGTAACGTCTCCATCTGTTGTTAAGATTTTTATAGTTTTAGACAAGAGTGTAAAGATACGAAGACTTTAGATGTAATGCCCTAGCATGAATGACCCATACCCTTAATGGTTGAAAGAATATATTAGGACGCCTATTAGTATTTATTTGTTTTATTGTAATGATTTTTGATTTTATCAATGATAATCTGGGTTAAAGGCATCGAAATAAGTTGACAAGAAACGTAACTCAAGCAAAAAAAATACTCTACCAAAACTCTGTGCAAAGCTCTAGTTGACACTTGATACGTTAAATTTTTCGCGCGGTGCAAACGTTGTATCTCGATCTAGAAATTTAATATTTAAACATTAAATTTTCTCAAATAAAGTTGATTTTGAACGTTCATTAATTTTTGTTGCGTGTCTGAGTGTTACGTGTGATAACCTTTGCCTGTGTAAGTAAGTGGAGCCGTATTTTTAGATAGATTCATATGAGATCGTTCCAGTGATCTTATTTCGATGGTTAAAGGTGTAATAAGTAATTTAATTTTAACCTATGTAGTATAATAATACGCATCTACTTAAATATGTCACATTTATTTCTCCAAATTGTATTTGCACCCAGTGTATGCAAATCTCGTGGTACCTATCAACGGAGGCGCAACTCCACGCGGTAGGCGCGCTAGCGTGTGCGGCGAGCGTGTCGGCGCGCTTGTTCGCCAACATGCGCGCCAAGCTTGTTGCGTCGGTCGCGTTTGCTGTGCTGCTTGCTGCTACCGTTGCTGATGTTAGCGCTACTTACTTTGATGATAGGATGTTGTGAGTTTGATATAATAAGCTTACACTGTCGACTGAGTACTAATCTTAGTGAACTGGTGACTGACTGTGGGCAAATGTGCTCCAGTTATGGCTACGACTTCTCTTATACGACTAACCACCCTTCAACTACTATATCGCACCATTATTACTTCAATGTACCCAACTCTACTCTCAACTAACCAATACAATGGAAATACTCTTACTCTATAAATATCCTTAAGCTCTATAATGGATTCCCTCTCATATCCAGGTAGAAGGTAAGGAAGCGGTAGACCTTTTAGCTAACGAAACAAGAATTATAGGAGATATGCTTCTGGTCAAAAAAAAACTTTTAGAAAAAAATTGGTTTCTGTAATTGTATTTTAGCCTGTCATCTGTCTGAGCAAGCTATGAAGATTTATTGGTTAGCGGAATTAGGATTGGTAAATTAATTTGTTTCATATGTAGGTTTTACCGGACCTTTAATTTTGTTATACCGATACTAACACCGGAACTTTCTGAAAGGTTGATCAAATCTACATTCAACTAACAGAACTTTGAGTTGACATCGCTGTCAAATCAGTTCGAGTTGCTGAAACGTTATTTAGTGAGAAAAATTATAATATTTGATCTTTCTTTCGTTTGACATACGATTTTTCATATTAATTTGAATGTTAAGTTAGCTAACATGTGTGTCAAATCAAAGGTGTTGATCACGCTTCTAGCAACTCAATTTCGACTTGACATTTGATTAGTTAATTTAACATTGATCAGCCTTTCGGAAACCGGGCGTAAATGTATATTTTTGTTTTTCCAATTAGGCGATATGGTCGCTAAGCGACAAAGTTTAAAAATAAATTTAAAAAAACCTTACGCTATGACTGATTACTCGTATCATCAACATCACAATATTTCAGCCTCCGTGGCGCAGTAGGCGAGTAGCCAGTTGCGAAGCGTGAGGCCGTGGGTTCGATTCCCACACCTTGACAAATGTTTGTCTGATCCACAAATATTTGTCTCAGGTCTGGGTGTTGTGGGTTGACAAGTCCCTCGTAGTTGCTGATACCCACGATACAGGTTTACCTAGTGTGTGGTCAGGGCTATGTGTGTGACTGTTGGGTGTATTTTTTTTTATTTCAAAATATACGATCGTTTTTTAATATTGTCGATATTTTCCGAATTGTTTAAGAGGTTAGTATGTTTTATTAATTTGTTTTTTAGTCTCTCCAGTGTTTCCGGTGCTTACTCTTCTATAATAGACCGTCCTCTGGGCCGAGTGGCTCCGTACTTTATCGGAGTGTTCAGTGGCTGGCTGATACACGCTACGTACAATCGGTTGAACATTTCTAAGGTAATATTTTACACGAGATGGCTGTCATACTGATTGAATAAAATTATTGAGTGGTAGAGTCACGCTCTAGGCAGTTTTGTCTACAGCATGAATGGGTCGGCTCGTCCGGGTCGTTACCATTGTTTCACAGAAAATCGGCGTAAAGTAGCTTGCTGATGCGTTTCATACGGTAAGTGAGTTTACCGGAGGCCCAAATCCTTTCCCCTTCTCAATCCCTTAATTATCCTTTCCTTTAAGGTTGTCAATGCGCCCATAATTGGCGGGCGGTGGAGATCACTTAGGTGACCCACTTGTACGATTGCCTGTCAATGAGGGAGGGGATTTGGGCCTCCGGATAACTCACTTACCGTACGAAACGCAGCAGCGAGCTGCTACTTTATACCGGTTTTCTGTGAGACAGTGGTAACGACCTGGATGAGCCGGCCCATTCATGCTGTAGACAAAATTGTCTACAGCGTAGCTCTACCATTCAAGTAAGGTATCATTGTTGTAGGTATCGTCATGCATTTTCTGGATGATGTCCATAACCCTGCTCTGTGTGACATGGTCGTTGCCACTTGTATGTGCAGACAGTTGGCCCGTCGCATTCGTACACGTGACCTGGTCTTTGGGTTTGGTGTACCCGGTACTACTCTGTTCTACTATCCACGCTAGTGAGTTTATTTTTATTATCTATTTTCACTGCTTGACTGCCTCGGTGGCGCAGTTATATTGCGTACGCGTTACGAGTAAGGTTGACGCTGAGGTCTCGGGTTCGATCCCCGGATTAAGTGATATTGGGTTTTTCTATGACGATATGCTTAGTATCAGCCCGGAGTTTTCGGTTCCGGTTCGATTCATTTATTTGTGTGATCCACAAATATTTGTTTCGGGTCTGGGTGTTTTCTCCCCAGGGGGATTGACGTCAGGCAGGCGGTCGGTCGTAAAAACTACAAATCTTTCTGTAACATATTGGGTTTTTCGATGACGAAATGCTCAGTATCAGCCCGGAGTCTGGAAACGTGCGATAGGCTCGCCCCCTATCATATTATGGGACGGAGATACGCTCGGCGAAATGTGGGTGTACTGGTTACACATTTTCCTACCCCTTCAGGGATTACAGGCGTGAGTTCGTATGTATGTATGTATGTATATGCATAATTTAAATCGTAGTACTTTAAATTCAGTTTGAGTATGTCATGCTCGCTCTAATGTCTGTGCTTGCGGTTGTGTGCCGGGTGGTGTGTGTCGGTCACTTCCCTGCACATGGTTGAGGAGGCCGATGGCTGGCACATGCGTCATACTCGTGAACACGGTTGCACACGGGTGGTGTGGTTTTTACTTTATAGTCCTAATTTATTCATCGTGGTCATGGGAGTCATGCTCAATAATCATTATTTTTGTGATTTTAATGTTCCTCTCGGCATAAACTGAGCTTCTTTAACCCAAATTAAATTGTATTAATGTAGTATCAATATTGTAAATCAGTTTTAAAAAGAACAACGTTAGAGTTTCTTGTCTGTTCTTTAGCGAAACATCATTCCGAACTGGCGGTAGAGTTAAAATTTGATGGAATCTAAATGATGTATTACATTTTACAGGTTTACCTAGTGTGGGGTCAGGACTATGTGTGTGACTGTTAGGTGTATTTATTTATTATTTTATTGATTCAATAAATAATTTGAATTTGAATTTATGTTTGTAGAGTTGTTCCGTCGCGTGTTGTGTAGCGGTTCGATGTCTGCTCTGAGTCGGTTGTGTTACGGCGCGTTGTTGTTACACGGTATTACAGCAACAGTTCTGCTACTCGGTACAGGGACGGCTACATGCTCCAACTTCATTTGCATTGTGAGTACAAGTGTATTGTCTATACTATCTATACTAATATTATAAAGAGAAAAGATTTGATTGTTTGTTTGTATTGTTGAATAGGCACCGAAACGATTTGAATTCTTTCACTGTTGGGAAGCTACACAATCCCCGGTGACAAATTTGAGATCCTTACTAAAACTCCAATAATGTAAACCAAGGTGTAAAAAAATTACCTAAAATATTCTTTACATCGCGTGCGCTGCGAAAACTATTGATGATAGAATAAAATAATGTACTACGACTTTGCAGAACACATTATTATTTACAAAAAGTGTCACGACAGCATGTGTCTAACTATTATAGTTACAATAAGTGTTATTTAATTAAAAAAAAAAAATTGTAATGCCGTCGCTAGAAAAGGCTCGCAATGTAGGCGTCACTGTACCGGAGAGACCGTACGGGAGAGGAGTCAATTTTTTATCCCGGGAAAAAACAATAACGCGGGCGGACCCACGGGCAACAGCTAGTTTGTAATATTCACCAATTTGAGAGCCTCCGTGGCGCAGTCGGCGAGTAGTCGGCTGCGAAGCGAGAGACCGTGGTTTCGATTCTCACACCGAGACAAATTGTTGTGCGATCCACAAATATTTGTTTCGGTCTGATTGTTGTGGGACCGCAAGTCCCTCGTAGTTACTGATACCTACATACAGGTTAACCTAGTTGGGGTCAGGACTATGTGTATGACTGTTGGGTGTAAATAATAAATCCACTTATACCCATATTACCAATTTTTACTCAAGAACTTAGACGCTAAGGGTTATGAAAGGCGGTTTGACGATGCAATGCAAAAATAGTTCAACATTGCACTGTATTGACGTGTTTTGGTTGTTAGGGCTCCCCATAGTTAGGGGAATATTGTCGCCAATCTCTCTGACGGACTATTTGTGCGAAATATATGAGAGATGACGAACCTTTTAATTTCGCAGTGGATTTACTACACGGCGACTTCAGTGCTGACCTTACTAGCAGCGCTTTTACTGTCCTTACTGGTGGAAATGCCGTGCTGCAGCTTGCTTCGACGACTGTCTGACTGTGCTACCACATGATTTTGTCTTTAATATTATTTATGTATTTATTTAGTGTAAGACAAGGCCAACGATCTATTATTTTTAAAATATTCATTATATGTGTATAAATATTGGGTGCCATTAACATTATGATGGTTGTGTTGACAAACAATGGATTATGTTTCAGGAAAGTAAAGTAAGTTTCACATAAATTAACCTATGTTTGTTCGTACTCCAAGAGCATGCTCCTCTGACTTTACTAAGTTACATGTGTATTAGTTGTTAATTATCACTTGCTTTAACGGTGAAGGAAACATCGTGAGGAAACCTGTACACATGAGTATGCTGGCATGTGAAGTCTGCCACCCCACATTAGGGCAACGTGGTTGACGAAGGCCTTATCCCTCTCATTCAGTAGAGGAGGTCTGTACCCAGCAGTGGGACGTTTATAATACAGGGTTACTATTATTATTGTATACAGTTTTCATCATAAGAAGTTCATAATTGTAAAATAATTATCAGAAAATATTTTATTTGTAACTAGTCGATTAATTTTGAAAAGTATGTTTTTTCAGCGGTTTATGTTGTTGAAATGTCTAGATAAACAATTTAATTCGCCATTGGCGCCCACCTGGGAGTACACTAAGTTGGGCGCCAAGAGCGAACTCAATTGTTTATCTATTAATTTATTACGTGTGTTCATAAGGGTAAATAAAATGTACTATTTATTATTCGTATAAAATATTTTATAAACCTTACGTCGAATATACAATAGTATTTACAGCTTATTTACATAATTATATGTATAACATAACTATTATCTATTTACAGTGTATACATTAAAGTAATTTTTAACAATACCTTTGTTTTTACATTGTCATGATTAATATTATGGGTATTTTCTTCCTTAAATGATTAAAAACATTTTCAAGTCTTTTGTGTAAACGATGATGCAAGTACTTCTTTCAAATTTAGCTAAGTTTCACCATCCTTCTGTATTTAACCCACTCCAACGTAGGAACATGCTTTTTTAGGCTTGGCGCATAAAGGATTTGGCCTAGTTTTAACGACCGGCCTGACGTCAGCATCTTTTGGGAGATCCAAACAGGCCAAAATGTTTTTGTAAAACTCAGAAAGTCTTTAAAGGGCCTTTATGCCTACTAGAAGACTAAGAAGGCGATAAATCTAATTCAGTTTAATTCTGATTTGTGTAATGTTGACGAAAGTAATTATTTAAACCTATGCAACCATATCGATCACAGTCAATGCAGTACCCAATACTGGCTCTCACATGCCGCTTTCATTCAGACGAGATCGTCACAGTGTAACCTTACAAACAAATCTTTGTACGTAATATCGTGTGGATAGCCCAGGGGTAGAGCAAAATTCGTCACTAGGCAAATAGCGCCAAATTCAATTTTTTCCACTTTATCATCAACATAAGGAAGCCTCACAACATTGGAAAGTCATTTAGATGGAAGATAGTACCATAAGGACCATATTTTGGCTATACGAGCTTGGTGTTGATAAAATGGCTACCAAAAAAAGTAAGTCAGTTTCTCTCTACCCAGATAGCGCTAAGGCTCTGCTCACACCCGGTGTGGTTTCCGCTGCGGGGAGAGGATCTTGAGCATTGTGACGATAGGCGCTTCGAAAGCCACAGAGATCACAAATGCCAGGAAATATGACATCACTGTCAGCCCCAGGAATAGAACGAACTGGAAGAAAAAGATACATATAAAGTACAAAGTTCAAATCAAAGATATGTAATATTTGCGTTATGGTAGGCATGCGGGTAACTGGGTTTTTACTAAAGCCAACAGGTCACCACTGCACACGAACACCTATAATGCCAGAGGAATGTAATAATATATATATAATAATACACCCAACAGTCACACACATAGTCCTGACCCCACACTAGGTAAACCTGTGTCGTGGGTATCAGGAACTACGAGGGACTTGCGGTCCCACAACACCCAGACCCGAGACCAATATTTGTGGTTCACACAAACATTTGTCTCGGTGTGGGAATCGAACCCACGGCCTCTCGCTTCGCAGCCGACTACTCGCCCGCTGCGCCACGGAGCTGTCTCTTACTATACTTTTAGAAAAGGAAAATTGTGATTTGTATATGTTAGGCACTAGCAATCTTACTAGCCAAGAAAGTATTTCACAGCCATCCATGACTATTTCTTGCTGTTTTTCTATGACACTGTGGTGTCACCCCTGTTGATTCGAACGTTTATGCTATAAACAACACAGACTAGAACGACAACGCAGCTCTATTACTACCTATTAGTAATTAAGTTAGGACCATCGAAATAAGATGACTCAACTCAAACAAAAAAAATACCAAGGGGGCGAGGCTATAAAATTCGGTGCAGCTCGTTCATTCATCAATTCATAAAAATTGATTCATGATCTCCAGTTGACACTTAATATGTCTAATTTTAAGCGCGGTGCAGAACGTCGTATCTCTATTTAGAAATTTTATATCTAGACATTAACTTTTATGAAATAAAGTTGATTAGGTTGAAGTGTTACGTGTCTTTGCATGTGTAAGTTAGTGGAGCCGTATTTTTGTCACATTCATATGAGAGTTATTGTTCTAGTTATCTTATTTCGATGGTTAGGACTCTAGATTTTGTGCTTTGGTTGGAAATAATTGTGTGATATTTATTACATTTAGTTCTGTCATAACCATGGTGTTTGATATCGTTCTATTTTCAATGTTCATTGTTCCCCGACGCATTTAATTTTGCTGTTTGCCAAAGTAGAGGGCAGTTGCGGTTTGTATATTATTCGAGGTGAACGACCCGATTCATGCCCTTGATATTTCGACTGCACTGTAGTTAACATTAGGTGCAGTGTAGTCACTGCCGTCTCAGGATAAAATAACTCACCACAAGCAGCTCGCCCAAGTGTATGGGATGTGTAAGATGCATGGCGACGTAACGCAACACCACCGGGTGCACCAAGTATGCGCAGTATGTCACGCGAGAGAATGGGTACAGGATCGGTGCTGATAGCAGTGGACGCACCCAGCCTGGGAAATAAATTACAACATATACATACAATATTGCAGAATTTGAGAAGATATTCAAGTTATAAACTAATTGAAATATACAAATAATATATAATATTCAGAAAAATTGAGTACAGAAAACAACAGCAAGTTGAGGGTAAGCCAAAAAAGTACCAACATTATCAATCGTTTAGGCGTTCACCATGGACATAAGATTTTCATTAGTTGGTTATTTTCACTTTTAAATCAATATTTGAATATAATGTCGTAGAATTATCGAACTGGCAAGACGTCTGTAACATTGTGAATTTATCGTGTTATTAAAATTATTATGAACTGCACAAAATATGCATATTAAAATGTAATGTAATGGTAATTTTGTTGTAAATTGGAAGCAATAAAGTCAATAAATAATATCAATAAAAAATATAGTATAGTATAGTATAGTATAGTATAGTATAGTATAGTATAGTATAGTATAGTATAGTATAGTATAGTATAGTATAGTATAGTATAGTATAGTATAGTATAGTATAGTATAGTATAGTATAGTATAGTATAGTATAGTATAGTATAGTATAGTATAGTATAGTATAGTATAGTATAGTATAGTATAGTATAGTATAGTATAGTATAGTATAGTATAGTATAGTATAGTATAGTATAGTATAGTGTAGTGTAGTGTAGTGTAGTGTAGTGTAGTGTAGTGTAGTGTAGTGTAGTGTAGTGTAGTGTAGTGTAGTGTAGTGTAGTGTAGTGTAGTGTAGTGTAGTGTAGTGTAGTGTAGTGTAGTGTAGTGTAGTGTAGTGTAGTGTAGTGTAGTGTAGTGTAGTGTAGTGTAGTGTAGTGTAGTGTAGTGTAGTGTAGTGTAGTGTAGTGTAGTGTAGTGTAGTGTAGTATAGTATAGTATAGTATAGTATAGTATAGTATAGTATAGTGTAGTGTAGTGTAGTGTAGTGTAGTGTAGTGTAGTGTAGTGTAGTGTAGTGTAGTGTAGTGTAGTGTAGTGTAGTGTAGTGTAGTGTAGTGTAGTGTAGTGTAGTGTAGTGTAGTGTAGTGTAGTGTAGTGTAGTGTAGTGTAGTGTAGTGTAGTGTAGTGTAGTGTAGTGTAGTGTAGTGTAGTGTAGTGTAGTGTAGTGTAGTGTAGTGTAGTGTAGTGTAGTGTAGTGTAGTGTAGTGTAGTGTAGTGTAGTGTAGTGTAGTGTAGTGTAGTGTAGTGTAGTGTAGTGTAGTGTAGTGTAGTGTAGTGTAGTGTAGTGTAGTGTAGTGTAGTGTAGTGTAGTGTAGTGTAGTGTAGTGTAGTGTAGTGTAGTGTAGTGTAGTGTAGTGTAGTGTAGTGTAGTGTAGTGTAGTATAGTATAGTATAGTATAGTATAGTATAGTATAGTATAGTATAGTATAGTATAGTATAGTATAGTATAGTATAGTATAGTATAGTATAGTATAGTATAGTATAGTATAGTATAGTATAGTATAGTATAGTATAGTATAGTATAGTATAGTATAGTATAGTATAGTATAGTATAGTATAGTATAGTATAGTATAGTATAGTATAGTATAGTATAGTATAGTATAGTATAGTATAGTATAGTATAGTATAGTATAGTATAGTATAGTATAGTATAGTATAGTATAGTATAGTATAGTATAGTATAGTATAGTATAGTATAGTATAGTATAGTATAGTATAGTATAGTATAGTATAGTATAGTATAGTATAGTATAGTATAGTATAGTATAGTATAGTATAGTATAGTATAGTATAGTATAGTATAGTATAGTATAGTATAGTATAGTGTAGTATAGTGTAGTATAGTATAGTATAGTATAGTATAGTATAGTATGGTATAGTATAGTACATAATATGTTGTAAAATGAAACATACCACCATGTCCGGTGGAACAAGCGACAATGATCCATCCTATACAAGCAGCCCACAGTGAGTGAGAGAGTGCAGAATACACCGCGGCAGCTGCAGGGTTCAGCTCTGTCTTGTACAGCCCGAAGATCAGGAACAGTAGTGTCGCAGCACAGATCAACCAACCTACCAACGCCCAAATCTAGGGAAAGGAAAATGTTATGGATAATTTATAAGTCATATCTATACCATGACTGCTAAGCAGCTTCATACTCGAAATTGTGTTCTTTTGGTCAAAATATAATGAAAATACAACCAAGGGAAAAATAAATAATGAGAGAAAACACAATTATTGTTGACTCAAACAAAAACTACTCCTTGTATATTAGCATTTATCTAAATATAAAACATGCACTTTGCTGCGATAATTTAGTTGGTACGTAAGTCCGATAATTCTTCTTCTGTTTAAAACTGATAGACATATTCATGAAAGTATCTAAGTAAATTTTAATGAAAGTAAATTTTAATGCGAAATCTATCAGCATCAACACGAGTCCAATCACCCTTTCCACATGCCGACGAAATCCGTTACTGGTCTGGTCTATGGCTTGTCGTAGATTTTATTGAACTGTGTAATTACTTTTTACAAATAATCACTTACCATCTTCATTCTAATTTTTAAGTTGGTCTTAAAGAGTATCCAGCCCGTCAACATGCCAACGAGATACGGTCCCAGTCTGGTCCATGGCTTGTCGTAGATTTTGTCGAATTGCGTGAAAGGATCTTCGCTGTTTGGGATGTGTTCATTACTCCAGGATACGTAGCCAGTTGTTACGAGGGACGAGAGGAAGAACACGCCGGTCAGTGAGGCAGATAGTTTGAAGTGACTGTGAAGGAGAAAATCCCGTTATAGAAAAACAAGTTATAATGAATAGCGTTTCAATCACGTTTTGGAACTCGACAGTATAAATATCCAGATTTTTATAAGATTGATTGGAACCGACTATTATTAACCTGCATTGGCCCTGGTCTTTCCTGGAATGCAATCAATTGATGTCAAGAAATTCAAATTTTTCGCGTCATGATTAGTAAATTACATGTGCGATTAAAATAATTGAATGATTACCTTGTTGATAAAATAAGTAGAATCGCACTAACAGCGTAGAATTGTGTGTCGTCTGATAAATACCAACTCCATAACATGCACTGAAAGCAATAAAGAAAACGATTAGCAGTTGCATGAAAAGTGTGATTTGACGGTGAATAATATCTCATACTCTAGTTGTCATAAGAGCAATACATGTAGTGGTGGGTATGATAGTGTGACATAATAGATTAAAACTCAACTTCATCATTTAAAAATAAGGCAGCCGGCTGATTGTAAAATAAAATTAATAGTCAAACTTCAACCCCAAGTAGTTAGATAAAATGATGAAGAAAGATGATTATGGCGCAGATCACGAGAATTTTTTTGCTTATCGTCATGATGACACAATTCTTTTACCCACCATCTGCTCTACAGGGAACAGTGTGTTAATATATAACAGGTTCCTCCACCAGTAGTGTGGGCAGGTTTCGTGGTCCATGGCCGGGGGTTCGAACACGGCGTTATTCGCGAACCACTTCATCGTCACCTCCACCACTCCTAGGATGAAAAGGTACGGCGCTGTCAACCTATGGAACAGAATATTGCAGTTCAATTAACGGGATATAATTTTGATCGAAGGCTCATCTAATTGCAAATAGCTGAAGAAGTAATAGTAAGCATGACTCTAAGCCAGTCTGAATTGCAAATGGAAATTACAAGAGTCCTATTTATTTGCTATAATAATAATATAATAATAAGTCTTTATTTTCGGACAACAAAAATCCATTGTGTTAGTAGTACAAACAATTACTTAAAAAACTAATGTTAGTGACAATAGCATATATTTATGTGCATAGTATGTGTAGACGACGAATAAGCAAAGCGCATTTTTAGTTTTTCATCCTCCACACAAAATGCCTCATAATAGGTGACATTATAGTCTCCGCCACGCTTTTCAGGATGCTGTTGTGACTGGCCCGTATCCTACTTACGAGGGATATAGTTTGCTTTCGAAGAATGGCTTTGAAACCATCCGTCCTGTTCCTCACAAACATCTCCGAAGCGCTGCAATAACGAGGCAATCCCAACAACATTCTGAAAATGTTATTATATTGGACACGCAGTGCATCTAGCGATCTTTTAGTACAGCTGACCCATAGATTCCCCGTGTAAAAGCTCTGACAATACGCCTTAAAGAGCGTAATTTTAACATGGTCAGTACAACGAGAGAATCTACGTGCCAACATATTACCTCGGACCGCCAAAGCCCTGCGCTCCCTCTCTATATCTACATTGTCCTTGAGGTCTTCAACAAGAAAATGCCCTAGGTATTTGAACCTCGTCACCCTCTTAATACTTACACCGTTTAAGGTGATGTCAGGGACGCTATCCAAGCACCCACTGGTAGCCCCAAAGATCATGTATTCGGTCTTTGTTACATTGTACGCTAAACCATGAGCAGCAGCGTACTCCCCACAGACTTTCAACATATCTCTCAAGGCTCCTGCAGTCGGGCTCAGCAGCACCATGTCATCTGCATAGCTGATATTATTTGCGCTTACGCCATTCAGTTTGCATCCGACACGCATGCTGCTAAGATCGACTATGAGATCATCCACATACAGGTTGAATAACCGCGGGGAAGATAGTCCACCCTGTCTCACTCCACACTCTAATCTATAGGCTCCCGAGAGAGCGTTAGACCATCTGATATGGTTGATCTGATTTGCATACCAATATTGAAATAACCGCAGAACCTCCGGTGGAATACCCCTGTCCCCCAACTTTCTCCAAAGCAAATCATAAGAAACAAGGTCAAAGGCTTTAGATAGGTCGAGAAAACAGGCGTAAACCGGCGTTCTACGACTCGTATAATATTGGACAGTATGCTTGACGCCTAAAATAGCCCTGTCCTGCTATATACATAGCAAAAAACTAATTGAAACAAGATAAATATTTGATCATACAAAAACTCGTTCTTATAATGATATCTTATCTGTCGTCATAAATCTTCGATATCTTGAAATTCTTTATCATAATCTCACCTAGCAAACCTGTATCCCATAAGTCCAAGGAACTGCAAAATCCCGGAGGTCGCCTTCATCCTGCCTTTAGTCAGTATATTCAGCTTCCCTTTAGCGTTGGTGCGGAAGTACAGGAATGTCACCAGCATCCCACTGGAATTATACCAAATTATTTGTATTACCTATAAAAACAAAATATAACAAATATCTATACCTACTTTCCTAAAGTATTTAGGCGAAGTAAAAATTTAATCAACTAAACAGGCTTATCAAAAGTTATACGTATAGTAATTTAAATTACCGATAATGTTAGGACCTTTTATAAAAAAGGAAGTCATTTGATTGTTATAAGAATAGAAATATTTATTTATTATATTAGTTTTTTTTTATAAAAGTTGTAACGCACCCGAGACAGAAGAACGTGTCGACGCTGTATACAGCGCTGAGGATCAACTGGAACCAGAAACTCTTCTCCAATATGGCTCGTAGGGCAGTGTTGTCCGCGTACTGAAACACCATAAATATAGTGATTAGTACCCTGTTACTCTATAGTCTCTATATATTTTTAATGGTATAATTTCTGGATTACATTTAACAACTTCAGTTAAGGTTGAATTCTGCTTGAAGGTCATATGCCCGAGCGTCGTAAAGTCAGCGATACGGTCGAGATGAAAGGTTAAAACTAATAGGTCTATGTCCTTTTGGTCCTTCAAGCCAAACCGGAGAAATTAATAAGGCAGGTTTGTATATAGTCCTCATTGGATGATGTTCACACGTCTAGTTACTTTGTACTTACCTAATGGAGCCACTTCATAGTCAGACTATCTCGTCACATATTAGTTATTGCAAATATTGTATTGGTTCAACATTGGCACTCATTGAATACCTATTGACATAAACTCGGTAAATCTCCTGGAAAGCTAAGTCCTCACAACTAATGAAGGATGTCACCTTGAATACCACGATGCAGGTGTGTCCGAAGATGACCCACACCATGGACAGCGTGCGCAGACCATGGACCACAGCCACCGTGTCCGAGCCCACTGACTGGTCGAAGATCTGCAGGATGTTCGCCTTCATCGAGAACGACAGCAGCAGCTGCGACCATATGCCTAAAATGCACAATTATACTTGTCAACATAAATTTGCGTTTACTAAGATGCTGGGCGTGTTTGGAAAAGTGATAACGTTTAAAGACACTTCTCGAAGAGGAGACATAAGTACATATTAAAGTCGATGGTCTACCGACGAAGCAAATTCTCAAGAGTGGGTAACCACTCGACTGGACAGTGTTCTTAGTTCTGGATCCATAACTTATATTACTAGGCGTTCATGTAACTCCTGAACTCAGACTTTTTACTATGGTTACTGATTTATTGAACTTGGTCACGGTTGATGACTTCTAATAAATATGTGTATTAAATAGACTACTGAACCAGACCGTGTCGTAAAAACTACAAGTTAGATCTTTCTGTAACATGTGTTAAAGCATGATGCGCCGACTTCACTGCGAATGCGATAAGAGCAGATGGAAGAAGGAGAAATATAATACTGACTGAGTTTAATCTCTTCATCGGTGGAAGTGGATGCGGTTTCGGCGGTGAGTCGCTCCTCCGACGTGTTGGTGTTGATCGCTAGGTTGTTGTTCACGTTGTAGATCGTCTTTCCTGTGAACAAAAATTATAAATGAATAATAAGATGGTGTTTGATATAAGTGTACAGAACTCTTGTATTCTAGAGACTATTAGAAGAAACCAGGGAATTTTGTAATAGGATTTAGAATTAAATAACAATGTAAATCGAACCTTCTAATTTATGAATTCTGAAATGACGCATGACAGTAGAGTTAAAATTTTGGTGATATTCAGACTGGGCTACGCAATCTGTAATAACTTATAATATATACACCCTGTATTATACACGAGCCCCCTTTACTATATGAAACATAACATATAAATATATAAATAACATAGAACAATCAGAAGTGTATGCTCTTGGATCCGGTTGGAAGCTACTACTTATCTTGGTGGTCCGTACACTCCTCGCTGGGCTATCGCTCCTTTTTTCTTTTACAATAAGTTGGTCTCAAATATTATTTTTTCAATTATGGATATTTTAGATTTCGGTACTACCAATACTTCACTAAATAATATAGAAGGAAAAGATCAAAGTTTAATTTAACCATACAAAAGAGGATCCAATACGCAACATTTACCATTGGCGACGGTGATGTCATCGAGTCCGTTAAGGTCCAGCTTGAGGTCGGTCCTGGGACCGGTGTTGGTCAAGTTGGCCGCGCGCTGTCTGCGCCTACGCACGTCGCGAGCAATGCGCATGTCGTACGCAGTCGCAGAGATTAACAGGAGTAACACGAAGCAGCACACACCTCTGGAAAAACATTTGTGTAAAGAGTTATGGTAGTTCCCAATATTCTGTGTATCCACAGATTTCTTCTTCTTCTTTTAAATGTATCCACCGATTTGCTTACTATCAATAGTGTTGACAGATCTTCCATACAAAATTTGTCAAAAATATTTTTTTTCTAAAAGGAGTTCAGTGTAGTACAAAATTCTTATAGACCAATAAGTGGATATCTCTTACTAGCCACTATCATTGTAGCCTGTTAAGTAAATATAGCACAGACGGGGGTAGTTATAGTTATAGTTTAAGCCAGATTAAGCATTCGCAATACAGGTACCGAAGGGGTGCAGGCGTGCAGGATTTTCCATTGCGTCGTCGCAGTATAATGTCACACGTTGCAGCGTTGGTCTCTTGACCAATCACAAACAAACGGCACGAACGTTCGTGTCTTGTTTTTACGTCACATTCTAACCCCGCTGAACCTATTGACCTTATGCCATATCAGGTACAATTTCCAATCGTGGGGAACTTGGTTGTGTACATACATACATAGTATAATACGCAATCAAGCCTGAAAGATTAGACAAAGGTGTAGCTAGCACACCCACATTCCGCCGAGCTTATTTCCGTCCCATGATGTGATAGGGGGCGAGCCTATCGCCACACCAGGTACCAATCCCAGTCTCCGGTGTGATACTAAGCATTTTATGATGGGAAAACCCAATATCACTTTATCCGACCCGGGGATCAAACCAGAGAGCACAGCAGGCATACCGCGTACGCATTACAACTGCGTCACCGAGGCAGGCAACATCAAAGACCCCACTATTCCAGTTTCTCAGCCTAAGTACGGTGCTACTAGACTAATAACAACAATGTCAAGACATTAATGGAATTGTCTTTAAACAAGTACAGTTCTAAATAACAAATATAGAAATATTCAAATTATTGAAACATAATTCAAATGGTTTCGAAACGAGACCAGCATACCATAATATTATTTCGTATGCTACACCCACTGGGGAATTTTTTAAACAACTATAGGCATATACTTTTTAAAACGTTATGACCTCAATAATTTCGACATGTTGCAATACATTATGTTTACGATTGAGACATTTGCTACATCGAAGTCTAGTTTTAATTAAGTAGAGACATAAAAACAATCAATTTTGGACAAAGTTTTCCTTAATAGATATTACGTACTACACTTACGTTATTATATATATTTTTTATGGTTTGATAGCTTTAAGGTGTCAGTTATCTTTTTAGAAATAAGTTACGTATTTAAACTAAGTAGTAATAAATATTTATGTGATAGTTGGAAATTAGAATGACAGCTAAGGCTAACTTCTTAGATTCGACTGACCTTTGCGCGTAATTAGATAAAATTTAGAGTTGATGTTTCTGTCCTCTGGCTAGTTAGCAGCTTAAGGTAATATAAAGGTAACCTAGTGTGGGGTCAGGACTATGTGTGAGACTGTTGGGTGTATTTATTTATAGCATTATGCCAGTCCCATGGTAAACAAAGGTACTACTGGTCCCCAGAGGTTATTTCTGTCTTATGTGAGTGGTAGAGTCACGCAGTAGACAATTTTGTCTACAGCATGAATGGGCCGGCTCGTCCGGTTCGTTACCATTATCTTACAGGAAACCGGCGTAAAGTGGTGGCTTGCTGCAGCGTTTCGTGCGGTTAATGGGATATCCGGAGGCCCAAATTCCCAATCCCTTAATTATCGCTTTCCTTTAAAGTCAGCAACGCGCTTATTATCCTTTTAGTATTGTGGGCGTACATGGGCGGTAGAGATCACTTACCATCAGGTGACCCACTTGATCGTATGTAATAAAAAAAATTAAAAAAAAAAATATATATTAAAATGTGATAAGGGCACTCTTAGCTCTATCGGACACAAATAGTTTTTTTTTTGCATAATATACTATTATCTTTTTCTTTCTTTATATGGCGTTATCCCGGCATAATAATAATATGTAATTTATTTCGACCAACCAAGGATACTAAGGGCCGTCTTCTCGTACCATAGATTTGATGGTGTTTGGTATGTATTATATGTGGCGACCCACCGTCTGACCCCCACAACCTGCAACAGGAACCGCCATAGTTTCGCCATTGCCTCGTCCGTTCATCAACAGAGTATACCACGTACAGGTGAGATTGGCTTTGGACCTAATCAATACTATTTTAACCATCACAATATACGTTAGAGTTATTCGATTTGAACAATCACAAATGAGTTGCCAGTATTGCATTTTGTGCTTCATATGGTAAAAGCTCAGCGAACAGAGGGTGCAATAGTTGCATTTTTGCACTCTTGCTATCTCTTTAGGTTTACAGGCGTAAACTTATATTGCGCTTATTTTCTTTATATTTGAGGCATTTAGTATCGGATGACTTATATGATAATAATAAAAGCCTTTATTCCGAAATAGGTTTTGTAACATAAATTATTTTAATACTACGCTATAGATTCGTCGACAACTGTTTCTCATTACCCTTGACACAAAGAGGTTATTTAGAGAGATATAGAGGTCACTTATAAATGGTTCATTATACTTACAACAGCACTTGGAAGGTAGGATCTTCGATGTAAGAGTAAGTGCCGCGTAAAGGCATTCGTACTGCCACCACTGTGTGCTTCAGTAGAGGTCCTCGAGCACTATCTACCAGTGTTGTTACTGCTTCGCGGGTACACGAGCGGGGTAGACAGAGGCCTAAATGGAGTGTCCGACGCTGAAATATAATGTTACAATACAAAAATGATAATAAAATCGAGGCGCGACTTCATTTAATAGGAAAAAACTTGTAATGAACAATATTTGGAGAATTGAAGATATTTTTTCCCTTTCTTTTGACTCATATTATTTAAGGGATACTTATTAAAGGGTCATCCAGTAGCAATTATTATAGTCATTACTTATTTAATACGACTAAGTTTCCATTATTAAGAAGTTAGTAGAGTATGGATGTTTATCATAATATCTTATCTGTATATTATCAAAAGAAATGATGCTAGAAGTTGATGTAGTAGATTATTATGAAGTCGATGTAATTTAAACATATCATAACATAATGCAAGATGAAAAGTTTATTTGCAATACAGCGTGGTTTATTTGTGACATTCCTAAATGTACGTATTATTACATGACCGTAGCTAGAATGAAGAATGATGCATATGGCTTTATTTTTAATGTATATTATACATATAATATGTATATGTTATCAATATTTAATGTATATATGTAACATATTGCCCCCTTTAAGTCTCTCTATGACAATGCCTCTAATATTATAGATTTTTCTATGGAACAGTAGCTAGCAAACGAACAAGTAAGTAACCAAATGCTAAGTAGTGTTTTGGTAAATACATACAGTCTTGATGACGTCATGCATATCAGTGGTGACAGAGACGCGCACGGTGTAGAAGGCGGTCTCGAACGGCGGCCCGTATCCAGTCATAGACACATCCTGTCGCCATTCGCTGAAAATCTGCGACCCGCTGCTTTCTGATAACAAATTAAACTTAATGAAATCTAGATTTTTTGAATATTGGCATATGAGCAAACAAGTCATCTGAGAGTGAGAGATTAGGAGGCTTGTGGTATTTTTTATTGACCTGAATGACGAAACGAACAGGTCGCTCGCCTGATGATAAGCGCCACGCCAGCCCATAAACAGTAGCAACAACACAGATTTTTGAATTACGAAGCACTGCGTGACATTGGACTACTCTTGTCATCCCAAGACATAGGATGATAAGTCATCATCATCATCATCCTCCTTGCCTTTATCCTATTTACTTGGGATCGGGACATCTAACACTCAGTCTCCAGTATTGGCGATCTTCTGCCATATTTGGCGTTAGGCCTTGTGACAGTAGGTCGTTTTTTATTGTCGAAGGATGTTAAGTCTCATAATTATTTAATGTCCTTTAAACCAAAACACAACAGTGCTTACACACTGCTGCTGAGCGGCAGAAATAGACAAAATACACCCTACAATCACAAACATAGTCCTAACCCCACACTAGGTTAACCTATATTGGGTTATCAGGAACTACGAGGGACTTGTGGTCACACAACACCCAGACCCGAAACAAATATTTGTGGATCAGACAAACAAAGGGAGGTTGTGGGACAGGTATTTATGGATCTCCGATGAGCTTCTTTCATAATAAAGATTTCCTTTTCCCTGCATTGGCATTTTTATTACAAAAATATATTTTAATTGTAACCACTGATAAATTCGGAAAGTGATATAAAATAATAAAAATCGGTATTTTGTATTTTCTTCACGAATGTTAAATTATTTTCTGACTTATTCACCTCGTTGTGGTTGGTGGATTATACAAGTTTAATTTATATTATTACAAACAAGAGCAGGCAAGGATATTGCTATTATATTTCAGGGAATCAACAAATAAAAATATTTTCAATGTAACACACGTAAGAACCAAAAATAAAACAACGATTTGAGGTCGTGAATTTTAATTTATATGATAATAAAATTTGACTGTAGAGATGGGATCGCGCAAAGTGAATTGTGCGAATCACAAGCCGCCATACAAAAGACATCAACGCGCGCGTTATAATTGCATGTTTTGATATTAAATTCATACGATTGCAAAAGTTCGGAAATATAAGCTTTTACCTCTAGCTATCTTCAAAGGAGGCGGAAAAGGTACAATTTGCACACCCAGGCTTCATTGTGCTGTTATTTTCTATCCAATGACGGGATAGCCTACGCGCCGATATGCCAAGCAGGTATAGATTCCAATTCATGGGAAACTGTGTTTTCAAATCGAGAACTCGACGCAATTTGGTAAAATAATTATTAATTATACATCAATGATTAACTATTGATTGTATCATTTCACATTTCTTGGGCCAAGTGGAAGTCAAATTCCAAAACACTAGTGTTGAATAACCGTTGTTACAAGCCGAAAAGAGAAGACAAGGTCGAGTCGAGGCCGACCGCCGCCGTAGAAAGTGACGCTGTAGCGATTAAGTAAGTCTACCATCGGCGAACCCCTTGACCTAGTGGTTTGCGGAGAATTGCGGATGTGTGGGTTCGTAGCCATGTTAGTTATGTCATGGTGATATTTTGTAAGATCGCAACGTGGATTGCGTGGTACTATCAAAATATGCATGTATATGTTTTTGAGTGGTAGAGCCACGCTGTAGACACTTATCTACAGCATGTATGGGCCGGCTCGTCCGGGACATTACCACTGCCTCACAGAAAACCGGCGTTAAGTAGCAGCTTGCTGCTGCGTTTCGTACGGTGAGTGAGATATCCGGAGGACCAAACCCCCTCCCCTTCCCAATCCCTTAATTATCCCTTTCCTTTAAGGTCGGCAACGCACCGATGATTCTTTTGGTATTGTGGGCGTACATGGGTGGTGGAGATCACTTACTATCAGGTGACCCACTTGCTCGTTTGGCGGCCTATACCATAAAAAAAAACTATAAAAAATATATTTTATCACCAAATCTAATTGCCATAGGTCAAGTTCCAGTTAATTTTGTCGGTTGTAATGACACTGGTCTACTTATCAGTTGTTACTAAATATTGGTCATCGTCATATTGGAAAGATCAAACATCACCTATATTTCGTCAGTACAGACTATCCCACCCACACACCCGCCACTGCAACTCCTGTGCACCAGGATCGACAGTGCCACGCATTTTTGTTGACACCGAGCAGTGAAGCTCGGCGAGTCTCTGGGAGTGATAAACCTTTGTCCCGCAACGAAATCAATCAAATAGAAAGTTAGGGAGGAGTTGGAAAATAATTGTCCACTTCCCTTCCATAGCAAAGCGGTAGAAAAAGTAATAAGCTAAGGAGACATTAACCTCAGGCACAAGGACATTTACAACTGGAGAAGATGATTTCATCAGTACATTAATATAGGTAGTAACGTCATCCGCTTTATCATCCAATCTCCTATGTAGTAACTATGGGCTACTTGGTATTCCTGTACCACCCAAAATTACTCACATGAATATCAAGCTCAAGACCCGACATTCCATATTATGTTCTTATTACGTCAAATAATCCGAAATTAGGGCACACGTTACAATAACAACTAAAATTGCTATTTGTGTATGTTCAGCTAAGTATTAAAAGTGATTTCTTAGGTTTACGCGAATATTACACATTGAAATAAAACTAGTTTATACGGATTTTATCGCGGTTTAATTTTTATTTTAGTCCCGACGTTTCGAAAGCTTTTCAGCCTTCGTGGTCACGGGAGAGACTGAGGTGTAGGTCGTCTCGAAAAGTTAATGTTACAATGGCTACCTTCATTTTAAAATTATACATATATTTTCAATTATTTAAAAAGTTAGTTGACACTAGTCCGATCTACGCAGAAAGAGCTCACGGTATCTTGAGGTCTGGCAGTTGGTGATTCGTGACCACGAAGGCTGAAAAGCTTTCGAAACGTCGGGACTAAAATAAAAATTAAACCGCGATAAAATCCGTATAAACTAGTTTTATTTCAATAAGTATTAAAAATTAGCTTAACGTACATAAAAAGTAATGACAGACTCCGTGGCGTAGATGGCCAGAAGTAGCGAGAGGCCGCGGGTTTGGTTTCCGCACTGAGACAAATCTTTTGTGTGATCCACAAATATTTGTTTCGGGTCTGGGTGTTTTCTACCCCATAAGGGATGATGTCAGGCAGGCGGCCGGTCGTAAAAACTACAAGCCAAATCTTTTTGTAACATATTGCGCCGACCCCACTGCGAGTGGGTAAGGGCAGGTGGAAGAACAATAAGCTAAGTATTCAACATTTAATGACTTAACAAGAATTAGGTGCTACGTACATCTTAACGGGCTGCCTTGGTGGCGCAGTTGTAATGCGTACGCGTTACGACTGAGGCTGACACTGAGGTCTCGGGTTCGATCCCTAGGTCGGGAAAAAGTGATATTGGGTTTTTCTATTACGAAATTCTCAGTATCAGTCCGGAGTCTGGAATTTCTGCTCAGTATAGCGATAGGCTCGCCCCCTATCACATCATGGGATGGAGATCCGCTCGTCGAAATGTGGATATACTGGTTGTGACTAGTATAAGGTAAGGTTGAGGTGTACCTCTGCCTACCCCTTCGGGGATTGCAGGCGTGAGTGCGTATGTATGTACATCTTAATTGCTGGTATTTCGTCCACAACAGTTAAGACTTATATAACCATGTGTGCAATACCCCACGATTTATATCAAAAACTCGCTTTACTGGTTTCCATGTTGCACAGAGCTCCATGCGTTACGTTACAACACATTATAATAATATTACTTTTGCAACTAAATTGTTAACACTTGTACTAAATTGTAACGTGTCCGCCGTGGCGAAATTATGGAAAGTAGCCACGTGGAGGTGGTACGAGTACTTAGAGTATGTGCAGTGCATTAATTCATAACGCTTAGGACGTTGGGTACACTTAGTAATACTGGATACTTCGACTTTTGTGTTGCGAATTGACAGTAATTGAAAATATGATACTAGCTTTTGCTCGCGGCTTCACCTGCTTGAATGTCTTTTCTGGGATGGGTTATTCTGTCCCTGTTAAAAATTGAATTTTGAAAAACACTGAAATACGTGTTTGATTGTTTTAGAGCGTTCATATAAAGTTTCAAATAAATTTGACTCAAAATATTATTTCACAACTTTTTCACTCCTTTAGAGATGAAATAAAAATAAATCTAACATGTTAATAAAGGAAAATGCTGTCCAAATTTCAGCTTTTCAAATCTACATTAGGCTTGGGCGTCGATGAATCAGTCAGTCATTTAATTATATACCTATGCATATATAGATAAATATTAAATAAATAAATTACTACATCCAGTAGCTTAGTTGAGGTTGACTGCCTCGGTGGCGCAGTTGTAATGCATACGCGTTACTCAGGCTGACACTGAGATCTCGGGCTCGATCGGGTTCGTTTTCTATTACGAAATACTCAGTATCAGCCCGGAATTTGTGCCCGGTATGGCGATAGGCTCATCCCCTATTACATCATGGGACGGAGATACGCTCGGCGAAATGTGGGTGTACTGGTTACACCCCTGCCTACCCTTTCGAGAACAGGCGTGAGTGAGTGCGTGAGTGCGTACATCTAATAGATGACTATACTGCGTATGACGCAGAGGTAGTCCTGACCCCCCTCCTAGGATAAGCTGTATCGCACCGTATGATACCTATCTGGAATAGTTTGTGACTACAGGAGATGTAGGTTTTAGTATAGACAAATAGAATAGTAGTATCTATGGTTTTAGGTTGTAGATTTAGGCATTATAATTGATGTCCAGGCCTAACGAGATATTGGGCCTATGAATCTAAAATCTTCCATGACAATTTTTCAGACTGGAATTCGAAACCAGAATTTTCTTGCTCGCATCCCAATATACACGGAAGTTGAGCAAGAGCCTCCTTAACTAGTTATTATTTATTTCTAACCGACTAATTAGATGTAGGTATAATAATAATTACTGTTTTTAAATTATTTAATTTAATATGGGTAGAAGCAATAAATTCCTGTGAATACTGACATGTAATTAAGTTAGTAAATAATAAGATTTTAAATACTTATCTCAAGATAATCACGTCACTTTGAGTTCAACTTAAAGACCGTTATTTTAGACATTCCATTCGAATACTACAACAAATTATATGATTAATGTTTTAAATAAAATACATAAGCTTATTTTTCAAATAATATTAGTATGGGTTTTTCTATTTCGAAATGTTCAGTATTAGGCCGGAGTCTGGAGTTGTGCTCGGTATGGCGATAGACTCGCCCCCTATCACATCATAAGACGGAGATACGCTCGGCGAAATGTGGGTGTACTGGTTACATCTCTGTCTACCCCTTCGGGGATTACAGGCGTGAGTGCGTATGTATATACTAGAATATTTTTGTTTTATTTACTTTCAAAAGAAAGAGGTGACTTGAAGCTAGCAGGTGGGTCACCAAATGGTAAATAATCAATGAAAACCAACAGTATCAGAGAGATTATCTGTGATTAGGATTAGTTTTCTTCTTTTTCTTCCACCTGCCCTTACCTACTCGCAGTGAGGTCGGCGCAACGTGTTACAGAAAGATTTAGCTTATAGTTTTTTCGACCGGCCACCTGCCCGACGTCACCCCCTCTAGGGAGAAAAGAAACCCAGACCTCAAAATATTTAATATTAAATATTTGTGGATCACACAAACATTTGTTTTGGTGCGGGAATCGAACCCGCGGCCTCTCGTTTCACAGCTGGCTTAGTAATTAAGCAAAAAACAAGCCAGACTCTAAGTGTTTAAATAATTTTGAAAGATTTGAATGTTAGCACCGTAAAGCAAACGAACATAAAGCAAACGTTAATCACCTACACGCGAAATATATAGCGAAAATATGTCTACTTTGTGGTTTAAGTGCAGTGTGTTTATGATGATGGAATAAAAATACTCAGAAAGTAAATTTTTCATAAACATGTTTGCAATTGGTGAGGCCTTGATTTAAACTCCGGTCCCATAGTCAAAATGTTAGTTAAAAATAAAAGTAAGTTGTCTGCAATTGAAATTGCCACATATAACGATAACCTCGTCGCTATCAAACAATGGGACCGAAATAATCTCGACAAATTGAGTGTATACTAGTTGCACTTCTGCCTATCACTTCGGGGGTATATGCGTCATCTTACATAAATATATTTTATGCTGTGTTAATTTTCAGACATTTGATCTCTATTAGTTTGAGCTAATGAAATGTAAAAAAATAGAATAAATAAATAATCTCGCAATCACCATGTTAACAAATAACGCGCTGTAACTATAGACAAAAATACCTTTAGCAATGAAATGTATTTTTCTACAATGTCAGCATTGTTTTTAAATTATTCAAGTAAGTAATTGGCTTTACTGTATGTTGATTAACGAACCTTGAGATTAGAAGGTGTGATTGATAAACAGAGCATACGTCGCGGCTGCCGTCGGCCGTCGCTCATCTGTGAATGCCGCGAGTACACCGGTATGCGGTTACAAAACTATTGCACATGATACCAGCTGTCTCGAAGGCGTTGTACTGTGTGCAGCTTTGTTACGGAAACGAGTATGGCGCAAGCTCTCCAATTTGAAGACAACTTTGCCTATTTAGCGACATGCATGGCCTTTTATTGGTGACAACGTCGATTGGCAGTACTGAAATGTAATGTGATTTTTTAACTTAGCTCGGCTAAGAGGAGGCCCAAATTCCCCTCCCCTTCCCAATCCCTAACTTATCCCTTTCCTTTAAGGTCGGCGATGCGCCCATGATTATTTTAGCATTGTGGGCGTACATGGGCGGTGGAGATCATTTACCATCAGGTGACCCACTTGCTCATTTGCCGGACTATACTATATAAAAAAAAAGATGACTGCACTTCATCCGATGGTGAGTGAAGTGCAATCCAAGAATAGTGTCAACCAATGACAGAGGATACTTTCATCGTAGGTCGGCAGGAGTATGTCAGCCTGCCTAATTTGCTTCTTCCCACTTCGTCTAAAGGACCCCATATTGTAGGAAGGAGAGTACACAGGATTCCGATCCTGTGTGATTTATAGGCGATCACTGATAAGCGAGTGATCATCCAGGTAGGGGACCAGCTGTATGTTTACAATCTGCTCAATTACTATACTCATCACTGAGGTTATGGCGATCGAACAATAGTTGTTAGGGTCCAACCTATCACCCTTTTATAAGTGAATTAGCGCAGGAGACAATTCTGCCGTGTGTTTTTAAGAACCACCCGGACTAGCTTTGCGGACATCGAGGGAACGCAACTCCCGCCGCACATTACAACGCCTGATACGGACATCCGACATAGAATGTCCGCAGTTATGCATCGTGGGTGGCAGCGCGTTGTCGTGCTAGAGTCGCGATTTAGCCGCACAGAGGTTTGCCAGTAGAGAGGTTTTCTCCTGCAGCCCGCGGTTCAGGGATCCAATTGGATATCTCAATGGTGATTTCCATGGCAAAATGATGAAGCAGTTTGTGTATATAATAATTTTAAAAAGCAGCCTTCTGGGCGCAGTGGGTCCGAAACGAGAGGCCGTGGGTTCGATTCCCACACAAAGACAAATCTTTGTGTGATCCACAAATGTTTGTTTCGGGTCTGGGTATTGTGGGACCAAGTTTCTCGTAGTTTCTGATACCCACGATACAGGTTAGCCTAGTGTGGGATCAGGACTATGTGTGTGACTATTGGGTGTATTTATTTATTTATAATGAAACGGAAAAATTTATTCTTTTTTCTTGGCTGTCAGTGCATTTTTTTGCCTCTACTTATAGGAATTCTTTCTTATTATTCTCTAATTTTTTTTCTCTTAATTTTGTCATGAATAATTGAATTACAAAAAGGTACAAAGTACTCACTGTTTTTATTCTTTACTGGCGTGTGCTGTTCGTTGAGTACCTGACAAAGCTCTGCGGAGCCGGTCCAGTAGTTGTTGCCCCAATAGAACATCGAGGTGTAGCGTCCGCTGGCATCTTCCACTGTGGAAAGAAAAAATACATTTATGTTCTAATGATTCAATTATATATATATTTGAAGTCACACTATGGTATGAGTTTGGATAGAGGAAACGTGACACAAATATAAGCCTTAAAGTGCGTTACCATTTATGACTTTTTCCACACCGCGACTGTGACAAACACGCGTGACAACCACTCAAGCGTGGCCGGTTGTCAACTGTTACGACCTAATGTCAGGACCGATCCACTTTGAGACCCCGTAATATTTCGCGGTATCATGTAATATATGGTTCTGATATTTTTTAAGTTTTAAGTCCCGGTCAGTCAGTCACAAAATGACACAGTACATGTTACGATATCCCTCCACATTGGCGTAACTTGGCGGCTAGAATAGACGAAGCGGTGGTGCCAACCCAGACGTCCTCGCATACGAGGGACCTACCACCGATTACTTACAATAATAGCGGTAATCCGACCCTGGAATCCTAGGTATCAGCGTTCATAATCATAATCAATTATTGCATAGTGTACGTCACTGGGTTTGTCGAGGTTTAATCGTATTTAACTTTTCACATATTCACCCCCAAAAGCTGTCAAGAATGAAAATAAATCACGTGTTTAACATCCGCTTTAAATCTTGGCCTGCCTTGAACTTGACTCAAGAGATGAAAATAACCCGACCATTTACGGTAAGTTAATCTGATATCGTCTTCCTACATCGATCGCCCCGTACGGAAACACGATTTATTTATACCTCTTCTTGAACGATGGGTCTGACAACTAATGGTGGTGTTAATGACACTTACTGATGGTAATGTTGGTGATATATAAGGGCTATTAAAGTGATTAACATAAAGTCACGGCTGGACGTATACCTCAGTAATTTGTAAAAGAAATGTTCTAAAATAAAGTTTCTTTAATACCTAAATAGTGGTAAGCATTTAGGACCTACTTTATAATATTCGAGTAAGATTTAACCATATAAAGCCCACTTGCACGATGATCCTAAATCGAGATTAACCACTAAACTTATTTGCATATGCCACATTTTTATACGATTTGACGTTTCTTAAACAGGTTTAGTGGGTTAAACTCGATTTAGGAAGTGTGCCACAAGTGGGCCTTAGACAGTTATTTTTGAAAGTACATAATAGACATTTTGTTACAGGGTGGTGGGTCTTTCGTATGCGCGGGAATGCTTGGGTTGGTACCACCGCTTTGTCTATTTCTGCTGCCAAGCAACAGTGTGTAAGCACTGTTGTGTTTCGGTTTGAAGGAGATTGAAGCCAGTGAAATTACTGGACATTATGAGACTTAACAACTTATGTCTCGTGGTGACGAGCGCAGTCCAACGCCATGCAGTGGTTTGTAATTTAAAGTTCTGTGTGGTGTTGCTTCTGTTTATAGACAGGCGTGGCGCTTACCATCAGGCGACCTGCCCGTTTCGTCACTCAAGCTAATAAAAAAATAAAAATGAACTGGGCAAAACCGACATGCAGTCCGAGATACCTTACTTTGACTCTATTTGTCCATGAAAATTGCACAATAACGGGTTATTAATTCTGATTCTTTCTTAACAATCACGCAAACAGAATTTACGCAAAATATACATAAGTGAATGGAGGAAATTAAAAAAACTTGCGTAAACACAAAAAAAATCAATATATTACCGTAAATATGTTTTAGCGACCTCTAGATGAAATACAAAATACAAAATCCAAGAATTATACAAATCTGTGGATCGTCATTATAACGAAACCATAATCTTGTCAAGAATCAAGATGCAGAAATGCGCTTCCTGACGCGAATGTATGGCAAAATGTGTAATGCAACGTCCGGTGAGCTTGTTGAGACAGACAGACAATTATTATACTTAAAAATGATAAGAAATAACAGGATCTGTGTCTCTTTGGAGTCGGTGCAATTTCAGTTGACTAGCAGCGATACAGGTACCCACTCCCAAGAGACTCTAGTTTGTAAGTTTTGTTAAAACTAATTTAAGTTTCAATATTTAGTGGTAGCTACTACAGCTATGACATATGAAAAATCCAATACAATAACACAAATGTGTTGTTATCCGTTGAAGAGTTATTTTTCTTAACTAAATTTTATATGGGATCACATCGGAGCCAAACTCTATCGAATTGTTTTCCAACAAAATCGGTCCACAGTTGAAGGAGAAATCGATGTACATACATAAAAAGCAAAAAACACGCGTTGAATTGAGAACTTCCTCCTTTTTGAAGTCGGTTAATATCTTGAGATCAGTAAGTAAGTTAGATCAAAGTATGTAATCTTAGCTCCATCAGTACCTTCTTACTGAAAAAACTGACTTGATGTAGTAGCTTTATTGTTGCGTTTCGTACGGTCAGTGAGAATCTCGGACTCCTAAAACCTACCCTCCCCCATCGCCATCACGCACTGATAATAGGTCCTCTAGCGTAGGGTGTTTATGAGGGCCGGTAGTGATCATCAATTATATAGGACTATCAGATTATATGACAAAGTAAATATATTGAGGTTTATATTTATTGCCGGAAATTAAATTCTTATGATATATATCAATACATTTCCTACGTCATATTAGTTGGGAATGGATGACCTCAGGTTATTTTCAAGCTTAACATATAATTAAAGTACATAGACCTTCGTATTGTTCCGTGTGAAAAGCAAACAGTCAAAATATGTATTACTAAAATAAATATCAGTATTTATTCTTGTATTACATTTTCAGAGGCCCCTCATTCCCTCGGAAATAAGCTCGGTAAACATTAGTTGCTCCTATGCCTACCTCTTCGGAAATAGAGGCGTGGGCTTATAGATGTGTATAGAAGATATTTAGAAACGATTTTTTTAGCATATGTCTGCAAAGGAGCAAGTGGGTCACCTGATGGTAAGTGATCTCCACCCCTCACCACAATATCACAAGAATCATGGGCGCGTTGCCGACCTTAAAGGAAAGGGATGATTAAGGAACTGGGAAAGGGAGGGGAGATTTGGGCCTGCGGATATCTCACTCACCTTACGAAACACAGCAGCAAACTGTTACTTTACGTCGGTTTTCTGTGAGACAGTGGCCCAGCCGGCCCATTAGTTCTGTAGACAAAACTGTCTACAGCGTGACTCTACTACTCATACAATATGTCATAATATATACTTACATATTAAGTACAGTTAAATTTTATATTTTAATAATAATAATGATAATACACTCAACAGTCACATACATAGTCCTGACCCCACACTAGGTAAACCTGTATCGTGGGTATATAAGAACTATCCCGCCCACACACCCGCCACTGTAACTCCTGTGCACCAGGATCGACAGTGGCATGCATTTTTGTTGACACCGAGCAGTGAAGCTCGGCGAGTCTTTGGAAATGCTAAATTGTCTTTGTCCCGCAACGAACTTAATCAAATAGAAAATTAAGGAGGAGTTGGAAATAATAATTGTCCACTTCCCTCCATAGCAAAGCGGTAGACAAAATAATGAACTAAGGAGGCATTAACCTCAGGCACAAGGACATTTACAACTGGAGAAGCCAGATGTAAAGCACCACGGATGTCATTAAATGGGTCCTATCACGCGAGCTGTTAAACTTGATTCCAATAATAGGTATGGCAAAAACGCCGAAAAGCACGGAAGTTCTTCCTAGTTTCCACAAGAACCATATAGTATACAACTCCAGATGTTATTTGCATACTGTCTAACATAATGTTGCGCTCTTGTTGCCAGAGACCACACTCCCAAAGAATATGATGTGCGGATTGTTCGTACCGGCAATTAGGTGTAGAACATGGGCACGTAGGCGAATCAACCAACCTAAATGAGAACAGTTTAAACTTAAAGTTGCCGTGGCCCGTGAGAAATTGTGAAACACAATGATCTACTTCCAGCCAAGTTTTTGTAAGACAATCGCGAACCGACGGAAAGTATTGATATAGATGCCGTCCCTTGGTAGAATTATCCCAACGCAATTGCCATTCGTTTATTAGATCGTTGTAATTTTCGGAGCACGATTTGAAAAGTCGATTGATTCTTAATAGCTCACGCGGCGTAAGAAAATTTCGGGTATCAAGAACTACGAGGGACTTGCGGTCCCACAACACCCTGACCCGAGACAAATATTTGTGGATCAGACAAACATTTGTCAACGTGCGGGAATCGAACCCACGGCCTCACGCTTCGCAACCGGCTACTCGCCCGCTGCGCCACGGAGGCTGTCAAATGTCAAATTTTAATTTTCCTTTATTAGTTTTGGTAACCTAACATCAAAATAATAAACACATTGTAGTGTTGCCATCTATAAAAAGTATGATTGTAAACTTCAAACTTTATTAAATAAATATAACCACGCGAGTGCAGGTGTAAATAAATAATAATCACTGATTAATTTAAAGGCAGGTGTATATTTCTAGTCACGAGTAGTGGGCAATGCGTTGCATTAACAAAGGACTCAGCGAACATAGAACGGTATCGAACGGTAACACTACATCTGTGTCAAGGCAATTCGAGTCAGTGAACTTCAATCAAATTAGTATAAAAAGTTTACTACCTATATAATTATGTTTAAAATATGTTGTTTCCAGCTGAATTGGTAATGCCAAAGCGCACTGTCTGATATATCTGATTCCAAGAGCTGGAAACTGAAGTTCCTTCGTACCTTGGAAAAAGTTTAAAGCATTTTATAAGAATTAGCAGGTATTGCCTCGGTGGCGCAGTTGTAATGCGTACGCGTTACGACTGAGCCTGACGCTGAGGTCTCGGGTTCAATCCGCGGGTCGGGTAAGAGTGATATTGGGTTTTTCTATTACGAAATGCCATCCCAATGCCATGAGTATCAGCCCGGAGTCTGGAATTTATGCCCGGTATGGCGATAGGCTCGCCCCCTATAACATAAGGGACGGAAATACGCTCGGCGAAATGTAGGTGTACTGGTTACACCTCTGCCTACCCCTTCGGCGTTAGTTCGGCGTAGTTATTACAGGCGTGAGTGCGTATGTATGTATGTATGTAGCAGATATTGTAAACAAACATTGTGCTTAACGTTCGTGATTAAATTTAGGTTGGTCAAGTTATTTGGCACGTATTGTACTAACATTGATTTTATATTAAAACTGTATGGATTTTAATTATTATGAACTGCACCTTAAACTTAACACGAAACCTTGGTAATTAATGAAAATCTGGTATGTTTCTTTGCACTGTTCTTGAAAGTTATATTCAAACTTTACACCGAGTTGTTCCAGGTTGTTACTAAATAGCAGTTGTAAAGATAAATCAGAAATCCCGTTTGCGTCAAAAATTCTAATTCTGATCTGAATATTAAAGAACTTTAGTCCATTAACCCGAATTGAGCTAGGAACTACAATGGTGCATTATTTTTATTAGAAATAATGTTCCAATAAATAAGTAAATTCCACGTGTACTTTTATGAAATACGTAATTGCAATTTATAATTTTTATCAACCATAGAGTGTATATTTATTTATGCCACAGTTTATAATACCACGGCTCTAATCTAACGCAATATAACCTTACTGTCGATGTCTTCAGTTTGAGTTCTTGTATCTTGCACAAAATTTACCAAGGTTCGTCGAGAGTGCATACAATGCAATTTATTGAGGGAACTTTGTAAATAGTCCCTTAAAGACCTTCGTTAGTGAGTGGACAGCCTTGCTCGATACGAGATTATCTTAAATATGACGTGAATTTTTTATCTCACGAACAATAAAATTAGTAATCATTTTATCGTATTGAGTGAAATTAGATTGCAGATTTATGAAGTTGGTTTAAAACTTTACATACATACATACGCACTCACGCCTTTAATCCCCGAAGGGGTAGGCAGAGGTGGAACCAGTACACCCACAATTCGCCGAGCCTATCGCCATACCGGGCACAAATTCCAGACTCCGGGCTGATATTGAGCATTTCGTGATAGAAAAACCCAATACCACTTTACCCGACCCGAGGATAGAATCCGAGACCTCAGCGTTGGCCTCAATCGTAACGCGTACGCATTACAACTGCGCCACTGAGGCAGGTTTAAAACTTTGTTAGTATCAATAGTGATATCGTATTGTTTATGGTTGGAAATAATAAATTGACGGTCTTCGGGGCTACGCAAATCTGCAGCATCTCTATTTGATTTCCACCAGCAACAATTATCGACGCTTTATCCAAAGACGCGGTAAGCGGAAAGACGTTTAGTTATGATGATACGTAACCGTATATCGAAATATAAAATGCTTAAGTATATATTATGGAAATATTTGCACCAAATGTTGCCTCATAATTTTCGATTCGCGTTAGAGAAAACTGTTTCAGAGTTATGTAAACTACTATATACGGTGAATTTGAATAGGACACTTTCCCGTAACGTATGTACCAAGTCTGTAACAGGATAACTCTACATACATATTACAAAATAGGCAGCAAAAATCGTCAATAATAGGCATTTCAAAGTTTGCCATAGATTATCGATCTTTATTATAATAGATATTTATTAGTCGAATTTATGTGCATATTATGTTAATATTACAAAAAAAACGTTACATAATAATATGATCAATCGTATGATTTTAAAAAAGTAAACGCAGGTTACCCGGGAGTGTTCGAGTAGCGAGTCTCGCGACCCCGTCATAGCGCCGGCAGTGCATACGAATCTGCACGGGGGATTGCATCGCACACTTGTGAAATGCAAGCACTTAAATTCGAATTTGTCATATGGCTAAAAATATTTACATAAAGATTTGAACCAAATTACGGAAGTATGGTATGCTTATTAGAAATGGTGATTTGATGTCTGTATGTTACTCTATTAGGTAGGTAGGATTTCTATCTTACCTAGGCAGAGGTTCTGCTCTGTTAGTATTCTGACACCAAAAAACACTACGTAATTCTGCGTCATTCTTCCACAAAATGGTTAACTTTTAATTTAGTGCCTTATATTAATATCAACTATGTGGGTATAATTTTTCTTATTGGAGAGGTCAGTAAATGAGCAAGTGGGTCACCTCATGGTAAGTGAGCTTCACCGCCCATGAACGTCCACAATACCTGAAGAATCATGGACGCGTTACAGACCTTCAAGGAAAAGGAGGTTCAGGGATTAGGAAGGTGGAAAGGGATTTGGGCCTCCGGATATTTCACACACCATACGAAACACAACAGCACGCTGCTAATTCACGTCGGTTTTCTGTCGGACAGTGGTAACAAGCAGGTTGCGCCGGCCCATTTTTGCTGTAGACTAAACTGTCTACAGCGTGGCTGTGTACCACTTATTGATATAATAATATTATTTTAGTCTCGTGTGCCAGCTGCGAGTTCGAAAGTCCAAGTAATGCGTGCATTCTGCTAATGACTAGTGGATAACTTTTAGAAAGTTACACCCTTCACATTTCGATTTACTGTACTTCCTGTAATGCACAAATGCGTCCGAAATGGAAGTAACGTGTCCTAATCAATATTTCCAATTGATTCAGTAGGTGGGTCAAGAGTGCCGTGTGCTGGTTATTTAATGTCCTTGCTGGTGTTTGTGACGCAACCGGCAACGCTTCTACGTGACTAGTCGGGCGTCATAAATATTGGACACAATTGATAGAATACTTAAATTCGTTCCGATGCTCTATTGACAACTGGCTGAGAAAAGAAAGATACAAGATTTAATCCCGCACCTAACTTAAAAGTCTTGTCATATCAAATGCGACCAGGCGTCGCCAATTATGGTCCGATAAAATAATTTCATACAAAGAACTCATTCAGTTCATACCTGACCAGAGAGACGTTTTTTGTTTGTTTTTTTTTTTTGGGGGGGGACCCCCCCCGGCTGCTCCCTCTGATACTTTTAATTCAGAGTATGTCTACCTGAAGAATTGTATGCCTGAAAAAATAAAAACTAACTACATACATAAGACATACTTTTAAAACTGAGTTTTATCTGATTTATTTAAAATGTACATATATGCGATCTTAGTAATAACGTGTCTTCCTCACGAAACCAGCTTGTCCATGGCAACTAGAAACATATAATCTTATATTACACACTGTAGTTGCCCTTTTCTATTTATTTCCTTTTATTACGCTACACGTTATATCTTTACAGCATACCGCTCAGGTTTTCTTTCTTAACAATTTGGTCAAACTCTATTTCAAGGTTTGTTCGTTTATACAGATATATTGGGCATTCAGTCAACACGCGTGAACCACGTCTTCTGTGGCTGCTGGGTCACAGATACATGAGGGGCTCTCCTTGCACTTGAAGCGATTCAAATACTCGGAGAATCCCCCATGGCCCGTGAAAACTTGCGTGAGGACCGGGTCCACCGGCATCTTCTTGATCACTTTATGGGCTACCCTTGCATCAGGGAAACCAGAGAGACGTTGCGAAGTTCCTAATATTAATAAATTTAAAAATCGAAGATTGGTGTCGCGGCGCGGCATCTCTTAGGTCGTAATATGGCGGGGATCTTGAGGTCCGACACTTACTAAAGGTAAACCACCAACTATATTTTTAAGTGTTCGTATTTTATTAATACGGTTATCAGCGCGGACACTTGCATGTCACATTAAAGTCTAACTGTGGTAGTCGTTAAACCGTAAGTAATACAAACGATAGTTACCTATTTTTTATTTTATATTTGAATGCAAGTTTACAGTATTACACCAAAGCATTTACATCGTAACAATCAATCTTATCAGTTACTAATATCACAATTATTAAACCCTCAATATATTTGAAGCTACTAACAACACAAAACAACAAAAGTACTCTACTTATTTAACCAACTATAAAATTAATAATTGTTTCCGTACCTAAAACATTTAAAAATGACGCACTTAAAAAGTCGTATTCTGGCGTAAGGTGCTTGGCTTTTGACTTTATATTGCTTATACAACCGAAACTAATAGGTATAACGTGCTTTCCAATAGCCTTCCATTTTTCGTCTTTATACATTCTCACATTGCAGCCTACTTGATACTACAACCATAGTGGCTAGTTCAGGCGAGTCGCGTTCCGAGGTCGGTCAATCGGTGTATAAGTTATACATGATTCTGCCGACCATCGACGTTATGTTGCTTCGTGGTTGATATTATATTTGGACTACACATTATACATCAAGTCCAGTGTAGTCACTTCAATCACAGTCGAATGTCAATAGGACTCACGCATTGAGAATTACGTAACATCGCCCATATTTTTTTCTTTTTCTTTTTTTTAATATCTGTTAGTATTTCGACCATAACAACACATATGTAGTGAAAATATCCAGCCAATAACCTAAGGTTCAGAAGATTAGAGGCTAGAACCCTTTAAATGTAGGATAGATAGACAGATAGCATAGCCTCTGAAATAAGGTTCCAAATTTCTATGAAGAATCTCACTTATGCTTATTTCCTCATTTTTATTTTCCTTAAAGCGAGTCATGGACCTGACCGGGGTGGTACTCTTAGTCCTAAACTGTCTCATTCGTAGAGGAGACCCGTGTCCAGCAATGGGACAGTATGCAATGTATAAAATATAGCATCTATATTACTATTAATATCATATACTCATATTTATGGTAATCAAAATAAGTACTATGTTTTATCATGGGCAATGTGTATGTGGGAGTGTAAGTGGGCCATCAATATCTTAGATCCAAAACCAACCTCATCTGCAGGTAGTAAACTCTGCTGATTAACGAACGAGGCAATGGCGTATCTTTTACAACTTCATATTTTATGTTTGTCTAAACTCTATAGCATAGTCTATACAATTATATAAAAGGGATATTTGTTTCTGAATATATTTAAGGCACAAAATCGCTACGCTCCTGATTTCACTATTCATCAATTGAGAATCGGCAATATTTTTGCATTGATTCTTCGTAATGATTAGCTAATAAATATTCAATGAATTAGCATGTGTGAGGCGTGAGAGAGTATTAGCGTATAATTTCGCGAGCACACCGCCATAAGAGGCGAGCAGCTGGCATTATGGTCCTTACGCATGGCCATTGTTAGCGGTGCGAGCTATAAGCGATTAGTCTTGTCACGTTAAAATATTATCGTCAAATAAAGGAGGTAGAGTATTTTAAATAAAAGTTACAAACTGCGCATGTTTAATTAATTCTAAATCTATAGAGTAAACAAACTTAACTGATATTTTTATTGATTACTTAGGTTTGGCGTTTAAACGTGTAGTTTAGGATAAATGGCCCAAAATTAACATGGATTAAAATCATTGAAAAATTGTGCTAAAACTCATGATGAAATATGGGGTAGAATGTTTGTTTACATTGTCTCCAAGCCTGTCTTATGGTAAGTGATCACCACCGCCCATTAACGCCCATATCATCAGAAGAATCATGGATGTGTTGCTGACCTTGAAGGAAATAAATAATTGAGTAATTCGGGTGGGGAAGGAGGATTAGGGCCTCCAGATATCTCACTCACCGTGCGAAACGCAACAACAAATAAAATAAACAGTAAGCTGCTAATTCACGTCGATTTTCTGTGACGCAGTGGTAACAATCCGGTCGAGCCGGTCCATTCGAGCTGTACGCAAAACTGTCTACAACTTGGCTATACTACTTGTTCTATAATATTATTAGCCTATACTGTTATTGGACAAAGGTCCCCCCATTATGTGTCCGTCCATGTGTCGAGATCCTATTGTAATTAATGTATTTGAGTAGGTACAATTTCAAGTTTTATCTGATATAAAATATTATTAGGATTTAATTATATTTATCAGAAGCTTCAATGAAAATCGTAGTGTTTTGTTTATTATTTTGTAGTCAGCAAGTAAACTTTGAAGGCCGAAGTAAGCGCACGAAACAGTCAGAAATATCCGCAGCGCTTATGATTTGTACCGCGTATTGTCATAACAAGTGGCGACTGTGTTGCGCAAGAGCAGCGTGGCCGCTGGGACACACTTTCTCCGCTCATGCGTACGCCGCGGACACCTCGTCCACAACACCGAATCCGATTTATCATAATTTACATACAGGTGTATTATTGGATTACTTAGTTCGCTATACTTCGAGTCGTTATATTATATGTCAGGTTTAATTTCTACCTGAAAGACTACTTAGCAATAAGGTTGGAGAATTATGTAACGTAACTTCTATGTAACGTGATCTACAATACAATAGGAAAAGAAGATAAATATATAGAGGGTCTCTAGTCCGTGGGTAGTAATAAATCTGCTGCTATTCTAAAATTTCGTCTTCAACGGTTTGGGATATTGTACCGAATACCGGTTTTTGCTTTATTTATTCCTTTTATATTTAGTAACTTAACTTCTTGAAGGGGAAGGCTTAGAGCATACCTCCACATTTTTATTTGATGATTAACACCTCAATAATACAGGCTCTATTTACCTTCTCAAATGGATTTATAATAACACAACTCTCGATGCTTACAATCGCGTAAGTTAAAGTAAGAGTTTAACGATAACAATAAAGGCTCTAACCAACATCTTCAGAGGCTCTCAATTGATGGTTGGGTCAGAAGTCAGATGCAGAAGGCCGTATTATTGGACCCAGTGTTCCTCACACTGGGGCCCTAACCAACGGTGGCTTGGGTCTAAGGCCTCGCCATAGGAGGGTGATACTTTTATATTTCAAGAAGTTATTTTTGAGAAATATAATATTTAAAAATGTAAAAAAACCTTTTGAGATAAAGTACAAGGCTCTACATTTTTTAGGACCTTATTAAAACTTAGCTTTATGCTTACCGACGTTATCATTAAACAGTAACAATAATAAAAAATAAAGGCAACGGCTAAGGGTTCAAGGAATGTGGGACGAATAGAGGTAAAAAATATGTAGGGATCACTGACCTTGCCGGAAGGCGCCACCAAAAATGGACCAAAACAAATATGCTTCACAAATGTCGAGTCATTTTATGATACCGAGCCTGTTAAGCTTTTAGGAATTTAAATTAGAATAGATATGTTTGTGTCGTACTACAGGTGCATTCACTAAATCATCTCAAAAAACGAGGTTTTGTTACGGCTGTATTTTTGTCGTGTGATGTAAGCAGCAATATTGTATTGTTTTGTTTGTTCATTTTTATATTATTAATAATAAAACCACGTTGTTATGTTGTTTACAACATGTATCTTCTCTTATCATGTATAAATCTGTATTCTTTTAACAAAGACAGAGGAAGGGAGTACACGCGTTTTGAAAAAGTGTTCCGCGTGTGTTTTCACGGTTTGGTGCCTTCATGAGTCGATTGCCATTCTACTACTAGCTCATATTCCTCTGGGACATTGCCAAAGGAGAAAGTAACGGAGACTCAAGGAAAATTGATCTCTATTTGTAATATACTCAAATAAAATTCAATGAAATAGTGAAACATTTAAATGCACTTATCGAGATTAATTTTAAATGTCATTCATTGAGTGCCTTGTAACCAAATTAAAAATATAATTAAAATCAGCTTTGTTTCTATCAATATGCTAACTGGAACAAATGTCTTAACATTCTCTATTTAGCAGCATATTTAGGCAATCAATTGCCCATGTCACTGCACATCGTTATATTAATTTTGGGTTACAAACATTTAAGCAAAAACAGATGCAAAGTATTACAAAGTACATAAATTATTTATAGGAGAAGTTCGACTAACAAGCAAGTGGGTCACTTGAAGGCAAATATTTGCGCCGCCATCAGCACTCATAATGCAAGAAGAATTCTGGTAATGTTACCGACCTTTGATGGTACGGGCTTTTAATATTGTTTGGGCGACACGTGACACTTCACTTCACTCACAAAAATGATGTGTAATTTCGATGGTGTTATATTTTATTTATATTTATTTATTCCAAAAATCTTAGTACTATGTTACAAACAATTTTGCCAATATTTTTACAATACAAATGAATCAGCATCTGTAAGGTGTAAGCTATGATCACTGAATTCTTATGTAAATAACAATATTTATATATAAAATATATATTTTTTTAACAACACATGAGTTTTACAGATCAAGTTTTTTTTATTTAGAAAATGTTATTTTATTTTTCAGCTCTCTAATGCCCACAGTTCAACGAGCTCATTTCCGCCCCATGATGTGAATATTTTAAGCCTATAGCCATAGCGGGCCCTAGTCACAAGCGTAAGGTGATAGTAGCTGTTATGTTTACAATTCACCTGTCCCTACCGGCGTGATACAGTTTAAATATGATGACGTCATACTATCACCTTTCCCATGGAAAACGAAAGAAAGCTATTACAATACAAAGTAATAACGACACTAAATCATCGCTAATAAGCTATGTTAACAAACCATGTTGTGGGAATAGCGTTTCTAATACAAATACAATAAGAGCGTTTGCTTCGTGCGGAAAGAATTGTTCAGGGCAAAGACCCTGGTCCTTGACAACTTTCACTATAGGCACTTTATTATTGTTAGAGATTGAACGTAATTGAATGGTATAGAAAAAATCTGATATTTAGTAAAATTTGGTAATATTATACCAATATTTTTTTTATTAGCTTGAATGACGAGACGAGCAGGTTGCTTGCATGATGGTAAGCGCCACGCCTGCCATAAACAGAAGCAACACAACACAGAACTTTAAATTCAAATTACTGCATGGCATAGAACTGCGCTCATCACCCGAAATATAAGATGTTAAGTCTCATAACGCCCAGTAATTTCACTGGCTTCAATGTCTTTCAAATCGAAATAGACAAAGCGGTGGTATCAACCCAGACGGCCTCTCGCATACGAGGCAGCTACTAGAAAAAAATATTTAATGTTTATTGTATTGAAGACGCAAAAAATTAGTTCAAAAGACGTAACACCTGTCGGATGTGTACGAGAAAAAAATATATAAATCTTGTAACGGAAAATTAAGTTAAATATATACAAATTGTTGGCTTTAATAGAGTTCAATAGTATATAGAGTTTTAATAGGGGTAGAGCCATGCTGTAGACAGGCTTGTTTAAAGCATGAATGGGCCGTCTCGAGGAGGTCGTTACCACTGGCTCATATCCGACATATATATACATATCGGCTTGCCGCTGCATATCGTATGGAGAGTATGATATCCGGAGACCCAAATGTCCTCCCCTTCCCAATCCTTTAATTAGCCCTTTCCTTTATTTAGGGTCGGTAACGCATCCATGATTCTTCTGGTATTTTGAGCTTACATGGGCGGTAGAGATCATTTAACATCAGGTGATCCACTTGCTCATTTACCGGCCTATGCTATAAAAAAAACTACGGTGCACTTCTACGGTTTTATATTTATTATTAAGAAAATAATATAAGCATACACGCCTGTATTCCCCGAAGAGGCAGGCAGAGGTGTAACCAGTACACCCACATTTCGCCAAGCGTATTTCAAGCGTATCGGGGTGAGCCTATCGCCATACCGGGCACAATTAGAGACTCCGGGCTGATACTGAGCAATTCGTAATAGAAAAACCCAATATCACTTTTACCCGACTCGGGGATCGAACCCGAGACCTCAGCGTCTGCCTCAGTCGTAACGCGTACGCATTACAACTGCGCCACCGAGGCAGTCAGTTATTAAGAAAATAATGATAAATATGATTCACTTCAAAATTGTCCTCGGTAAGTTTAATACTGGTAATTTTCAATTCCACGCAATATTCCCAAAAATAGCGTCTTCGCTTTTTTAACACAATAATATGCAACAATAGGGACATGACGTGAATTACATCGAAGGTTTTTACACCATTAAACGTATTATGGCGAGTGTATAACATGGCGGCGCAGTCATTGAAAGGTTATATATAATATCTTTTATTACCAGCTATTGAATTTTACGTTTAATACATAGTTACCGAATTGATGTGCGTTTTATATGGAGTTCTGAGGGTGTGGCTATAACATTTTATGGCATACGATTATATAAAATTACATTCAGTTATTTTAACGAGCATTCTTATTTTTGTTTCTGTCTTCAATTGAGTTTAATTTTAAAATTAACGTCATGGACGAATTAAGTTGAAAATTAACATAGACTGCAATGATCATGAAGTAAAATTGCGACACACAACGCGGGCGTTTGACGGCTAGGGCGGGGGAGCGGGAGAGGGGAATTAAACTAATTCTAGTTAAGAGTAAGCGATATAGTAATATTGAGTTGCGGTGAATTGTGTGCAATTTCTATGTACAACGCAACCGGTCTAGTAGTGTACATTAAAGACTGAAATCGCCCAATGAGCGTTTAACAACAGCATCGCTCATCTACGTTTTGGCGGGTATTCTGACAGTACGGTTGATCTCTTATTTTTTTCCTAAACTAGTTTAAAGTTGTTTATTGTATAAATGTATGTGGTGTAGATTTGTGCAATAAATATTGATAGTGATGAACAGTGTATGGAAACATTTAAATAAGTGAATATTTAATTATTGAACAAGGGTATTGTTGATGTCGTTGGCGAAATGGATAATAATACGAAGCCGTAATTAAACAAAAGAAAGAACTTATAGTAATCGCATTATAAGTTTTTGATTCAATGGTTCAAAGTGATTTGATTTAACCTGACTTTACTTTATTATTTTCTAATATTGCCAATAAACAATATCGATTACTTATAACAAAGCCGACCAGAAGGCAACTGACAATCCACCAACCTGTATCGGAACACGGCACTGTGGTGGGATCACAGTCGAAGCCTTTGTAATAAATTGCAGAGAGACCAGAATTGTAACGACGAGATTGATCAAGATTATGAAGAGCCTGATATTTTTTATTTACAATGTCCGAACTTTAGTATTGATTCTGGTCATCTAGCGCACTGTGCTACGCATATGATCGTCAGATGTGTTGCGTGTTGTGTAACCGACTTTCACAATCTAACGATATATTTTGCAATTTACACAAAATCGCGGGAAACTTTTTAAATCCATAAGAATCGAATCTCGTATCTTACGTAACTATAATGGTTTATTTGACTCGCTCACTCCTATGCTGACACGTATATTTTGTCATTGTCTCGTTAACCTACTAATATTGAGATCCATTGAACTTTCTCGTTTGATTGGTTAGTTACGCTTTGAATTGGCCGCCGGCCGGCATTGCTTAACTTGTGACAACAATTCAGCTTACTGCTTGTTGACTTTAATTGATTGTTACTTGTACAATCAAATCAATGAAATTTATATTGAGACATTAGTTTTTGACATGGTTGCGTTGTAAATACATTTAGGTAACAGGTTGTAATGCATGAAGCATTACAAAACCATTTCGTATATTTTTAAGTTTTTAAAGTAAGTTTTTGTTTAAACAAACGGCAGCCTCAATGACCAACAATGAACGTCAGAACAATGAAGGGATAATGAAGAAAAATACCACATTATCTTTATATCAAATTCCCATTGTCGCCTTTTGGGATAAACCGAGGAAAATCGGTTTCCAATTGGTATCTTTTACACGTCCAGATTCCTATCAGTATACTTTTGCTAGGAGTTTCGAGCCTCTGGGGGTGTTCATTCACAGCAGTGCTCACGGCACTGCACCATAAACGATAGGTTCTTACATAATTTAAAAAAAGAATATTTAAAGCAAAATCATAACACGTTTATAGCTACATCACTTTTATTTAAAAGATATTTACTATTCACTGACTACATGATAGCCTCTCACAAAATAATAACGGTTGTTAGCTATTATGCAACATTTCGGTACAATAAAGTCGCTGTATAAATTCACATAACTGACCTACGAGACAATACAATGACGTCAGGTGTACCGTAGTGATGCAAGAATATTCGGCTTAGTTTCGTTAATTATTCGGCTTAATCTCTTCTTGTATTGTTTGCTAGGTACCCCGGAATAAATCAATCCTGGATTTGACGGATGATGTTTATGGAATTATATCTTGGTATTTTCTGATTAACGCACTTTTGCATCCAATATCGACAGATTGTGTTATTACTTATTATAACATTATTATTATAACATTCCGATGCTTCCAAGCTTTAAGAAAACGCTAAACCTGAAACCACAGCAATGTAGCGAACTGCAGTGTAAACCAACTACAACATTCTCACAGAGCTGTTTTAGATCAAGCTATATGGTAAAACAAAGCCAAGATCATGTAATGCAATAGGTAAAAATATCAGCTTTACGATAAATACGATTTAGTACGTTTAGAGTAAAATATATTGTACAATATATAATAAAAATACATACATACATACGCATTCACGCCTGTAATCCCCGAAGGGGTAGGCAGAGGTGTAACCAGTACACCCACATTTCGCCGAGCGTATCTCCGTCCCTTATGTGATAGGGGGCGAGCCTATCGCCATACCGGGCACAAATTTCAGACTCCGGGCTGATACTGAGCATTTCGTAATAGAGAAACACAATATCATTTTACCCGACCCGGGGATCGAACCCGAGAACTCAGCGTCGGCCTCAATCGTAACGCGTACGCATTACAACTGCGCCACCGAGGCAGTGATAATAAAAATATGTACATTTAAAATAACTCCATAACTTACAAATAATAATGTGACAATGTTATAGTTGACATGACAGACCCCCAGTCTGCCGGTCACCATACCGAATAGTGTCACTGGCGCAACACTATCGACGGCTCGCCGCGCGCCGCGGGCTATCATCGACTTGAATACCAGCGGGTCGGTCTCAAGTCGCAACCTGACGTAAGCGATCGGTTACACAATCCGGCGCTTCGGCGCGTGCTCTTTGAGATGTACCACAATGACACAATCGGAAGAGGGGCTTATTGTTTGCGGCTTGAGTCGTTAGTAATGAGTAACAAGATTGCTTTATGTTACTCGTACTCGCGTATGCCATGTGTGTATTTAAATTACGTGTGTATTTATTTATGGCAATTTCGGCTGTTTAGTCCACAAATACAAAGTGAATGGGCTTGCTCGACCGCATCGTTACCACTCTTTCACAGAAAACCAATGTAAAGTAGCGGCTTCCTACTGCGTTTCGTACATTGAGTGAGATAAACAGGGGTCCAAATCTCTTTTCCCTCACTCATTCCCTAATTACCCCTTTCCTTTAAAGTCAGCAACGCGCCCATGATTTTTCTGGCATTGTGAACGTACATAGGCGGTGGAGATCACTCACCATCAGGTGACACACTTGCTCGTTTGTCGGCCTATGATATAAAATAAAATCTCTTCATTATTAGTTAACATAGGCATTAGCACAATTTCAATCACTAATCAATCATGGTCAATGCTCCTACTAATTAACACGACAAGCGTGTTATTCATGAAACTTGAAGTCTGTACATACAATTATACGGGGCGGTCGTCCGTGCTTACAACCTTAACCCTAGCGGTCGAAACTGTAATGCGTGGGAACCAGTTGCATGCATTGTGGTTGCAACCCGTCATTTCAGTTGCGTATTCTTTGTTATATCATTTGCTTAAGAATTGGTAATTGTTTTCTATGTTGGCGAAATATATGGCTATTATGCGTTTGTATTGTCTTCGCATGGATTAAACGTCAGATTTATAAAAATATCAATGCTATATAATGCTTTTCCATATTAATATTATGTTCCAATGCTAGGCACGGGTCTCCTCTAATAATATTAAAGGTTTAGGTATTTGATCACCTTCGCCTAGTGTGGGTTGATAGACTATACATTCTACAGAAATCTTACGGAAAACTATAGGTTTCCTTCGATTTGAAGCGAAATGTCAGCTTTATGGAGACCCTATATATTAAGACCACATAAGTGTTACAGCACACGTAATTGTAATTCTAATATCTTAGAAATATATGTTGTTTTATAATATCCAATATAAATATGCAACCTTTGTCTCACATCTAGAGTCTAGATCCTAAAGCAATATTTGTAAATCACAAAATCATTTTTTGCTTATGAGTTAGACGTCACGGTTTTTATTGCTCTGCCACTTCTGTACGTCCCAACGTTATCCCAACTTGAATAATCGTGAAATTACCTATTTTTCTTAGCATAATATTTGCAAAACAAAATAAACATTAATACATTTTATACTTGCATAGAAATCGAGCCGGTTTCGTGGCTCAGACTACAATCACTCACTGCATTCTTTACTAAATTACTAAACTGCTACAGTTTGTCTTAGCCAATGCAAATTAAAATCAGTTACCAATAAACATTCCGATGAGGCAATACATGGAAAGTGAAACTATGCGAAGTCGACATCCTGCAGTGGGCCTCGGCCGGTCACCCGTGCCCATAAATACTAGACTGGTTGCGGTTGTGCAAGGTTGAGGTTCCAACCATAGAGGTAATATGGATATAGGAGGTTAATTGCTACGGATGGAACTTTATATATGAGGCGTGGCGTATAACTTCGAAGCGTAGGTATTTACTAATGAATACCACGTGTATTTACTTCAGAGGGTTTTGGATAAATTAACACAAAATACTTATCCTCATGTCTGTATAGGGGATGGTGTAGCGTCTAATATACCCACTGTACGGCAAGCTTATTTCCGTCCCATGATATGATAGGTGGAGAGGCTATTGCCATATAAAGCACAAGTTTTATTTCTTTTTATTTTTCGAATTGAAAAGTAAAACACAAATTGCGGGATTTGAAGCTCCTTACACTTTCGCAGCCCAAGTACGCTGCCACTAGAACAATGAGGCGATCTTTGAGGTGCATTCTGATAAGGCGTATATTGTTATTGTGTTTATTTACCATCTTTGAGCCCGGTTAAAGTTTTATAAAGCTGGCCAAAGCTCACTGATATGACTTTGTTTTTTTTTTTTTTTTTATTACATTGAATGACGAGACGAGCAGGTCGCTCGCCTGATGGTAAGCGCCACGCCTGCTCATAAACAGAAGCAACGCCACACAGAACTTTAAATAAAGCACTGCATGACACTAGACTGCGCTCGTCACCCCGAGACATAAGGTGTTAAGTCTCATAATGCCCAGTAATTACACTGGCTTCAATATCCTTCACACCGGAACACAACAGTGCTTACACACTGTTGCTTGGCGGCAGAAATAGACAAAGCGGTGGTACCAACCCAGCCGGTCTCACGCAAACGAGGGACCTACCACCTTGTATTTGACATATTTCGCTCCAAAATATATACTTAGTGGTTAACCAAAATAACACTATATAATTCGGCATGTAGAGCCCGGCGCTGTGTCGTTGCAAGTGTTGTCGTAATAAATGCGTGATAAATATGCATTTTTAAACAAAATTCCATGAAATAACCATGACAAATCAATAGTAAAAGCATATAATACGTCAATTACTTTTAATATTGATATATTTACGAAATACACACTTTAATGATGGAATAACGTGCATGGAGAATGCTCGTGTGATAGAATGACTTCCAACACTTGCATTTTGTAATAACCTTTAATGACTTGCGTATTAATTTCCAAAATATAATTATCCGGCTAATTAATGTTAATATTAATTGTGTGAAATGTAACGTAATTATTTTTAATTGACATTTGATTAGGATTTCATGGCTGTGACGCTGATTATATGAATCTAGAGTTTACATTACCTTGATTAGTCGTCAGTTTTAGCAGGATGGATAGACTTTACGTGCTACTCTTTACAATAGACAGATGATATCACCGCATACGACAAAAGTGGTAAAATATGATGTAAGTTATTAAGGACATTGCATATTTTTAAAACATCTTTAATGCAAAAATGTACAAGTACTTTAGAATACAGACATCACATTTAAATTATCTGTGACAGACCAGAAGGGTGAGAACCACTTTTTTAACCGAAGAATGCGAGAGGCCGGCTGGGTTGGTACCACTGCTTTGTCTATTTCTGTCGCCAAGCAACAGTGTGTAAGCACTGTTGTGTTCCGGATTGAAGGACGTTGAAGCCAGTGAAATTACTGGGCATTATGAGACTTAACACCTTATGTCTCGGGGTGACGAGCGCAGGCCAATGTCATGCAGTGCTTTGTTATTTAAAGTTCCGTGTGGCGTTGCTTCTGTTTATAAGCAGGCGTGGCGCTTACTATCAGGCGAACGACCTGCTCGTTTCGTCACTCAAGCTAATTAAAAACAAAAAATAAATAAAATATCAAGTAAAAATGCCTCAAAATTACAAATTATAAGTATTATCTCTGAAATGATTATAGAAATTAATTCAATAGATTACTTAGTAGGTCTTACTTACCAGGTTAAACGATAGGTTATCATGAATTTCTATTATTTAACCACAGCCCGCAAGTAAGCTTGCTTCCGTATGATGAAAGCGTGTGATTGTATGCCCCGTGACATCCGGTGTCTTACTATTGTCAACTTGTTTTAAGTTATCTTATTTGTTTTTTTTTCTTCCATTCGGCTAGTTTTTGCTAATTTTACTTTTTTTATTTTTTTGGACCCTCTTTGAGAGGAATGATTATACCATTTTAAGTCAACGCTTTTAGAATGCTCATGTGTGGATATTATCTACAGAAACATTAATCACTATATTGAACATTTTAATAGAGTTTGAGTAATATATATAGTTTGAAATAAAACTAGTTTATACGGATTTCATCGCGGTTTAATTTTTATTTTAGTCCCGACGTTTCGAAATCTTTTCAGCCTTCGTGGTCACGGGAGAGACTAGTTTTATTTCAATGTGTAATATTCGCGTAAACCTAAGAAATCAATATATATAGTAATAATCAGGAAACATTTCAGATTATTTATGCATGCAAAGGTAGTTTTAGTAGTAGTAGTGGTCGGAGTTGCAAGCTTTTGGGGAGAATTTCCAACCTGCGACCTTCGTCTCGGCAGTCTGTGTCTCTTTTTTTCTTTTCTTTTAATGGTGTAACTATGGCTAAATTAGTAAATGTTTATGTTTGCTTTACAAACCAAATGGTAATCTATAAAAAATCAAGAAATTCAAAAGACCTACGGATGAGTTTTTTGGTACTTCTTCTCAAACCAGTGAGCATTTCCGAAGCATCGGTAGATTCTAAATTTGACGTGTAAAACTGCCCTTGGCGGCTTAATTACTTAAATAAAGGATTTGATTTGATTTGTACCAGTCTCCGTTGAGTTATAGCTGCTTTTTTCAGAGCTTCTTTGAACATTATATTATGTAAAAAATCCACTGATTGCAAATATTTGATCCAAACACGTGGCCTTAATTAGTCACCAAGAGGATAACTGCTCAACGCTTACATAACCAGCGCTTTGGAAACCAATGTTGGGAAATGTGCAAGTAGAAATTCACCGAAGGTCGTTGTGGTGTAACGTACTATACAACCAGGTAGTTGATCACTTTATTAACTTTCGGCCTAGAATTAAGCAACTAAGAAGAATGTGTGCGATGCAATTATTTTGTAATATCTGTAATATATATAATATCTGTAATATCTCTAATATCTGTTATATCTCTAATATCTGTTATATCTCTAATATCTGTTATATCTCTAATATCTATAATACCTGTTATATCTGTAATATCTGATGTGGTTTGATTTATTAGTACGAGTAGATCTAACGTCATTTCAAAAACTTACTAAACAGTTTTAAATTACGAATGACAGTATTATTTAAATAATATGGTTTGATCCCGGTTTTGAGTGCTGATTGTACGAGGTGAAAAGCGCTGGCTTGAAGATATGGGAACTAATGGTATCTTAAAAGGATGTTCAAGACCGGGCAAAGTGGAAGCGTCTAAGTAAGAAGAATGATCCTGGCAAAAGGCCTGCATAGTGCCGGGCAAAAAAAACAACTATAACGCAAGTGTAATAATTATGCAACCAGTGATAACGTCAAGCGAGATTTAATCACAACTCGAGCCCAGAGAGCTCTAGGACTTGAGAATAGTGCAAACCTGATTTTAGTTCTAGATTACTATAATCCTGCGTAGAGAATATGATACACTCATATTACTACAACATATTTGGTGTCACATAATATATTTAACATAAGCTCACGCCTGTATCCCCGAGGGGGTAGGCAGAGGTGTAGCTAGTGCTGCATGTCAAAGTCGAGTGAAGTGGAGGCATATAAGTGGGAAGGCTGACCCTGGCACTACTCAGTATAATGCCAGGCAGAAAGAAAGAAAGTTATCTCAAGAAAGGAGGCACTTTGAATGCTCCTTCCACCCCAAAATTAAGAATAGTGAATAACTACATCCGCTTTCTTAACTCGTTTAGTATTCACAGTATGATCGAAAAAGCGGTCACCGACAAAGAGCCATACACCATTTGTTTATCGCGCACGTGGTGTGTATGCAAACGATATTTTGAGTTACTTTACAAATATCACGGAAAAATACATTTGAAAGCATAGTTCATCATCATGTACTTAATTTGTGTAGAGTTGTTCACGTACGGAATCGTGTGGACGAAAAATATTTTGATCGCGCGTGTACAGAATAAAAAAAATACATTGCCTTTTTTATAACTAAGAGTAACAAAGCTAACGAAACGAGCTAGTGGGTCACCTGATGGTAAGTGATCTCCACCGCCCATAAGCAATACCAAAATAATCATACACGCGTTGTCGACCTTAAAGGAATGGGATTGGGAAGGGGATATGATTTGGGCCTCCGGATATCTCACTTACCGTATGAAATAAAGTAGCCGCTACTTTTTAACCGACTTCAAAAAAGGAGGATAGAGTTTAGCTGCGATGTGGTCCCATATAAATTTGGTTATGATCAGATGACGGAATACGGAGTAAAAAAATAAAACTCCTCAACGGACAACAGTACACTCGTCGCGATTGTGTTATTGTATTGGAATTTACATGCTATTGCTGTAAATACCTCTAAAAATTGAAAAATAAAATAACGTTTAACAAGATTTACTTAGATACTAACAAAAATCTAAAAAAAAATAACAAAAATAAAAAGTTCTATAGGTATCTTTAGAGTCGGTGCCTGTGTCGGTACTGGTCAAATAAAATTGCACTGACTCCAATGAAACCTATAGAATTTGTTATTTTTGACTTTACAGTGTTTTTATTTTGAAGTCGGTTTCTAAGTTTTGTTAAACGTTATTTTATCTTTCTTGTTTTCTGTGGGATAGTAGTCACGACCCGGACGAGCTGGTCCATTAATGCTATAGACAATACTGTATACAGCATGAATTTGTGTTTGAATTTTCAATTGGAAGAATCAAGTGTTGCGGTGATAAGGTCGCCATCAATCACATTATGGGGACGAAGATACATAAGCTCGGCCAACCGTGAGTGCACTCGTTGCACCTCTGCCTACACCTTCGGAGATACAAGAATTAATTTATCTTATATAGACAATATGATGGTCATGATGATAAAATTAATACGAAAAATCCAACACGTACACTATTGCTCATATATTTGCCGAACACAAACATATTGTAATTGCTGTGCACAGTTCTTATTTATTAAGTTTATATTACTTATTCAATATCATAAGTCCTTCGTGGACAGTGGTATGCGCAGAGATTGTTATCGTTTGATGCGGTTTAGGTTTAGGTTGTAAATAATAATACCGGGGCTAAAGAGAAGCGTATTATAGGGTCATTGATGCCTATGGCTTGATGATAGAAAGTACCCACTTAGGCACTGCTCGAACGTGAGTAGCAAATTGAAATTCGTAGTTTATAAAAATATATATTCTAAAGAAAAATAATAATAATAACCCACCCAAGTCATACACATAGTCCTGATCCCACATTAGGTTAACTTCTATCGTGGATATCAGGAACTACGAAGGACTTGCGGTCCCACAACACCCAGACCCGAAACAAATATTTGTGGATCACACAAACATTTGTCTAGGTGCGGGAATCGAACGTACGGCCTTTAGCTTCGCCGCCGGCTATTCGCCCGCTGCGCCTCGGAGGCTGTCAATACAAAAATCATTTGCCTGGTTGTTCCTGGAACGTACCCTGTTGCTAACAAAATCGTCCGCCAAATAGCGGAGAAATCGATGTACTTACACATAAAAAAAGCAAACTAAAAATTAAAAACTCTCCGAATTGAGAACTTCCTCTTTTTTTGAAGTCGGTTATACAGTGGATACATATTAATACATTCGGGAACTTTGATTCGTTCGACAAGTATAATTAATTAGGTTTAGTATGTGTTAGAACTTTAATTAGTTTCATTTCTTGGCGCCCCTACGGTGTCTAATTGCTAGAGATACTGACCGTTCTACTAATGTGATATTTTGCTCGTTTGCCAGCCTATACTATAAAAAAAGACAGAAAACTCTTGTTTACAAGGCCGCGTCATACGATTCTCGCATTCAATTTGCATAACGCGGGCTCGTTAATGATGATTTTCTGTCATATTCTTGCCGATGTCATATAAGAAATTCTCTCCGTGTAAATGGGGTTCAATAACGTAACAAAAACAAACTAAGCGATCGTCGATTGCTTTGCGAAAGCGATTGTTGAACATTACAATCGCTTTTGTGTGTTGTGCAAACAATATGAATGTGAATTGTATGTATAAACCAGTCAACGTATATTAGGCGATTTTTTCTGAAATCTGGGTATAAAAATGTATTCTACTTAGCTTAGACCACACAATTCCGAAAGAAACCTGGAGGCCAATTCTCGTAATTTTAAATGTTCTTAATATCATTCCGATCTAGTCTCAGCGTCAAGAAAGTTGCAAATGGTATTCTCTTAAACGAATAATCAATGTCAAATGTACCTAGCATTAGTAGCATTATACCGTTTTGGCTTCAGTCAACTTTTATTCTACATTCAATCTCATTACGATCTATATTCACATTTGACGTTGATTATTGGTTTAAGAGAATGCCATTTGCAACTGTCTTGACGCAGAGACTAGATCGGAATGGTATTAAGAACATTTAAAATTACGAGAATTGGCATCTTGGTTAGAGTTCCGTACCTTAAGGCATAGACAAATAGAAAAGCATGTATCTATGCCAAAGGGAACCAACGATATCCTATTCACATTCCTATGTTCTGTGCCTATAATAGAGCCAACACCGCGCCATCTCTATGCCATATATCTTGTATACCCACTTTGAAAACTTTATTGATGCTAAAAACGGAGTATTTATATATTTTTTTCTTAATTTCCTGAATGCCGGGACGAGCAGATCGCTCTCCTGTGATAAGCGTCCCGCCTGACCATAAATAGTAGGAACATCAGTCAGAACTGGTAATGACAAAGTACTGCTTGACACTGCACTGCGCATAAGAGTTGATGTGACGACCTAAGATGTGAAGTTTCTTAATGCCCCTAAGGTCACTGATTTCAATATTCTTCAAATAGGAAAGCTATGCTGTTTGACGACAGTAAACAGACATGGCTTATACAAGGTGGTAAGCCCCTCGTATGCGAGAGGCCGGCAGGGTTGGTACGCTTTGTCTATTTCTGCCGCCAAGCAACAGTGTAAGCACTGTTGTGTTCCGGTTTGAAGGACATTGAAGCCAGTGAAATTACAGGGCATTATGAGACTTAACACCTTATGTCTTGGGGTGACGAGCGCAGTCCAGTGTAATGCAGTGCCTGGTTTTTTAAAGTTCTGTGTCCCGTTGTTTCTGTTTATGAGCAGGCGTGGCCATCAGGCGAGCGACCTGCTGGTCTCGTCATTCAAGTTAATAAAAAAAGACAAAGCAGTTGTACCATCCTCCCTGCCCTCACATACGAGAAACCTACGACCTAGTACTCCTAAAACACTTAGATACTAACCAATTACAATACGTTGCAACTTCAGCAACTTCTACGTCATAGAGAAAGTTATTCTAAATTCAGGCTTCTTGGCTCGTGTTACACCTAATAAATAAAGCACTTACGCACACTACAATTGTGGAAGATGTCGTACGTGACATGAATATCACAAAATCGGGCGAAAAAAAGCACCTGGCTTTCGGACAGATGTTTGCCTCCAATTAAGACTTGTTTGGTCAAAATATCATTGAATAGTAAATATAAGTTCAAACTTGGTAAAACAATCGCAAGAAGCCAGCTGCGAAACATAAGTTTACCTATGTTTACAATCGCATCAGGATAAAATTTCATTTCTGCTGACTGAATTATGGCAACAAAAAGGCCACAATTGCGCCTCCGTGGCGCAGCGGGCGAGTAGCCGGCTGCGAAGCGAGAGGCCGTGGGTTCGATTCCCGCACCGAGACAAATATTTGTGGTATCCACAAAAATTTGGTTCGGGTCTGGGTGTTGTGGGACCGCAAGTCCCTCGTAGTTCCTGATACCCACGATACAGGCTTACCTAGTGTGGGGTCGGGACTATGTGTGTGACTGTTGGGTGTATAAAAAAAAAAAAAAAAAAACAATTAATAAATTAATTAAAGTTTATAAGAATTCCGATTCACAGATTCCTTTTAAACATGAAGTTCATAGTAGGAAGGATTCAAATCAAAAGTATGTCAACCAATCTCTCAATTTACTAAAATAAACAGACCAAGACATTTTTTAATGAAACGATACAAAAAGCGCAAATGTTTGGACCGGATATTAAGGTTTCTTCGCTGCAGCCGCTTGCGTAACACCCAATGTGGGCCGCTAGATGCTAATAAAGAAAAAAAAATGATTTTGTATACTTGCACAACAAGATTTTTATATAGATATACTTGTTACACTAAAATCTAGATTGCATTTGCGTGCTGTATTACTTAAAAATTATCCTTAAACAAATTATAGGCGAGTTTATTATTTAAAACGCCGAAAATATAAAATAATTATAAATATTGAAGCAATCACGATCTTATATCTATGTATATTGTCATTTTATTTAGCATAGCTTTTTCAGCGATGAGGGGAATAGATAAAATTTAAATTATCATAATAAATCAATGAGTGGAGATGAACTCAAATAAAACATAGTTGTAAATCGTGTCTAAAATATTACACGTTTTGTCTCTAAAAATAAGGTTTACTTAATAAGATTCTCACGCTCAATTACTTAGGTCTGTCTAATGTTTTTATGTAATTCAATGGAATGTTTTTAGATAATATAGGTATTTCTGATACGAGCTTCAACAATTTGATTAAGAAAATATACAAATATTTGAGGAAATATTAACTTAAGTTTTTTATACACCCGAATGACAAGACGAGCAAGCCGCTCGCCTGGTGGTAAACGACACGACTGCCCGTGAACAGTTACAACACGACCCAGAACTTTGAATTATAAAGCACTACGTGGCACTACACTGTTCTCCTCATCCTGAGACATAATAATAATAATAAATAAATAATAAATACACCCAACAGTCACACACATAGTCCTGACCCCACACTAGGTAAACCTGTGTCGTGGGTATCAAGAACTACGAGGGACTTGCGGTCCCACAACACCCAGACCCGAGACCAATATTTGTGGTTCACACAAACATTTGTCCCGGTGTGGGAATCGAACCCACGGCCTCTCGCTTCGCAGCCGTCTACTCGCCCGCTGCGCCACGGAGCTGTCAAATAAGATGTTAATTCTCATAATGACCAGTATTTTCACTGGCTTCAGTATCTTTCAAACCGGAATTCAACCGTGCTTACAGACTGTGCTTGGCGGCAGTACGAGCGACCCCTACCACCTTGTTGTTATTATTTTTAGCTTAGTTTTATTAAGTCTTTTATTTTTGTTAAAATGTTGCTATTTTTAGAGAAAGAATCATTAAATAGCTGCATGATGCTGTCTTTGTATTTAATTCCCGATTTCATCCCTTTAGGCCTAGATTTTTTTCTTGAAATTTAAATTAGACCAACTTGAGCTATACTCTTAATGAAAGATACACCCAAATCGCCGGAGTTATGCGTGTTTATACATACAACAACAAAAATAAACAAACGTATCGAATTGAGAACCTCATCGATTTTTTTCGTCGGTAAAAAAATTGTAAATACAAAAAAATGGTATAATGTAGACTGAAGGCTAATTGCTCCTCCACGAAGGTTGCGCTTTATGAGCATTCATTAAAAACTACTTTTACTTGCCAAAAAATATGTATTCTTCAATATTTATCAAATGAAAATTATATTATGATGTTAGGTGATGAAAATTATAGCAACATTTTGGTAGAGACGTGTAACCGGCGGTATACCCTTTAAAATGGCGCACGCTGACATTCAATTTTGACTCTTATTAGGCAAGAATTTGAGCGGTCTGAGAATTGATAAAGCGCGTCTTCAGACAAGAGTAGGTAAGATAATGTCTGAAACAATGGTCGAGCCAATATTTTGTTTACAGACAATTATTTTGTGTCGCGGTTCATTATTTGTTTTGTACACATGCCACTAAAGTAGGAGATCTTTGTTACAATCATTCGTAAAAAAACATGCTATCGAATTTAACGAATAACACAGTGCAACTGCGATCAAAAAGTCATGATACACTCCTATCAATAATTGCATTTCCTACAAATAATCTATCAGAGTTTATATTTTTATTGTTTTTTTTATTTCAGTTTGATAATTACTTTGGTGAATAAAATGATTTAATGTGTTAGGTACTGTTACTATATTAAAATCTAAATTAGACTATTGTTTTAATTAGATATAATTCAGCTAAAGGCATTATTTCTAGTGAAATGTAAATGTTACCTATTAAATGTTGATACAAATAAAGGCATTAGTTATTCATATACATGATGCTGAGAGTAGCATAATCGAAAGGAGATTTATGACCAACAGTGGGTACGTATCAGCTATCGATGATAATTATTTTATATTAGGAGAAAAATTGATAATTATGCGTCTTAATAAAAATACACATAACTCAAAAGTTAGAATACGTAGCTTTTTTTCATTATATGTCTACGGAACACCAACGTAACATAGATTTATAAATATTTATATTGAATATAAAGTTTCGAGACATTTGATTCATATAGATTGGTATTACATTACAAACTGTGTCAATGAGGTAACAGCCACACTGCTTATATTAACACTTTTACTTTCTACTACTTTGCGAAAATTTCTGTTTCCTGTGATGAAAACGAAACATTTTGGAATTTAATTATCAATTTGTATACATTTGACTATCATTAAACATACTTAAAATAAATAAAGAAATTAAGGTAATATGACTGAAAAGAGGATTATTTTGATGCCGGAGAAGACGTATATTTTTAGCTGTGAAGTAATGAAATATGTACTCACTCTTGAGAGCCCAAAGCTCTTTCTCAATAAGCCCGTTGACATACTCCTGAAGATCCTCTTTACAGTGTCCGGCCAACCCTTTTTGAATTTCGTTCCACTGCTTCATCAGGATCTCAGCGTCAAACACTCTTAGCATGCTCTCTATACCCATCAGATTCGTTGTACTATTTACATTATCTCTCTTTAGCACCAACCGGGACTCGTTCACCGTGTCCCTTATCGAGTCGTTTAGCTTACTCAGCACGTCTTTGTTCGGTTTCGAAGTGGTTTTCTCTATTTGTTTCGTCGTCTTCACAATGTGCTGCACATTGTGCGATTTTTCCGTCGTCGACACCTTCCGCTCGGTCTCCACATTGCCGATATCCGCGAACGAGAGCCCATCGTCATCCGCGAAAACGTCAAAAGATCCTTCAGTCGTTGATTTATCTCGATTTGAGCTCGGTGACAACGACCCAGTAAGATCCGACGTCAATGGGCTCTCGTCATCGATCCCGCCTTTAACAGAACCCTTTTTAATATTCTGAAAAGCGTCGATCAAACCGCTTCGTAGCTTCTCTTCGCGGGCGGTCTCCTTATCGCTATCGGGGAGTTCGGCACAATTTACTAAAACTAACGCACTCAACAACAAAAACACTTTATGTGACATTTTCGGAAATGTTATTTGTAATTTTTAAAGAATCACACGCACATAGTGGCACATACGTGTTTTGTAACAGCAGATGTGAGTTAAAGGTGCGCGCGCGGCGGCATAGTCGTGGTGCGACTGACTGGCGGGTGCTTGCGGCCCGTGGAGGCTGTGACATAATAGTCCAAGTTACGGGGCACTTTCACTGTCGGCAAGCGCCTGCCGCCTGACGCCTAGTGCCTGTAGCCCGGCGCGGCTCGGCGCGGTGCGGAGGGGCGCGAGCAGGTCTCGGGCTACGCGAGCGTACCATCCTTGTAGGGCGGAGCCACCGTGTCGCTTGTGTATTACCAAATTAATGCTACATTATTATAAAGGAAACGTGTCAGGGTAAAAAAATAAATGATCATGTGATCGACATTTATTACTTGACTAATATTAAGAAACTATCCAAAACCAAAATAATATTTATTTATAATTTATATACTTCCTGCTAAACTGAATGGTCAGGAATTAATAAATGTAGGTACTACTCGTATACAATATTTTATCAAGCACATGTGCTGAATTATGTGTTTTATTTACTTTTATGACGAGACGAACAGATTGCTCGCCTGATGGTAAGCGAAGAAAAATATAGAGACATCACACAGAACTTTGAGTTATAAATCACTGCATGGCACTGGACTGCGCTCTACACCCCGATACATCAGACTTCTACACACGAGAGAAGTTAAGTTACATAATGCCCAGTAATTGCACTGACTTTAATATACTTAAAACCAAAACACAGTGCTTACCACTCCAATCACCAACCAATCCAGACGCCTCTCACATGCCAGGCACCTAGAAATGTTTTAAAAGTACTTGTTACACAAGTACGCTCAAACTAAAATGTATTCAAAACCTTCATGAGCAAGGAATCTCGTAACATGAGATTATCCACCCTGCTTAGGTTCTTTAATAAATAAGGTTTTTTGTATGGTATAGGCCGGCAAACGTGCAAGTGGGTCACCTGATGGTAAGTGATCTCCACCGGACGGTGGGCATGGGCATGTACGCCCACAATACAAATAGAATCATGAGTGCGTTGCCGACCTTAAAGGAAAGGGTTATTTAAGGAATTGAGAAGGGGAGTGGGTTTACAGAATATGACCAGTAAATTTGTTCAAACTTGTTATTCAACGAGTGGTAGAGCCACGCTGTAGACTATTTTGTCTACAGCATGAATGGGCCGGCTCGTCCGGGTCGTTACCACTGTCTCACAGAAAACCGGCGTAAAGTAGCAGCTTGCTGCTGCGTTTCGTACGGTGAGTAGGATATCCGGAGGCCCAAATCTCCCTCCCCTTCCCAATCCCTTATTATCCCCTTCCTTTAAGGTCGGCAACGCGCCCATGATTCATTGTATTGTGGGCGTACATGGGCGGTGGAGATCGCTTACCATCAGGTGACCCACTTTCTCGTTTGCCGACCTATACTATAATAAAAAATAAAAAAAACATTACAATAACAAAAAATAAAAACTAATTATTTTCCGTTGTATTTTGAATGCCATACGATGATTTCGACTCGCCAAACACGCGAATTGCGATACCTTGTACATTTATGTAATTTGATTACGTGTTAGTCATTTACAAACGACATACTTTTGCCAAATTACCCTTGTTTGGAATATTTACAAACTTTAAAATAACTACGATTATCCTAACAACTGGTCAAATGTAATTGCGTATTTACTATTTACGTTTAATCACCTTTGGTTTAGTAGCAGCGTACTTAGGTTATGAAACCTGTGACCTGGATTCGATTGCCAGATGATAAAAAAGAGTGATAAAAACAACATGTATACTGAGCGGGATTTGAATTTGCGCCAGGTATACCAAAAAGCTCGCTGCCTTCTACAACATAAGCCGGAAATAAGCTTACTGAACTGCTTAAGAGATGTATATCTCTGCCTTAACTATACAGCGTGTTGCAAAAAGGTATCTATAAAAACTGCACTTTTAGGGTGTGTAACTAGTAAGTTTTTACAACGTGGTAGGTCCCTCGTTTGCGAGAGACCGGCTGGGTTGGTACCACCGCTTTGTCTATTTCTGCCGCCAAACAACAGTGTGTAAGCACTGTTGTGTTCCGGTGTGAAGGACATTGAAACCAGTGTAATTACTGGGCATTATGATACTTAACACCTTATGTCTCGGGGTGACGAGCGCAGTCCAGTGTCATGCCGAGCTTTATTTAAAGTTCTGTGTGGCGGTGCTTCTGTTTATGAGCAGGCGTGGCGCTTACCATCAGGCGAGCGACCTGCTCGTCTCGTCATTCAATGTAATAAAAAACAAAAATGTTACCCGTACATATTAAAATCACGTAAATATAATAGTTTTTCAATAGTTTGAACGTAAAATTAATATCGAGAAAATCGTTTTATGTTCCAAGGAATAGCTGCTGCATATTGAGCGACTAATTACGTTTAATATACACATAGTTGAATGATACTATATTAAATGGTTTTCAGGTAGCAATACGATTTTGAGATCCCAATGCTAAACTAGCTGATCCTCAGATAGTCCAAAATAAAATTATAAAACTACTTAACACCTACTACCAAGATCTACAGCGAAACAAAATTAATGAACATAAAACAATTATATATTTACAACATTTGTATTCTTGTTAGAAAAATATTAAGTGACTCTCTCCATACTAACTTATCCTTTAAACGCCTAAAACAAATATCCCAACGAAGTTCACGCCGCGCAAGTTTTTTAGTTCTACCCAAAACAAGAACAAATTACGGAAAAAAATGTTTACTTATGAAGGTGCACATACTTACATCAAAATACCGTCAAATATAAAAAATGTAAACTCTTTTAACACATTAAAAGTAAAACTTGCTCAATTACTGATGTGCTGATCGCGTAAGTTACCAACATGGCGAATGTGTTAGAAGTGTATCCATGTGCGAATGTCCAATTCTATGTCTACAATATGCAAATTGTATTCTCATGTAAGTGACTGTAGTCTTTTTTGAGAATAAATTTCTTTAAACGTTAAACGTTCAATGCTAAAATATTGTCATTTTATTTATTTATTTATTTACTAAATGGAAGCTTACAGCACTATGCCAAAACACTTACATTTTAATAATACGACTACTAAAAACAAACAACAATCAAAGTAATAAAATTAATGCCTACATAAAACTAAAAAACAAATATATATATTATTTCTATTTACTATACAAACACAATTAAAAAAATTCAACAAACAGTTTTGCCTTATTGTAAACATGGTATGGTTTATCATGGAAGATATCTAGATCCGGGTATAGTGCGTGCATCGCGTTCAGTAGTTTAATCGCCCGGGCGGTGGGCGCGGCTGCGGCGCGACGCGTACGTACCCCGCGAAGTGCTGCAAATGGATTCCTGCGCCGGCGCGGACCCTCCACGCTCTCGTCCGCGACCAGAAACCGAGCGGGTACGCAAGCGAGACCTACCCGCTCCAACGTCGCCGGATTGTCCACTTTGTTTGAAAGGAGTTGGTAGTAGTGAACTAAAAGTAGGAACTTTCGTCTGTACTCTAGAGTGTTCACCCCTACCATCCCCGTTACAAACATTGATGGATATAAATATGGGTAGTATCCAAACATTTTCTTGTATAAATATCTAGCGAATTTCCTTTGAATTCGTTCAATTAACAAAGTGTGTATACACTGGTACGGATCCCAAACTATAGCATTGTATTCAAGTCTACTGCGCACATACGCTTTATAAAGCGTCAACGCAACTCTGTAGCCATTGAATGTGGAACAAACCCTCATCACAAATCCTAATATTTTATTGGCATTTGCGCACATAACTTCTATATGATGTCTAAAGTCCAATCGTGGGTCCAGTAATAGTCCTAGGTCTTTAATTTGATCATTCATAAATCAGGTCATAAAAACGTTGTTTGACTTTACCATTGAGTTTTAATTAGTTCTGCTTGTGTGTGGACCTATTAATTATTGATATCACTTTATTACAACATCCACTTAAAGGCGTGAACATATAATTAACATTTCTTAAAGTAAGTAAGGACCACTTTGCACGACGATCCCAAATCGAGTTTAGCTCACTAAACCAGTTTAAGAAACGTGTGGTAAATCTTGATTTAGGATCATCGTGCAAGTCCGCCTTAGAGTCAAATTGTCTAAAGTTCAGTATAAGGTATATTATTATGAAACGTAACCCTGTTGGTGATGGTATCTGATAACGAGATATTAACAATTTCCACCTAATCCGGACAAGCCTGTTACGATGTAATTATATCTCAAACTAGCCTTTGCTCGCGGCTCCGCCCGCGTGACCGGCCTTTTCCGGGATAAAAAGTGGCCTATGTTAATCAGTGATAATGTAGCTTTCTAACAGCAAAAGAATTTTTGAAATCGGTCCAGTAGTTTTTAAGATTATTCGGTACATACAAAAATACATGTTTCCTCTTTATAACATTAGTGTAGATGTGTATATTCGAATAAAAGAAGGGAGTTATAAGTTTCCCCCCTTTTATCAGGTGTGTGCGTGTGTGCATATGTGTGTGCGATACAGACTTGAGGTTGTATACTATGTTTTGGTACATTACATTAGAGAATTAAAAAGGCTTTAATAAAACGTAAAGCTAGTTAAAATAATACACATTCAACAAGTATTTAGTCTTTAATTCGTTACATTGCTTACATTTTATATTACTGTGGTAATGTTTTGTCGATTTATATTAATTATCACGTATTTATTAGTAAACACGGCCCATAGTGTGAAGTAATCGCATTACACAACTTGTTTTGTAATGTCCAATTGATACGAAAACTAATTTTGGGTTAGGGCTTTAAATTTAACGAGCAAAAAACGGAAGAGGTTTTCAATTCGACGCGTATATTTGTTTATTTTTTGTATGTATCATAACTTTTCACAGTGCAATCAGATTTTGATGATTCTTCTTTCATTCGAAAGCTCAAATTATTATAAATGGACCCAAATTCCAAAGTATGCAATGAAACACTAATACTTCGTCATTAATTATGCACCGATTTTGACGATTCTTTCACTAAAAATAGTAAAATATAAACGTTTTAATAAACATAACACCGAATTAGCATCGAATTATTTTATTTTTTAGCTTTTTAGTTTGTTTTGTCGGTTTAATTTTTGTTTATTTTGTTGCGCAGTGGGCTGCGAGTCAGAGGCAGCGGGTTTGATTTCCGCACATTTTTTTTATAGCATAGGCCGGCACACGAGCAAGTGTTGGTAAACGATTTCCACCGCCCATGTATATCCACAATACCAAAAGAATCATGGGCGCGTTGCCAACCTTAAACGAAAGGGATAATTAAGGGATTGGGAAGGTGAGGGGGATTTGGGCCTCCGGATATCTCATTCACCGTATGAAATGCAACAGCAAGCTGCTACTTTACGTCGGTTTTCTGTTTGACAGTGGTAACGACCCGGACGAGCCGGCCCATTCATGCTGTACACAATACTGTCTACAGAGTGGCTCTACGATTTAAATATTTGTGTGATCCTCAAATATATGTTTCGGGTTTGGATGTTTTCTTCCCAGTAGGGTAGCCGTCAGGCAGGCGGCCGGTCGTAAAACTACAAATCAAACCGTTCTGTAACATGTGGTAAAAAACATGTTGCGCCGACCTTCCTGCGAGGGCAGGTGGAAGAAAAATGTTTGTTTATTTCGATCTCTCTATCATCTTTGGGTTTATGGATGGTGGTGATCACTCACTTTAGACAGAGGTGTCGTCAATGATATCTACGTATTGGATTAGCATGCATGACCTCTACAAGCATGACGAATAAATTAAAAGCTGCATTCTAATTCAAATATTAGGCGCTACGGTGTCACAAACGGATACACACACACACACACACACAGACAGACAAAGGGTTCAAACTTATAACACCCCTCTCTTTTGTCGGGAGTAAAAAACAAAGACTGCCTGCCTCGGTGGCGCAGTTTTAATGCGTACGCGTTACGACTGAGACTAACGCTGAGTTCTCGGGTTCGATCCCCGGGTCGGGTAAAGTGGTATTGGGTTTTTCTATTACGAAATGCTCAGTATCAGTCCGGAGGCTGGAATTGTGCCCGGTATGACGATAGGCTCGCCCCCTATCACATCGTGGGACGGAGATACGCTAGGCGAAAAGTGGGTGTACTGGTTACACCTCTGCCTACCCCTTCGGGGATTACAGGCGTGAGAGCGTATGTATATAAAAAAAACAAAGAATCGACAATGGAACATCCGGAAATGACATTACTTAGAACTCATCGATTCTTGTTGTGCCCCACTTGATGCAAGTAACCTGCAAGTATAACATAACAGAGTAAAAGGTAATAGAAACAGAGTAACATCAGTAGGACTGCATAACAAACGTTATGTAAATTGAGTAACAGTAGGTGCCACAGAAACTGAGATGTTCAATAATATGTTATAAGTTATGACACTGCTTTCCCCGCACGCGCCGCTCCGTGATACTTCCGATATTATTTCCTGAAATTAATAGCTTCGTGTCACAAGCTCAGGTCAGGAGGCCAATTCACATACTTCAGAATGTTAAAAATGTCATTCCGATCTAATCTCAGTGTCACGAAAGTTGCAAATGGTATTCTCTTAAACCAATAATACTATGCAACACCAAAAAAATCACCGATATCCCGACTGATGATTCGTGTTAGGTATAATGAAAAACAGCAGAAAACAAATTTTTATTTAGATATCACGTCCCAAAACCAATAAATAACGAACATCTTACTTTATTTATTTTCCGCAACACTTGGTTGACGGTAGCTATAAAATTATATTATTGATGTGTAAAAAGTCATCAAAACACTTAGATTATTCATAAATCAAATAAAAATAAAAATTCCGTGTGTTTGTGTCAATTATCCTAGCTTATTTTATTATGTTTGTGGTCAATTCACACCTAAAAGTGAAAAATGTCAATGTCGCCAAGTTATAAAGCTTATTTTAAAATTACCATTAAAAATCAAGACAAATCGTGGGTACCGAAAGTGTATTGTTTGAAATGCTATAAATATTTGACAGGTTGGCACAAGGGTAATATTAAACAGATGCCTTTTGGTGTACCAATAATATAGTGTAATATTTTCTGCTATATAAAAAAAAGTTACTTTCTGCACAAAAATAGGGGTTGTATTCAATATATGTATCGGACACATAGTCATTTCACTGCGGCGGTACAAAATACGTAAAAAGAGTAAAAGTTAGCGTGTCTCGAATCTCTGTTAATTGGGCTGTGTCAGTGTGTGTGGGTCAGTGCTTATTTAAACGTAAAAATGTTTTTGCGGTATATTTGCAGTTTTTCCTTTTATTTGCGAAGTATTGCCAAATATTTAGGCTTGTTAAATACAAAATGACCTAAACGTAAAGTCGGTGAGCGTTACATAACATTTAAAACCTAGTAGAGTTCCTTTACCGCGATGCAATTTTGAATCTTAACACACACATAATTGAGTAGAGCGTAGATTGAAAGAGCGTGTCATTTTGTATAAGACGCAGCACGGTACATAGTTGTTTTTGTCAAACCTCCAGGTGGTGGAGAGTTGGCCTGGTTTACATAGTTTTTTGTAATATTACGTCTGCGAAACAGTCATTACGGTAAAACACTACAAGTTTAAGATTTATTTGAATGTGAAATGAGTTAATTTATATTAAGCACATGTTTCATCACCTACAGGCATCGCCTATAGTAGACCAATTCTCGTAATTTTAAATGTTTAAAATATCATTCCGATCTAGTCTCAGCGTCCAGAAAGTTGCAAATGGCATTCTCTTAAACCAATAATCAACGTCAAATGCACCTAGCATTAGCAGTAGCATTATACCGTTTTGGTTTCAGTCAACTTTTATTCTATATTCAATCTTACTACGATCTATGTTCACATTTGACGTTGATTATTGGTTGATAATGCCATTTGCAACTTTTGTTGCTGAGACTAGATCGGAATAATATTTTGAACATTTAAAATTACGAGAATTGGCCTCCTGGTCTATATTAAAATATTTGAGTAAGATTTAACCACCAATTAACGTAGCAATTAAGCTATATCTGAAAGTCGTAGCGGGCGAGTAGCCGGTTGCGAAACGTGAGGCCGTGGGTTCGATTCTCGCACCTAGACAAATGTGTCTGATTCACAAATATTTGTCTCGGGTCTGGGTGTTGTGGGAACGCAAGTCCCTCGTAGTTTCTGATACCCACGATACAGGTTAACCTAGTGTGGGGCCAGGACTACTATGTGTGTGACTGTTGGGTGTATTTATTTTGTATAAACCGACTACCTCGGTGGCGTAGTTACGACTGATGTGTCGGGTTCGATCCCCGGGTCGGGTAAAAGTGATAACCCCAGTATCAGCCCGGAATCCGGAATTTGAGCCCGGTATGGCGATAGGCCTGCCCCCTATCACATCAAGGGACGGAGATAAGTTCAGTGAAACGTGGGTACCAGTTGCACCTCTGCCTACCCCTTCAGGGATAAAGGTGTAAGTTTATTTTATGATAAGTTACTTATCAAATAAAATATGACACATTCAAATACAAAAAACACTGACAAAATAATATAATTATACCGGAAGAAAGATGTCCAATAAGTACCTTCTTTCAAAATTAGTTATCTTTTATGTTAATTGATAGTTAATTTTTACTTGGACCTTGTGAAATAGGCCTCAAGTGTAATAAAGGTGAATGGTATCAACGCTTTCAAATTGTGTTTGGTAATAGGGAACAACTTAACGAGGTATGTTGAAAGATATAATATTCGCTGTAAAGACTAAAGTTTGTATGATTCGTTTTTCCTTGCATGGCATTGTAGAGTTCCGTAACTAAATGGCAAAAATAGAATCCTTATAATTTTGTCCGGCCGTGTGTCTCAGCATAGTCACAACTATTTTATCTGGAGAATAATGTACCGCTATACAAAGGTGTCAGTAGTGAAATTAAGATAAAAGTTATTGAGCTGGTTCTACATAGGTAACTGAGGGTGACTTTTTCCCTTGGCCCCTAGGCATGTGTGGTATTATTGGATAAGTCTTTAAAAATGAAATAGAAGTTGATAAATGACTTTTTATATCTAAGTTTTTTATAAGCCATCAAACGAGCAAGTGTGTCAGCTGATGGTAAGTAATCTCCTCTATCTAATCTAAAGAAAGAAGAAAGAAAGAAAATAACTTTATTTGGCAATTACCATAACACATGAACAAATAAAACAGTTAAGCACATACAAATATAATTAAATATATACTTATTATTTTTATTTTTTATATACAAATTGAAACATTAAATAAATAAATACACCCAACAGTCACACACATAGTCCCGACCCCACACTAGGTTAACCTGTATCGTGGGTATCAGGAACTACGAGGGACTTGCAGGCCCACAACACCCAGACCTGAAACAAATATTTGTGGATTAGACAAACATTTGTCACGGTGTGGGAATCGCACCCACGGCCTCACGCTTCGCAGCAGGCTACTCGCCCACTGCGCCACGGAGGCTGTCGAAATATAATACTTATATTAAACATAGGTACTTAAAACGAATAATTATCATTATATGGTCTATATTTTTTCGAGTATAGGTACTACGTAAATTATGTCTACATGAATAACATAAGAAAGATATCTCGGATTCATCGGCGGAACATAATAAAAATTATACATTCCGGCTGCTCGGTGAATTTAACTACTGCTTTGTTTAATATAGCTTTTGCTACCAATTTTGATCATGCCTGCTTCAGAATATGACGATTTCTTTCATCTGCGTATTGTAAACAGTGTGTAAGCCGTGTATTTCGGTCTGAAGGAAACTTGAAGGCAGTGAAATTACTGGGCATTATGAGACTTAGCATCTTATGTCTCGGGGTGACGAGCGCTTTGTAATTCAAAGTTCTGTGTGGTGTTGCTTCTGTTTATGGACAGGCGTGACGTTACCATCAGGCGAGGGCTCCTGCTCATTTCGTCACTTAAGCAAATAAAAAAAAATGGAAGTATTTACAGTGATCGTTCAAAATTACTCAGCCAACGCTTCCAGCCGGCCGTTAGATATAAAACCAAAATCAACTTATTTTCATCTTTGGCACCATTTTGGTAAGTAAATCACGTACACAGCCTAAAGCACATGATTATGTAACGTGATGGTATTCGAGTGCGTTAATTACACCGCTTTCGTAACAACTGCTATTGTTCTTATCTGGTTTACACTCGTGTATGAGACATTTCTCTTCCGTGTTGAGTGCTAAACACAACATGTTATGGTGCTTTTCAGAAATGGTGTTTATGGAAGTACTTAATTTTATACCTCCGTGGTGCAGTGGACGAGTAGGACGAGTACGAGTAGTTTGTCTCGGGTCTGGGTGTTCCTGATACCCATGATACAGGTTTACATAGTGTGGGGTCAGGACTATGTGGGTGGCTGTTGTGTATATTTATTTATTTGTTAATTAGTTACACCATCTGTTTAACTCTAACAAAAATACATACGCACTCACGCCTGTAATTCCCGAAGGGGTAGGCAAAGCTGTAACCAGTACTCCGACATTTCGCTGAGCGTATCTCCGTCCCATGATGTGAAAGAGGGCGAGCCTATTGCCATACCGGGCACACAAATTCCAGACTCCGGACTGATACTGAGCATTTCGTTATAGAAAAACCCAATACCACTTTTACCCGATCGGGAATCGAACCCAAGACCTCAGCGTACGCATTACAACTGTGCCACTGAGGTAGTCGTACCTAACTTTGTCGTTATATGATAAAAAATATATTCTATAATGATTACTTTCATAGATGTTCTATTAAACTTTCTCTTTAAGTATTACATGAGAGTGGTGATATACATACAAACACAATACAGGTGAATCATCCCACGCCACAATCCCATGAGGCGTGTGATTTGTGATCTGTGCATTAAGGTAGGCACGATTCAGGGCGATGATATAACATGGTAAATATGGTGTAAATGTCACAAAAGTGGAGAATGTTCTCAATTTTATTCGTCTGTATATATATTTTATGTTACACATAACTCCCCCAAATGTGGACTAATCTGGAATATTCTTTTTGTCATGGATAGAGTTTACTCCCAGGGAGATCCGATTTTGATGGAAAAATTCCATTAACGGGATGAAAGATTAACTTTGTCATCTATGCATCAATTTTGATGATAATTTCACTGAAAACAGTAAAATAAAAATCCATTAACAAAAATTAAAATTAACTCAAAAAAAAACTAAAAACCTTAAAATATAATGACACAATTTTGAGTCAGTGGTGTCATGAACCATTACTGTACTAGTTATATAGGGACCTACTCAAAAAGGTTTTTCTTCTTATGGGTATTATTCAATTTTTGATTATGGCCCCATCGAATTTCGATGATTTCACCAATGTCAAGTATTAAAATAACAGTATCTAAAAATAAAGATCAAACGTAGACATCTTTAAAAAGATGCTCAATTGTTAGTTCGTATGGGTATTAAGAAAAGTTCGGAGAAAGCGAACAGGAACCGTGAGAGATTACCATGTGACAGTTCAACAAAATAAAAACAATTGTCTCCTCAAGGTGACATAGCCCTAAAGTATCGTTAGGTTTGCAGTATTGTTACGTGTGTACAATGCCGTCAAAATTTCGCTTACTTTACTTTCATTAAGATGTTTTATTGAGATTTTTCAAGTTGTTACATTAAATAAAGCAAACATAACTGCCGTTTTGTGTATTGTTCTTTGTATGTCTTAATAAACATACTTACTAATTTTTTTATGACAGAGCACGGCGAAACGAGCTAGTGTGTCACCTGATAATAAAGAAGGAAAGAAAGAAAGAATATTACATTAATTAATAAATTACCTTTTTTTTTTTTGTTATAGTATAGGCCGGCAAACCAGCAAGTGGGTCACCTGATGGTAAGCGATCTCCACCGCCCATGTACGCCCACAGTACAAAGGAATTATGGGCGCGTTGCCGACCTTAAAGGAAAGTGATAATAAGGGATTGGGAAGGGGAGGGGGATTTGGACCTCCGGATATCTCACTCACCGTACGAAACGCAGCAGCAAGCTGCTACTTTACGCCGGTTTTCTGTGAGACAGTGGTAACGACCCGGACGAGCCGGGCCATTCATGCTGTAGACAAAATTGTCTACAGCGTGGCTCTACCACTCGTAAAACCTTTCGTCTTCACTGCTCATAAAAATCATCTAAAAAAAAAAGTATGCTTACAGTACGCCCAAAATAACTTGGTCGGGTTGAGGTTAATGACTTCGCTAACCCTCTACGCCTTGTGTCACCATTTAGTGAAACAAATTGTTAAAAGTTAAACATTTTAATGATATGGTCAGTAATTTTCACTAAATGGTTGACTATTTCAAGATATTATCCATTCCGCGATTTAGTTACGTCATATACACATACTATATAGCTTGGAATTGAGTCAATTCGGAACGAACATCAACATGCTTCCAGGACCTATTTCAGGTCACTGCACCACGTCTCACAGTTGGGGGTAAGTATGGTGAAAACGCACCAGTGTCTCTAATAGTGCATTTATTCACAGTCGAGTGGTTTGCAACTTTTCCCGTTGAATAGGCGCTGTGGGCTACACTTTTTGCAATCTTCATTCTAAATACCCCCTACTAGAGTGTTGTTGATGTTTATGTGAGTTATTAGCGATTTTATTGCTATCTTGGATAAGTAAATGTTTGATGGGCAACTGATCCAACTTAACTGTTTTTAAGGAAGTGTAACCAATACACAATTATAACCTGAACGAAATTAAACGGTCCTGTAATGAGTGTCTGGTAAAGAATATATGTTATGTATAAAGGAGAATAGGTATTTTATTTTATAAGCTCGAAGTCTGTTTGGCATAAAAAGTATTTTCCTTCATTTCAATCCGTTTAGCTCTATGGTGTGATTGGGGAAGTTCTTTGTGCCTAGCGTTATCCAGCTTATTGCCATTTGCCAGGAACCGTCATCCAACTCAGACGTTCCCTCTTCAACCAGTCTTGAGTTTCCATGCGCCTTTCGCGGTATCGTACCACTGATATGAACTGGCAACTGACGTACTCCTGTATAGTTTCCAAACCCCTTTAAGCGAAAATTCTGGAGTTTATCCGCCACGTCACGGAAACCAAGGCTGCTGTAGATGTTACGTGTAGGGTCTAGTCATATAACGGCCCACATTCACCACAGCACCATCTCTGCGGCGTGGATCTCATTAACATGACGTTTAAGGGCTACGTGAGTTGAGGAATAAACCTACTAAAATTGAAAATTAGAAGTGATTGAATTCATATTTCTATAAAATGCGTAAAAGAGTCGAGAACCCCTAGTTCCGCCGTTCGGTTTAATTTACGATACAAATAGTATAGGAAACGCTGTCTCTATCATTTAGTCGTGACAAACGAACACTGCGCACTCGGAAACTGCACCTTTACGCAATCTTACACAATCTATCGGTGCATTCATGAAGAACGGGTTACATGCTTCTCATAATATATTGACATTGGGGTTGGTGACCGGGTTGAGTATTGCCAATTATTCCGGTAGAGTCTTTCCCGAATTCAAACCTTCATTAATTTTTTCATTCAAATCTCCAATGAACATGACAATCCTAAATGTTGATGCGGAAATCTCGTAGCTTACATTTTTATGCATTGATCGAAAACTTCACTGATATATACCTGATAATGAATATATATGATATCTCGAGGTGACGAACGCAATTCAATGACATGCAGCGCTTTGTACTTCAAAGTTTTATGTGGCGTTGCTCTGTTTAGAGACAGGCGTGGCACTTACCATCAGGCGAGCGATCTGCTCGTTTCATCATTTAAATTCTTCTTCTTCCACCTGTCCTTATCCCACTAGCAGTAGGGTCGGCGCAACATGCTTTAAATAACACATGTTACAGAAAGATATGGCTTGTAATTTTTAAAGACCGGCCGCCTGCATAACGTCAACCCCGGTGGGAAGAGAAAATAATAAGAATTCGTCATTCGAATGAATAAAAAAAATGTTAAATGTCTGTAACAAATGCGCTATGTAACTCACAGTGTGACGTATCCAAACATAAATGACAGATTATTATATTTGATTATATCTATGTGAATACAGAACATTATCATATTATGGAATGACGCACGTAACCGATCTAAAAGTGCACCATCTGAGAGTTGCGTTGGCCGACGCAAGATTTCGTAGCACACTGCTTGCAAAATTCAATTTTAATCATCATTATATACGACCAATCCTTTCTACGTGGAAGGCAATGGCGAAAACGAAATATACAATCTGCGCTTTAATTTTGACTCTTATGGCCTTTTACGTGGGGAAAATTGTCTATTATTTTCTATACATTTGAAAGACGAGATGGGAAGGTATAATGGCCAGTCATTTCGTGGGTTAAATATTCTTCAAATCGGAATATAACAGTGCGTATACAGAAACAGTATTTACTTAATATCATCCTAATAACGTCCAAAAATATAACTAAATACTACTTAGATGTAAATAATGCCCAATTCCTTCTTTTTGATAGATCATTGGCTTATATTGCGCAACGTTTAGTATGGTGGAATTTAAGTAAAATTGAAACTGAAAACAAAAGAAACGTAAGATTAAAAAATTAATTTAAAGTATTTTTTACGCACCAAGGTTGCGGAGCGTTATTTTTTTTAAATACCCTAGGGGCGTTGCCCATGTTTTTCCACAAAACATAAAATAAAAAAAAAACTTAAAGTCCGACGAATATGACACATATCTTACTTTCTTCCCCACATTATTATGCATCGATTGGTATCGGTCTCGACCCCATACCCCCAGCGGTTTCGGAGGAGATAGCGTGACAAGCTTTTGGCAGCGGCGGCGGCGGAGGCGGTGGCGCCAGGTACTTTTTTTAGAATAAAGAGATTTGAATACCGAATTCTTATTACTTTCTCTGCTCAGAGGGGTTAACGTGAGGCAGGCGGCCGGTCGTAAAATTTAAAAGCCACATCTTTTAGAATGGAGAGATAATTACAAAAAAGCATAGACTATTAATCCAAAAAATAAACTGAAATGCATACGAATCTATTTTATACATCATGTACCTTTAAAAATCTTAATCGTACTTTAAATAAATTATCTTGTCCAATCACAATTCACAGTTCAGCTAATAAAACACGATTAGCATTTAGCTCATTTTCACGTACAGTTAAGAAATTATACGAGAACACTTCAAAACATCTGATGATGTAACGCTAGCCGCATTGCATATTAAGAAACACACCACTGCGTTCTCTGCCATTTATTACATTACATTGTAGTTTTGTAGGCAACAATCATTAACCCTCGATAAAAAGAAGGGCATCTATATGTTGCATCAAGGGGAGTTTTGGCGGGAATTCTCAAAGTGCGGTTGATACAAAATTCAAATACATATCTCTTATTTGAATTCATTCTTTAATTTAAATTTATAATTTAGTGTATAAAAGTGGTGTGGATTTGTGCAATAAACATACATACGATACCTATATAACGGTGATGAATAGTGTATAGAAAATTAAAAAAAACGTTAAAACGCGCCCAATTGAGAACCTCTTCCTTCTTTGAAGTTGCTTCAAAAAGTGAATATAGCTGATTTTTGACCAAGGGTATTGATCAACCTTGGTGGTTCAATCCGCTTGGAGAATATTGTCTATGAAGCATCGTACTGGAAGGAATTGAGACCATAAATTCAACCAAAGAGAATAACTTCAACAAGAGCTTGAAACCGGCCACATTAGTCTTTCATCGTTCTTTTGAATGCTTAAAAAGCCTATTATATGTCTGTCTGGTCTGAGTCTGCAATTATGCCCGATATGGCCATAGACTCGCCCCCTATCACATCATGGGACAGAACTAGGATAGGCGAAATGTGGCTGTACTGGTTACATCTCTGTAACCTTCGGGGATTATAGGCGTGAGAGCGTAAGAAAACTTCTGACCCCTTTTTAAGCGTATTACGTGCACGGAGGATTATGAGATTTGACTTATTTAAAGTTTATATGGTCTATATGTAGGAGCACTGCAGAAAACTATTTATATATAATATCTATGAAAAATATGATCATTTCTTTCTTTCTTTCCACCTGTCAAAGATTTGGCTTGCAGTTATAACTACCGGCCGCCTGCCTGACCTCAACCCCTCTAGGGAGAAAACACCCAGACCCGAAACAAATATTTGTGGATCACGCAAACATTTTATCTCGGTGCGGGAATCGATCCCGCGGCCTCTAGCTTCACAGCCGGCAAATATGTACATCTAATAAAATAAAATTTATTTATTGTTTCCGCTCACAGTTCACACTGACAATCTCTTTGCTGACAATGTCTGAATTTCAAACCCCACAGCTGACGTTATAGCATAAAATTCAAAAAATAGGTAGATTTTCGACCACTAATTAATATATATCTACGCCTGTACAGTAGTGGTTCTGTGGATTGTCTCTTTTAGGTAATTATCATGTATTTAGAACACATTAGGGGTACCTTATATTGAGAGAGGGAATGCTTATCAAAAACGTACTTACGGCTCTATGATAAGTGATGATATAGAACATTCACATTTATATTACACCTGAGTTTATTTCAAAAGATTCTGTGCCAAAATGTATTACCACTCAGTCATATTTAACTTGCTAGGAACATTATGCACTAGGCCAGGGCTACACCGTCCTACATAATAATATTTAAAGCTATATTTAGACAGGCCAGCTATTTCGTACAAAACATAGGTTGCATTACATATTGCTTTTGAATAAAATAAGGTCCAAGGTTATTTGTATTTATTGCTATTTATTGCCTGTAATCGTCCGGCCATATCTAAGCTATGGTTTGTTCCAATATTTGATCAAATAAGGTGTGTGGGTTTTAGCGCCTAAGTTTTTGTTTGTTTTTTATTTATTAAAATGAATATGTTGAAATGTAGCATATTGCGTAGCTGTCATAGTTATTATTTATATTACATATTATCCTGTTTTACAGGTTCTATTTACTCTTTCCTGTGAAAAGAATACCTAGAGTCCTTTTCAGAGGCCGTATCAGCATTACTGTGTTCCAATTTTAGATCCAATATTGAAACAGATATGCTACTTTGGGCTTTACGAGTTTGCGCAAGAAT